>OX359266.1:17446597-18646597 GCA_947179155.2 Hedera helix | reverse complement strand
TATCGTATCTGACTGGTCGTTTTTCAATTGGTCAGGTCTCGTATCTGACTGGTCGTTTTTTCAATTGGTCAGGTATCGTATCTGACGGGTCGTGGTTCAATTGGTCAGGTATCGTATCTGACGGGTCGTTTTTCAATTGGTCAGGTCTCGTATCTGACGGGTCGTGGTTCAATTGGTCAGGTATCGTATCTGACGGGTCGTTTTTCAATTGGTCAGGTCTCGTATCTGACGGGTCATTTTTTTTTTCAATTGGTCAGGTATTTCTAAAATCTTATATCTCAACATGGGACACGTTGCAGGCTGACTCGGGTAGCAAAAGGGAGGCAAAAAGGGTCACCGAGATCAGCCGCAGATCCATCTGCGGCCAGCCGCAGATGCAGCTGCGGCTGGGATCGGCCCCTACATAGATCGCGACCCCCACGTTTCTTTTCACTTTTTGGCTGTCCCTTTCACTCGTTTTCGATTTTCCTCGTCCCCTGCCCGGCTTTTTCGTCTTTTGGACATCTTTTAGCAAAATCTGCTCCGATTAAATCAGTCTACGCACTTTGGGTAACGTTTTAACTCATTTTTCTTTGACTTCCGCTTTCGTTTGACTATGTATTTACTTGTTTAAATATTTTGATCTTAGTAATGTATGCCTATATGAGATATTGGGGTTAGCCATAGCATATATAAACGAATGGGTCTTGCAGTCATGCTCTATTTACTTTGAAAAATCATGATTTTATTCATTTTATGCTCATAGTGCATCATTGTCACTTGCATTTGGGATTTGTTGGTTGCCTGACTTGATTAAACATGCCGGATCGTGCATGGGATGTCCATTTTACAAACGAGACTCTGCCGAAATTTTGGGAAATCTAGCGCACCCCTAGGGATTTATTCATGCATTTTCATTTCATAAACATGTCATGCTGCCCTATGATTTTTTAGCAATATGCAATAAGATTTTTTGAAAGATAACGAGCTAAGGATGTACCTCCTTTTCGTGATGCCGTTTCAGCCATGGATCCTGATGCTCCCAGTGGCTCCGCAGTGCCCCGGGTGGCGGGTGTCCGACGTCGCAGAGCGGCCACCCCAGCTCCAGCTCCCGTCCTGACCCGTCATTCCCGTAGATTGGCGGAGTCTATCATTCGCCCTGTTCAGCCGGACGTTGATGATGATGCCCCAGCTGAGGCAGAGGCGGGCCCTTCGGGCACAGCGGCTCCTCCCCCCACGCGTCGGACCTTACCAGGGGCCCGTGCCAGGATACCTGATTTGCTCGGTCCGGTTCTCAGTAGTCATCCCTCAGCCTACCTGGCGGCTAACGAGGTATATCCGTTATTTAACTTCATTCAAATCCGTATGGTTACCATGCCTGACTTTCGATGGTTGTCACAGGTTCCTGAGTTTACCCAGCCTCGGGGCAACTGGTTTAGCATCTACACTCTCTATCATGCATTGCATTCCGACTATAGGGGGATGGTAGATTTCTGGGGCTTCAGACATTTCTTCACCATTACCCCTCGCCGGTGTCCGTGGGGCTATATGAGGGCTCTAGCTGAGCGCTGGTTCCACCATACACAGTCGCTTCATCTTCTTGACTGTGAGCTGATGTTGACCCCTCTCGACTGGCGTTATATCACCGGGGTGGAGTTTTCTGGATCCCGGGTCCCTCTGGAGACTGACATCACCACCGCAGCTGTTCGATCCCTGTTGGGATACTCTTCCCATGATAAGGTCTTTAAGGCCCGCAGCATTCGATCGGGAGCCTTGGCTGTAGATGCCATTGGGGGGGTCCTCTCCGAGCCATTCCCTGAGGACCGGTCTACTCGTGATTTTCTGCTCCGCCGTCTGTTTCTGACCATTATGAGGGGCTGTTTTCTGGGGAACAACTCCTCCACTATCCATTTCAGCATCGTCGGAGCCACCAGGGATGTTGACTGGATTGGGGATTACGATTGGGGCTCCTTCACCTTTGCCTACTTCCTCCAGGGTCTTCGTCTCCGCTCAGAAGGACAGACTGATGCTTGGCTCGGCTTCTACCCCTTCCTGCTAGTAGGTCCCTTTTATCATATATTTCTCGTTTCGTTCCATTTCTTTGTTCCTTCCTGCTACTTATGGCTTTTCTGTTTTGTTTGACAGTTCTGGGCTTACGAGAGACTACCCTGCTTGCGGCCCGTTACTACCCTCGGCCCGGAGACTTATCCCCGGGGTCGTAGATGGCATCATAGTACTCTCGAGGAGACCCCAGTGTCTGATAGTTTCGCCCATTGTCGGCTGCAGTTAGAGCTGATCTCGTCCTTAGATGTGACCTGGGTTCCTTACACGGCGGATCATTTGGCGGCTGGCCTTGCTGGTGGTTATGCCGCGAACCTGGAGCATGCCTTGTCCACTCGCCGCATTCCTTTTCTGACCTACGGTGGGTGGGAGCTATACCTGGGGGAGCGCGCCATCAGATGTGTGACTGGGGAGGCTCGTATCCCTTTGGCCCCTCCCTCAGAGAGAGCTTGGTTTGCGGATGCCCACCTTCCAGAGGCCCTGATGGCCGGGGAGGACGGATATATGCTTTCTGCCGGTCCTCATTCGAGCGAGAGCTTCAGTGCATGGTGGAGACCCCGCACTATCGGTCCTCAGACCCGGGCTACCTTCTTCCTCGGAGACCTGGTTCACGGGTCGGTGATGATGGCAGATTGGATGGAGTGTGTCCGAGTCCCCACCCATTCGGACCAGATTGCTTCCCTTACTCGGAGGGTGGATCAGTTATCTCTTTTCGTTCGGAGCTTGGGCCGAGATCCAGAGGAGGCTTATGCTGCAGACCCGCCGGGATCTTCTTTTGGCGCGGGCCCCGGCACATCGGATGCCCCAGTTCCGCCTTATTCCCTCCCAGACCTTAATTTTGAGGATGAGGCTGCCATTCCCCAGGACTTGCCTGCAGATCAGTTTGACGATGATGCCTTCATTGATGGCATAGATTTCACTGATTAGACTTTGATAGGCTAGGATCTCTGTATTTAAACCTGCTCGTTTTATTATCATTTCTCGTTTCATGTATTATGTACAGACTTATTTTATTTTATGCACAATCATTTACTTTTGATTATCCGTTCATTCCATTATAGCTTGTATGATGCATGACTTATTATATATGTGGATAAAGGAAATTTTGACCCCTGTATAGTCTTTTGATACTGCTTTTTACAGATGTCACCCCTGGACGTGGTTCGTGTGGGCCCTCACGCCCCCTTAGGGATCATTGGCCAGTTCCTTTCGTGGCTGGATAGTTTGCTACCCTCCGACCGAATCATTGCAGAGGGTCTTCTGGGACACTCCTTTTCTCTTTTATCATTCCAGGTGCCGCCGGGCTTTGTTGACGGCATTCTCAGTTGTTGGATCCCTGACAGACAGGTTTTCAGATTTGGGCTGGAGTATCTGACCCCCACTCTCGAGGAGTATGCTCGCTTTACCGGTTTGTCGATGGATGGTCCCTGTGCACGGGTTACCTCTGGCCATATGCGCCGTCAATTCCTGACTTTCACAGGTTTGCGGAGGACAGCTCTGCTATCTGTGACCTCCTCGAGCCACCTTGTTCCTCTATCCTTCCTGGTTGACAGATTTGGTTCGGTGGATAGCTTCTCTCGCTTCCCTATTGATTTTTCAGTATCTGAGGAGCGCTGGGGCGCTTCGAGAGTGGATGTTTTGATGGCTTGTGTCATATCAGCCCTGTACATGCCCGCGGGGGACGCCCTCCTGGATACGCGGGTTATTATAGCGGTTCAAGCCCTTCAGGAGGATCATACTATCCTTCCCATGATACTTGCCGAGACTTACCTATCGGCCTCGTACTGCCATTCCTTCTCTGGTCGCATATTCAGGGGAAGCTCTACTTTGCTATACGTATGGTTCATGAGCCACCTCAGACCCATCGGGCAGTTTCGTCGACACGGGTTCTGTTTCAGCCACAGCCTGGCCATGCAGTTCTCTTTCCGTCCCCGGCGATGCACTGATACAACCTCATGGAGGGAGTTCTTATCGGCCATTGAGGAGCCTTTCCATCTTCTGATCTATTCGGGTTATTGCTCCTTCCAGAGTTTCCTGACTCATGTGCCACCTTTTGATTTCCTCCCTCTCCTTGGCTTGAGGGGGGTGACGACTTATCATCCCTTAGCTGTCATGGGGCAGTTTGACCAGATGCAGGATCTCCATCTCTTTCCGGGAGCTGCTGACTACCGATTTCTCATATCACCTCAGACGGAGAGGGAGCTGCTGCGGGTATACGATCTTTGGTCACACAGGGTCTCGGCCGATTTTGGGGATAGTCATCCCGGTCAGACACCCGATTATCTGCTATGGTTGCAAGGAGATTCTGAGATTGCCGGCTTTGATCCGATTGGGGTATTGGGCGGTTCTCGAGGACTTTTCCCTGATGAGACCAGTTCAGATGCAGTCATTCCTACGGATCTTTCAGGATTAGCGCCCAGGTCTGGGGTTGAGGAGGTTTCTGCTTCGGTACATGTCACTTCCCTTGATTTGGCGGATCGGATCCAGAGATTACTGATTGAGGGTACCCGGCTCCGGTCTGCCTTGAGTGCCACCGAGATTGAGAGGGATACCGCCTATGCGGAGCGGGATGCTGCTGTACTAGCCCGGAATGTCGCCCTTTCTGCCAGAGATAACATCGTAGAGCAGGCCCGAGTCATCATGGAGGGCCAATCTACGACTGTTACCAGTGCTGCTGCTCTTTTGACTCGGATTGACATGATGGGACAGCAGATTGCGGATGAGCCGGAGGTTTATGATGCCTCGACTATTTTGTCTATCCTGCTCCAGCTGGTCTCTGACCTGTAGATGATTTTATTTCCTGCACGGACTATGTCAGTTTCATCACTTTTATTTAAAAGACAGACTTGTAATCAAAATGTTTTGTATATATAGAGAAATATTTATGGTTTTAGTCATTTCCCTTTTTGATGCATCGTCGCCCTTCATTGGATCCTCATTTTATCCAGCTGATTATGATTTCGATATATTGCCTTATTTCTTTCCTCAAGTCTTGATTGGAACTTCACAGATATTGCCGCGTGCCCCCTTTGATTTCATCGAAGTGAGTCTTGGACTTTGGGCTAATTATGTGGCTAGGTTTGGGTAAGTTTTGGAGTGTATAGGATTTCGGGATTTTCTGGAAGTGGTTTCGGTATAGGGACAAGGTTTATTATTTTGGTATAGAACGGACCGGGCCATGACGGCTGAATGTATTTGTCCAAAGTAAGGTTTCGGGTTTTCTGGAAATGGGTTTGGTATAGGGACAAGATTTATTATTTTGTATAGAACGGACCGTGCCAGGATGGCTGCCTACGTACTCCCACAAGGTCGGGAGATCAGGTCCTACGTAGTTCGAACTACAAGGGAGATAGAAATTTTTTATTTTTTATTTTATTTTTATTTTTATTTTATTTTTTAAGCGTAGAACCGTTTCACAGAGTCAGAATTCAGGGGCTGCGGAAATACCTCGCCATCCATTTCTTGTAGGATGAGGGCCCCTCCAGATAGGACTTTCTTGATCACAAAGGGTCCTTCCCAATTTGGAGCGAATTTCCCTTTGGCTTCGTCTTGACAGGGCATGACCCTCTTTAGCACTAAATCATTTTCCTTGAACTTTCGGGACCGTATCTTTTTGTCGTACGATCGAGAGATGCGTTGCTGATACAACTGACCGTGTAATATATCCGCCACCCTTCTTTCATCTATTAAGGCTAACTGGTCGTATCGACTTTGTATCCAATCCTCCTCCTCAATCCGAGCATCGAGCAAAATTCGGAGGGATGCCATCTCCATCTCTACTGGCAAAACGGCCTCCATCCCATATACCAAGGCGTAAGGGGTTGCCCCTGTAGACGTACGAACTGATGTCCGATATGCAAACAGTGTGAGGGGTAGCAAGTCTGGCCATCCCCGATGATTGGCAGACATTCTCGCCATAATTCTCTTTATATTCTTATTCGCCGCCTCCACGGCCCCATTCATTTTGGGCCTGTAAATGACAGAATTGAGATGCTTGATCTTGAATTGGGCACACAACTCTTTCATGAGGGCATTGTTCAGATTCTTGGCATTGTCGGACACCAAGATTTCTGGCTGTCCATATCGGCAAATCACATTGTTCCTGATGAAACTGACTATAACTTCCTGCGTTACTTTGGGGAAAGAAGCTGCCTCCACCCATTTAGTGAAATAGTCAATCATGACGAAAATGAACCGGTGGCCGTTGCTCGCTTTGGGCTCCACGGGCCCGATAACATCCATACCCCACATGGAGAAAGGCCAAGGGGAAGTCATACAATGCAGTTCATTAGGAGGCGCATGCATCACGTTACCGTGTGCTTGGCATTGGAAACATCGCTTGACATGATCGTCACAGTCAGCCTTAATTGACAGCCAGAAATGCCCCGTCCTCAGAATTTTCTTGGCCAACATCGGTCCACTCATATGCGGGCCACATACTCCACCGTGCACCTCGCCCATGATTTTCTGCGCTTAAGTTTCGTCCACGCATCGCAACAATCCCAAACCTACATCCCTCTTATACAGGGAATCTCCGCTTAAATAGAATTTCATCGCCATCTTCTGGATTCTCTGCCTTTCCGTTCGGTTCGCCTGGTCGGGGAGTGATCTATCCCTCAAATATTTCAGTATGTCACGATACCAGGGCTGATTTGGCTGAACCACATCTTCTGATAACTCCGATATATATTCTTCGTAAGCGAGAGCATTTTGCACTGTTATTTCGATCTGTGGAGTGGCTTTGCCTTTGAGTACGTGGACTAACGAAGCCAGGGTAGCCAATGCATCGGCAAAGTCATTCCGCCCCCGGGGAATGTGTCGGAAAGCTATATCTTCAAATTCTTGCATCAATCGGACTACACACCGGTGGTACGGGAGTAACCGAAGCTCCTTAGTGCCATATTCCCCAGTCGCCTGTCTGATTACCAATTCTGAATCTCCGAACACGACTAATCTTTTCACTCCCATATTGCGGGCGAATCTCAGTCCCAATATACATCCTTCGTATTCAGCCGTATTGTTTGAGTTACTGAACTTTAATTTGGTGAGAACAGGGAATTGCTCGCCCGTAATGGAGACCAGGACCGCTCCAGCCCCAGCCCCTTCAGCATTCATGGCACCGTCGAAATACATTTTCCAAAACTGTCCTTCGTCATCACACCTCGCCTGCTGGACCCACAGTATGTCTTCACCCGGTAGGAAAGTCTCTAAAGGCTCCATCCCCCCTGTCGGCATCTCTGATAATTGATCTGCAATTCCCTGCCCTTTCATGGCCTTCTGGGTAACATACAGGATGTCGAATTGCTGGAGGATTAACTGCCACCTTGACAATCGATAATTCAGCATTGGTCTCTCAAATATATACTTCAAAGGGTCGATTCGCGAGATCAAATAGGTAGTGTGTCCATGGAGGTAATGCTGTAATCTCATAGCAGCCCAGGCCAAGGCGCAACATGTTTTCTCGATCGGCGTGTAATTCTGTTCACAGCTGCTGAATCTCTTGCTGAGGTAATAAATGGCATGCTCCTTACCGGATTCACTCTTCTGCCCCAGCATACAACCCATCGCCATATCATTCACGGATATATACAGGAAAAGGGGAATCCCGTCCTTTGGCGGTACCAGCACTGGCACTTCTGTTAGTTGCTTCTTAATAGTCTGGAAGGCCTTTTGGCATTGACTGTTCCACTTCCGGGAGGCATCTTTCCTTAACAGTTTGAAGATTGGTTCGCAGGTGGTGGTCAGATGGGATATGAATCAACTGATGAAGTTTATCCTCCCCAAAAATCCCCTTATCTCTTTCTCTGTACGGGGAGCTGGCATATCCGCAATAGCCCTGATCTTAGCCGGATCCAGTTCGATGCCTCGATTGCTCACCAAGAATCCAAGGAGCCTACCTGACTGAACCCCGAAGGCACATTTGGCTGGATTGAGCTTCAAATTATACTTCCTGAGCCGCTCAAATAGCTTCTTGAGGTGAGTCACATGGTCAGATTCCGCCCTCGATTTCACAATGATGTCATCCACGTAAACCTCTATCTCCTTGTGCATCATGTCGTGAAATAGGGCCATCATGGCCCTCTGATAAGTGGCTCCTGCATTTGTGAGGCCGAAAGCAAGTCGTCTATAACAAAACGTGCCCCAGGGGGTGATGAAGGCAGTCTTTTCTCGATCCTCTTCCGCCACCATTATCTGGTGATATCCCGCGAAACAATCGACAAATGAATACATTTCATACTGAGCTGTGTTATCCACCAAGATGTGTATGAAAGGCACTGGGAAGTTATCCTTAAGACTGGCCTTGTTCAGATCCCTGTAATCCACGCACACTCTCACCTTTCCTCCAGGTTTCGCCACGGGGACTATATTGGAAAGCCATTCTGGGTAAGTAAACACCATGATGATCCCAGCCTTGAATTGCTTGACTATCTCTTCTTTCACCTTTAAGCTCCACTCTGGCTTTAATTTTCTCAACTTCTGCTTAACTGGCCTGAAACCCTCCTTGATAGGCAATCGATGTACCACGATGTCCGTGGACAAACCGACCATGTCTTCGTGTGACCAAGCAAACACATCCTCATATTGGCTCAACAGTTCAGCTACTTCTGCTTTCTGGTTGGGAGTCAAGTCTGCCCCAATTTTTAGCTCTTTGGGGTTTTCAGGGGTTCCTATGTTGATGGTGATGGTTTGGTCTAGGTTGGGTTTGGGTTTATCCTCGACCCACTCTTTGATCTCGTCGGGAGCGTCGTCATCATCTGCTTCGTCCTGCTCAATTCCCATCAAATCGAAATCCAGTTCTATATCAAAATCATAATCGTCTTTCAAATTTGTAAAATCGTTTGTTAGGCTAGAATGACTCAAATCGGTACACCTGACATGAAACAAAAATATTTGTCATATATATAAACATTAGGTACAGGACTTCCTTTTCAATAATCATGACAAAAGTATGAAATAGACGTGCAGATACATAAAAACAAAAACACCGTCTTAAAAACCCCTTGATCCCCCTACTGGACAAGATTCCCGGACACTCCTGCATTTACCCTTTTCTGGATACTACTGGCTGCACGGTCCAATTCCTGGGGATCACTTCGGTTTTAGAGCTAGTGATGGAGGGGGTCTCTGCATCTGGCACCTCCTCAATGATTGCGGCAACTTGGTTTCGGCTCTCATTTTCACTTTCCTCGGGTACTTTTAACCCGGCCCAATTTATAAATGGCATGATCTGCTTGCCTTCAGTCATCTTCTCTTTTCCCTTTTCATTGGGGCCTGACTGTCCCGGGAGATGGCACTTTTTCTCGAACTGTTCCATAATTTCCTGTAAGAAATCCGACTGCTGGGCCACTCCTTTGACTAGGGGAACCTCCACTTTACCCTCTGCTTCAGATGCAGGCTTGATTACCCTCGGGGAGTGTTCACTATTGGCTCTCGGTATCGGGACTCCGGTTATCCGCATGGGAATTTTCTTATATAAGTTCTTCGGCCTTATACCTCCTTGATATCCTAACCCCGCCTTGCCTGACTGCACTGGTACCTGGATGGGCTCTGTGATTCCTTGGCTATGCTTGCCCAGCCCTTGCCCCGGCTGGAAGTTCATTGCCATCATTTCCCGGGCAACGAAGGTGAGCTCGGGGGACACTTTAAGCTTTAACTTCGGAGCTCCCAATTGCTTGTACTGAGGGGTGCTGATTTCAAACGCCTGATAGCTGATGGGTTCGGCCGACTCATCCACATGGATCACTGGCATGCCTTTTACGGATGGAACAGGGTATTCGGATTCTGCTGCGATCGTTACCAGGTGCCCCTCAATGATGAATTTTATTTGTTGATGCAGGGTGGAGGGCACTGCCCCGGCCATATGAATCCAGGGTCTCCCCAGTAGCATGTTATAACTGGCCGTGATATCTAGCACTTGGAAGGAAATATCAAAAGTGTAAGGCCCGATCTCCACCGGCAGCTCAATCTCTCCCACCGTGTCCTTTTTAGATCCGTCGAATGCCCTCACCACCACCTGGCTGGCCCGCAGGCGCTTAGGGCTGATTTTCATTTTCTCCAGAGTATTATACGGGCAAATATTCAGGGCTGACCCACCATCAATCAAGACCCCATTCATCACATATCCGGAGGAGATGACCGCAATGTGTAACGGCCTCCGGTGCCCCCTTCCTTCTTCAGGGATGTCGTCGTCGGTAAATGATATTACATTGCTGTCTAACAGGTGGCCCACCAAGTGGCTGAATCTTTCCGTACTAATTGATTTGGGGACATGCGCCTCTTCTAGGACTTTGCTCAATGCCTGATGATGATCATTTGATGCCAACGCAAGATCCAAGATTGATGTCAGGGGTGGCTGTACCTCCAGTGTTTTACCCACACCTGTCTTGCCGTAATTCATTTTCTCCCAAAATTCCAACGCCTTTTCCTCTGATATTTTCCCGTTCTCCTTTCTCGTGTTCTCAAGGACCCGCCTTGGTAGATACAATGGATTTCCCTTTGAGCTCACTGATGCGCAACTGGCCTCTTCCTCGATTTTCCCCCCATAATTCCACGGAACAGCCTTCAGATTAGTAATCGGCAATTGTGACCTGGCGGCTATGACAAGGGGTCTTGGGGCTGATAACCGGATAGGCTCTACTTTGGTATCTCGAATCACGCCCACCAACTTGATAGGTTCGTTTTGCGCCCCCTCCTGGGCATGGGTCATGGCAATTTCTCCCTCTATCCTCCTTATGTATCTCAATCTTAAGGGATCCTCCTCCCCACTAGTTTCCACTGTATTCACGCCTCCCCCATTGTGCTCGGGAAGAGGGTTGGCTTTTACGTTTGGGGGTTCTGGTTGTTCCACCACAATCTCTCCACCGTCAATCATGTTTTGGATTTTATGCTTTAAAGACCAACATTCTTGGGTGTCGTGCCCCGGGGAAGCCGAGTGGTAGGCGCATCTCTTGCTAGGGTCATATCTCTTGCTTTTCGGGTCTAATGGAGGCAATAGCTCGGTAATCTTTTTCTGGCCCACCAACAGGGCCAGTATATGTTCCAATGAATCCCCCAATGGGGTGAACTCCCTTTCTGGTGGCTTTTCGAACTTTCTGCGCCCCTCATATCTTTGATTGTTGAAATTTGACGGACGCGGGGCCTCACTTCTTTGCATGCGGACCGGAGGGCTGGTCATTGTTTTCCCAGATAGTCCTTGCAGTATCAGGGACACATCCTCTTCCTTTTTCTTCTGGGGTCTTCGGGAAGAACTGCCATAGTTTCCACTCTAGATTTGCTCCGCGACAGCCTCGAGAGCAGTAAAGTCTCGAATTTTTCCTGATTTTAAACCCATCTCAGCCATCTCCCCATGCTTGATCATTTCCGCAAAAGGCTTCCCTATCCCCGCTATCACCCTTTCATAGTAAGGGGCCTCTTGTATATCGATGAAGGTCATAACCATTTCTGCCTCACTCATGGGTGGGTTTACTTGGGCTGCCATCTTCCTCCACCGCTGAGCATAGTCTCTGAAAGATTCATTGGTCTGCTTTCTGATCTTGGTCATCTGGTACCGATCCGGGGCCATCTGGGACTGAAAGCTGTATTGGGTTAGGAAAGTATGGGCCAGCTCCTCCCAATTGTGAATCTTAGCATTGTCCAATCTCGCATACCACGTTCTAGCCTCCCCTGTCAGGCTTTTCTTGAACAGTTGCATTCTCAGTGATTCGTCCTCAGCATATCCCCCTAGCTCTCCGATGTATACTTTCAAATGGGTGTAAGGATCCCCTGACCCGTTATACTTTTCAAATTCGGGGAGTTTGAACTTTTCTGGATATCTGGTTCCCGGAAAGATGCACAGATCGGAGTAGTTAACACTGCCATATGACCCAATCCCCTTCATCGTCTTGATGGCCTCCTCCATCTGCTTTATTTTCTTGCTGACAGTGCTGGCAACCTCATCTTCTGGAATGATAATGACTTGCTTTGCTGGTTCAACCTTTGGAGTTTCTGGGGTCAGTACGTTCTCTTGAGATGATGGCCCCGGCTGGTCCTCGAGCTGTGGCCCTGATTTTAGTTTGAAATGCTCTTTGAGCAACATAGTCAGCTCCGCCATTTGATTTCTTACAACGTTGAACTCTTCCCGAGATACGGGAGCCAGGTCAGGATTAGGGTTCTCAGTCATCTCGACTGTTGATTCTCTGGCTTTCTTAGATCGGAGACGGGTTTGGGGAGCAATCCTGTAAATAAAATATGCCAAAGTTCAGTTCCGAGAAATGACATTGGCAGATGCATGCTAAAGCAGATATTTGTATTTTTGGGTTTTGTAATTTTTTCCTGCAAAACAGGGTCAGTATCCCTTTATTTTAACCAAAGTAATGACACTGTGCAATTTATGATGCTCTCCAAGCTGTCCCTGCAAAACAGAGGTTAGTACTTTTATTTGGACAAAAGTGTTTGGTACAAAATGATTGACTACAGAATGATATTACGTGCGTGAAACGTAAAAGGGTATGAAGAGACTTTCCACGTGACGGGTTTATCTGAGGCTGACCTACCCTAAGTTACTCTCGCGGGCTTTTTGGCATGAAGGTTCCCAGATCTTCGCAACATACTCGAAGGGAATGAATCCGATCTTTCAACTGGATTGGATCTGAGTGGATGCTTTTCCTGAGCCTCGCCGGGGAGCACCCCTTTGAGTCCAGTAATCCACATCCGACGGGTTTGCCTCAGGAGGAGGAACTACTCAACATACATTCATCATTCATTCATCGTTCATCACCGTATGCATATGATGCTAATAAAGTAAAGCTTCAAAAAGAAATTTGCAATCACACCATTCGCATACACGCACAAAAAAGGGTAATTTAACGCAAGCAACGCAACCACATTTTTTGTAGATTTTTTAAAGGATAGGAAAACATCGAGATTTTAAATGCGGCTTAAGCCCTCTACTGTCCCCAGCAGAGTCGCCAGCTGTCGACGCCGGGATTTTCGTCGCTTCGTTTTTTTATTATTAAAATGTCCATTTCCAATTTTAGCCTTTGGTTTGAGATGTGACTTTTGAAAAGGGTCGGCTTAATGTCGACGGGGTTTGAAATGTCAATTATATAATGAGCCAATTGACCAGAGTCGCCAGTTGGTATATTTGAAATGGATGTACCAACTCATCCGGATTTAGTTTTCGTAATCGCTGGCTCATATGTGACTCCGATTAATTGGTCCGCAACCCGAGATTCATAGAGTTCGGGGGCTTGCTTAAGCGAGGGGAAGGTGTTAGGCACCCCCCGACTTCCGTAAAACACGGTTACCGCAATCTTGATGTTCTCCTATCCTTTTAAATCCTAAAATGTGTGAGTTGCGTGTGTGTGCGTGTGTGCCTAGGTGAATGCTTGTGGTGAATTTTGTTTGGATTTTTGTATGGCAAATGTGCATTAACTGGAAAGCGTTTTAACGTCTTTTGACCCAAATGACGAGGCTTCGTTTTAAAATAAAGATTGATTTTAATTTCGAACCGATGAGGGTTTTTTATTTAGATGTCATTTTTAGAAGATAGTTTTTTAAACTTTTGTCAAATAGGTATCGAGACTATACATTGCCCTCTAATAACAAATTAAATAACATGAAGGCAACTTCTAGAACTCTTTCACCCTATGTACAAAGTTTAATTAAAACGTTCATTTATTTTACGAAATCATTTTTTGTGACATTTTTAAAACCAACTAAAGCCTTTTCATCAAATAAAGAGCTAAGTTCGCCAAAACTCTTTACTTTTTAAACCTCGTGAATCTAATATCCTAATTTGATCACTTTTACAAAATCTTCATTATTTGCCTTATTTTGAAAATCATTGTTGTGTTGTAAATTAAAACAAGCATCCCAAAACGTGTCGGGGCTATCCACGGGCATGTAAGCCATCCAGACAACCCCAAACACCCACAATCACATATTTTATTATTATTACGGGGCCTTAACCCGAACACGACTTGGTATCGCTTTAAGGCCGGATATTACAAAATACACATCCATGGACCCTATACCATGATTACATATACCAAAATGTCCATCATCGGGATTTGACCACGAGGATCTCCTCCCTAGGCTCACATTCACCCAAATCATGGCACAACCAACCCTCAACCAAATCTAACGAGATTTAACATTTCTATCACATTACATAACCCAAATATCACAACTTAATCACTACAAACTATCCATCGCCCCAACGAACGATATATCACCGTACGGACGTCATCGGGGCGTTAGGAGGAGTTACTTTCCGATGGAAACCTCTCTAACAACCCCTAATCCACGGATCCTTTATCAACATAATAACATATTACATCACATAACCCAAAACATAAGCTATATTAACAATACAAGCAATAGAATACCAAAAAGACAATCTTTTTCACCTTGCAAATTGCGGATTCGAGCTTCTTATACCACAAAATGGATACACCACAAGATTACTAAGCTAAATAGCACAACAATATGGATCTAATGCTTGGATCTAACAAGCAAAACGACCTCTCTCTCTCTCCCCCGCGAGCTCTCTCTCTCCTCTTTTCTTTTTTTTTTCCTTTATTTTTCTCTTCTTCTGGTTCTCGGGTTGAAAATGGCGATCTATAGTGCTTCAGCAGGCAGCCGCAGATGCATCTGCGGCCAGCCGCAGATGCATCTGCGGCCAGCCGCAGATGCATCTGCGACTGGACCTGCTGTGGCCGTCCCAGCCGTCGCCTCGGCTGCCGCGTGCCGTTCTCGAGCCTCGTGCCTGTCACCTCTGTCGGTGGTAGCGGTTGCATTCGCGGCCGTCCGGCTTGCTTTTCTCGATTTCCGTGCCACGCGGTCTCAAATTGCCAATTTCTGCGGTATTATTTCGGAAGGCTATATTTTTGCAATCCGAAAATCCCTGGGAAACGTGCCATATTATTCTGGGAGGCTAGTTCGGAGGGCTGCGACTTGATATGAAATTTGATAATTGTGCTTGGCTTTTAAGGGGGCGCTGCCCCCTTTCCACCCCCGCCAGCTCACCGGCGAGATGGGCAGCCGCTCGCTCACCGGGGAGCGAGACCCCCGAACATCGTAAGCGGAGTGGCCATTAGTCGTCCTTTGTGGTCAGCTCAAGCTTTCTGGGTCAACTGTTCGCCTCGCCTCAAGTGACCGGATGCTCGTTGTCCGTTGTGGCGGCTTTGACCGTAAATCGCTGGGGGTGGCTTTGTGTTGGGGTCCACCATTCTTTCCGTATGTCGGGTCAAATGAAAATTTTGCCCTCCTGCCAGGGTTAGTAGAGAAATGCAAAATTTGGGTGTCTACACAATGAAAAAAAATTCAATGAACTAACATTCGGTATGCGAAACCCTTTGTATAGGCGCTTTAAACGAGTACCGGGAAACCCTAATTTATGCTAAAGGCAAGTTTTCTATCCTTAACCTCTGTTTACTTTATTTCTATGTGATTTATACATTTTGTTCATGCAACGTGTTATAAATCTTCGACATGAGAGTTATTGCTTCTTGTTTCGGCATAACTTGCAAAATGAAATGTTTATTCGCGATATAATTCGAATCATGCTTTATTATATCAAACCAAGTTGTCTTGGGGCGATCCTAACATGTTAAGTAAACTGAGATGAACAAGTATGTTTCACTGTTCATAATTAGTTCAGTGTATAGTATGTTATGCATAACATAGGATGTAAAAGGTTCTAAGTCGAAAGACAAAGAACAGTTCAAGGTCTAACCACCACATAGTCTTGCACATAGTCTTGATGTGTTAAAACATTTGTAAATATTAATTGTTGTGCCATGAATCCTTCCAATCCTTATCGGTATGAGTTCACTTATATGCTATGTGTGTAATGACCATGAATTTCATTAGTCATTGTAAATATACTTAATAAATATTTAGCAATGAATTTAAATTTTTTGTACTAATTAATTGTACTTTAGATAATTAAATAAATGTTCTTGTGTATGCGTATATTTATTTAAAGAATTAAAGCAAGGTGTATAATTAATTAAAGCAAATCTAATTGGATTATATTTTAAATCCAAATGAGTTGATAAACTAGGTCAAAGATATTAACCTAGTAACCCATATAATTAATTTAATTATTAGTCCATATAATTAATTAAACAAGCTCAATGCTTATTTTAATTAAAGGTAACATAGTTATTTAAATGTTAGTCCAATGTGTTATTTAAATTGAGCCCAAACAATCTAATTGAATGAGCCCAATAGAATTTATTCTCAAGCCCAATGTGAAGTCCAAATGAAGTCAAAACTTTGGTCAAAAAAAAAAAAAATAATAATAATATATATATATATATATATATATATATGTATATATATATATATATATATATATATATATATATATATATATCCACATTAAAGCTAGAAAAAGTAAAGGAAAATTGGAGCCAAAAAGTCCATATGGCCGGTCAACACAAGGAGGAGGGTCCCACTTAGTGGCTTGTAGTATTTTTGTTGCTTCTAAGTTACACAATTGATAACTTGCAAGCAAGCTTGATGGATGTCAATTCATGTAGTCAATCAATCAAATAATAAGCATCTATTAGCTTCTAATTTAACCAATGCTAGTTGATTAGTAGGAGTTAATGGTGATTAAGAAAGTAGTATAAATATAGTGGTGCACCAATGCTTTATGTTGGTTGCTCATTTGTTAGCATTTTCTAGAGAAAAAAATTGTGAGCATTTGAGAGAAAACACCTAAGTGTTGAGAGAAAAAGCTAGAGCTTGTGCTTGGTGGATGTCTAATAACCTCATATCCTACTTTGGTAGAAGGAGAAGAAGAGCAAGCAAAACCCAAAGGTTTAAAAGTGTTCTATCTCTTTTTAAAATTCATTTTTGTAGTCTAGAATGATTTTGAACGGTTAAAATCTATTTTTAACCGATCAAAACTCATTTTGCTAGTCTAGATGTATTTAACTATTTAATATATGTATATTCATAGCTCTATGTGTTTATAACATGGTTTGGTATGTGAGAAATGCATAAAAGTTGTAGAAATATTCATAACACGTTTTACCGGTAAAAACCTAACGATACATGTTATGTTTAATGTTGTATTTTGAAATGTACAAATTGAAAATTAGATTTTTATAGGTAGAAAGCTAGATCTATGAGTTTTAAAGAAAAACCCTTTTTGAACCTTTCAAAAATATTGAACAACGAAGAAGTTATGGCTTTTACCGCAAAGGATGTCATTTTTAAACCCTAAGTGGTTCGATCCGTAAACTTTGTGTAAAACATTTTTAAAAAGATGATCGAACCATGGAATATTGTAAAACAAGAAGTTAGGAACACATCAACACTGATTTGGTGTTATTTGGATGTGTAGATTTCATTTAATCAAGGTTTGAACAAAGAGTATCAAAACTGTCAAAAAATCAAAAATTTGGACAACATTCTGCAGTACAGTGCCGGGGCGCCGTGTTGCAGTGTTAATCACTGCGCCACGGCGCAGTTCACTGTTCTCGAAAAAATAATAAAATCTGAACCGGGGCGGGGCGGGTCAGCCGGGTCGGGTCGGGACGGGTCTGGTTCAGGTCAAAAAATGAAAAATGTTCCAAAAATTATTTTAGTATTTTTGGACTTAATAAATATATTTTTAAATATATATATATATATATATATATATATATATATATAATTGATTTAATGATTTAATGGGTTATAAATATTATTATTAAAATAATAATATAATAAAGGTAATAAATTATTATTAAATAAATAATAATATTGGAAAATTATTAAAATATTATTAAGTGAATAATAATATTATAAGGTAAATAAAATATTATTAAATAATTAATAATATTAGATACTTAATAAAATATTATTAAATGATTAATAATATTAGTTAATCTTAAAAGATTTATAAGGTATTATTAAATTGTTAACAATATTAGACAATTGCATGAACTATATTAAATAGTTAATATAGGTTTTTTGTGTTTGAAATATTATCAAGTAGTGATAATATTTCCTAAGTGTTTAATTACCCATTATTAATAAATTATGTGGTTCGTAAGGTTATAAAGGTCATTATACTTACAAGTATATGATACTAATTTCAGATCAAAATGATTTAATTGTTAGGTTCGTTCAAGGATTGTTAAATTAAGTTGGTTAGCCATAGACGACGCACGAGGCAAGTTTTCTTAACTTGTAATTTACATTGCAAGTTTTCTTGACTTAACTTGTAATTTACATTACAAGTTTTCTATACCTTACTTGTATTTATTGTTGCAGTTATTCTTCAACCGTATTTACATTGAGTAATTCAATTATTGTTGAGCAAGTATCTACACTCGTAGTTATTTGACAGACCTTTGAGTGAATTAATTATCCAAAAATTTCTTCATATTGTTATTGATTATTGTATTCGCACATAGTGCTTTTGCAACTGTTTAAGAATGTCTAAGCTAATTGTTTCGGCTAGACAAATGCATGTTTAAATTTATTTAATTGAATATTATAAAAGTTTATCCAAATCATTGGTTAGTGCGGATTCATACAGTAAGACTAAGACAGAACAACCCTAGTTAAAGGGGATTTTTATTTGTCTGGAAACCGAATGCGCACAAGAAATCTAAATGTTATGCATATACATAGGACATGAGAAGACTGATACCCTCAAGTGTCCCGTTATTTTTAACAAGGTGTAAGACATTGTATATCTGTTCTACCTTAGTAGCAGTTCACGGTCATTAAAGACCACTCAGCAGTAAAGAGTCAATTCATTCTCTTATTGAACATTGATTCTTGATATCTTTCATAATTGTTAGTGATGAAAACCTTGAAGTTATTTCCTTTCATCATGATATATCTTATGTTGTTGTTTATAAACTTGCTGAGCCATTTAGTTGCTCATTCTTGCTATATCATGACTATATTTTAGCTAAGCCCGACTGCTCTAAGTCAGACAAAGGCAAGGGGAAAGCAAATGCGTAGTTTAGTAGATGCATGCTAATTTAAATTACTGTTATGTAATTACTTTGTAAATCTATTGTATTTTCCTTAAGATATGTAATGATTAAGATTAAGGTTAATAGACCTTGGGAAGTGTAGCCTTTTGTTAAGGAACCTTTTGTATTATTTTGCGAAGTTTGAATACAATTTATGTATTTCATTGTTGTTAAGTATTGTACAGTGAGAACCAAACCCGAGGTTAAAGAACCCGGATTTGGGGTTATCACAGGTTGGTATCAGAGCTGTAGGTTAGAAACTGTAGGATTGCGAAACCTAAGTTATAACCTTAGTATTAAACTCATATCGAGTGCGTTAAGAGATGAATTGGGAAGATTCATCATGTTGGGTATTTTTGGAGATGGATTGAGAAAATCCATCGAGCCGAGATGTACTTTCTAAAATATCATTTCATTCCATCAATGAATATATTTTATTGTTGTTTTAACATGTGTTATTTGTGCAATTGTAGGATGACGGAGATAGGACAGTCGAGTACTGCTGTGGATGAGGTGATCTATACGGATATCCATATGAATACAGCATAGCCACGGGTGGCTGCACCGGTTGAGGAGCCAGAATCAGATCCTGAGGAGGGAGATCGAGAGGAGGCCGTTTGGGACGGAGTGATGCGACCGTACAGTGAGGAGGAGGCCGATACTGAGGATGAGGAGGATGAGAAGCCAGCGGAGTACGCTGATGGCATGGGCACTATCGTCAGTGACATCATCGATACTCTGACTACGTCTAATGATGAGCTAGAGGAGAGGGTTCAACACCTAGAGGAGCAGTATATAGACACAACTTATATGTTCTCTGGCGAGAACATAGAGCTGAAGGCGAAGATGGCCGAGATGGAGGCCAAGTTAGTAGCAGCTGAGCTGAAGATTTAACAGACACGTGCAGAGAGGGAGGCCATGAGAGGCCAGTTGCAGTAGGCAGTTGAGGCAAGATTGGATATGGAGGTTCAACGTGATGCAGCTCACGGGCATATGGTAGAGCTGGAGGACGAGGTCAGGGAGAAGAGGGTGAGGATAGATAGGCTCAGTTACGTCTATCGCTCATCCTTTGGTAGATTCCAGAGTAGGGTGCACTATTACCCTGCTGAGGAGGGTCAGACCTTGCACACCATTAGCAGGGGCGTGGTCAGGGCTATCGGAGATGAGGAGTACGATGATGTTGTTTATCAAGGGATGCGCCATTAGTTGTATTATTTTCTTTATTTATGTTATATGTACATACATGCAGTAGAAACCCAACTTTTGGTTGATAGAGGGTTAGTATGTTGTAAATCCCAACTCTATGAATTTGTGGGATATGTTTATGTTAGATCGCGTCTTTTGTTTTAACTGTTGGGGTTAGTAGCGTTTATAGCAGTATGCTTATGATGTAAAAGTGTTATGCACTATGTTTTAGCATATGAATATAAATGCATTTCCGTTTATGTTTATATGTGTCGAGATGATTATTTGTGCTTTAGTTTAAATTACTTAAGCTACAAAACGAGAGTAAAAAGATTGAAACAACTTTAAAAAATTAAATTTTTTTATACAGAAAATGCCGCCACAGAGAAGAAATCAACGATTACCCCCACACCACCTGAAGAGTCAGTTAACGCAGGAGGGGTACCGCCAAACCCAGTCCAAGAGTTCATGGAAATGCTAATGGGAGCATTCCGCGAACACAACGCAGAAGCTACTGGAGCACCAAACCGTGCCGCTCCACTAGCAAGCTTTAAGGATTTTAAACTAATAGGACCACCCGAATTCAGAGGGACCACGGATCCTATAGAAGCACAGACCTGGTTAAAGGAGATGAAAAAAGTCTTTGAAGTCGCACGAGTCGCGGAGGGGTAAATGACCTCATTTGCTACCTTTATGATGAAAGGGGAGGCCAACCATTGGTGGAAGGCCAATAAGAGTAAAGCAGGGGAGGGAACGATCGTGTGGGCGCAATTCAAGGAAGTGTTCCTAGAGAACTACTTCCCAGAAAGTACACAGGCCAGGATGGATCAAATTCCTGGAACTCAAGCAAGGTAGTATGACCGTATCCAACTATGCCGCCAAGTTCAACGAATTGGCAAGATTTGCTCCACACCAGGTGGACATGGAAGCAAGGAGATCACAGAGGTTTGAACAGGGGTTGAAACCATGAGTTTACGGTCAGGTAGTCGTACTACAGATTACCAACTTCGCAACGTTGCTGGAGAAATCAATAATAGCTGAAGGGGGAAATGAGACCCTCAACAAACATAACCAGGAACGAAACAAGAAGAAAGGTGAAGGAGGAAACCGAGAGGGTAGCAGTGGGGGCAGCAACTCTAACAAGCACAAGTGGAACAACAACAACAACAGTTCAGGGACACCCCAAGGAAGTGAACAGAAGAAAGGCAACAAGTGCAGTAACTGCGAAAAGAATCACGTGGGAGAATGTATGAGGGGGAAGAACGTCTGCTACAACTGTGGGCAAGAGGGGCACATTACTCCTAATTGTCCCACACCTAAGAGGAAGGGTTGTTTCTCATGTGGAGCAATAGACCATCAGTTGAAGGATTGTCCAAAGAGAAAGAATACCGGAGGGAGTTCGGGCTATAAGGGAAACAACAACAACAAGCTTACCATTGGAGGCCCGGTGCCACAGAACAAACCAACGGCACAGACTTTCAACATGACGGTGCAGGACGCCGTTGAATCAAAAGACGTGGTGTCAGGTATTATTCCGATCAATGATATAAATGCATATGTATTGTTTGATTCGGGTGCTACCTATTCATTTGTGTCTGATGAATTCGCTAGACGGTTAGAATTGCCTAGAGAAAAATTAGATAACCCAATGAACATAGAAGTTGCAAATAAAGAAGTGATTCCTGTAGAGTATATACATAGAAATTGTTGTGCTAAAATCAGGGGTCAAAAACTAAATATGAATTTAATTCCGATACGTTTGGGGGAGTTTGACGTTATACTTGGAATGGATTGGTTGTTTAACCACGGAGCGATAATTGATTGTCAAAAGAAGTGTATACACCTTAAGACACCGAACAAGTCTAAGGTCGTATTTTATGGCAGTAAGTCATCTAGACAATCAACATGTATGACGATGATGCAGGCCAAGAAATTGTTGAAGAAAGGTTGTATAGGGTATTTAGCTCACGTAGTGGATACACAAATGGTAAATCCTAAGATGGAGCAAATACCAGTAGTTAGGGAGTTCATAGACATATTTCCAGATGAACTACCAGGTTTACCGCCAGATAGGGAGATAGAATTTGTAATTGATTTGGTACCGGGGACAGTACCAATATCGAAGGCACCATATAGGATGGCCCCATTAGAAATGAAGGAGTTAATGATTCAACTGTAGGAGTTG
This sequence comes from Hedera helix, assembly GCA_947179155.2. NCBI lineage: Eukaryota > Viridiplantae > Streptophyta > Magnoliopsida > Apiales > Araliaceae > Hedera > Hedera helix. The sequence continues at coordinate 18,624,217 of OX359266.1, read as the reverse complement.
TTGGATAATAAGTACATTCAGCCAAGTATTTCTCCATGGGGAGCACCGGTGTTGTTTGTAAAGAAGAATGATGGATCGATGAGACTGTGTATGGATTATAGAGAGTTGAATAAGGTAACAATTAAGAACAAGTACCCGTTGCCACGAATTGACGATCTCTTCGATCAATTGAAAGGGGCGAAGTACTTTTCAAAGATTGACTTGAGGACTGGTTATCATCAGTTGAAAGTCAGGAAGGAGGATGTACCTAAGACGACATTCAGAACTCGATATGGGCATTATGAGTTTTTGGTGATGTCGTTTGGACTAACGAATGCGCCAGCCGCATTTATGGACATGATGAACAGAATATTCAAGCAGTACTTGGATAAATTTGTAGTCGTGTTCATTGACGATATTTTGGTGTATTCCAAGACGGAGGAGGAACATGTCGAACATTTAAGATAGGTATGGAGATTTTACGGAAGGAACAGTTGTATGCTAAGTTTTCAAAGTATGAATTCTGGTTGAAGAGAGTTCAATTTTTAGGTCATGTTATTGACAAGGAGGGAGTTTCAGTGGATCCAGCAAAGGTTGAAGCGGTGATGAATTGGGAACAACCAAAGACGCCGACGAAGGTTAGAAGTTTCTTAGGGTTAGCGGGTTACTATCGGAGATTCATCCAAGATTTTTCAAAGATAGCAACACCGTTGACAAATTTAACGAGGAAGACAGTGAAATATGTATAGACGGAGAAGTGTGAGGAGAGTTTTCAGGCGCTAAAGAAAAGACTTAGTGAAGCACCTGTATTAACTTTACCGGACGATACAGGAGGTTTTACGGTCTACAGTGATGCATCGCACAAGGGACTTAACTATGTGCTTATGCAAAACGGCAAGGTCGTTGCGTATGCGTCCAGACAGTTGAAGGATTACAAGAAGGGATACCTTACCCACGACTTGGAACTGGCAGCGGTAGTGTTTGCCCTTAAAATTTGGAGACATTATTTGTATGGAGAGCAATGTGAGATATTCACAGACCATAAGAGTCTGAAGTATATCTTCACACAAAAGGAGTTAAATATGAGGCAACGGAGATGGTTAGAGTTGATCAAAGACTATGATTATGAAATTTTATACCATCCCGGCAAGGCCAACGTAGTAGCAGATGCTCTAAGTAGAAAGAGCATGGAGAAATTGTTCATATTGACAGATTAGGAACAATTGGTTCAAGAGATGGCTCGAATGAAGTTGGAGGTGAGAAGTCCAAATGAGTCAATGGAAGTGGAAGCGAGCCCAACCCTGTTAGATAGGGTGAAAGAGGCTCAAGACAAAGATGAAGAGTGTGTCAGAATAAGGATGAGAATGACCGAAGGAGAAGAGGTCAAATTCAAGGAGGATAGCATAGGATTGCTAAGGTTTGAAAATCGTGTTTGGGTACCACTAGTGCCTGAACTACGATAGGAGATTTTATAATAGGCCCACAGTACGAGATACTCGATACATCTGGGGACTACGAAGATGTATCAAGATCTGCGTCAGCATTTTTGGTGGCCGAATTTAAAAAGGGAGGTTGCAGAATGTGCCAACCGATGCCTGTCAAAGGGTAAAGGCCGAACATCAAAGACCAAGTGAATTCCTGAGTGAAAATGGGAGCATATCACAATGGATTTTGTGGTAGAAATTCCAGCAATACAGAAGGGATATGACACAATATGGGTGATTGTGGATCGACTAACAAAGTCAACACACTTTTTGCCGATCAAGATTAAGTTCAATTTGGATCAATTGGCTAAACTGTACATCAAGGAGATAGTTTCGAGACATGGGGTGCCAGTATCGATTGTGTCAGACAGAGATCCGCGCTTCACTTCAAAATTTTGGAGAAGTCTTCAGGAGAGATTGGGGACACAATTAAGAATGAGTACAGCGTATCATCCGCAGACAGATGGGCAAAGTGAAAGAATAATACAGACATTGGAAGACATGCTCAGGGCCTGCGTGATGGATTTCAAGGGCAGTTTGGAAAACCATCTACCACTAGTTGAGTTTGCATACAACAACAGTAATCATGCAAGCATAGGCATGCCGCCTTACGAAGCATTGTACGGAAGAAAATGCAGAACACCTCTATGTTGGGATGAGGTAGGGGAACGACGACTGTTGGGACCATAATTGGTTCAACAGACTGTAGAAATTATCAAGGTAATAAGAGCTCGACTAGTAGCAGCTCAAGACCATCAGAAGAAGTACACCAATTTACATCGACAGAAGCGAGACTTCGAAGTTGGGAGTTTTGTGTTCATGAAGGTATCTCCCTGGAAGGGTAAAATCCGATTTGGAAAGAAAGGGAAGCTGAGTCTGAGGTTCATAGGACCGTTCGAGATATTAAAGAGAGTGGGTGAAGTGGCATACGAGGTAGCTTTACCTCCTGAACTGGAGCATATTCACAATTTGTTTCACGTATCAGTGTTGCGACCATACAAGCCAGACTATAAGCATGTTATATCCTATGAGCCAATACAAGTTGAGAAAGACTTATCGTACGAGAAAATTCCTGTCCAGATACTAGATAGGAAAGAGCAGAAATTACGAAATAAGGTTATACATTCTGTCAAAATCCTTTGGAGGAACCACAATGCTGAGGAAGTTACGTGGGAGCTTGAAGAAAAGATGATGGCTAACTATTCGAATCTTTTTGAATAGTTTAAATTTGTAATTGCGGGGACGGAATTCTTATAAGGGGGGAGAATGTAATGACCACAAATTTCATTAGTCATTGTAAATATACTTAATAAATATTTAGCAATGAATTTAAACTTTTTGTACTAATTAATTGTACTTTAGATAATTAAATAAATGTACTTGTGTATGCGTATATTTATTTAAAGAATTAAAGCAAGGTGTATAATTAATTAAAGCAAATCTAATTGGATTATATTTTAAATCCAAATGAGTTGATAAACTAGGTCAAAGATATTAACCTAGTATCCCATATAATTAATTTAATTACTAGTCTATACAATTAATTAAACAAGTCCGATGCTTATTTTAATTAAAGGTAACATAGTTATTTAAATGCTAGCCCAATGTTTTATTTAAATTGAGCCCAAACAATCTAATTGAATGAGCTTAATATAATTTATTCTTAAGCCCAATGTGAAGTCCAAATAAAGTCAAAATATATATATATATATATATATATATATATATATATATATATATATATATATATATATATATATATAAACTCACCATACTAATGGGTGTGCAAATAGTGACCTTGACCTTCCAGAACAGGGGTTAACATAAACATTACATTCTATAATTGGTACGATACCTATTATGGAAAATGTAATGTTATAACTAAACATAAGTGGACTAAAGAAGATAAATCCACTGTGTCTTCCAGTCACCCTCCTTGTGAGTAGTTAACCCCTGTTCTGCAAGGTCAAGGTCACTATACTCACAGTTCATAATCATAAATAAATTATGCATGATGCAAGGGGAAGTAGGAAAGGGACCTCTCAGTTAGAATGTTAGCCGTCATAGACCAAACCCAAGATCAAAGTCAATCAGATACACCATCTGAAGATTCTGAGCTTGATGAAATAATCAATCAGTTTAGTAAACTAACCTTTAAAACTCCGAATCCTACTAGTACTACAAAAAATTGGTATACTAGACCAACCCCTCCAGACTTACAGTTTGAAGAAAGGAATCTAGATAATCAATTTTCTGTTTCTGCTAATAAGATTTATGAATGGAATATTGATGGTTTTAGTGAGCAACAAATTTTAAATAAACTAAATCATATGTCCATGGTTGCAAACAGTTACTTGACTAATTTCCCTGAAATAAGTCAAGCTGGTATTGTTGAGTTATTGGCTACTGGATTTACCGGAACACTTAGAAGTTGGTAGGAGAATCACCTTACTGAAACTTCTAAGCATTCTATAATTCATGCTATTCAGGTAGATAATGATGGTAATCCAATAGTTAATGAAGTCTCAGGTATTGGCCCCCCTGATGGTGTCAATACTCTTATTTATACTATAATTAAGCATTTTATTGGTACTCCTAGCAACATTACTGATAGGATCCATGACCAACTTAGTAACCTTAATTGTCCTACCTTGAGTGACTTTCCGTGGTATAAAGATGTGTTTATTAACAGAGTTATGATGCGTGAAGATAGTAACAAATCCTTTTGGAAAGAAAAATTCATAAATGGTTTACCTAGTTTATTTGCACATAAAATCAGAGAAGAGTTATCTAAAACCTTAGGTTTTATTGATTATGATAATTTAACCTATGGTGATATTGTTAGTCAAATTCAAAAAACTGGTTTAAAAATGTGTACTGATTTTAAACTTAGTAAGCAAGCTAATAAGGATAAAAACAAAGCTAAATATGAATTGGGGACATTCTGTGAACAATATGGTTTGCCGCCTATTGCCCCTTCTAGAAGAAAACATATTAAACACTATAAAAAAGATAATTACAAACCTAGAAGAAAACATAAAAGTTATGATAATAAAAATAATTATTATAAAAAACAGTCACCTTATAAGAAAAAATCTTATAAAAAACCTTCTTTTAACCCTAAAAAGAAAAATTATAAGAAGTTTGATAAAAGTAAAGTTGTTTGTCACAACTGTGGTAAGCCTGGTCATTATAAAAATGAATGCAAAGTAAAAGAAAAACTTAAACAGTTAAAAATTACTGATGAAGATACTGAACAAATTCTAGATTTAATGAGAATAGAAAATCATTCTAGTGATAATAACTATGATGATACATTTTCTGATTCCTCTGATAATTCTAGTAGCAGTAATAATCCAGATGTCACCCTTGGATGTGTGGATAGTTGCTGTAATAAAAAACTTAATGTTATTAGTAAGGTTAATGTTCTTACTGCTAATGAAGAAGAACAAAACTTACTTATTGAATTAATAGGTAAAATTACTGACCCTAAATTAAAGAAAATATATACTAAACAATTAAAAGATTTATTAATAAAAGATAATCCTGCTGATAAGCTTAATAAGGTTAAAGAAAAGCCTGTTTTTAGCCTTAATAAAACTCTTGAAAGATTTAAGAACCCTGTTAAAGAAATTACTTTACCAGAGTTACATTCTGAAGTAAAAAATATGAAGAAAGAAATTTCTGAGTTAAAACAAGAAATTGAAAAAATTAAAATAAGTAATACTATTGCTGTCAATGAGAGTAGTAGTGAAGAAGAAGAAGAAGAACCTACTTCACCTAAAGAAAATAAGGATGAAGCTGAAACTTCAAATTCTCAGTACGAATTAATTGAACAAGGTAATTCTTTAAAAATTTTAAAAGATATTACTATTCAAAAATGGTATATTAATATAACATTAGTTATTAATAAAACATTTACTCTGGAACTTCCTGCTCTTGTTGATACAGGTGCCGACCTTAACTGTGTTCAAGAAGGATTGATTCCTACAAGGTTTTATGAAAAAACCAGTAAAAGACTTAGCTCCGCTAATGATAGTTAAATGGAAATAAAATATAAATTGCCTAAAGTTCATATTTGTCAAGATAATGTTTGTTTTAAAACGTCCTTTGTTTTAATCAGAAACATAACTGACAAAATAATTTTAGGGTTACCATTTATATATTTATTATATCCTTTTACTACTACTACCAGGGGATTGTCTAGTAATCACCTTGGGCAGAAGGTCACCTTTAGATTCATTACTGAGCCTAAAGAGAGAGATCTTAGGAGTATTCAAGAACAGTCTATTACTAAACATTTGAATATTTTAAATAGTAAAACCCAGCACTTAAGTTATTTAAAAAATAAAATCAATTATAAAAGAGTGGAAGAGCAATTAAAAAATCCTGAACTTCAAAGAAAAATAAAAAAAATTCAGGATCTTTTAGATAAAAATGTTTGTTCCAATTTACCTCATGCTTTTTGGCACAGAAAAAAGCATATTGTTAGGCTACCTTATGCTAAGGAATTCAAAGAACATTTAATTCCTACTAAGGCTAGACCTATACAAATGAATCATGAGTTAATGGAATTCTGTAAAAAAGAAATTGATGATTTACTTGCCAAAGGCTTAATTAGAAAAAGTAAATCCCCCTGGTCTTGCCCTGCTTTCTATGTCAATAAGAATTCTGAGATAGAAAGAGGTGTTCCTAGACTTGTTATTAATTACAAACCTTTAAATAAGGTTCTGGAATGGATTAGGTATCCATTACCAAATAAAAAAGATTTAATTAGTAGATTAAGTCAGGCTGTTGTCTTTAGTAAATTCGACCTTAAGAGCGGATTTTGGCAAATCCAGATTCATGAGGAAGATAGATATAAGACAGCCTTTACCACACCTTTTGGTCACTATGAATGGAATGTCATGCCATTTGGCCTTATGAATGCCCCTAGTGAATTTCAGAATATTATGAATGATATTTTAAATCCTTTCAGTCATTTTGCAATTGTTTATATTGATGATGTTCTAATTTTTTCAAACTCTATTGAAGAACATTGGAAACACCTAAATTCATTCTTTAGAACTATTCAGACTAATGGTTTAGTTCTATCCCAGTCAAAATATAGTTTGTTCCAAACTCAAGTAAAATTCCTTGGCCTCAATATCCAGTATGGTCATATTTACCCCATTCATAGAGCTATCCAATTTGCTAGTAAATTCCCGGATGTCATTACTGACAAAAATCAACTTCAAAGATTTTTAGGCTCTCTAAATTATATTAGTGAGTTCTATAAAAATCTGCGAATTATATGCAAACCTCTTTTTGATAGACTAAACATTAATCCCCCTCCTTAGACAGATATTCATACTTCTGTTGTCCAAGAATTAAAAAAGCATGTTAAGACTCTTCCTTGTTTAGGAATAGCTAATCCTACAGCTTTCAAAATAGTTGAAACCGATGCCTCTGAAATTGGCTTTGGAGGCATTCTCAAGCAAAAGTTAACCCCTACTTCTTCTGAGCAAATTGTTTGTTTTTACTCTCATGCTTGGAATCCAACTCAACTCAATTATTCAACTATTAAAAAAGAAATTTTATCTTTAGTTTCATGCATTAATAAATTTCAAAGTGATTTATTAAATCAAAAGTTTTTAGTCAGAATTGATTGCAAATCTGCAAAAATATGTTTTAGAAAAAGATGTTGAAAATATTGCCTCTAAACAAATTTTTGCTAGATGGCAAGCTATTTTATCTATTTTTGATTTTGATATAGAATATATTAAAGGAAGTCAAAACTCTATCCCAGATTTCCTGACTAGAGAATTTATCCAAACAGGTACTAAAAATGAGTGAGCGAGAGAAACAGAAGAAAGATCGTGGTAAAGCTCCTGCCTCCGGGCAGCCTAGTAAAACTCCTGTCTTAGGATAATCTGGTAAGGGAACTATGGTTCCAATTCCTTATCCAAGTTATACAGTTAGTGTGAGGATCCGAATTTCAGGATTCCTTTAATAATATCAAATAAGAATTAATTGATAAAAATATCAAGGTTGTTTAAGTTAATTATTATTTAAAGTGTTTGAAGGGATTTAATTAGTAAATTAAATTTGTACAAAGATGGTGATGAATTATGTGAATTTAAAATAATTGAAAAGTAAATAAATTGTGTAAATACAATTTATGAAGAATAAAAGAAATTTCAGGTAATTGTACAATTTAATTATTGTGGAAGTACAAAAATTATGTTTTAAATAAGGTTATGTGATAATGTAAATGCATGAATTTAATATGTATATATTTATATATATACATTTGTATATTATATATGTGAATGTTTAATTGATAATCTTAAATTTCATTAATTATGGAAATAAAGGGATTAATAATTAAATTAATCCAAATTTAAATAAAAAGTGAATGAGGGAGTTGATAAAATTGTATGTATTGATTTTAGAATTTATCAAGAATTTTGGAGGAGGTTTAGAAATTAATTGAGAAGGAAAGGTAATTATATAAATTATATAATAATAAATTATATAATTTATATAAGGAAATTAAAATAAGGTATGAAGAAAATAATAATTATATAAATTATATAAGAATAAGTATGTAATTTATATAAGGCGATTAAATGGAATAAAGTTGGAGGAAATTAAGAAATTATTTAAAAGGAGAATGTAATTATATAAATTAAATAATATTAAATTATATAATTTATATATAAAGAAATTAATATGATTATTAAAGAAATTGAATAATAAATAAGAAAAAGGAATGTTTTAAGTTAATAAAAATTATGGTTATGTATAATAGAATTATTATGACTTTTATGAAGAATAATATTTCGGAAACGTGAACATGTTAATGTAACATGTTGTCCAAGTAACGGAGTGAAAATTATGAAAAATAATTTTTATATGTCCTATGATTTATTTTATGATTTTTGGAGGTATTAATTACCTTATATAATTACATGCACATCATTATGCGTGTACAAAATTTGTCAAATAAAATACCGAAAAAGGTATTAATATTACTCGTAAATCATGTTATGATTTTTAGTGAATTAAAATAAATATTTTATATTTATTATATAAAATATTTATTACACGAAATAATTATGTAATGTATTAAAAAGTAAATTTTGCATGTTAATTTTCTTGGAAAATTCCGGAAGCTTACGGTGGTCAAAGTCGGTGGAATGAATTTTGACAAAGTTGGTTATAAATACCAAACAAAAGAAAATAAAGCAAGAAAGGAAGAAAAAAAAAAAAAGAAGAAAGAATACAAAAGCAAACATAGCATTTTCTCTCTTCTACCCGAAACACCACCATAGCTACCGAGCTCCACCACCGCGGAGAGGGAAGGAACTATGGAGGCCATCCATGTGAGGAACAAGTCTTCAAGAAAATTTTGAAGGCTTTGAAAGGTATAAAAATAATTTATTTGATTTATTTTGTATTTATGAGTAATAAATAAATTTATGGAAACATTGTGATATATTAGGATAATGATTCCAAATAATTTTTTTATGAAGATATGTAAATTACATGATTTTTGGAGTAGTTTGGTTGTGAAAAATTGGGTGTAAAATGATAATTTTTTGTAAGGTGGTACACTGTTTGCGCGAAAACTGGGAGAAGAAAAGAAACAGTGGCCCGCGCATTGCGCTGGCGTGTTTTTCTGAGGCGGGCAACAAAACGGCGTCGTTTTGAGCCAAGAAGGTCGGGTCGCGCCTTGTGCGGACGAAGATTCTGGAAAAGGGAAGGAAACGACGTCGTTTTGAGTTGACCGGAGGTCGGTCCGCGCAATGCGCGGCCGATCAATTTTCGGAAGTTACGAAAATGCCCCTGACCTTTTCCTTTAATGCCGGTTGAGTCCCTAAAGCTGCCAAAATTACAGAAATACCCCTGGGCTTTCCAAAAAATTCCGGTTGTGTCCCTAAGAGCGCCGAAATGACAGAATTGCCCCTGGACTTTCCGAAAAATTCCGGATTTGTCCCTATGGGCGCGGAAATTAACAAAATGCCCCCAGAATTAGTTTTTAATGAAATAAATGTTTAAAAATTGTTTAAAAATTCCAGAAAATTATAGAAAAATACTAAAAATATAGAAATGATATTTGGGCATTAAATTTAATATTTTTGCATAAATATTAAATATTGGGGATTAATATTTAAATACTTTAAATATTAATCTAGCATGGTTACAATGTAGAAAATGTTTAAATAAAATTCTTGGACAACCAGATATGCTAAAATTTATCCGATGAGCCGGGTTGTCCGTATGGAGGATGTCTTATATTAAGTTAAATGAATATATTAAGGGAATAGGTTAATGTAGTTAACCGTATAAGTTAAAAATTAGTCCGGAAATGATATTAATTAAATAAATTAATATCATAAAGAGATGCATAATTAGTATTTGATTATTTTATGATCATAGGTTGATCGACAGAGGGTTTTGAGCTAGCAATTAAATAACTGGACGCCAGGCAAGTTCTTCAGTCCCTTTTTATGTTAAATGTTGGACTGTTATGATATATAATTCTTGTTTTAACTGCATACAAATTATGTGTTACGTGATACGTGATATATATGACCACAATGTGTTTTTTGTGCAATGATATGAGATATATTGCTATAGTTGAAGCACAAGCACATGATATATGACACACACCAAACATGTTAAGGTATGTGCTATGTGAAGCATGAACTGTTGAACTTGCTGAGCCGTTGTGCTCATTACTTGCTTAATAAACATTTTTGCAGGAAAGAAATGAAATTCAAGAATATTGGATTATGTTATAGATGAATTGCCTAGAAGGTAGAAAACGTGACTGTTATATTGTTAATATTATAATTCAATGTGAGAAATTTATTAAATTACTGTGAGGAATTGTATGTATATGTAAGTTGAATATGGATATGATAAAAGTTCAATTATGAACTGTGATTGGTCAGGATAATTGTTACGGTAGAAATTATTATATGTTTGCTTACGAATGATGATACAAGGAATATTTGTATGGATACGAATAGTATTAAAATTTGAATGCCGAGCTTTATGATACAAGTGAAAGAAAGAAAAAGTTAAGGTTGCGATCCAGGGACTAGGATCCAGATGTAAGGATTTTAAATATCCAAATATTTTAATACAGTGATTGAATAAAGAAAGAGAAAAAAATTTATATGAGAATTTTGATAATTGATGATTTTAAAATTAAATAATGGATCAATTTAGGAGACGAAAGATTTATTAATGGACCGAAATTTGGACGTAATGAAAATAATGTTTATTAAATACAAGATTTAAGGGAATAAAGTGGGTCGAATTTCGGGGTCGTTACAGTTGGTATCAGAGCTAGAGGTTATAACCCTTAGGAAAATGATACCTTAGGCTATAACCTAAGTAAGAAAGAGTATAGTTAGTCGCGTGTTCTGAAAACTCAAGCGTATAGTAAGCTCGTGACTCATGATTGTATGGTGGAGCCCCTTTAGCGAATGGGAGACTATGGCCTGACTAGGACAAGCTCCTCAACCATATGATTATGGTAAGTTCCTGAGTCCAAATACGTGATAAGTTTGATGAACACGAGGGGATTAAAATAGAAAGATGTAAGTTAAGAAATGCAGATTTCAGATATTGATTAAAGTAAAGGAAATATGAAAGAGATAAGATTATAAGGAAGAGATAAAGATGTTAAGAAAGATCTGAACGAAGGCAGGGAATTGAGAAAATTTATAAGTTTAATTAAAAATTTATTTGAAGGAATAATTGAAATGATTCAAAGATGAATCTCAAAGATAATCAGGGGACACCTGATTTAAGTAATAAAGATGACAAGGTAATCCAAAACGTCTAGGAAGAGATCATAATAACATGATCAGGAACGGTAAGAGGATCGTACTACGATACGATCACGGGATAATGGAAACGAGTAAGGAATGGATTGTAAAGCAAGGTTATGATGGGAGTAAGTGGGAATATGAAATAATAGAAAGACCTGTTAATGGTCAACAAGGTATAGCTTGATGCTATAAAGAGATATGGTACTATGAAATAGTACAAGAAGAATTCAGAGAATGATGAGACTTGAATGACAAAAATGCTATGATATGGGGGCAGGAAGTTTGGGTACGAAATTTCAATTGAGGACTCATGTGGTGACTGGGTTGCACAATCCTTTGTATAGGCGGAGGATTTGTGTTTACTTAGTTATTATGTGATAATCATTGAAATGTTCGAGTCGCGTTAGCAGTTTTGATAGATAGATAATATTAAGTTTAGGCACGAGTTCTTAAAACTCATGCATGTGGTAAGTCCATGACTCATAATTGTATGGTAGGTTTGAGCCCCTCAGCATATGGATAGTCTTTGATTTGTTCTCAGACTACATACTGCTAGGACAAGCTTCTAAACCCATATTTTTGTGGTAAGTTCCTGGACTCATAATGTGTGGCAAGTTTGATGAACTATACGAGGGCTATAGAAAGTTGGAGTAGTTAAAAATTTTAATATGATAAATAACAATAGTCATAGCAATGAATAATATAATTAAGTGAAAGAAACGAAGGTGGCAGATGTGTTAAAAATGTTAGGGAATCTAGGATATTCCCACTCTTCTAGCTTTGCTAGATTTCGAAATTTTTGGTCTCAAGTTGATTTGGCACGTGTGTGCTTTGAAAAATATAAATGAAATCTTTAAGCGATTTAAAAAGTGTCTATGCTACTTGTCTCAGCTAGACAAAAATGTTTTTACATCAAAATGTATTTTAAAAAGAATCATCCACGCACCTTTTAGCCAGGTGCAGATGTGATGAATGACGGAATGCTCAACGTGTTGTTAAGACGGTGCGGTACTATTTCGTCATAAGATGATTCAACACCATAAAGTGCGGTTTATGGTGTAGGAATTATTAACGATGAAATTCTTAACGAACTGTCAAGATGACGCGGTAACATGAAGTCATAAATGATTTTGATTTATGAAGGTATGTCAAAGCTATAAGTCTTTGCCATTTGACTCGGCTAGACGTTTTGAAAAGTTTTGACATAATAAATGTTTTAAAACTGATTGTTAGGTCCGTTCAAGTAGTGATAATATTTCCTAAGTATTTAATTACCCATAATTAATAAATTATGTGGTTCGTAAGGTTATAAAGGTCATTATACTTACAAGTATATGATACTAATTTCAGATCAAACTGATTTAATTGTTAGGTCCGTTCAAGGATTGTTAAATTAAGTTGGTTAGCCGTAGACGACGCACAAGGCAAGTTTTCTTAACTTAACTTGTAATTTACGTTGCAAGTTTTCTTGACTTAACTTATAATTTACGTTGGAAGTTTTCGACACCTTACTTGTATTTATTGTTGCAGTTATTCTTCAATCGTATTTACATTGAGTAATTCAATTATTGTTGAGCAAGTATCTACACTCGTAGTTATTTGACAGACCTTTGAGTGAATTAATTATCCAAAAATTTCTTCACATTGTTATTAATTATTGTATTCATAGATAGTGCTTTTGCAACTGTTTAAGAATGTCTAAGCTAATTGTTTCGGCTAGATAAATGCATGTTTAAATTCATTTAATTGAATATTATAAAAGCTTATCCAAATCATTGGTTGGTGTGGATTCTTACAGTAAGATTGAGAAAGAACAACCCTAGTTAAAAGGGATTTTTATTTGTCGGGAAACCGAATGAGCACAAGAAATCTAAATGTTATGCATATACATATGACATGAGAGGAGTAGAGGACTGATCCCCTCAAGTGTCCCGTTATTTTTAACAAGGTGTCAGACATTGTATGTCTATTCTACCTTAGTAGCAGTTCACGGTCATTAAAGACCGCTCAACAATAAAAAGTCAATCCATTCTCTTATTGAACATTGATTCTTGATATATTTCATAATTGTTAGTGTTGAAAACCTTAAAGTTATTTCCCTTCATCATGATATATCTTATGTTGTTGTTTATAAACTTGTTTAGCCATTTAGTTGCTCATTCTTGCTATATCATGACTATATTTTAGCTAAGCCCAACTGCTCTAAGTCAGACAAAGGCAAGGGGAAAGCAAATGCGTAGTTTAGTAGATGTATGCTGGTTTAAATTACTGTTATGTAATTACTTTGTAAATCTTTTGCATTTCCCTTAAGATATGTAATGATTAAGATTAAGGTTAATAGACCTTGGGAAGTGTAGCCTTTTGTTAAGGAACCTTTTGTATTATTCCGCGAAGTTTGAATACAATTTATGTATTTCATTGTTGTTAAGTATTGTACAGTGAGAACCAAGCCCGAGGTTAAAGAACCCGAATTTGGGGTTGTCACAATGTGTTTAAGGCTTGCTGAGCATTTTAGCTCACCCTTGCATATAAACCTAATTTGCAAACAAACCCGAGAGCTTCGGCTCAAAGAAGAAAGGAAAGAAGAAATGCGTAGACTAGTTTACTGCTTTCCTTAACTGTTCTTAACTGTAGTCATAATGATATTTGTAATAAGAACAAGTTTCACACATTTAACCGAATATTATATAAATATTATCACATTTTATCACATTTTATTGTTATGTCTTTACTTTAATTAAACTTAGAATTGTTTAAAACTTAACATAGTATTAATAATGATCTATTTATCTTAATGAGGATCGGTAAATATCTTGTGAGTGTTGTACATCCGAGACAGGACTAAGCGATATTGACTAGTCAAATCCATCGTTAAGGTTCCTCAGACCCAAGTATAACTCGTTATTACTATTCTGAATGTCAGATAAGTAAGATTATTAATATGAAGAGATATCACTATAACCAAATATGTTTTGAACGAGGGTTTTAACTATTTGGGTAATATTCTGTACGGAAAGAGAATTTTGCATCGGACAAAGATACAACCATTTGTCACGGATAAAGATGCAAACATTTATCACGGGTGAAGATGCAAATATTCACCGCGAGATTCTCTGTTCCCAAGAGCCGTCCTAATAATTTAATGTCGTGGATGTTGGAACATGTAAAGTTATAGAATATCTAAATATTAAGGATAAAATGTTATGTATTAAGTCTCTTGCATCGATTACAAGGACTTAATATAAAATAATGAAAGATCTTTGGGAATTAAGATGAGAACTTTATTTGAGAATAAAGGAAATCATCTATAAACCTATTGATTTAGCATTTATAGTGAGCATCAAGTCATCTATAGTAAGTATAGTGATTTGGGGGTGTCACATCATACCTATTAACAATTAACAATTACCTAAATAAAAAATTGAATAACTTCACATATAGTCACATATTTGCACCGAAGGCACATAGCAGTCATATCAACAATGAATCATTTCCAATTAACAATTACCTAAATAAAATATTGAACAACTTCACATATAGTCACATATTTGCACCGAAGGCACATAGCAGTCATATCAACAATGAATCATATAACACATAATTTTATATGCATTTGAACAGAAGTTAATATATACTAATAGATAAACAATTAACATCGAGTATTGAAGAACTTGTCTCGGTGTCGGAATTAATAAATAACCATTTTATAATTCTTCTCGTACAACTTATAGTAAATCAAGTAAATAATAATTGATTAACATTCAAATATATTAAATTAATTAATGTAAACACATTCAATACGGACAACCCGGCTTGTCGGATAAAATTTTTTGTATTCGGTTGTCTGGACTTTCATTTAACAATTTTCTAAATTTTAAACTTACTAGATTCATATTTAAAATATTTAAATATTAATCTCAAATATTTAATATTTTGGAAAAATATTAAATTTAATGCTCAAATATCAATTTTATATTTTTAGTATTTTTTTATAATTTTTAAACAATTTTTAAACATTTATTTTAATTAAAAATAATTTATGATGGCATTTTCGTAATTTTTGCAACTTCAAGGACATGCTCGGCATTATAGGAAAAGTCTCGCCTGCACCATGCGCAAGCTTCACCTTTACCGCGTACATCGAACGACATCGTTTGGCCTGGTAGAGAAAAAATTACAGTCGCGCATTGCACGGCTTCCCCCTCCGCTCCTAGTACGCCGTCGTTTAACTCCCGACTTCTGGAAAAAAAAATGGTCGCCACGCATTGCGCAGGCGGCACTAGTTTCTTCTTCCTTCTTTCAAAAACAGTAGCCAACCAAGCAAAATTTATCCATTTTTTATCCTACTTTTCACAACATAATTACTCTAAAAATCATATAATCTACATATATACATCCAAAAATTATTAAGAATAATTTGCCTAATTATTTGCTATTTTTTCACAAAAATATTTTATCACCAAAAATACTAAAATAAATCAAATAATATAGTGTTATACCTTCCAAAACTTGAAAAATTTCTTATAAAGCTTGTTGTTCCTCTTGATGGCACCAAAAAAATTCTTTTTCTCTTGGTGGTAATGGTGGTTCGGGTGGCGGTGATGGTGGTGGTATGAAGAAAAGAGAGAAAGAGATTAGATGATTTTGTTAGTTGGTTGTGTTATTGTTATTATTATTTTTTTTCCCTTCCTTTCCTTATACAAGCCTAAAGAATGAATTGTTGTTAAATTTTTCTCTAAGTCCGCCGCCTTATCATCCGAATTAGCACAAAATTCAAGCATAAATAAATATTTTAATACATTACGTAGTTATTTCTGTTGGTTTGTAAAATTCATAAACGCAATCAAATTGCACAAAATAGCGGAAGCATGGTAAAATCAAATTTAAAAATTTACAAACCATAATACAGGATCGACCTTTATACGCAACTATTAATTAATAAAGAAGAAGTTAGCTGTCGACGCCGGGATTTTCATCGTCTCGTTTTTTATTATTAAAATGTCCCTTTCCAATTTTAGCCTTTGGTTTGAGATGTGACTTTTGAAAAGGGTCGGCTTAATGTCGACGGGGTTTGAAATGTCGATTATATAATGAGCCAATTGACCAGAGTCGCCAGTTGGTATATTTAAAATGGATGTACCAACTCATCC
Organism: Hedera helix; assembly: GCA_947179155.2. Classification (NCBI taxonomy): domain Eukaryota; kingdom Viridiplantae; phylum Streptophyta; class Magnoliopsida; order Apiales; family Araliaceae; genus Hedera; species Hedera helix. Next base: position 18,607,774 of record OX359266.1, on the reverse strand, counting down.
GGATTTAGTTTTCGTAATCGCTGGCTCATATGTGACTCCGATTAATTGGTCCGCAAACCGAGATTCATAGAGTTCGGGGGCTTGCTTAAGCGAGGGGAAGGTGTTAGGCACCCCCCGACTTCCGTAAAACACGGTTACCGCAATCTTGATGTTTTCCTATCCTTTTAAATCCTAAAATGTGTGAGTTGCGTGTGTGTGCGTGTGTGCCTAGGTGAATGCTTGTGGTGAATTTTGTTTGGATTTTTGTATGGCAAATGTGCATTAACTGGAAAGCGTTTTAACGTCTTTTGACCCAAATGACGAGGCTTCGTTTTAAAATAAAGATTGATTTTAATTTCGAACCGATGAGGGTTTTTATTTAGATGTCATTTTTAGAAGATAGTTTTTTAAACTTTTGTCAAATAGGTATCGAGACTATACATTGCCCTCTAATAACAAATTAAATAACATGAAGGCAACTTCTAGAACTCTTTCACCCTATGTACAAAGTTTAATTAAAACGTTCATTTATTTTACGAAATCATTTTTTGTGACATTTTTAAAACCAACTAAAGCCTTTTCATCAAATAAAGATCTAAGTTCGCCGAAACTCTTTACTTTTTAAACTTCGTGAATCTAATATCCTAATTTGATCACTTTTACAAAATCTTCATTATTTGCCTTATTTTGAAAATCATTGTTGTGTTGTAAATTAAAACAAGCATCCCAAAACATGTCGGGGCTATCCACGGGCATGTAAGCCATCCAGACAACCCCAAACACCCACAATCACATATTTTATTATTATTACGGGGCCTTAACCCGAACACGACTTGGTATCGCTTTAAGGCCGGATATTACAAAATACACATCCATGGACCCTATACCATGATTACATATACCAAAATGTCCATCATCGGGATTTGACCACGAGGATCTCCTCCCTAGGCTCACATTCACCCAAATCATGGCACAACCAACCCTAAACCAAATCTAACGAGATTTAACATTTCTATCACATTACATAACCCAAATATCACAACTTAATCACTACAAACTATCCATCGCCCCAACGAACGATATATCACCGTACGGACGTCATCGGGGCGTTAGGAGGAGTTACTTTCCGATGGAAACCTCTCTAACAACCCCTAATCCACGGATCCTTTATCAACATAATAACATATTACATCACATAACCCAAAACATAAGCTATATTAACAATACAAGCAATAGAATACCAAAAAGACAAACTTTTTCACCTTACAAAACGCGGATTCGAGCTTTTTATACCACAAAATGGATACACCACAAGATTACTAAGCTAAATAGCACAACAATATGGATCTAGGGCTTGGATCTAACAAGCAAAACGACCTCTCTCTCTCTCTCCCGCGAGCTCTCTCTCTCCTCTTTTTTTTTTTTTTTCCTTTCTTTTTCTCTTCTTCTGGTTCTCGGGTTGAAAATGGCGATCTATAGCGCTTCAGCAGGCAGCCGCAGATGCATCTGCGGCTGGGCCTGCTGTGGCCGTCCCAGCCGTCGCCTCGGCTGCCGCGTGCCGTTCTCGAGCCTCGTGCCTGTCACCTCTGTCGGTGGCAGCGGTTGCATTCGCGGCCGTCCGACTTGCTTTTCTCGATTTCTGTGCCACGCGGTCTTAAATTGCCAATTTCTGCGGTATTATTTCGGAAGGCTGTATTTTTGCAATCCGAAAATCCCTGGGAAACGTGCCATATTATTCTGGGAGGCTAGTTCGGAGGGCTGCGACTTGATATGAAATTTGATAATTGTGCTTGGCTTTTAAGGGGGCGCTGCCCCCTTTCCACCCCCGCCAGCTCACCGGCGAGCTGGGCAGCCGCTCGCTCACCGGGGAGCGAGACCCCCGAACATCGTAAGCGGAGTGGCCATTAGTCGTCCTTTGTGGTCAGCTCAAGCTTTCTGGGTCAACTGTTCGCCTCGCCTCAAGTGACCGGATGCTCGTTGTCCGTTGTGGCGGCTTTGACCGTAAATCGCTGGGGGTGGCTTTGTGTTAGGGTCCACCATTCTTTCCGTATGTCGGGTCAAATGACAATTTTGCCCTCCTGCCAGGGTTAGTAGAGAAATGCAAAATTTGGGTGTCTACATTAGAGATATACCATTGTAGAACTCAAAGTTTCAACGGGTACAAGTTCACCTCCAAATCCTTCGTGTTCTCCTTGAATTTCACCGATTAGATTCCAATGATCAATGTTAGCCACCCAAGTGTTTGGCCTCTAGAGGTGATCCACCAAGGAATAATAATAATAATTCAAGAAGTGGGTGATGACAAACCCTAGTTTTCTCTCTCTAGAGAATATGTGAGTACTCTCCGAAAACTTATGGAAGTGTATGTGTGTAACCTTAATCCATAATAAGACTTCTCTTATTTATAGATTTAGTAAACCCTCCTAACACCTTTAGGAATAGGGTTTTTAATTAAACTCCTAATCTAATTAGGAACTTAATTGATTTAATATAATAATTATAATTCCTAAACTATTTAGGAACTTAATTATTAATTATGAGAGTACTCTTATTAATTAATTCCTAAACCATTTAAGAACTAAATAATAATAATAATAATAATAATAATAATAATAATAATAATAATAATAATAATAATAATAATAATAATAATAATAATAATAATAATAATAATAATAATAATAATAATAATAATAATAATAATAATAATAATAATAAGACTCCTCTTATTAATTTATAATTACTATTTCTAAAATACTAAATAATAAATATTGAGTTATTTAATTCATTCTATCACCATAGTATAAATTAAATATACTTAATTCATTATTACAATTATGTCATTTACTTCTCAAATAATTATTTTCCTTTTGCGTTGTGACCCTTTAGGTTCTCCATATTAAACCGGTTACAGAATAAATTAATTAGAATTATTCTAATCTTATTTATATAAATAAATTAAACTATTTAATTCATTTAAATAAATAAATATTTATTCCATTATAAGGGTAAGCCCCCTTAGCGATCAACGACTTTCCAGATAATATAGATTTTAACATTTAATCACAAAAGAACCTATTCAGCGAATAGTTACCGTATAATTCAATCCTTCTACCTCACAATGTCTCAATCAAATATAAGACATGGTATTACTATCAAGTCTTATTTTATTTGATTATATGTATTTCGATCCTCAAATGAATAACTCTAATTAATGTAAATTAGAAACTACTTTCTTATTTTCATTCTGCCTTGGCCAAGGACTACTGAATTGTCATTTATTGAATCGCATAGGACATTCTTTTCTTTTACTAGAAGTTGTAGATTCTTTGTTAATCATTCATTTATCTCCATGTATGACTTATTATATCCGATCATACCCTTTGATACACCTTAAAGGTATTCAGGAATATGTCAAAATATAAATCATCATACACAAGATACTATGATGTTCTCAAGTCCAAGGATCACTTGTACTTTGTAATCTTGTTCATTTATTAATAAAAGTATCAATGCATTTCTTTATACATGATTAATTACTTGAATTAATCAAATGGATAAACCCATAGTTTTCGAGTAATGCTTTTAGAACCATGATGAGGATCATGCTAATGAGATCTAAATTCAAGATAGCTCAAAACTAAAATTGTTCATAATCGTTGGATCACTAAAAAGGGGATTAGTAGATCCGGATAGATTGGTACATACTATGCTTATTCTTATGAAGAGAATGATTGATCTCATAATCATTTGTGTAGAGACACTAAAGCAAGTATGTAGGTGCTTATTAGAGAATAAGTTAACTGAACATGACTCGCTCAAGGAACACCTAATGGAGTTTTACTTGTCTGTCAATAGGAGTTCCTTATGTGATAGTCGTACAAGTGATCCTTAGACATGAGATCATCATAGTATCTTGTGTGTACTAAGTTATACTTTGACATATTCCTTAAGACCTGTTGGTATTTCAAAGGATATGCTTGGGTATAATAAGGTACACATGAAGATAGGTGAATGATTAACAAAGGATCTACCACTTCCAGTAAAGGGAGAGAATGTCCTATGTGATTCAATAAGTGACAACTCAGAAATCTCTGACCAAGGTTGAATAGAATTAGAAAGGAGTTTCTAATTTACATTAACTAGAGTTGTGTATTTGTGAATTAAAATGCATATGATCAAATTAATAAGACTTGACAGAAATTCCATATCTTATATTTAATTGAGACATTGTATGGTAGAATGATTGAATTGTACAGTAACTATTCGCTGAAAGGTTCTTTTACGATCAAATATTGAAATCTATATTATCTGAAAAGTCGACTAATCGCTAAGGGGGCTTACCCTTATTGTGGAATAATTATTTATTCTGAATTAAAGAGTTAATTCATAATAAATGAATTAGAATTGTTCTAATTTATTTATTATACAACCAATTTAATATGGATAACCTAAAGGATCACACCGCAAAAGAGAAATATTTATTTTAGAAGTGGATGGCATAATCGTAATAATAAATATAGTATATTTAATTTATACTGTGGTGATAAAATAAATTAAATAGCTTAATATTTATAGTTTAATATTTTATAAATACTAATTATAAATTAATAAGAGGAGTCTTATTATTATTATTATTATTATTATTATTATTATTATTATTATTATTATTATTATTATTATTATTATTATTATTATTATTATTATTATTATTATTATTATTATTATTATTATTATTATTATTATTATTATTATTATTATTATTATTATTATTATTATTATTATTATTATTATTATTATTATTATTATTATTATTATTATTATTATTATTATTACTATTATTATTATTACTAGTATTATTATTTAGTTCCTAAATGGTTTAGGAATTAATTAATAAGTAGTAGTATTGTTGTAAATAATTAGGTTTCTAAATAGTTTAAGAATTGTAATTATAATAATTAATTAAGTTACTAAATGGTTTAGTAATTAATTAATAAAAAGTACTCTCATTATTAAATAATTAGATTCCTAAATGGTTTAGGAATTGTAATTAATTAATTTAATTTTTAATTAAATTGAGAATTAAATTAAAACCCTAATCCTAAATAGTTTAGGAGGGTTGACTATATCTACAAATAAGAGGAGTCTTATCATAGATTAAGGTTACACACTCTTTCATTAGAATAGAGAGAGTACTCCATAATTCTCTATATTTAAGGAGTTAGAGAGAGAGAATTAGGGTTAGCCATCCATGGTTTGGAGAAACTATAATCCACTTCTTTAATTCATAGATCTCCTGGTGGATCACCTCTAGAGGCTTCACACTTGGGGAGTTAACATTGATCCGTGGAATCTAATTGGTGAATTTGAAGAAGAATGTGAAGGATTAAAGGGAGATGAAATTGTACCCGTGGAAGCTTGGTTCTACAAAGGTATAAATTCTTTTATCATTCCTCAATTAATAATAGTCGCATAAGAAATATTCGGGTTATTGGTTTGTACAAAAATTTTAAAATTTGATTTTTATTGCTTCTCTTACGCTTATATAATTTGATTATATGTATGCCATATTTTTGCAAACCAACAGAGTACACATCTGAAATGAAATGCAGTCTTATAACTGAATTGGGTAGTATCAATTTTTATGATTGGCATTATTCTTAATGAGTTCTTGGTCTTGTGACCGTACAGCTAGAAAAGATAATATTTTAAATCAATTGTATAACAGTCTATGTTATGTGTTCAAGTTTCTTCACAGAACTGTTTAACAATTCAACCTTATTGTACAAGCTTTCTTTCATTACTATTAAATATCATGTCATTACTTGTTTATATACTTTTTGAGCTATTTCATGTTCATTATTGCTTTAACGTGATATTTCAGCTAAGCCCAAATAGGCAGAAGGGTCAAGGACTGACAAAGAAAAAGGGAAAGAGAGCAAGCAATAATTGTTTAGTTATAGGACCATTGTAAATGTAATAGTTTGTATTATATCAGGCTGTAAATGTTTTGTAATGTATAAAGATCTATAAACCTGGGATAGTTATATAATATTATAAATTAAGTTATGTTATTCAGAAATGAATGGTTGGAATTGAATGGTAGATTAGCATCGTGAGCACCGAACTCGTGGTTCGAGGGACTTGGATTTGGGGGCGTCATAGGTTGGTATTAGAGCTGATAAGTTATAAACCTTAGGTGAGGAAAACCTTAGGAATATGACCATGAGGAAGATAGTGAAACTCATTTAGATTTTTAAGAGGCGAATTATGAAAATTGTTAAGGTTAAAAACCTTCACATTATGTGCTATGTGTTATGTGTAATAATGATAAGTTAATTGCATTGAACTAAATAATTGTTCATGTGATTTTGTAGTATGTTAGAGATTGGAAAATGCAGTCGGGCAGTAGAGAAAGTATCGCGTGATATCCTCATGGTTGCAGTAGCTGCTACACCAGTTGCTGCAATAGTACCAGTAAAGGGAAGTAAGTATAAAGAATATCCAGATGAGTTGGAAGGAGATTCTGATGGGGAATTGCCTGAGAATGCGTCATCTGAGCAAAGGGATGTTGACCAAGAATGGATAATTGGTCTGATACAGTAGAATAGTGAGTTTGTGGATAGAATCCTGGAGTTAGAAACTCAAGCAATAGAACGTCGGACAGCTGTTGAATAGATGGGACTGCGGTACAAGTATTGGTCAGTAAAAATGTAGAACTAGGGAATAAATTAAAACAAGAAGAACAAAAAGTTCAAGAACTTAGGAATGAAAAGGAAGCCTTTTAGGCTAAACTAAAGGAGGCAACTGCTGAGATCATCAGGTATGAAAATGTCGAGGCTAAAGCAATAAGGAGGGTAAATATAGTGGAGGAGGAAGTGAGGGAAAAAAAATCCAGAATTGATAGCATAAGCGTGAGAATTGATGATATGAGCTATGATTTCACAGCTTTTGGAATGGCACAAGATAGGGTGTACTACTACCCTGTGGAGTATGATCAGACTAGTAGCACCTTGAGTAGGTGGAAGATTATTGCTATTATGGACGAGGAATATGACAACACGGTTCGAAATGGGATGCTTTCATAGGATATTGTAATAGATGTATATGGTTATGTATATCTATGTGTGTATGTAATGTAAATCCCTTATCTTTTGTTATAAATTGGGATATGTAGTGTTATGCAACCTCTTTTATTCTAAAGAGGGAAGTTCTTTTTTGTTGTATAGAGTTATGAAATATGAATCCCAACTTTTATGGTCTGAAGGGATAGAAAAGTTTATAGAAATATGTTAAATGTGATGTAAAGTGCTTGACACTAGTCAATTTGCATATGAATATAAACTCAATTATTAAATATGCTTAAATGGTTGTGTTTAAATTAACATGAGAATGATAAAATAATAATCATTACATAAATTGTTAAATAGAAATGCCACTTAGATGCAGATAGAATGTCCAACCTCCACCAGAAGAGTCAGTAAATGCTCTAGAGGAGCCAGTTAATCGCATGCAGCAATTTGTGGACTTGTTAATGGGAGCTTTTCATAACATAAACATTAATCATGCGAGTGTTCAACTTGTAGCTGGCTGTATTGCTATGTTCAAAGATTTTAAAGCGGTAGGACCCCCAGATTTTAAGGGAACTATGAATCAGATAGAGGCCCAGAACAAGGTAATTGTGATGGAGAAAGTGTTTAATGTAGCTAACGTTGCAGAGGAACAAAAAACTAAATTTGTTACGTTCATGCTAAAAGGAAAAGCCAACTATTGGTGGGGGAGCCAACAAAGGAAAACTAGGAACGGGAGTAGCATCATGGAAAAGATTTAAAGAAATATTCTTCAAGACTTATTTTCCTCCGGTTACACAAGGTATAATGGAAGTGCAATTCCTGGAGTTAAAACAAGGAAACATAATTGTGGCTGAGTATGTGGCTTAATTAACGAGCTGGCAAGATTTCTTCCACATTAGGTGGACACAGAACATTGAAAGGCAAAATGGTTCGAACGCGGATTAAAGCCTTGGATTTACAGTAAGGTTTCAATGTTTCAGATAGGGACCTTTACTGGGGTATTGGAGAAGGCTAATTTAGCTTAAAGAGACAATGATGCCTTGACAAAGTATAAACAAGAGCAATGTGGCAAGAAAGGTGATGGGGAAAATAGAGAAGGAAGCAGTGAGGGAAGAAACTCCAATAAACGAAAATAGAACAATAAAAACAACGGCAACACCTCTAGAAGTAAACAAGGAGAGCAAAAGAAGAAAGTGGAACCATGTGCCACTTGTAGGAAGGGACACTTGGGAGTATGTTTAAAGGGAAAAAATGTTTACTTTAGGTGCAGTCAAGAAGGGCACATTGCACTAAATTGTCCGATCCTAAAAGCAAGCAAATGATGTTTCAATTGTGGAGAATTGGGACATCAAATAAAATATTGTCCTAAGAAGAAAGCTGATGGGGGAAGTGAAAACAAAGGAAATAGCAATGGAAAGCTCGCAATTGGCGGACCTACTCAGCCGGAGAGACCGACAACCCGCACCTTCAATATGACAGTACAGGATGCGGTGGCATCAAAAGATGTGGTGTCAGGTATCATTCCTATCAATGATATAAACGCTTATGTATTATTTGATTTGGGTGCTACCTGCTCCTTTGTGTCTGACGAATTTGCAAAGAGATTAAATTTATCCCCAGCAAAGTTAGAAAATATGTTAAATATAGAAGTAGCGAATGAAGAAGTGATTCAGGTGGAGAATAGTCATCGAAATTATTATTTGACAATAAGAGGGCACAAGCTAACAGCCAATTTAATTCCTATTTGATTAAGAGAGTTTGATGTAATACTTGGAAAGGATTGGTTGTATAACCACAGGGCGATGATTGATCGCCAAAAGAAATGTGTGAACCTTCAGACTTCTACCAAGTTTAAGGTAGTATTTTATAGTAGCAAATTGCCAAGACAATCTTGTTATCTGTCGATGATGCAGGCTAATAAGTTATTGAGGAAATGGTGTATTGGATATTTAGCGCATATAGTTGATACTCAGAGAGTGGGGTCAAAAATGGGTCAGATACCGTTAATAAAGGATTGTGTGGACATGTTTTTAGATAAATTGCCAGGTCTTTCGTTTGACAGGGAGATCGAATTTGTAATAGACCTTGTACCAGGGACGGTGCCAGTTTCGAAGGTACTATACAAAATGGCTCCAGTCGTACTAAAAAAGTTGATGATTCAACTACAAGAATTGTTGGATAAGAAGTATATCCAACCAAGTGTGCCTCATTGGGGACCAGTATTATTTGTAAAGAAAAAGGATAGATCTCTAAGACTTTGTATCGACTATAGGGAGTTGAACAAAGTAACAATTAAAAACAAGTACTCGTTACCTAGGATCGACAATTTGTTTAATCAACTATGGGGAGCAAAGTATTTCTCGAAGATAGACTTGAGAAGCAGTTATCATCAGTTGAAGGTGAGACCTGAAGATGTACCTAAGACAACATTTAGAACTCATTATGGTTATTACGAGTTTCTGGTGATGTCATTTGGTTTGACGAATGCACCAACTGTATTTATGAATTTAATGAATAGAGTATTCAAACAGTACTTAGACAAGTTCGTAGTGGTGTTCATCGATGATATTCTGATCAATCTGAAGACTAAGGAGAATCATGTAGAACATTTAAGAATAGTGTTAGAAAAGTTTAGGAAAGCAAAGATACATGCGAAATTTTCAAAGTGTGAATTTTGGTTGGAAATGGTTCAATTTTTGGGGGCACGTGATTGATCAGAAGGGGATATCAGTAGATCCAGCAAAGGTATAGGCAATAATAAATTGGGAATAACTAAAGACACCAACGGCGGTGCGGAGTTTTCTTGGATTAACTGGGTATTATAGAAGATCATTAAGGATTTTTCGAAGTTGTCAGGACCTCTCACTAATTTAATGAGGAAAGCTGTGAAGTTTGTTTGGTCAAGAAAGTGTGGAAAGTGTTTTATGGAACTTAAGAAAAGGTTAAGTGAAGCACCTGTGTTATCATTGTCTGATGATACGGGTGGATTCTTAGTGTATAGTGACGCATCGCATAAGGGACTTGGTTGTGTGTTGATGCAACACGACAAGGTCATAGCGTATGCGTCAAGGCAGCTGAAATACTATTAAAAAGGGTTTCCTACCTATGACTTAGAATTGGCAGCGGTGGTTTTTTCCCTGAAGATATAAAGACATTACATATATAGAGAGAAGTGTGAAATATACACAGATCACAAAAGTCTGAAGTATATTTTCACTCAAAAAGATTTGAATATGAGGCAGATGATGTGGTTAGAATTAATTAAAGATTATGATTGTGAAATTATGTACCATCCAGGGAAAGCTAATGTTATGGTCGATGCCTTAAGTAGGAAGGGTCGGAAAAGGTTGGAAATGATGACTGCTCAGGAAAAACTAATCAAAGAGATGGAAAGAATGTAAATAGAAGTAACGTCTCCGATAGAGTCGAAAGAGAAATTATATGTCGTAGAAGTTCATCCAATGTTATTGGATAAGGTGAAGAAAGCTTAGATTCGGGATCAGGAATGCGGCAAAATCAAAAAATGTATGTTCGATTGACAGGAGATAAGATTCAAAGTAGATGATAGCGGATTTCTCAGATTTGAAGGAAGGGCATGGGTTCCGTTAGTATCCGAATTAAAAGAAGAAATTTTACAGGAAGTGCACAATTCGAGGTATTCAATTCATCCGGGTAGTACGAAGATGTATCAAGATCTTCGTCGACACTTTTGGTGGCCCAACATGAAGAAAGATGTGGCAGAATGCGTGTAAATATATAACTTATCAAAAAGTTAAGTCAGAACATCATAAACCTACTGGCTATTACAACTCTTAGAGATTCCAGAGTGGAAGTGGGAGTACATTACAATGGATTTTGTGGTGGGACTTCCAACTACGCAGAAAGGTTATGATGCGATATGGGTGATAGTGGATCGACTGACGAAGTCTGCACACTTCTTACCGATCAAGATCAAATTCAACTTGGATCAATTAGCAAAGCTCTATGTGAAGAAAATTATGTCTATATATGGGGTTCCGATATCAATTATTTTAGATCGAGATCCGTGATTCACATCAAATTTTTGGAAAAGTTTCCAAGAGCGTATGGGCACGCAACTGAGGTTGAGTACAACGTATCATCCTTAAACAAATGGGCAAAGTGAATGACCAATTTAAACGTTAGAAGATATGCTGAGAGCATGCATAATGGATTTTAAGGGTAATTGGCATGACCATTTACCATTAGTTGAATTCGTATATAACAACATTTATCATACGAGTATTGGTATGCCACCTTATGAGGCATTATATGGAATAAAGTGTAGAACACCTCTGTGTTGGGACGAGGTAGGGGAATGTAAGCTTTTGGAACTAAAAATAGTGCAACAGACTGCAAAGATTGTTATGGTGATAAGATCAAGGATTGTAGCAGCATAAGATGTAATATTCCGAACTTCCGAGAGAGTTGTAATCTGACTTTATATGAATAAATAAATATTGAATTACATCTAATATGTGCTATGGAATCTTCGTTATTGTTTGTTTACGTGTTTCGATTCAAGTATCCAACTTTAGCACGAAAAAGAAAAATAAAATATTTTTTCAAAAACTAAAAAAAAAAAGATAAAACCTAAACCCTAAATTTGGAAATCCTAAAGTTCAAACCCTAAACCCTAAAAAATACTATTCACAAATACGCGTATAAATACAAAAAAAAGTTAAATGTGAATAGTAAAAGTCAACTATACAAATTAGTATATTAATCAAGATTAAAGCTAAACTAAGTAAGTTTGATCAGTTAAAATGAATTACTAATCAACCAATCACATGCTAGCTTAATTAAGGACCAAACTAACCTTGACCAAGCTTGGTAAAAGACCATAACTACCCCTCGAATAAATGGTTATTTCACCAACCAAACAAGCCCTAGAACTATTCATTTGGCAGGCTTGATCTTGGCCATTGATTTAGGAGATGATGGTGTCACCAAACATGATCATTGCATGCATTTAATGGCATTAAATGGAGCAAATGGCAAGAAATTCCAAGTGGGAGAGGGGTGATGCACTTCATCTTATCTTACCATGGAAGTTTTGTCTTAATGACATTTATACCTTAGCTTTGCACAGCCTATAAATAACAAGCCTTGTTCACCATTTCCATCATTCATTTTCAAAGCTTAAAATCAAGTATAAAAGCTATACATATATTGAGAGAGAGTTCTAGTGAGTTACTACCTTGAAAATTGCAAAGAAATAGTTAAAGCTTGCAAACACCAAAGGTACAATCTCTAAAAATTATTATGTTTATTTTTCCTTTCGTCTTTAATTTTTCAAAAGCTCAAGAACGCGAGTCGTAGCCATGTACGATTGTTGTTCTCCGTGTTCTTCACGTGTTCTTGAGCCTTTCTACCTTTTGTAATAGTTATAATGTCGAATTTCAATTCGTAGTTTAAATCTCAATGAACATACGTCGTAGCCATGTACGATTGTCGTTCTCCGTGTTCTTCGTATGTTCTTGAGTATTTTTATAAATTATTTTAATCAATTATGCAAGCCGTTATAATGACCAAATTTTGTCAATTATAAAATGTCATAATCATTTATGTAAGAAGTTATAATACTCAAATTATTTCAAGTACGAAAACCAAAAGCTCAAGAACATAGTCGTTACCATGTACGGTTTATCCGTTCTTCGTGTTCTTCGTGTTCTTCGTCTGTTCTTGAGCAAAAGTCATGAATCTTTCTATGAGAAGGTTTGTGATTTATTATTTTTATGTTATAGAGTGTTATTGAGTCTTATAACATGATTTATTAAAGATTTAAAGCAAGCGGTACCATGTTTCACATGGTTAACCCTAAAAATATTGGCCAAAACATGCTTATTGTCTGTTTTTGCCATTTTTTGAAAACTTAAAATCTGAATCTGTCTTAGCAATTTAAATGAAAGTTGTATATCATGAAATTATAAGCAATTTATACTCAATAATCACTAAAAAATGTTTTCTTATAAAAAAGTTATGGCAGTTACCGGAAAGGACATCAAAGCTACAAAATTAATAAAGGCCCTCGGGTGGAAACACCAAATTTTAAGATTTTGAGTCAGTCATACCTCCTAAACATTCTGCCAATGAAAATAGTCTAGTTTAGGTATAAAAACAGTTATAGAAAAGAGAATTTGATGAACTAACTTTCGGTACGCGAAACCCTTTATATAGGCGCTTTAAACGGTTACTGGAAAACCCTAAATTGTGCTTAAGGCAGGTTGTCTATCCTTAACATTTGTTTACTTGCTTTTTATGTGATTTATACATTTTGTACATGCAACGTGTTATAAATCTTTGATATGGGAGTTATTGCTTCTTGTTTCGGCATAACTTGCAAAATGAAATGCTTATTCGTGATATTATTTGAATCATGCTTTATTATATCAAAGCAAGTTGTCTTGGGGCGATCCTGACATATTAAGTAAACAGAGATGAACAAGTATGTTTCATTGTTCGTAATTAGTTCAGTCTATCCTATGTTATACATAACATAGGATGTCGTTAGGTTGATCCCCTTTCTATATCCACTGTAAAAAGGTTCAAAGTCAAAAGACAAAGAATAGTTCAAGGTCTAACCACCACTCAGTCTAACTATGTTAAAAACATTTGTTATATCAATTGTTGTGCCATGAATTCTTTCAATCCATATCGGTGTGAGTTCACTTATATGCTATGTGTTTAAGACTTGTTGAGCATATTAGCTCACCCTTGCATAAACCTCAATTGCAGACATACCTGAGAGCTCCGGTTCAAAGAATAAAAGAAAGAAGAAATGCGTAGACTAGTTTACTGCTTTCCTTAACTGTTCTTAACTATAGTCATAATGACATTTTGTAATAAGAACAAGTTCCACACATGTAACTGAATATTATATAAATATTATCAAGTTTTATCACATTCTCTTATTACATCTTTACTTTGATTAAACCTAGAATTGTTAAAACTTAACACAGTATTGATAATGATCTATTTATCTGAATGAGGATCGATAAATAACTTGTGAGTGATGTACATCCAAGACAGGACAAAGCGATGTTGACTGGTCAAATCCATCGTTAAGGTTCCTCAGACCCAGGTATAACTCGTTATTACTATTCTGAATATCGGATAAGTAGGATTATTAATATGAAGAGATATCACTATAACCAAATATGTTTCGAATGAAGGTTTTAACTAGTTGGGTAATGTTCTGTACAAAAAGAGAATTTTACACCGGACAAAGATACAACCATTTGTTACAGATAAATATGCAAACATTTATCATGGGTGAAGATGCAAATATTCACCACGAGATTCTCTGTTCCCAAGAGTCGTCCTAATAATTTAATGTCGTGAATGTTGGAACATGTAAAGTTATAGAATATCTAAATATTAAGGATAAAATGTTATGTTTGAGTATTAAGTCTCTTGTATCGATTACAAGGACTTGATATTAAATAATGAAAGATGTTTGGGAATTAAGATGAGAACTTTGTTTGAGAATAAAGGAAATTATCTATAAACCTATTGATTTAGCATTTATAGTGAGAACCAAGTCATCTATAGTAAGTATAGTGATTTGGGGGTGTCACATAAGATATAAAGAAGAAATATGCAGACTTGCTAATAATGGGCTTTTATACCTATTTATTAGATATTTTTAGGCTTAATTATTTGTTAGATTTTAAGTATTTTAATTAATTTTAGGTAATTTATTTAATTTTATGTGTTTTTATTATTTTTAGTATTTTTTATATTATTTTTAATTAATTTAATATTTGATTTTGTAGGAAAAATAAAAGCTAGTGGCAGATCTGTAATTAACAGAAACTCAGAGGGGCAATTCTGTAAATACGTAGAACAGCTGTAAGCGCGCATGGCGCGATGGTGCAAGGGATCAGCAGGTGCGGTCCAGAACGACGCCGTGTGGGAAGTCGTAGAACAGCTTTGAGCGCGTATGGCGCGCGGAAAGAAGAATTGGACGGGTACGACGTCGTTTCTGGTGGCACAGAGAAGGGGTTGAGCGCAATGCGCACGGTAGCGAGCGGCTGACATGTCAATATAGCGAAGGCCGCGTTTGGATAGCACAGAAGTGCCAGAAACGGGATTATTCGCGATTTTTGCATTAATTTGATTCCAAATTGGATTTCTTTTCTACATTAGCTTAGGATTATTATTGTACTCCTATAAATATACTATGTAACTTTTATTTTCAGGAGATTAGAATAGATTATGACAGAATATATTAGGTTAGAGCAGAATATATTATATTAGAGTAATTCATGAGTAGAATTAGAAACAAATATTCAACGTGAAGAATTCAAGAATTGAATGCAGAGCTTGGAAATTGGAGACTGTGATCCGAGTGACAGACGGATGTCAACACAGATTTAATTTCTTTTCTTTATCTTTTATTTTTGTAATTTTAAGATGTTGAATTATTTGTGGTTAATTTATTATTTAATTATGAGTTAATTTTTACTTGAGATTGCAATTGAACCCAATGTATAGTTTAATTTAATTTGTTTTCTCTTTAATTATTGATGATTATATATGAGTTTTTTATCATATTTTAGTGCGTTCATGTATAATTATTTGCGCAATAATTAATTGTGATATCTTAGAAGGAATTGTAAAGGGAATTCTAGTATTAGATCCGGATATGATAACATGTGAATTTTTTGATTCTTTCTAGGAAGAGTAGCATAATAGTGTGTAGGATGAAGATACATATATGCCACATGTAACTTTGTTGAGAGTTGGATCTTAATGAGTTTATTTCAAATTATTTTGCATAGTAATATAGTAACTTAATTGGAATAAATCTTTTTATTAATTCTTGAAAAAGGTTAGTAAATAGTTAAGAAATCTCAGTTAACAATTCTATATAGTTAATTAATTAAAAAGAGAATAAAGAGATTTAAATGAAGCATTGGAGAAAATTGTGATCTTAACTATTTTAATTTGGTTTAATCATTTTTATTAGTTTAATTTAGTTAGTAATTTTGATTAGTTTATTTTATAATTAAATTGAGATTGTTTAAATAGAATTAATTTGATATTAAATTAGTGTTTGGTAATTATTATTATTTAATTCTCTGTGGGTTCGACACTCTATTTTATCACTTTATTACTTGTTGACCGTGTATACTTGCACGCATATATTCATGTAGAAAATACCCAACACTTGCATCGGCAGAGGAAAGATTTTGATGTAGAGTCCTATGTGTTTTTGAAAGTATCTTCCTGGAAAGGGAAGGTAAGATTTGGTAAGAAAGGAAAGCTGAGTCCAAGATTCATCATACTATATGAGGTACTGAAGAGGATAGGAGAGGTAGCTTATGCAGTAGCGTTACCTCTAGAGTTAGAACATATACACAACATATTTCACGTATCGGTATTAAGGCCGTATAAGCTGGACTATATGTATGTAATAGAATATAAACCTATTCAGATTGAGAATGACTTAACTTACGAGGAAACTCCTGTTTAAATTATTGACAGGAATGAGCAAATTTTAAGAAACAAAGTAACACCTTCTGTAATGGTAGTCTGGAAAAACCACAATACTGAGGAAACAACGTGGGAGCTAGAAGAAAAAATAAAAAAAAATTATCTAAATCTATTTGTGTAACCTTATAATAGATATTCTGGGGACGGAATCCTTATAAGAAGAGAATAATGTAATGATATGTAACTTCGATAATTTTGTAAATATTATAATTAAATAATGAAGTTAAATTTTTGAAGTGTGACACATGTTTTGAGACAAGCAAATTATGTTTTATTTGATCTAAGAATTTAATTTTTTGCCAAGTGCACTTGAATAAATCAAAAAAGGAGCAAAAATGAGTTAGTAATACATAAAATTGTCTAGGATTTTGGGAAATTATCCAAAGTACCCTTGACAACTTAGATAATGACATTGGTGTCCTGATTAATGTGAATTGTACATTGTACCATTAAATATTGAGGTGAATTATCTTGAATGACCTTAACTAGGCATGGTTAGCTTAACTAAAGGATGGTTAAGTGTTGGAGAAATATATACAACGTATGGATGTATACAAAATACGTTGTATATATTTTGCAAGTATTAGATAAGTTATCACTTAATTCTTCTACATTTCATCTCCAAAGTTGGCTAAGTGTGAGAATTCATAGAGAGAAAGAAAAGAAACTAGGGTTTTGGCCTAGAAAGCTTGAGAGATTTCAAAGAAAATGAGCAAGATAAGTAAAACTAGAAATCAAAGTGGAACATCCATCCTTAAGAAGCTTCATAGCAAGAAGAAGAAGAAGAGCTCAACGAAGGTTTAAAAGTGTTATTGCCTTAAAACTCGTCATCTATGTGTTTAAATGTAAGATTATGTGTAGCCATGCATGTATTTGTGGCTAAAAGTAGGATTTATGTGAGTTTATGTACTACATGAGTGATTCATGAGAAAAACCCTAAGCATTAGAGTGGTATTACAAAGGTGGTAGGTGTATGCATACATGTATTTATGGCTAGAGAGCATGATTTGAAAAGGATCATGTACTAAGTGTTGATAGTTTTGGTAAAACCCTAAATCAAAGGGATGAACATGTTAGAAACATGTGTGATTACTTGTTAGATAGCATTATAGGTTCTTTAATGGATGAAAATCATGACTTATATATGAAAAGCTAATATTAGGTTATGTTATGCATATAAACCAATTAAAAGTTGGTAGTATGTGTTACAAGGTGTATATAAATGTCATATGAACATCTAAAGTTAGTAAATAAGCTTGTGATAATGTATATAGTGTATGGAATTCAAGAACTCAAATATAAGTTTTAGGGTAAATTTTGTTATGTTTTACAAAATTCTACAAAAGGGTAATTTTTGGGCATTTTATGTAATTAATGGTAAAAAGAAGTCGAATAACTAAGTTTTATATAAATACACGTGCTAGTGGATTTGGTGGTTAATTGGTGTTTATGGTGATAAAAGTGAATTTTAGACGTTTAAACACGTTCGTCGGCACCTAAAATGGAGTTTTTAGAAAAATATGGTCATTTGAAAACTTTTAATATTTTTGAATGACTAGGCAAGTCATATATATGTTATGTATACTAAATCATGTGTTAGAATCAAGTTTGGTAAAAAGGGGCCAAAAATAATATGAAAATTGGAAGGAATTTTTTTTCTAAAAAACTGATTCTGCAGAACTGCGCCGGGACGAGATCTTTTTAACTAAACACTGCTCTGGGACGCAGTGTAACTGAGAAAACTTCACTGGGGGCGACGTCAACTGAGAGCTCCTCATTGGGGGCGAGATGTTCTTCGCCGGGGCATAGTCCTGGTATTTTTTATAAAAAAAAATTATTTTAATCCAAAATGAAACATTTTAATATTATATGACAGAGACATGTATTGTAAGCCATAAATTGATAAAAATAATCAATGTAGTAGATATTAAGGTATAAATAAGCAACATGTTATATGTTAAAATACATGTAAAGGTAAATGGTAACTTGTATGTCAAGGTAAAGCACATAAATATATATAACTAATGCATGGACTAGCATAATGGTTGTGTAGGACATAAACGGGATAAGATATTAACGATAAAGGTAAACGAGGACAAAGGCAAGTGTTATATTCGAACTATCTTTTGCAGTTCTTTGGACAGTTATATCTATGTATTCTTGTAAGTCATTTTGAAGTTCATTCATCGTTGTACTGTTTTGAGAAAGGTTGTTGTCAATATTGATCTAGCTAGACATATGTGATAGTTCATTTTGAATTCAGATATTCATTGTAATGTCCTCCAATCCATTTTGTTGTGGTTCGAAATATATAAAAATGTTGTAACAAAACAACCCTAATATAAAAGGGGATAAAACTAGATAGGGATATTAAGTCTCATGGTGTGAATGCGTCTTAGATGTTTATGTTGTACATAATATAAAGTACGATAGGCTGATCACCTAAAGTACACATCTGAAATGAAATACAGTCTTATGATTGAATTAGGCAGTATCAGTTTTTATGATTGGTATTGTTCTTAATGAGTTCTTGGTCTTGTGACCGTACAGCTAGAAAAGATAATATTTCAAATCAATTGTACAACAGTCTATGTTATGTGTTCAAGTTTCTTTAGAGAACTGTTTAATGGTTCAACCTTATTGTACAAGCTTTCTTTCATTGCTTTGAATTATTATGTCATTACTTATTTATATATTTGCTGAGCTATCTCATGCTCATTTTTGCTTTAACGTGATATTTCAGCTAAGCCCGAACAGGCAGAAGGGTCAAGAACTGACAAAGGAAAAGAGAATCATTTGAAAAGTTTAAAGAATTCAGAAGTGAAGTAAGAAAACAAACTAGCAAGAGTGTTAAGATTCTTCGATCGGATTAAAGTGGTGAATACTTAAGCAATGAGTTTCTCAATTATCTCAAAGAAAATGGTATAATCTCACAATGGACTCCTCCAGGTACACCACAATTGAAAGATGTATCTGAAAGGAGAAATGGAACATTGTTGGACATAGTTCGTTCCATGATGAGTTATACCGATCTTCCAATTTTAGTCTGGGGTCATGCCCTAGAAACGGCTGCATGTCTACTTAATAAGATACCTTCTAAATTCTATATGTGCATGCTTATTTATATATATTATATATTATTATTAAAAATATTTCGCATGTTAATTAATATGACGCGTATTTTATATATATTTGTGCATGCGCACTAAACAAGATAAGACAATTAATATTAACAAACCCCTCATGATGTAGAATAAATATTATTTATAAAATGAACTAAAAGGTTTAATTCATGAATTAAAAGAGTAATTCAATTAAATAAAATTAGAATGGTTCTAATTTGTTTATTCTACTACTCATAATATTAAGTTATAACGTTTAAAGATATTTGGAATATCGAACGTCGCTTTCTAGCATGGTAAAACGATAGAGTATCAACTAATCATTATAAGTTTATTGTGTCACACAAGACTTATATTAACTTTTTTGAAATGTTATCTTATCACATTTTATGCTTCTAAAATAATTGAACAACACTGTTATATTATGTCACATAAGGACATTATTTTTCTCTTCACTTATATGGAAGTGCTAGGTTGGACTTAACTTAAATAATTTTGATTTGGATGTGTCATACATGATCATAATAATCTAATAGGCAAAATAAAAAGAATTATATGGTAATGTAATTGACAAGGAGTTGTCTATTTATTTATTTATATATAGTTTGTTATGTCACACAATGCTATATACATTTGAAATAGGATCCTTATTCTCACTAGCAAATCTTTAACTAGATTTGTCGAACTATATATAGAAGGTAATATGGTTTGATGAAAATAGTGGGAGACATTATTTTAAATAAAGACATAATTAACTTGGTGATTAATAAAATGAATGCATGTTAATTCACTTAAAGAATATTGCTATGTTTAATTCACCAACATTGCATATCATATTGTATGCTAATAATTTATTCGAACTGAATTGTTCGAATTGATTAAAGAAATTTGAGAACAGTTCCCAATGCTGAAAAGCTAGCGAATGTCCTTAATTTGTCTATCACTGCAAATGTTACAGCTAATGCCTCTGAGAAAGAGATTGCTCCTTTTAAAGTGGCAAAATGATGCAAAGGTGGCTCAATGCATCATTATCACATCTGTAACGACCCCGAAATTCGACCCTCTTTATTACCTTAAATTCCATATTTATTAAACATTATTTTCTTTACGTCCAAATTTTGGTTCGTTAATAAATCTTTCATTACCTTAGTTAATTCATTTATTGACATTATAGTCATAAATTACCAAATTTTCGGTATAATTTTTTTCTTTTTCTCAATTCAATTATTGTATTAAACTATTTGATCATTTAAAATTCTTACATCTGGATCCTAGTCCCTGGATCGTAACCTTTTCTTTTTTTCTGTAACCAGTATCATAAAGCTCGATATTCAAAACTTAATATTGTTCGTATCCATACAAATTATTCTTGATTTCATAATTCATAGTCAAATATATCTTATCCTTTATCATAACAACAATCTTGAATTATCATATATCATTTAACTTTACTTGTCCAATCTAGATCTAATTTGCATTTATATACAACACATATATACATCTTTTTCAATGTATCCACATTAGAGTATTATATTGAAAACATAAATAATTATCTTTACAACCTTTTATGACAAAATCCATCACAATCCGATATTTCTGAAATTTTATTTCTGTACCTGCAAAAAGGTATATTAAGCAAGTAATAAGCACCACAGCTCAGCAAGTTCAACAGTTTATGCGTCACGTAGCACATACCTTAATATGCTCGGTGTGTGTCATACTTCATGTGCTTGTGCTTCTACTATAGCAATAGATCTCATATCATTGCACAACGTACACATAGTTGTCATATAATCCACGTATCACATAACATATAATTCCTATGCATTTGACAAGTTTTAACATATCGTAACAGTTAAACATTTAACATAAAAGTACTGAAGAACTTGCCTGTATGGTGGGATTAAAAAATAAATATCCTTTTAATCGTGCTCCTCGTATAACCTATGATCATAAAATAATCAAATAATAATTATTCAACTCTTTATGATATTAATTTATTTAATTAACATCATTTATAGTATAATTAACCCTGCCCGTCGATTTATTTTAGGGTATTGGGTCAATTATTACATAATACGGTTAATTATATGAACCTCGTCCTTAAAATATTAATATAACTTAATATTTAATGTCTTCACTACGGACAACCCGGCTCATCAGATAAAATTTAACATATTTGGTTATCCAAAAATTTTATCTAACCATTTTCTAAATTATAACCTTATTTGATTCATATTTAAATATTAATCCCCAATATTTAATATTTCTACAAAAAATATTAAATTAAATGCCCAAACATTATTTCTATATTTTTAGTATTTTTCTATAATTTTCTATGACTTTTAAAAAAAATTTAAACATTTATTTCAATTAAAAACAATTTATGGGGGCATTTTAGTAATTTCCGCGCCCTTAGGTACATAACCGGAATTTCTCGAAAAGTCCATGGGCATTTTCGTAATTTTTGCAATGTTAGGAATGTGTTTGATATTTTCTGGAATGGCAGGGCGCATAACCGTAATTTCAGAGCGTCTAGGACACGCTCGGTATTTTCCAGAAAGGGCAGGGGCACGCTGGTAATTTCTAGCAGTGCCGTCAATCGCGCATTGCGTGCGGCCCCTCGCTTTCGACGCCAAAACGGCGTCGTTTCGCAGCCGTTTCCCGAGCCCCGCGCATTGTGCGGTCCTCCACTCCCCCACGCGCCGAAACGACGTCATTTCGGCTTGCGATTTAGAGAAACTTGCAGCCGCGCATTGCGCGGACCTGCCCAGAAATTTTTCTTCCTTCTTCCCGCAAAATAGTGCACCAACTTTCCAAAAATAACCCATTTTTTGCTCAATTTTTTTCACCACAAAATAACTCTAAAAATCATGTAATTCACACATATATATCCAAAAATTATTTGGAATAATTATTATAATTATTTACTAATTTTTCACGTAATTATTTTATCACCATAATTACACAAAATAAATTAATTAAATTCATTTTTATACCTTCCAAGCTTGATTCCTTCCCTTGAAGGCACAAAAAATTTCCTCTTTGTGGTGGCCATCGAGTTTCCGGGTGGTGCACGGGTGGTGGTGGTGGTGATGGAAGAAGAAGGTATGGAGAGAAATATATGTGTGTTGTTTTGTTGCTTTTTCTTTTCTTTTCCTTTTATCCTTAAAGGCAATTAATTCTTTTGTAACTTAACACAATTCCAATGTAATGACCGAGAAAATTACGAACCCAAATTTTATTTATTTATTTAATTATATCCATAAGAAAATATGAGGTATGATGTATGTGTGTATGTGACAGGTTGTATGATGAGAGGTGTTTAATTAGTTAATTAAATTAATTAACTAAAGAAGGAAAAAGATTTTAAGAGAAGCTTATATGATAAAATCACAAAGCTTGAATGTTGGCATTGTATGACAATTAAGAAGATTTTTATTGAGCAAGTTAATTACTTGTATGAACAATGAGAAATAAGAAGTAAGTGAATTATTTAAGATAACTCAATGTTGGAATAATTGTTTGTGTATGGTTAAGTATATTATAAACTCAATTTGATGATAAGGGTTAGTGAATGAATTAATTTAATCGAGTCAAAGTACTTGTATTAAAATGTGTTAGGGTTTTATTAAAACAAACCCAAGAATTTGTAAGTAATAGTATTATGTAAGTTATCTTAATTAAGGAGTCCAATGGACTTATAAATAGCAAATCTAATTGGATTATATTTTAAATCCAAATGAGTTATTAAACTAGGTCAATTAAGTTTACCTAGTAGCCCATGTAATTAATTTAATTACTAGTCCATGTGAATTATTAAATAAGCCCAATGCTTATTTTAATTAAATGTAGCATAGTTATGTAAATGCTAGCCCAATGTGTGATATAAATTGAGCCCAAACAAATTAATTGAATGAGCCCAATAAGTTATATAGGTGAATATGTATACATATATTGGTGTATATATATATGGATACTTATATAATTATATAGGACTTAAAAAATAAAGTCAAATTGGATAAATAAATGGTCAATCTCGAATTTTGGGGCCCACATGGATATAAAGCTAGCTTGTTGGGTGATTTTGGAGTGTAAATTGGTGCAAGTAACCCCCAACCACCCTAGTCAATCAAAGGGTCAATCAAAAAGTCTATCAAGTAGTCATTCCATGCATAGTAAGCAAGATTAAGCTCCTAATTGACTAGCATTGGTTGATTAGTAGATGTTAAGCAAGTCTAGGGAGGTTCTATAAATAGAATGCTCCATCCATTTGCTAGGTTTGTTAGTAATTTTGTAAGAACTCCAAGAGAGAATCGAGAGAGCATTCTAGAGAAAATAGAGAAAGCTCTTGAGAGTTGGTTTTTCACCAAGGAGATTGTGTAATATCCCGGATATTTAAATGAATTAGAAATAAAATATTTAATATTTAATAAAGGTTGGAGTTTGATAACCTAGTAGTGATAGATAAATAGAGGTCCAAATTAAATTTAACGGACTAACTTAGATATGGTGATATCAAAAAAAAATTTATAAGTTAGCAAGTACAGTGATAATTCAATGAACTTGGCTAATAGCAAGTCTAATTAAATTAAGAGAATTAATTAGTGGAGTTATGTAATTATGCGACGTGATTGCGTGAAATTAAATATGTATTTATATGAATATATATATATATATATATATATATATATATATATATATATATATATATGTGTGTGCATATTTAGTAACATAATTTAATGGTTAATTAAATTGTGATAAATAAATAGATTAATATTAAATTAATCTGAATTGAATTAAAATGTTTATTGTGGAATTAATTATATTCATTAATCAACATTTATGCAAATTATTGATAAATTATTTGTGAGGAATAATTATGTAATTTATATAATTATAAATTATATAAAGTAGTTGATTTAATTAAGGGAGAATAGTAATTATATATATTGTACAATATTTAATTTCATATATATATGTATATGTATATATATATATAAAGGGATTAAATTAATTGACTAATTTTAAATACTAATATATTAAATAAATATATTCTATAATTAAATAAATCATTGTAAAGGATTTATGGGAGTGAGAAATTTAATTATACAATTATTTGTGTAATATTAATTAAATAGTTTAATAAATTATTTAAATAAGAAATTGAGTAAATATATTATTATTTTAATGTATTTTCGGGTAAATGGATTTATTTTCATAATTGATGAGAAATGAATTATTTAATGTAAATGTATAAAATAATTAAATTTATGGCCTAAATAATATATATTAAATTATATATTATATTTATTTTAAAATCATAATTTATTATGAAATTATTTTTGAAGGTAATGTGTATAAATAATATATATATATATATATATATATATATATATATATATATATATATATAAATTATATATATTATTTAATTATTTAAGTATAGTATAGTATATATATATATATATAAGGTGCATGTGCGAGGTGTTTATATATATATATTTGTAATATGTGCTTGTTGTACTACTTTGTATAATTTATTGCCTGATGACTTCATTGACTTGCATGCAATAATGTCTTGCCTCCTGACAATTTTATTGACGTGCACGCATGGACGGCATGGTGGGGGTGGGTGTGTATATTGTATACACACCACCTAAATGAAAATATTTAATGTAATTAAATGTTTATATAATGAATTAAATTATAAAAATAATATATATATTAATTATGTAATATCCCAGATAATTTCAAGATTTTAAATAATATCTTAATTGATTTTATTAAAGGTTAAGGTTTAAACCTAGAAGGTGAGAAGGAAGATGTGTAGAAAATGGGTAAACATTTTTTTTTTTTTTAACATAAATTATTTGTTAGAAATTAAATGTGAGAATATTTTAATGATGCAGGTAGATAATTTATTTAAGAAAGAAATTCAATTGAGAAGTGAAGGTGAATATATTAATATTTATATATATACGCCTATAGTTGAGTTTGTTAGTCAAACAAGATGATGTGTGAAGTAAATTAAATACTTAATAAAACTAATAAATTAATTAGTTTTAGTATGGATTAAAAAGAAAAGTCATGTAATATAATTAATTGAATTAATTATATAAGTTATGAATTAAGGTTATGAGTAACAAGACGGAAGTGGAATATTGCCTAGAAGGACAATATTAAGAAGTTAATTAATTAAGTAATTTACTTAATTAATAAGTTGTTATAGATGTAAGCCCAATATGGAGATATTTGCATGAAATGGGTAATTAAATAAGAGAGCCAATAAAAAGTAAGTTATGTAGCCCAAACCATTAAAAGTCAAATGATGGTCAATGGTTGGGAGAAGCATTTCAAGTATTGATTGAGTGTAGAGAATTAACTAGTGTCTAGTTAATTGAATAACCCTAGTTGGTTGACAAGAGAGATAGCATTAACCAATCATTGGTTAATTGCTAGATAAATAAATGTGGAGTTAAGAATTAACCGTGGATGAGTTAATTAAGTAACCCAATGTGGTAGAATTAATTATAGCAAATCTAATTGGATTATATTATAAGTCCAATTGAGGTATTAAACTAGGTCAAATTAATTTAACCTAGTAGTCCATATAATTTAATTTGAACATGGATTTATGTAATAATTAACCAAGCCCAATGCTTGTTTAATTAAATGTAACATAGGGTATTTAATATTAGCCCAATGTAGTAAATAAATTGAGCCCAAACAAATTTAATTGACGAGCCCAATAGAAATATTAAATTGATCAAATGTGGAGCCCAAATGGTAGTCAAAGTTATGGTCAATATATATACATTGGTATATATATATATTGATACTTATATAATGATATAGGATATAAAAATAAAGCCAAATTGGTGTAATTTATTGGCAAATCCCGAATTTTGGAGGGGGCCCCACATGAAAATGTTGAGTGTGGCTTTATTTTGCTTGTTTTACACTCTAAAAGTTGCTTCCAAGCAACCTTGATAGGAGTCATTCATCCTTGTCAATCATCTTGTCCATCCAAGCTATAGTAAGCATGAGTTGAAGCCTTAAATGTCCAAGTGTTGGTTGATTAGTAGGAGCTAATGGAGATTAAGGAAGTACTATAAATATAGTGTTTCACCAATTCATTGTGTTGGTTAGCCATTTTACAAAAATTTCAATAGAGAAAAGAGAGAGAACTCTAGAAAAAAAGAAAAAGAAAGTTAGATCTTGTGAGCATTGATGGTTGGATGATCTTGGAGCAAGGTTTAAAGATGGAGGTCTCATCAAGAGGAAGCTATCTATGTAAGAAGATTGATCATCCAAGCCTTTTCAAAGTTCTAACAAAGAGGATAATCAACAAAAGGTATAAAACATTCTAGCTTGGTATTGTTCTTTGGGTACTATGTAATTTCTTTGGTAGAACACTAATTTTCAAAATCTAAAAAGGTAGAAACATGCTAGATTGATATATCTAGGGTTACATGGGTTTAATATGAATTTTTGGGTGTATTTAT
This sequence comes from Hedera helix, assembly GCA_947179155.2. Classification (NCBI taxonomy): domain Eukaryota; kingdom Viridiplantae; phylum Streptophyta; class Magnoliopsida; order Apiales; family Araliaceae; genus Hedera; species Hedera helix. Next base: position 18,580,573 of record OX359266.1, on the reverse strand, counting down.
GTGGAAAGATTTCATCAAAATCATCAAATAAGTTTTTACCGACGAAAACCAAGTAACCAAAATCATGGCAGCCACTCCCGAAATTTCTGGGCATGATCCGTAAGTCGGATTCATGATCCGTAAATTTCTGGTGTTAGATGTGTGGGATATGAAGATTCTCCAAGTGGAATCACTTCGATCCGATTTAAAATGAGCAAGTTATGATTTTTCAACCAAAACACACCCACTGTTTTAGGGCTGTGCACAATAGTCCGGTTTAGAGCCAATTTCTGTGACCAAACCAAATCCAAATTTGATGTTTGATGATAGAAAAATGTAGTTCGGGAAGTTACGAATCCATCGATACCAAATAGGCCTCAATCGGACTTGTGGATTTCATTTTATTCAAGTTCCCGTCGAAGACCCCAAGTCTGAAAAAGCATAAAAGTAATCTGCCTATTTTTAAAAAAAAAACGGCCGGTTCGGTTTTTTTCGGTTTTTCATGATTTTTAGGTAGGGCCGGTTCGGGCATTTTTAGGCCGGTTCTTGGGTTGGTTTCAAAAGAGAAAATGCTTATAATTTTATAAAGAAAATTATCAAAATTTAAAGTCCGAAATTTTTTGTAATTTGGTATTTATTAGAATTAATGGTGGATTAAAGCTTACTAAATTGCTAATAATTATGGGAAAATTATTTTTAATTTCAGAAAAATAATATTTGACCTATTGGCATGCTAGTTAAGTGTTATAAAATAAAATTTGAAATTATTGGAGTGATTCACTATATATTAGCTATTTATTAGTGTATAAATAGGCTAATAATCTAATTAAATATTATTTAATAAATATTAAATAATATATGAAGTTATGTAATTAATTAATTATGATTTAATGAATATTAAATAATAATTAAAGGATGTTAAGATGAATAAGTTAGTTATTTATTATTTAATTGCACTTAAATAATAAGTAAAGTTAAATAAATAAATAATTATTATTTAAATTAATATTAAATAATAATTAAAGAATATTAAAGTTAGAAAGCTAATTATTTATTATTTAATTAATATTAAATAATAAGTAAGGTTAATTAAGTAATTAATTATTATTTAATTAATATTAAATAATAATTAAAGGATAATTAAGGTTAATAAACTAATTATTTATTATTTAATTAATATTAAATAATAAGTAAGGTTAATTAATTAATTAATTATTATTTAATTAATATTAAATAATGAGTTCGGATAATTAGTTAATTAATTATTATTTAATTCATATTAAATAATAATTAAATGGTAATTAAGTGGAATAAATTATTACTTAATCGAAAGAAGATTATTAAGTAATTAAAATATATTGATAATATTATTGACTAACTATTAAATGATAATAGTTAAGAATTAAATCATTATTCAATATTTAATAATGATATGTAATTAATTTAAAATATTATTAAAGGATTAATAATATTATTTAGCATTTAATTAACTATTAAATAATAATAGTTAAGAGTTAAATCATTATTAAATAAATAATAATGATAAATAAAGATTTAGAATATTATTAAATAATTAATAATATTGTTTAACAAGTAATTAACTATTGGGTAATAATAGTTAAGGGTTGAATCGTTATTAAATAATTACTAATGATTCGTGGGGATTTCAAATATTATTAAATGATTCATAATATTGATGAACAATTAAATTATTATTAAAATGATTGATAATAATGAGAAGTCAATTAAAATATTATTAAAGGGTAATAATATTAGCAAGCAATTAAATTATTATTAAAAGATTAATCATAATGATTAAGGTAAACTATTATTAAAAATAAATTAATAATAGTAATGATTATTTAAAGTGTTATTTAACAATTAAATAACATTATAAGTTATTACTAATTGATAGTAAAATTTAAAATATTATCCAAGGTGGGTAATATTATGATAAGTATCGAGATAAATGATGTGATTAAGTTAAACCAAGGGTATGGTCCATTAGTGATTAATTGGTGGATCGACCTAAATAAATATAGGGTCCAAGTTTTAATGCAATGACATTAATAAATGTCAGAATTGCATAGTTTCGAACAAAAGATTTATGGTGTTGAATATGAAACACTGAGTCAAGTCAAAGAGAGACTAAAATATGAAATTAACCTTATTAAATAAAGGGGATGATAAGAAGAAATAAATATCTTTAAAATAAGATTTAGTATTGAGTCAAACTTTGACTGATATTGTGCACCGTTGATCTCACATACCGTGTAGGTGGTGCAAGGAACGTCAAAGATTAACGTAAACTGGTTATACAAGTCCAGGCAAGTTTTTCAGAACGTGTTGCATTATGTGCATAATTTATAAGTTTGTTATTAAACTGTGATGTGCTCATACGTGGTTATGTGCAAAGATGTGTTAATGTGCTTTTGTGAAATAAGTTGATTTGAACTATTGATATGCGGTAGTTGATTTAAGACAATTGTTCTGCATTGAACTATATGTCATGATAGAGGCTATGCATGAAGCATAGATTAAATGCGAGGCATGATATGCATGAGAAATGTATGTACTGCAAAGCATAAGATGCATGAAGCATGAAGCATGATTGAACTGTTTTTACGTGTTATGTGAAACTGTTAGACTTGCTGAGCCGTCGTGCTCACCCTTGCTTAAAACAAAACATTACAGAGTAGCTTGAGGAAGCCGATTACTCCGGTAGAGGCAAAGATGAAGATTGACTAACGAGTCATCAAGATTGAAGCATAGGTGCTTTTGTAGTAAAACCTTGCGGTAGACTAATTCATTACCTTGTGTAAGTAGATATGAAGAGTTTATGTTTTGTTGTGCTATAGATTAGCAAACTTAAATTGTTAAGAGAACATTTACAGATTATTTGAATATCATTTTTCAGACGTTGTCCTTTATGAATAAGGATAATAGGATGGTGTGATTGAGTCATTATACATATGATCTCAAATTGATTGTAATAGAATGTCGTATCATGTATGATATGAAGACATACTAGGAATGTATAAAGATTGCGATTCTGGAATAGAAAGAGATGTTATGTAATTGTAAATAAATGATTATTTAACAATTATAATATTGTTGTAATTCATGAACAATAAGGAAAAGTAGTACTAGTGTTGAACCGGATCCGAGGTTAAAGGAACCCGGATTTGGGGTTGTCACAAGTTGGTATCAGAGCTGATAGGTTATAAACCTTAGGTAAGAGTACCTTAGGCTATAACCGTAGTAGAAGATAAGTAAAATGATAAATGAATAAACTCCGGAAGAGTTTAAGTAATAAAAGATGAATTTGAAAAATTCATATATAGAAGATTATCCAAAGATGGATTTAAGAAGATATAAGAGAGATGAAAAAGGTCATGTTGTACCTAATTTGAAGAAATGATAGAAAAATATATTATGATAAGATTTTGAGAAGTATAAAGAAAATGCTAATAAGGTCATGAAATGATCTAGATAAATGAACTCGTAATGAGGCAGATGTTCTAAAATATGAATGGAAAGAATTCGTATTCAGTTAAGAAAAATTAGAAGGTTGTGGGTTTTTAATTGAGGACTCATATTAGTGGTTGAGTTGTACAATTTCTTGTATGGGCAGGGAATTTGTGCTTGGTTTTAGAGCCACTTAGCTTCCTATATTAATATGATAGTTGAGTTGAACAGTTCTTTGTATGGGCAGGGAATTTGTTCATGATTTAACGACCGCTTAACTTCCTATATTGATTAGTGGTCGAGTTAACCAATTTCTTGTATGGGTAGGAGATTGTGTTTGGTTTGACAACCACTTAGCTTCCTATAGTGATAATCAATTTGAACCTGGTGTCACGCTATTCGATGTATATATGGTGAGAATGTGATTCTTTTCTCATAATATATTGGATAGGTAGAGAATATTAAGATAAGTACGTGTTCTTAAAACTCATACTGATGGTAAATTCGTGACTCATAATCGTATGGTGGAACCCCTCAGCGAATGGACAATTTTGGTCTGACTAGGATAAGTTCCTCAACCCATATGATTGTGGCAAGTTCCTGAACTCCTAATGTGTGGTAAGTTTGATGAACAGTGAATATGGGTAGAGTTAAGTAGCAAGATTAAAACTATACTAGATATAGTTATTAAGCTGGAAAAGAATGTGTAGGAAAAATTTGAGGTGTTTTGAGGTGTTTTAAAGTTTTAGGATATTCCAAATCTTCTAGCTATGCTAGACTTTGAAATTCTTAAAATCGTGCTAAATTCGCACTTTTGTGCTTTTGAAAAGACAAATGTATTTTAGAAATCATTAATGCATATAGTGCAGAGATGATAAACGATGGAGTCATCAATGCATAGTAACCTAGTGTTGGATGTTTAAAGCCCACTATGGTATGATGTAGTATGACAAAGTCATAAAATAATTTTCAGTATTTTAAAACATTTAAAGAAGAGTCTATGCTAATTGTTTCAGCTAGACAAATTGATTTAAAAATATCAAAATGTATTTATAAAATCATCACACGCCATTAAAGCCATGGTGTGGGGATGAAGAGGACGGAATCCTCAACGTACTGTCAAGATGTGCGGTATCATGAAGTCATGAATTAATGACGGAATCATCAACGTACTATCAAGATTATGCGGTATCATGAAGTCCTATAAATGAATTTTAGTTATTTTAACTAATCTGAAATGATTTTTGAATCGTAATATACGAACAGTTCAATGATGGGAGTCTTTGTTATTTATTTTGACTGGACACTTTTGGTCAGAATTGACTCAAGTTTATTATCCAATCCAAATTATTTTGGAACGGAATTTTGTAGTAAGTCTGAGGTGAACAAGTGCAAAAATAAATATATTATGTCGGCTAAAGCAGATATATTTTTGTCGGCATATAGCTCCGACTGGCGCCTAACAACTAAGACGTTCTGCACGACGTATGGTACAATAGGCTGATCACCTAGCGTGCACCTATGGAATGTTTTCAGTCCTTGTGATTGATAAACACTCTTTTTATAAGTATTTACAGGGATAAATACTATTTATTCGGAATTCAGTTAATTCCATTCGGATGTTCACAGTCTTGATGACCCCTCAGCATATTATGAAAGTTTTAATGAATATTTTGATTTTCAATTTATTCTTCTGTAAGATATTGATTTTCAATTTATTCTTCTGCAAGATATTCCATTGTTCTGGAATTATGAGTTTAGAAGTATGAACTTCCTAGAAAAGGGTGCTCATAGAATTTGAGGAGTAAAAAGATATTCTCAGTGATGAAAATTGGTAGAATTGTGTATGAGATAATTTCGGAGACGAAATTCTTATAAGAAGGGGTGAATGTAATATCCCAGATAATTTCAAGATTTTAAATAATATCTTAATTGATTTTATTAAAGGTTAAGGTTTAAACCTAGAAGGTGAGAAGGAAGATGTGTAGAAAATGGGTAAACATTTTTTTTTTTTTTAACATAAATTATTTGTTAGAAATTAAATGTGAGAATATTTTAATGATGCAGGTAGATAATTTATTTAAGAAAGAAATTCAATTGAGAAGTGAAGGTGAATATATTAATATTTATATATATACGCCTATAGTTGAGTTTGTTAGTCAAACAAGATGATGTGTGAAGTAAATTAAATACTTAATAAAACTAATAAATTAATTAGTTTTAGTATGGATTAAAAAGAAAAGTCATGTAATATAATTAATTGAATTAATTATATAAGTTATGAATTAAGGTTATGAGTAACAAGTAGGGAAGTGGAATATTGCCTAGAAGGACAATATTAAGAAGTTAATTAATTAAGTAATTTACTTAATTAATAAGTTGTTATAGATGTAAGCCCAATATGGAGATATTTGCATGAAATGGGTAATTAAATAAGAGAGCCAATAAAAAGTAAGTTATGTAGCCCAAACCATTAAAAGTCAAATGATGGTCAATGGTTGGGAGAAGCATTTCAAGTATTGATTGAGTGTAGAGAATTAACTAGTGTCTAGTTAATTGAATAACCCTAGTTGGTTGACAAGAGAGATAGCATTAACCAATCATTGGTTAATTGCTAGATAAATAAATGTGGGGTTAAGAATTAACCGTGGATGAGTTAATTAAGTAACCCAATGTGGTAGAATTAATTATAGCAAATCTAATTGGATTATATTATAAGTCCAATTGAGGTATTAAACTAGGTCAAATTAATTTAACCTAGTAGTCCATATAATTTAATTTGAACATGGATTTATGTAATAATTAACCAAGCCCAATGCTTGTTTAATTAAATGTAACATAGGGTATTTAATATTAGCCCAATGTAGTAAATAAATTGAGCCCAAACAAATTTAATTGACGAGCCCAATAGAAATATTAAATTGATCCAATGTGGAGCCCAAATGGTAGTCAAAGTTATGGTCAATATATATACATTGGTATATATATATATTGATACTTATATAATGATATAGGATATAAAAATAAAGCCAAATTGGTGTAATTTATTGGCAAATCCCGAATTTTGGAGGGGGCCCCACATGAAAATGTTGAGTGTGGCTTTATTTTGCTTGTTTTACACTCTAAAAGTTGCTTCCAAGCAACCTTGATAGGAGTCATTCATCCTTGTCAATCATCTTGTCCATCCAAGCTATAGTAAGCATGAGTTTAAGCCTTAAATGTCCAAGTGTTGGTTGATTAGTAGGAGCTAATGGAGATTAAGGAAGTACTATAAATATAGTGTTTCACCAATTCATTGTGTTGGTTAGCCATTTTACAAAAATTTCAATAGAGAAAAGAGAGAGAACTCTAGAGAAAAAGAAAAAGAAAGTTAGATCTTGTGAGCATTGATGGTTGGATGATCTTGGAGCAAGGTTTAAAGATGGAGGTCTCATCAAGAGCAAGCTATCTATGTAAGAAGATTGATCATCCAAGCCTTTTCAAAGTTCTAACAAAGAGGATAATCAACAAAAGGTATAAAACATTCTAGCTTGGTATTGTTCTTTGGGTACTATGTAATTTCTTTGGTAGAACACTAATTTTCAAAATCTAAAAAGGTAGAAACATGCTAGATTGATATATCTAGGGTTACATGGGTTTAATATGAATTTTTGGGTGTATTTATGTGGAAAGATTTCATCAAAATCATCAAATAAGTTTTTACCGACGAAAACCAAGTAACCAAAATCATGGCAGCCACTCCCGAAATTTCTGGGCATGATCCGTAAGTCGGATTCATGATCCGTAAATTTCTGGTGTTAGATGTGTGGGATATGAAGATTCTCCAAGTGGAATCACTTCGATCCGATTTAAAATGAGCAAGTTATGATTTTTCAACCAAAACACACCCACTGTTTTAGGGCTGTGCACAATAGTCCGGTTTAGAGCCAATTTCTGTGACCAAAACAAATCCAAATTTGATGTTTGATGATAGAAAAATGTAGTTCGGGAAGTTACGAATCCATCGATACCAAATAGGCCTCAATCGGACTTGTGGATTTCATTTTATTCAAGTTCCCGTCGAAGACCCCAAGTCTGAAAAAGCATAAAAGTAATCTGCCTTTTTTTAAAAAAAAAACGGCCGGTTCGGTTTTTTTCGGTTTTTCATGATTTTTAGGTAGGGCCGGTTCGGGCATTTTTAGGCCGGTTCTTGGGTTGGTTTCAAAAGAGAAAATGCTTATAATTTTATAAAGAAAATTATCAAAATTTAAAGTCCGAAATTTTTTGTAATTTGGTATTTATTAGAATTAATGGTGGATTAAAGCTTACTAAATTGCTAATAATTATGGGAAAATTATTTTTAATTTCAGAAAAATAATATTTGACCTATTGGCATGCTAGTTAAGTGTTATAAAATAAAATTTGAAATTATTGGAGTGATTCACTATATATTAGCTATTTATTAGTGTATAAATAGGCTAATAATCTAATTAAATATTATTTAATAAATATTAAATAATATATGAAGTTATGTAATTAATTAATTATGATTTAATGAATATTAAATAATAATTAAAGGATGTTAAGATGAATAAGTTAGTTATTTATTATTTAATTGCACTTAAATAATAAGTAAAGTTAAATAAATAAATAATTATTATTTAAATTAATATTAAATAATAATTAAAGAATATTAAAGTTAGAAAGCTAATTATTTATTATTTAATTAATATTAAATAATAAGTAAGGTTAATTAAGTAATTAATTATTATTTAATTAATATTAAATAATAATTAAAGGATAATTAAGGTTAATAAACTAATTATTTATTATTTAATTAATATTAAATAATAAGTAAGGTTAATTAATTAATTAATTATTATTTAATTAATATTAAATAATGAGTTCGGATAATTAGTTAATTAATTATTATTTAATTCATATTAAATAATAATTAAATGGTAATTAAGTGGAATAAATTATTACTTAATCGAAAGAAGATTATTAAGTAATTAAAATATATTGATAATATTATTGACTAACTATTAAATGATAATAGTTAAGAATTAAATCATTATTCAATATTTAATAATGATATGTAATTAATTTAAAATATTATTAAAGGATTAATAATATTATTTAGCATTTAATTAACTATTAAATAATAATAGTTAAGAGTTAAATCATTATTAAATAAATAATAATGATAAATAAAGATTTAGAATATTATTAAATAATTAATAATATTGTTTAACAAGTAATTAACTATTGGGTAATAATAGTTAAGGGTTGAATCGTTATTAAATAATTACTAATGATACGTGGGGATTTCAAATATTATTAAATGATTCATAATATTGATGAACAATTAAATTATTATTAAAATGATTGATAATAATGAGAAGTCAATTAAAATATTATTAAAGGGTAATAATATTAGCAAGCAATTAAATTATTATTAAAAGATTAATCATAATGATTAAGGTAAACTATTATTAAAAATAAATTAATAATAGTAATGATTATTTAAAGTGTTATTTAACAATTAAATAACATTATAAGTTATTACTAATTGATAGTAAAATTTAAAATATTATCCAAGGTGGGTAATATTATGATAAGTATCGAGATAAATGATGTGATTAAGTTAAACCAAGGGTATGGTCCATTAGTGATTAATTGGTGGATCGACCTAAATAAATATAGGGTCCAAGTTTTAATGCAATGACATTAATAAATGTCAGAATTGCATAGTTTCGAACAAAAGATTTATGGTGTTGAATATGAAACACTGAGTCAAGTCAAAGAGAGACTAAAATATGAAATTAACCTTATTAAATAAAGGGGATGATAAGAAGAAATAAATATCTTTAAAATAAGATTTAGTATTGAGTCAAACTTTGACTGATATTGTGCACCGTTGATCTCACATACCGTGTAGGTGGTGCAAGGAACGTCAAAGATTAACGTAAACTGGTTATACAAGTCCAGGCAAGTTTTTCAGAACGTGTTGCATTATGTGCATAATTTATAAGTTTGTTATTAAACTGTGATGTGCTCATACGTGGTTATGTGCAAAGATGTGTTAATGTGCTTTTGTGAAATAAGTTGATTTGAACTATTGATATGCGGTAGTTGATTTAAGACAATTGTTCTGCATTGAACTATATGTCATGATAGAGGCTATGCATGAAGCATAGATTAAATGCGAGGCATGATATGCATGAGAAATGTATGTACTGCAAAGCATAAGATGCATGAAGCATGAAGCATGATTGAACTGTTTTTACGTGTTATGTGAAACTGTTAGACTTGCTGAGCCGTCGTGCTCACCCTTGCTTAAAACAAAACATTACAGAGTAGCTTGAGGAAGCCGATTACTCCGGTAGAGGCAAAGATGAAGATTGACTAACGAGTCATCAAGTTTGAAGCATAGGTGCTTTTGTAGTAAAACCTTGCGGTAGACTAATTCATTACCTTGTGTAAGTAGATATGAAGAGTTTATGTTTTGTTGTGCTATAGATTAGCAAACTTAAATTGTTATGAGAACATTTACAGATTATTTGAATATCATTTTTCAGACGTTGTCCTTTATGAATAAGGATAATAGGATGGTGTGATTGAGTCATTATACATATGATCTCAAATTGATTGTAATAGAATGTCGTATCATGTATGATATGAAGACATACTAGGAATGTATAAAGATTGCGATTCTGGAATAGAAAGAGATGTTATGTAATTGTAAATAAATGATTATTTAACAATTATAATATTGTTGTAATTCATGAACAATAAGGAAAAGTAGTACTAGTGTTGAACCGGATCCGAGGTTAAAGGAACCCGGATTTGGGGTCGTCACAAATTATATATATTATTTAATTATTTTTGGAGGTGTAAAGTGTACTAAATTATTACTATGTGATAAAATAAAGTACATCCGTTTTTAGTGAAACGAATTTTAAAATGATTGTGAAAATATATACTATTTTGTGGTATATTTATTTTTATACATGTAGTGATATTATTTACACTATGCGTATAATTAAGAGGTATTTGAGGTACAATTAATATTTTATTAATATATTATCATCATGCCAGGATTTATGGCGTGTATTGCATGTGGGCTTGCGTCCTTAGTTGGCTTGTCCGAGAAAAATAAAACTTAGCATAACAAAACAATTATAAATCTCCATTTCCATCTCTCTCTACACTTAGCCTCGGACAAAAATTTTAGGAGCAATCAAGTTAGGAAATTCTTCATCATCTTGTTAGGAATTCATCCTAAAGGTAATATCATGTTCCTTAATTATTATGGTAGCAAATGAATTGATTTTGGTAGAATTATACCAATTATTATGAATTTTATGGTAGAAGATGTTTATTATGTAATTAATTGTTTGTTATGAAATAAATTGTTAAAATGGTGAAGTAAAATTATTCTTGAGTTATAGAATAATTTGTAGTATTTGATTATGTGATTATTTATGGGATTTGATGTTGAAAATCATATTTATGATGTAATTATGGAGTTAATTACGTGAACAAATTTTTCTCCAAAAATTTGTGAAATAATTCATGGGTATTTGATTTATTAAGTTATTAATTGTTGTTAAGTTTTTGGTAATTGATTTAGAAATTTTTGGGTAGTTTAAAAATTGTATGGAGTATTAATATCAATTAATGGAGGAAGAAGATGAACTAGAATGGAGAAGCCGAATCCAGTAGGAAATTTCATGAATTTGGATGATTTTTGAAAAATTACGATAATGTCATTCGAAGTTAATCTTAATTAATTAAATGATTAAAAATTGTTTAAAAATTATAAAAAAATATAAAAATACAAAATTGATATTTGGGATTATATTTTATATTTTTCCAAATATAATAAGTATTTTGGATTAATATTTAAATGTTTTAAATATTAGTCTAGCTAGTTTAATTTTATATTTTCTAAATATAATAAGTATTTTGGATTAATATTTAAATGTTTTAAATATTAATCTAGTTAGTTTAATATTATATTTTCCAAATATAATAAGTATTTAGGATTAATATTAAAATATTTTAAATATTAATCTAGTTAGTTTAATATTATATTTTTCAAATATAATAAGTATTTAGAATTAATATTCTAATGTTTTAAATATTAATCTAGTTAGTTTAATATTATATTTTCCAAATATAATAAGTATTTAGGATTAATATTTAAATATTTTAAATATTAATCTAGTTAGTTTAATATTATATTTTTCAAATATAATAAGTATTTAGAATTAATATTCTAATGTTTTAAATATTAATCTAGTTAGTTTAATATTATATTTTTCAAATATAATAAGTATTTATGATTAATATTTAAATATTTTAAATATTAATCTAGTTAGTTTAATATTATATTTTTCAAATATAATAAGTATTTAGGATTAATATTTAAATGTTTTAGATATTAATCTAGTTAGTTTAGTATTATATCTTCTGAATTTATTATTAAATTAATTATTTATTATTCAATTAATATTAAATAATAAACAAGGATGATAAATTAATTAATTATTATTTAATTACTATTAAATAATAATTAAAGACAACTAAGATTGATTATTTAATTATTTATTCTTTGATTAACTTTAAATAATAAATAAATTCAGTTAGTTAGTTATTATTTATTATTAAATAATAACTAATGATATTTGAGTATTTACTATATAATTTTATTATTTATTATTTAATTAACTTTAAATAATAAATGAATCTAGTTAGCTAGTTATTATTTATTATTAAATAATAACTAAAGATATTTGATTATTTATAATATAATATAATTATTTATTATTTGATTAACTTTAAATAATAAATAAATCTAGTAAGTTATTATTTATTATTAAATAATAACTAAAGGTAGTTAATTACTTACTATTTAATTAATGATAAATAGTAATTAAATGAAATTAGATTTAATGAAATAAAGAAAAGGTCTTTTAACTCTTTTGTTTAAATAATTATAATAAATTGTTTAAGGGTTTAATAAGTGTTTAATACTTAAGATAAATACCATTAACTAATTAAATCATTACCATAAGATCAATTAAGTGTCTATAGGATTAATGATAGTACATCGAGTTGTGTGTTATGTGTTAGACTTATTTACTAGATAAGTTTTTTTCTTTGGTAAGCATACAAACGTGCCAGTATATGCTGTACTAATTGTTAAAGCGACTTTATTAATGTTAAGTCTTTCAAAGCCAGTTAGTTAAAGCTAGACATTAATTGTAGCTGAGCAGACAGGCAAGTTTCCTAAACCCTACTCAATTTATATTCGAGCAGGATATTATTGTTCAAGTTCCTAACTCAAACTCAAGTTATTATGTTTCAAGCATACTATGGTTTAATTTTGTATAATTATTCCACCTCTTTAAATTGTTGATTCGCACATAGTACATGTTGCATGTGTTCATCAAGTATGAAAGGCTGATCACCTTCATTACCATAAGGTTCAGTTAAATTTGTTCATGGTCATTATTGACACTCAACATTAATTGATTCAGTCATTCAATTATTGAAATTATGATTCGTACTCTTTCACAATTATTATATTGTTGAAAATCCAAAAGCTTATTCTTTCTTTCAATCATGATATATCGTTATTGTATTTAAACTTGCTGAGCAAAGTCGTTGCTCACTCTTGCTATATCATGATAACAAATTTCAGAATAATACGAATGTCCGAGGAGAGACGGAGACAGAAGCAAAAGACAAGATTATAGTGTTATGCATGATAACTAAATTGTTATATGATGTAAGTAATTTTGTAAACATTTTTATGAATCTAAAGGTATATATGTAAGTTAAGGTTAGAAACCTTGGGAAATATTGTAGAATAAACAATTTATGTTTATATATTCCGCATTAGTTATAGAATATGTATGAAGATGATGTATCGTGACGTACCAAGTCTAGGGTTCAAGGTACCCGGATTTGGGGGCGTTACAAGTTGGTATCAGAGCTGATAGGTTATAGTTCTTAGGTAGCAGTACCTTAGGCTATAATCATGGAAAGATAATGAAGACAGTGAAAGGATAAACTTAGATAGAGTTTAGAAATGAACATATACAGTTCATAAATGAGGAAATAAATCTATATAGATACATAGATATATGAAAAGATTCAAAGAAGGATCTTCAATGAGTGTAATCCAAATAAATGGAATAAGAATCAGGGAACACTTGATTCAAGAATTTAAAAAGAGAAGGATCGTACAGTAAAATGATCAGAGATGAATGATAAGATGATAGAATTAAACGATCCTAGAATAAAGGAGAAATAGTATAGTGAAATCAATTGTGTTATAAGATCACGATGATCATAGTAAAATCATGGAATGACAAATGGTCTGTTAAATGATTAAGAGGTTGTGTTGATAGCATGGTGCTATAACAATGAAGATACTGTGAAATAGTAATAAGTGGACTCTTGAAGTGTTGAGTGTGATAAGGTATGAATTGACAAAATTCATATCAAGTTAAGATAAGTTAGAGGTTTGTGGGTTTTTAATCGATGACTCATGTTAGTGGCTGAATTGTACAATTCCTTGTATGGGCGGGGAATTTGTGCTTAGTTTTAGAACCGCTTAGCTTCCTATATTGATATAGTGGTTGAGTTGAACAGTTCTTTGTATGGGCAGGGGACTTGTTCTTGGTTTGACGACCGCTTAACTTCCTATATTGATTAGTGGCCGAGTTGACCAATTTCTTGTATGGGCAGGAGATTGTGTTTCGTTTGACGACAACTTAGCTTCCTATAGTGATAATCAATTGAAACCTGGTGTCGCACTATTCATTATATGTATGCTGAGAAGGTGATTCTTTTCTCATGTGTATAACGGATAGATAGAGGATGTTAAGATAAGTTCGTGTTCTAAGAATCGACACGTATGGTAAGTTCGTGACTCATAGTCATGTGGTGGAGCCCCTCAGCGAATGGGCGACTTTGGCCTAACTAGGACAAGCTCCTCGAACCATATGATTGTGGTAAGTTCCTGAGCCTAAATACATGGTAAGTTTGATGAACAGCGAGTGTGGGTAGAGTTAAGTAGCAAGATTAAGGTTATAATAGAGATAGTTATTAAGCTGGAAAAGATGAGGTGTAAAATTGTTGATTAATTGAGGTTTTAGGATATTCCAAATCTTCTAGCTATGCTAGACTTTGAAATTCTTAAAATCGTGCTAAATACGCACTTTTGTGCTTTTGAAAATATCAAAATATGTTTTAGTAATCATTAATGCACTTAGTGCAGAGATGATAAACGATGGAGTCATCAATACAGAGTAACCTAGTGGTTGATGTTGCCTTAAGCCCACTATGGTATGATGTAATATGACAAAGTCATAAAATGATTTCAGTATTTTGAAACGTTTAAAGAAGAGTCTATGCTAATTGCTTCGGCTGGACAAATTGATTTGAAAATATCAAAATGTATTTATAAAATCATCACGTACCATTAAAGCCATGGTGCAGAGATGAAAAAGACGGAATATTCAACGCACTGTTGCAACGGTGCGGTAGTATAAAATCCTAAAAATGAATTTCGGTTATTTTAACTAATCTGAAATGATTTTCAGTTCGTAATATACGAACAATCTAATAATGTGAGTCTATGTCATTTATTTTGACTGGACACTTTTGGTGAAAAATGACTCGAGTTTTATTATCCAATCCAAATTATGTGGAGTGGAATTTTGTAGTAAGTCTGAGGTGAACAACCCTATAATGGGGGATATGTCAGAGCCATGAATAAAGAACCCGCGAGGGGGCGCCCAAGAGTGGTGGCATGCTGATAGAACAAAATATGGGCTGGTAAATCCAGAGAGTTCAACCCTAATCGAAGTCGTTGTGCACAGCGCTAGCGTACGATAGGCTGATCACCTAGTGTACAAAACAATTGTGGAATGTTTTCAGTCTTTGTGATTGATAAACCTTCTCGCAGATGTTCACGGTCTTTATGACCCCTCAGTATAGTATGAAAATTTTAATGAATATTTTGATTTTTAATTTATCCTTTTATAAGGTGTTCCAATTTTCTGGACATCGAATGGATAAATGGGTTATTTGAATGGGGTTATTTTTACTTCCTAATTATTCAAATTCATTCACAGTTATTGCTCAATTGTGAAGACTCCTAAGAGATGTTCCAATGTTCTGGACATCAAATGGGTAAAGGGGTAAGTATATTGTAATTTCGAGGACGAAATTTTTAGAAGAAGGGGTGAATGTAATATCCCGGATATTTAAATGAATTAGAAATAAAATATTTAATATTTAATAAAGGTTGGAGTTTGATAACCTAGTAGTGATAGATAAATAGAGGTCCAAATTAAATTTAACGGACTAACTTAGATATGGTGATATCAATTTTTTTTTTATAAGTTAGCAAGTGCTGTGATAATTCAATGAACTTGGCTAATAGCAAGTCTAATTAAATTAAGAGAATTAATTAATGGAGTTATGTAATTATGCGACGTGATTGCGTTAAATTAAATATGTATTTATATGAATATATATATATATATGTGTGTGTGTGTGTGTGTGTGTGTGTGTGTGTGTGTGTGTGTGTGTGTGCATATTTAGTAACATAATTTAATGGTTAATTAAATTGTGATAAATAAATAGATTAATATTAAATTAATCTGAATTGAATTAAAATGTTTATTGTGGAATTAATTATATTCATTAATCAACATTTATGCAAATTATTGATAAATTATTTGTGAGGAATAATTATGTAATTTATATAATTATAAATTATATAAAGTAGTTGATTTAATTAAGGGAGAATAGTAATTATATATATTGTACAATATTTAATTTCATATATATATGTATATGTATATATATATAAAGGGATTAAATTAATTGACTAATTTTAAATACTAATATATTAAATAAATATATTCTATAATTAAATAAATCATTGTAAAGGATTTATGGGAATGAGAAATTTAATTATACAATTATTTGTGTAATATTAATTAAATAGTTTAATAAATTATTTAAATAAGAAATTGAGTAAATATATTATTATTTTAATGTATTTTCGGGTAAATGGATTTATTTTCATAATTGATGAGAAATGAATTATTTAATGTAAATGTATAAAATAATTAAATTTATGGCCTAAATAATATATATTAAATTATATATTATATTTATTTTAAAATCATAATTTATTATGAAATTATTTTTGAAGGTAATGTGTATAAATAATATATATATATATATATATATATATATATATTATTTAATTATTTAAGTATAGTATAGTATATATATATATATAAGGTGCATGTGCGAGGTGTTTATATATATATATTTGTAATATGTGCTTGTTGTACTACTTTGTATAATTTATTGCCTGATGACTTCATTGACTTGCATGCAATAATGTCTTGCCTCCTGACAATTTTATTGACGTGCACGCATGGACGGCATGGTGGGGGTGGGTGTGTATATTGTATACACACCACCTAAATGAAAATATTTAATGTAATTAAATGTTTATATAATGAATTAAATTATAAAAATAATATATATATTAATTATATATATTATTTAATTATTTTTGGAGGTGTAAAGTGTACTAAATTATTACTATGTGATAAAATAAAGTACATCCGTTTTTAGTGAAACGAATTTTAAAATGATTGTGAAAATATATACTATTTTGTGGTATATTTATTTTTATACATGTAGTGATATTATTTACACTATGCGTATAATTAAGAGGTATTTGAGGTACAATTAATATTTTATTAATATATTATCATCATGCCAGGATTTATGGCGTGTATTGCATGTGGGCTTGCGTCCTTAGTTGGCTTGTCCGAGAAAAATAAAACTTAGCATAACAAAACAATTATAAATCTCCATTTCCATCTCTCTCTACACTTAGCCTCGGACAAAAATTTTAGGAGCAATCAAGTTAGGAAATTCTTCATCATCTTGTTAGGAATTCATCCTAAAGGTAATATCATGTTCCTTAATTATTATGGTAGCAAATGAATTGATTTTGGTAGAATTATACCAATTATTATGAATTTTATGGTAGAAGATGTTTATTATGTAATTAATTGTTTGTTATGAAATAAATTGTTAAAATGGTGAAGTAAAATTATTCTTGAGTTATAGAATAATTTGTAGTATTTGATTATGTGATTATTTATGGGATTTGATGTTGAAAATCATATTTATGATGTAATTATGGAGTTAATTACGTGAACAAATTTTTCTCCAAAAATTTGTGAAATAATTCATGGGTATTTGATTTATTAAGTTATTAATTGTTGTTAAGTTTTTGGTAATTGATTTAGAAATTTTTGGGTAGTTTAAAAATTGTATGGAGTATTAATATCAATTAATGGAGGAAGAAGATGAACTAGAATGGAGAAGCCGAATCCAGTAGGAAATTTCATGAATTTGGATGATTTTTGAAAAATTACGATAATGTCATTCGAAGTTAATCTTAATTAATTAAATGATTAAAAATTGTTTAAAAATTATAAAAAAATATAAAAATACAAAATTGATATTTGGGATTATATTTTATATTTTTCCAAATATAATAAGTATTTTGGATTAATATTTAAATGTTTTAAATATTAGTCTAGCTAGTTTAATTTTATATTTTCTAAATATAATAAGTATTTTGGATTAATATTTAAATGTTTTAAATATTAATCTAGTTAGTTTAATATTATATTTTCCAAATATAATAAGTATTTAGGATTAATATTAAAATATTTTAAATATTAATCTAGTTAGTTTAATATTATATTTTTCAAATATAATAAGTATTTAGAATTAATATTCTAATGTTTTAAATATTAATCTAGTTAGTTTAATATTCTATTTTCCAAATATAATAAGTATTTAGGATTAATATTTAAATATTTTAAATATTAATCTAGTTAGTTTAATATTATATTTTTCAAATATAATAAGTATTTAGAATTAATATTCTAATGTTTTAAATATTAATCTAGTTAGTTTAATATTATATTTTTCAAATATAATAAGTATTTATGATTAATATTTAAATATTTTAAATATTAATCTAGTTAGTTTAATATTATATTTTTCAAATATAATAAGTATTTAGGATTAATATTTAAATGTTTTAGATATTAATCTAGTTAGTTTAGTATTATATCTTCTGAATTTATTATTAAATTAATTATTTATTATTTAATTAATATTAAATAATAAACAAGGATGATAAATTAATTAATTATTATTTAATTACTATTAAATAATAATTAAAGACAACTAAGATTGATTATTTAATTATTTATTCTTTGATTAACTTTAAATAATAAATAAATTCAGTTAGTTAGTTATTATTTATTATTAAATAATAACTAATGATATTTGAGTATTTACTATATAATTTTATTATTTATTATTTAATTAACTTTAAATAATAAATGAATCTAGTTAGCTAGTTATTATTTATTATTAAATAATAACTAAAGATATTTGATTATTTATAATATAATATAATTATTTATTATTTGATTAACTTTAAATAATAAATAAATCTAGTAAGTTATTATTTATTATTAAATAATAACTAAAGGTAGTTAATTACTTACTATTTAATTAATGATAAATAGTAATTAAATGAAATTAGATTTAATGAAATAAAGAAAAGGTCTTTTAACTCTTTTGTTTAAATAATTATAATAAATTGTTTAAGGGTTTAATAAGTGTTTAATACTTAAGATAAATACCATTAACTAATTAAATCATTACCATAAGATCAATTAAGTGTCTATAGGATTAATGATAGTACATCGAGTTGTGTGTTATGTGTTAGACTTATTTACTAGATAAGTTTTTTTCTTTGGTAAGCATACAAACGTGCCAGTATATGCTGTACTAATTGTTAAAGCGACTTTATTAATGTTAGGTCTTTCAAAGCCAGTTAGTTAAAGCTAGACATTAATTGTAGCTGAGCAGACAGGCAAGTTTCCTAAACCCTACTCAATTTATATTCGAGCAGGATATTATTGTTCAAGTTCCTAACTCAAACTCAAGTTATTATGTTTCAAGCATACTATGGTTTAATTTTGTATAATTATTCCACCTCTTTAAATTGTTGATTCGCACATAGTGCATGTTGCATGTGTTCATCAAGTATGAAAGGCTGATCACCTTCATTACCATAAGGTTCAGTTAAATTTGTTCATGGTCATTATTGACACTCAACATTAATTGATTCAGTCATTCAATTATTGAAATTATGATTCGTACTCTTTCATAATTATTATATTGTTGAAAATCCAAAAGCTTATTCTTTCTTTCAATCATGATATATCGTTATTGTATTTAAACTTGCTGAGCAAAGTCGTTGCTCACTCTTGCTATATCATGATAACAAATTTCAGAATAATACGAATGTCCGAGGAGAGACGGAGACAGAAGCAAAAGACAAGATTATAGTGTTATGCATGATAACTAAATTGTTATATGATGTAAGTAATTTTGTAAACCTTTTTATGAATCTAAAGGTATATATGTAAGTTAAGGTTAGAAACCTTGGGAAATATTGTAGAATAAACAATTTATGTTTATATATTCCGCATTAGTTATAGAATATGTATGAAGATGATGTATCGTGACGTACCAAGTCTAGGGTTCAAGGTACCCGGATTTGGGGGCATTACAGATTGCTAGAGACTTATCAAGAAGGAGTCACCAACAAAGTCTCTAGCCAAGAGTAGAAGAACATAAGGTTCAAAAGTGTTTTATCTCATCTTTATTTCATTTTTGTAGGCTATATATGTTTTATATGGTCAAAATATATTTTTAACGAATCAAAAGTGGTTTTAATGGTCTAGAAGTCTTAAGCTATGATAAATTGGTAGATACATGGTTTGATATGCTTAAATCATGTTTTGGTATGTGTGAAAGGCATAAAATTGGAAGAAATGTCTATATGGAAATTTACCGGTAAAACTCTAGCTAGCTATGTGCAATTTAAGGTTGTAGTTTGAAATATACAAGTTGGAAAATTAATTTCTATGGCTATAAAGTTAGATCTATGAGTTTTAAAGGAAAGTCCAACTTGAAGTTTTCAAAAATATTGAATAACAAAGAAGTTATAGTTTTTACCGCAAAGGATGTCGTTTTTAAACACTAGAAGGTTCGATCCGTAATTTTCGTGTAAAACGTTTTCAAAAAGATGATCGAACCATGGAATATTGTAAAACAAGAAGTTAGGAACACATCAACACTGATTTAGTGTCATTTGGATGTGTAGATTTCATTTAATCAATGTTTGAATCAAATTAGTCAAAACTGTCAAGAAATCAAAAATTGGAAAATGATTTTGCCGGACAGCACCTGGGCGCGGTGTTTCAGTGTAAACACAGCGCCGGGGCGCCGTCCACTGTTTTCAGAAAAGTAAGAAATCCGAATCGGGTCGGGTCGGGCCGGGCCGGGTCAGCTGGGTAGGGTCGGGTCGGGTCTGGTCTGGTTCGGGTCAGAAAATGAAAAATGTTCCAAAAAATATTTTATTATTTTTGGACCTGATAAATATATTTTTAAATTTAATATAAGTGATTTAATAGATAAAAAGAGTTAAATATTATTAAAAGTTTAATAATATAATTAAATTAATAAAATAATATTATTAATATAATAATATTAGAAAATCATTAAAATATTATTAAATGTATAATAATATTAGAAAGTCAATAAAATATTATTAAATAGTTAATAATATTAGAATATGAATAAAATATTATTAAATAGTTAATAATATTAGATAGTGAATAAAATATTATTAAATGGTTAATAATATTAGTAAGTTAATAAAATATTATTAAATGATTAATAATATTAATAAAGGATTAAAATATTATTATTAAATGGTTAATAATATTAGAATATGAATGAAATATTATTAAATAGTTAATAATATTAGATAATGAATAAAATATTATTAAATGGATAATAATATTAGTAAGTTAATAAAATATTATTAAATGATTAATAATAATAAAGGATTAAAATATTATTAAATGGTTAATAATATTAGAATATGAATAAAATATTATTAAATAGTTAATAATATTAGATAATGAATAAAATATTATTAAATGGTTAATAATATTAATGAGAGAAGAAGATATTATTTGATAAATAATATTACTGGAAGGGTAAGACATTATTAACAATGTTAATATATGATGGAAAATATTATTAAATGACTAATAATATTAACTAAGGATAAAAATATTATTAAATGATTAATAATATTATTAAGTGAATAAAATATTATTAAATGGTTAATAATATTTATAATTGTTTAAAGATGTTGTTTGATAAATAATATCATTGGGAATAGTGTAAAACATTATTTAGTTATTAATAATGTTAATAAGTGTTGAGATAATAAAGAGATTAAGTTGATTATTAGATGGTTAATAATATTGAGGAACTAGATGATTTATTATTGAGATAATAAATGCTTAAAATATTATTATACGATTAATGATATTATATGTGGTATTTATATATTATCAAAGGTGATAATATTATAAGACAATGAGGTAATAATTGTGTGATTTAAAATATTATCAAGGGATTGATAATATTATTAAGAGATTTAAGGTTATGATTAAGTGATAGATGATTTAAGACATATATGTTAAGGTTATAAATGTTAAATAAACCTTTATGTGTTATGCTAATTGGAGGATCAATGTTATTGAATATTAGGTCACCCAAAGGAGGTATTTTTGTAAGTTGAATAGCAGTAGTCAGCGGAACAGGCAAGTTTCTCTTAACCTTAACTTGTATTTATTTGGCAAGTTATTTATGTAGAATCTGAAATTTATTTCAAAATGCATGATGAAATAATTATTAAGAATTATTTCATATCTATATTGTTATTGACAATCGCACTTAGGTGCATTTGCATGATTGTTCACGTTATGAACTGTTTAAAGAGAAATATCTATGCTATTTGTTTCAGCTAGATATTGCATGTGATATTATGACTGTTCTTGTTATGAACTGTTCTAAGTGAGGGTTCTATGTCAATTGTTTCGGCTAGACCATGTACGATTTAAATTCATAAATCTGAATATTATTGAAGTTAGTCCAAACCATATTGTTGTGGTGCGGAATCTGATGGGATAAGCTGAAATGAACAGAGCATTATAAGCAGATAAGCTTACGGTCGGATGGAATATTCCCGATCAAAACGAACTAGATGGTTATATTGTGCACTCTATAAACGTACGATAGGCTGATCACCTAGAGTACCCATCACCGGATATGTCAATCGAAATGATTGTTAATATTCAAAACGAACTGACAGTCTTCTGTCTATAGGGTATTGTAAATACTCAAAACGTGTGTTTATGGTCTTGTGACCCTTTCAGCATGATGAAGCAGTATGTTATATCAATTGAATTATATTATTCAAAGTTGCATGTCTTCACAATTATTATATATTGTTGAAGTTTCCAGAGCTAAATATCTTTTCATTCATGATATACCTTTTATTGTTTATTTAAACTTGCTGAGCAAAGTAGTTGCTCACCCTTGCTATATCATGAACTATTTTCAGTTAAGCCGAGTTATCTAAGGAGTACAACGGCAAAGGACAGATGAACGAGTAGACGTAGTTAGTTCGTACTATTTGTGTAAACCTTTTGTATTATAAAGTAATGATGATGTATTAAGGTTAGTGGAACCTGGGATTGAAGGTACGTTTTTTAATGAAATTATGTATGTTTTTCGCGAGATATTGAAGATGTATTTTATGAATGTTTGACAAGTGTTGAGTAGTGAGCACCGAACCCGAGGTTCAAGGGACCCGGATTTGGGGGCGTCATAGGGTGGTATCAGAGTTGTAGGTTATAAACCTTAGGTGGGGGAAAAACCTTAGGATTATGACCGTAGAGAAGACAAGAAAACTCATAAAGAGTTTAGGAGATGAATTGTGGAAATTCATCAAGTAAGAAAAGTTATGTGTATGTAAGAAAAGATCTATTATTAGATCGGAAGAGTATGAGAATTCGGAAGATGATCCGAAGGTTAGAGTTAAGCAATGATGAAGAAAAGAGAGTAAGGATTGAGAGATACTTGATCTATGAAGAATAGATAAGAAGAAGTGATCAGATGTAAATGTGGCTAAGGTAAAATAGAAGGAAATGATGCTAAGGAATGATTCAAGGACATTGAGGATATCTTAAGGAGATTGATCTATATGGATCGGTAATAGCAAAGATGATCCGAGTAAATAGAGATGAAATGATGGGTTAAACACATAAGTTGTGGAAGAGTTGAATGAATCATAGAAGAATGAGCAGATTTTTGGAGTCAATCATAAAAGCAGATAATGATGAAGTGATTGAAGAAAAGTAGAATGATTGTAGAAAGAGATAAGCATGATAAAGAATTACATAAAAATGATAATAGTGTATGTTGAGGAGTCTAACTTTTGAAGTATATATCTTTGGGAGTTTGACTTTGGAGACTATGTTTGGAGAATTGCGTTTCGGAAGTTATTTTAGAAGATTTAAAAATCGGATGATTTTCTAATCTGTAAGTTGAATTTTATCTATGTAAATGATGAAAGACGTTATAAAATTTTGGAAATCTTAACTTTGGAGTTAAGAAGCGGGATATGTTATGTAATTAGCATGGTGCTGAGAACAAGTATAGTACTAAGTACTAAAGTGATGTATATTAAACTGTTTATTAAATATGCAAATGGATGATAGAAAGATAAGGTGACGATAGTATGGAAATTTGAAGAATGTAGGTTGAATGTGAAGATCGAGATATAGCGTTTAGGCTATCAAACGATTTGAAGATAGGTGACTGATAATTGTGCGTATGGTTAGCAAGCAAAAATAATGCTTAAAAGTGTGTAGCTGTACAAATGATGGGGTACTACGTACCAAGGAATGATATGTTAACAAATTTTAAGTGATGGATTATGTGTTGGCATTAAAAGTATATGCCTAAAATCTATAGAGAGGTAATAATACTACCGTATTATGCCAAACGTTAAGGTCAAGAGAAAGTTCTAAAGAAAGAATACTCTAGACAATAGGGAAGAAAGTTAAGGAATTAGACCATAATTCTTTACGAACGATTGATGAGTCTAATAGTAGACGCTTTTGAGGAATGAATCAATGAAATTGGAGAAATCCAGAGGCAAGGAAGAAATTAATTTATGAGGATATCAAAGAAGTGATAGACGACATCTTACAAGAAGATTGTTGAGTAGTAGAAAGAACAATAATAAGATCGTGCAATGATCTACGAAGATGAACTCGTGAAGAGTTATGTGTTAAAGTATGGATTAAGAAAATTCATATTAAGTTAAAAAAAATAAAAATTAGAGGTTGTAGATTTTATCTGAGGACTCATATTAGTGGTTGAGTTGTGCGATTCCTTGTATGGGCGAGGAATTAGTGCTTGGTTTTAGAACCGCTTAGCTTCCTATAGTAATATAGTGGCCGAGTTGACCAATTTCTTGTATGGCAGGAGATTGTGTTTGGTTCGACAACCACTTAGCTTCCTAATTATGATAATCATTGAAATCTTGAGTCGCGCTATTCGATGTATATATGGTGAGAAGGTGAGTCTTTTCTCATAGTATATCGGATAGGTAGAGAATGTTGAGATTAGGTGCGTGTTCTTAAAACTCACACGTATGGTAAGTTCGTGACTCCTAATTGTATGGTGGAGCCCCTCAGCGAATGGACGATTAAGGTCTGACTATGATAAGTTCCTCAAGCCATGCGATTGTGGTAAGTTCCTGAACTCAAATTGTGTGGTAAGTTCGATGAACAACTTGTGATAGAGGTTAGAACAAGGTCGTAGATAAATATTTAAGAGTTATTAGTGAATTGAGAATTGAGAATTGTGTGTGGCCAGTATTATTCTCCTGAATACTACTGGTAGGTTGTGTTATATATTGATGTCTTGCATCAAGGAGCAAGCTATGATTTGAAGAAGGATAAGGTGGATGATCACGTTTGTGGCACCACAGTTACTTAGGTTTGAAGAGAATCATTATCAGAGAAGGTGTGAGTATTTGTGTTAATGATACGGAGACTTCAGAAAGTGGAAGAAGGGAAGAAGCTGATAAACAGCATGAGAAATTATCGAGAATACGATAATAGGTATAAGATTAATGAAGGATATGATGAGGAATAAATGGCAATGTTTAGCCTGATAGTGAATTTTACTGGATGACGAGAAATTAAAGGAGAATAGTGATACACTACTTAGCAATCAAGTATGTGTAAGAAACATAAGAAGAAGAAGGCATTTGAGTTATTAAGATCCTTGGTAAGAAATGTAAAATATGTATATAAAAGGAAGAAGAAGTGAATAAGAGGATTAAGAGACAACAGATAATACTAAATCCCAAACTCTAGGAGTATATGGGATATGTGGTTAAGTTAAGTCCCGACTTTTACGGTCTGTATGGGATATGATCATTTATGTATAATGTCTCATAATGTAATGTGTCAAGGCACTACTATTTGCGTATAAATATAAATGCGTAATGTTTATATACTTTGAAATGATTAATGTGAGCATTAAATAGTAAATGCTATAAGAATGATTGTAATAGTCAAAAAGAATGATAATAACGTAAGTTTTATTTTAAAAAACAGGCAACACCGCCACGTAGACAACCCCGAAACCCGAGAGCAGAAGGATCAGTTAATAATGAAGGAGGTCAGGGAGACCCGATGCAAACTTTTGTTAATATGTTAGCAGAAGCAATTCAAAACCGAACTCCAGCAGTAGGAAGTTCGCTGGTAAATCAATTGGCAAACTTTAAGGATTTTAAAATAGTAGGACCGCCGGAGTTTCAAGGAACAATAGATCCGATCGAAGCTCAGACGTGGATAGAAGAGATGGAGAAAGTGTTTGAAGTTACGCGTGTTGCGAAGGAACAGAAAACAACATTTGCCACCTTCATGATGAAGGGAGAGGCTAATTATTGGTGTAAGGCTAATAAAAATCGAGCAGGAGAAGGAATTGTTACGTGGACTCGATTTAAGGAGTTATTCTTTGAAAATCATTTTCCAAATAGTACTCAAACAATGATGGAAGTAAAAATTTTAGAACTCAAACAGGGGAACATGACGGTAGCAGAATATGCTGCCAAGTTCAATGAACTAGCAAGATTTGCGCCACATCAAGTGGACACAGAAGAACGAAAGACAAGAAGGTTTGAACAAGGATTAAATCCATGGATCTACAGTATGGTTTCAATTCTTCAGATTAACACATTTTCAACAATGTTGGAGAAGGTAATCATAGCAGAAGGTGGGAGAGAATCTTTGTCAAAGTATAATCCAGAGAGGAAAGGAAAGTATAGTGAAGAAGAAAATGGTAAAGGTAGTAGCGAAGACTGTAACGCTCAGAAACGAAAGAGGAACCATAAAAATGATAAGAATGGTCAAAGAAAAGGCAAATGGAAAATTGAAAGTTATGAAAGTTGTGGAAAGAACCACATAGGTGTATGTCTAAAAGGGATAGATAGTTGCTATAGATGTGGAGGGAAAGGACACGGTGCTTCGAATTTTCCTGGTCCAAGGAAGAATAGAAAGTGTTTTATTTGTGGAAGAATAGGTCATCCATTTAAGGACTGCCCGAAGAAGGAAAGCAAGGCGAGAAGTAATATCAAGAAAGTCAAAAGACATGGTGACAGGTATTTTCTGATCAATAATATAACCGTTTAGGTATTATTTGATTTGAATACTAGCTGTCAAAGAATTTCACTAAGTAAATAGAATTTCTCAAAGAAAATAGAATACTTTATTAAAATAAAGTGTCTTTAAATCAAAGGATTGTGTTAGATAGATAAAGAGTAAGTTTTCCGTAAAAATTAATTCGGATATACGAGGAAAAGAGTCAGGAAAAGATCAGATGATAAGAAAACCTTAAGTAATCTTATAACGGTGATTCTGGGGACAGAATCCTTATAAGGAGGGGTGAATGTAATGACCGAGAAAATTACGAACCCAAATTTTTTTTTTTATTTAATTATATCCATAAGAAAATATGAGGTATGATGTATGTGTGTATGTGATAAGTTGTATGATGAGAGGTGTTTAATTAGTTAATTAAATTAATTAACTAAAGAAGAAAAAAGATTTCAAGAGAAGCTTATATGATAAAATCACAAAGCTTGAATGTTGGCATTGTATGACAATTAAGAAGATTTTTATTGAGCAAGTTAATTACTTGTATGAACAATGAGAAATAAGAAATAAGTGAATTATTTAAGATAACCCAATGTGGGAATAATTGTTTGTGTATGGTTAAATATATTATAAACCCAATTTGAAGATAAGGGTTAGTGAATGAATTAATTTAATCAAGTCAAAGTACTTGTATTAAAATGTGTTAGGGTTTTATTAAAACAAACCCAAGAATTTGTAAGTAATAGTATTATGTAAGTTATCTTAATTAAGGAGTCCAATGGACTTATAAATAGCAAATCTAATTGGATTATATTTTAAATCCAAATGAGTTATTAAACTAGGTCAATTAAGTTTACCTAGTCGCCCATGTAATTAATTTAATTACTAGTCCATGTGAATTATTAAATAAGCCCACTGCTTATTTTAATTAAAGGTAGCATAGTTATGTAAATGCTAGCCCAATGTGTGATATAAATTGAGCCCAAACAAATTAATTGAATGAGTCCAATAGAATTAAATTCTAAGATCCAAAGTGGAGCCCAATAAGTTGTATAGGTGAATATGTATACATATATTGGTGTATATATATATATATCTATATATATATGGATACTTATATAATTATATAGGACTTAAAAAATAACGTCAAATTGGATAAATAAATGGTCAATCCCGAATTTTGGGGCCCACATGGATATAAAGCTAACTTGTTGGATGATTTTGGAGTGTAAATTGGTGCAAGTAACCCCCAACCACCCTAGTCAATCAAATGGTCAATCAAAAAGTCTATTAAGTAGTCATTCCATGCATAGTAAGCAAGATTAAGCTCCTAATTGACTAGCATTGGTTGATTAGTAGATGTTAAGCAAGTCTAGGGAGGTTCTATAAATAGAATGCTCCATCCATTTGCTAGGTTTGTTAGTCATTTTGTAAGAACTCCAAGAGAGAATAGAGAGAACATTCTAGAGAAAATAGAGAAAGCTCTTGAGAGTTGGTTTTTCACCAAGAAGATTGCTAGAGACTTATCAAGAAGGAGTCACCAACAAAGTCTCTAGCCAAGAGTAGAAGAACATAAGGTTCAAAAGTGTTCTATCTCATCTTTATTTCATTTTTGTAGGCTATATATGTTTTATATGGTCAAAATATATTTTTAACCGATCAAAAGTGGTTTTTATGGTCTAGAAGTCTTAAGCTATGATAAATTGGTAGATACATGGTTTGATATGCTTAAATCATGTTTTGGTATGTGTGAAAGGCATAAAATTGGAAGAAATGTCTATATGGACATTTACCGGTAAAACTCTAGCTAGCTATGTGCTATTTAAGGTTGTAGTTTGAAATATACAAGTTGGAAAATTAATTTCTATGGCTAGAAAGTTAGATCTATGAGTTTTAAAGAAAAGTCCAACTTGAAGTTTTCAAAAATATTGAATAACGAAGAAGTTATTGCTTTTACTGCAAAGGATGTCGTTTTTAAACCCTAGAAAGTTCGATCCATAATTTTCGTGTAAAACGTTTTCAAAAAGACGATCGACCAATGGAATATTGTAAAACAAGAAGTTAGGAACACATCAACACTGATTTAGTGTCATTTGGATGTGTAGATTTCATTTAATCAATGTTTGAATCAAAGTAGTCAAAACTGTCAAGAAATCAAAAATTGGAAAATGATTCTGCCGGACAGCGCCGAGGCGCCGTCCACTGTTTTCAGAAAAGTAAGAAATTCGAACCGGGTCGGGTCGGGTCTGGTTCGGGTCAGAAAATAAAAAATGTTACAAAAAATATTTTATTATTTTTGTACTTAATAAATATATTTTTAAATTAAATATAAGTGATTTAATAGATAAAAAGAGTTAAATATTATTAAAGGTTTAATAATATAATTAAATTAATAAAATAATATTATTAATATAATAATATTAGAAAATCATTAAAATATTATTAAATGTTTAATAATATTAGAAAGTCAATAAAATATTATTAAATAGTTAATAATATTAGAATATGAATAAAATATTATTAAATAGTTAATAATATTATATAATGAATAAAATATTATTAAATGGTTAATAATATTAGTAAGTTAATAAAATATTATTAAATGATTAATAATATTAATAAAGGATTAAAATATTATTATTAAATGGTTAATAATATTAGAATATGAATAAAATATTATTAAATAGTTAATAATATTAGATAATGAATAAAATATTATTAAATGAATAATAATATTAGTAAGTTAATAAAATATTATTAAATGATTAATAATATTAATAAAGGATTAAAATATTATTAAATGGTTAATAATATTAGAATATGAATAAAATATTATTAAATAGTTAATAATATTAGATAATGAATAAAATATTATTAAATGGTTAATAATATTAATGAGAGAAGAAGATATTATTTGATAAATAATATTACTGGAAGGGTAAGACATTATTAACAATGTTAATATATGATGGAAAATATTATTAAATGACTAATAATATTAACTAAGGATAAAAATATTATTAAAGGATTAATAATATTATTAAGTGAATAAAATATTATTAAATGGTTAATAATATTTATAATTGTTTAAAGATGTTGTTTGATAAATAATATCATTGGGAATAGTGTAAAACATTATTTAGTTATTAATAATGTTAATAAGTGTTGAGATAATAAAGAGATTAAGTTGATTATTAGATGGTTAATAATATTAAGGAACTAGATGATTTATTATTGAGATAATAAATGCTTAAAATATTATTATACGATTAATGATATTATATGTGGTATTTATATATTATCAAAGGTGATAATATTATAAGACAATGAGGTAATAATTATGTGATTTAAAATATTATCAAGGGATTGATAATATTATTAAGAGATTTAAGGTTATGATTAAGTGATAGATGATTTAAGACATATATGTTAAGGTTATAAATGTTAAATAAACCTTTATGTGTTATGTTAATTGGAGGATCAATGTTATTGAATATTAGGTCACCCAAAGGAGGTATTTTTGTAAGTTGAATAGCAGTAGTCAGCGGAACAGACAAGTTTCTCCGAACCTTAACTTGTGTTTATTTGGCAAGTTATTTATGTAGAATCTGAAATTTATGTCAAAATGCATGATGAAATAATTATTAAGAATTATTTCATATCTATATTGTTATTGACAATCGCACTTAGGTGCATTCGCATGACTGTTCACGTTATGAACTGTTTAAAGAGAAATATCTATGCTATTTGTTTCAGCTAGATATTGCATGTGATATTATGACTGTTCTTGTTATGAACTGTTCTAAGTGAGGGTTCTATGCTAATTATGTTGGCTAGACCATGTACGATTTAAATTCATAAATCTGAATATTATTGAAGTTAGTCCAAACCATATTGTTGTGGTGCGGAATCTGATAGGATAAGCTGAAATGAATAGAGCATTATAAGCAGATAAGCTTACGTTCGGATGGAATATTCCCGATCAAAACGAACTAGATGGTTATATTGTGCACTCTATAAACGTACGATAGGCTGATCACCTAGAGTACCCATCACCGGATATGTCAATCGAAATGATTGTTAATATTCAAAACGAACTGACAGTCTTCTGTCTATAGGGTATTGTAAATACTCAAAACGTGTGTTTATGGTCTTGTGACCCTTTCAGCATGATGAAGCAGTATGTTATATCAATTGAATTATATTATTCAAAGTTGCATGTCTTCACAATTATTATATATTGTTGAAGTTTCCAGAGCTAAATCTTTTTCATTCATGATATACCTTTTATTGTTTATTTAAACTTGTTGAGCAAAGTAGTTGCTCACCCTTGCTATATCATGAATTATCTTCAGTTAAGCCGAGTTATCTAAGGAGTACAACGGCAAAGGACAGATGAACGAGTAGACGTAGTTAGTTCATACTATTTGTGTAAACCTTTTGTATTATAAGGTAATGATGATGTATTAAGGTTAGTGGAACCTGGGATTGAAGGTACGTTTTGTAATGAAATTATGTATGTTTTCCGCGAGATATTGAAGATGTATTTTATGAATGTTTGACAAGTATTGAATAGTGAGCACCGAACCCGAGGTTCAAGGGACCCGAATTTGGGGACGTCACATCCACCGACCTTTTCCACCACCTTAAACTTTCGGATAAATTCCAAAAATCAAGCATGCAATTTAATTTAATACATTACGTAATTATTTTGTATAATAAATATTTTATATATTATATATAAAATATTTATTTTAATTCACCAAAAATCATAGCATGATTTATAAATAATATTTAGACCTCTTTTAAGTACTTTACTTAACAAATTTTGTACACGCATAATGACATGCTTATAATTATATGGGGTAATTTATACATCCAAAAATCATAAAATAATTCATCTAACATATAAAAATTATTTTTCACAATTTTTCACTTCATTATTTGGACAACATGTTATATTAACATGTTCACGTTTTCGAAATATTATTCCTCATAAAAATTCCATTATACATAACCATAATTTTTAATAACTTAAAACATTTCTTTTTCTAATTTATTTTCATTTATTTACAATTTACACTAACTTTCCTTATATAAATTATATAATTTATTATATAATTTATATAATTACTTTCTCATTACATAATTTCCATTTTACACCAATACAATTAATAAAATTTCTTCCAACCTTATTCAGCTTAATCTTCTTATATAATTATTCCTATATAATTTATATAATCATTATTTTTCTCATATTTTACTTTAATTTCCTTATATAAATTATATAATTATTTATTATATAATTTATATAATTACTTTTCTTCTTTATTAATTTCCAAACTTTCACCATAATTATTGATTAATTATATAATCAATATTTCTAATTTTACTAACTTCCTCATTAACTTTTCACAAATTTTCGGATTAATTTAATTATTAATCCCTTAATTTTCATAATTAATAAAATTTATAATTATCAATTAAGCATACACATTTATATATATACAAATGTATATATATATATACATATCTAAATCATATATTTCACATTACTACATAACACCATTAAAATATAATTTTCGTATTTCCAAAATAACTTTTATTGCCTTTACAAGAAATTTCTCTTATTCTTCATAAATTATTTTTAAACAATTTATTTACTTTCCAATTATTTTAAATTGACACAATTCGTCATGATCTCTGTACAGATTTAATTTACCAACTAAATCTCCTCACGTACCTTAAATAAAATAATAATTAATTTACACAACCTTAATAATTTTATCGATTAAATTCTCATTTAATATTATTAAGAAAATCCTGAAAATTCGGATCCTCACATTCCATGAATATTAAGTTACAACGTCAACACAAAAAATGGATACACCTATTATATAGCTACACCTTCATGAGTTATATCGTAAGCAAAGTAGGTCAACTAGATATAAGATATCTAAGGAGCTCTTCCGATCTATAATAATCAACGGCACTACTGTATAGACACATGTCCTAAAGATGATCAATTGGAATGATCAATTGGGACAACAGGATTTTGTCATAGATTGAGAGTTGAGTCAAGATTTGATCTTACAGTTACTCACTAACTCCCTTTCACAATTTGTTGTGAACTTCAACATTAATAAGCTAGACGTCAATTTAACTGATTTTCTTAACAAGTTAAAGTCTATTGAGAGTCACTTTTCTTCTAAGAAAAATCAAGTCTTACTGGTAGATAAATCTTCTAAGCGGGAGAATATGGCCCAAGGTGTTTCTAAGGAGTCAGAAATGATAGAAAGCAAACGAAAGACACTAATCAAAGGACATAAATAAAAGTAATCCTGAGGGCAAAGAAATTTGCTTTCATTACGATAAGCTGGGAAACTGGAAGAATAACTACAAAAGAGTTGCAGTACCTATGCAGAAGAATCTTAGAGAAGCTTCTACTGCAGGTATAGATTTGTTCATAATGAAATAGAACTTTCTATAAGTCAAGTTCTACTTAGGTATTAGATACCGGTTGGTGGTCTCACATATGCAAATCATTGCAGAGATTAG
This sequence comes from Hedera helix, assembly GCA_947179155.2. Taxonomy (NCBI): domain Eukaryota; kingdom Viridiplantae; phylum Streptophyta; class Magnoliopsida; order Apiales; family Araliaceae; genus Hedera; species Hedera helix. The sequence goes on along the minus strand of OX359266.1, from coordinate 18,546,839 downwards.
GCAAAAGTAAAAAGCTAAACAAAGGACAAGTAATCCTATGCATGGGAAATGCAACAAAGAATGTTACATTAGCCATAAGAACTTACAGTATTAGCATTGCCTACGGCAAGTCTATTAAGTTAGTAAATTGTTACTTCGTTGAGTACTTAATGGACATTATATACTTGACTTACATGAAAAATATTTCAAATTGAACAAACTAAAGGCAAAGAGATTATATAAATCATAGTTTAGTAGTGCACTGTAAACTCGGTCATATTAATGAAATAAGAAGTAACAAGTTGTATAAGACAAATGGGCTTTTAGAGCTTTTTGATTATGAATCAAATACAACTTGTGAATCTTGTATAATGGATAATATGACTAAATCTTCATTTAGAAGATATGGAGAGAGAGTTGTTAGAGTTTGTACACATAATTGTGTGTGAGACATATGACAACAAATACAAGATGAGGGTATTCATTCATTACTTTCACTAATGATTCTAGATTTTGATATATATATTTGATGAAATACAAATCCAAATCATTTGAAACGTTCAAAGAATTCAAAAGTAAAGTATAGAAATTAACAACCAAAAGTATTAAAGTTTTGTGATTAGATTGAGAAAGGAATACTTAAGCAGTAAGTTTTTAGATCATCTCAAAACGAAACGGTATACTCTCACAATGGACATGATGATCCATGATAAGTTTTACCAATCTTCCAGTATCCTTCTAGGATAATACCTTAGAAAAGGTTGCATACCTACTTAACAAGGTACCTTCAAATTATGTCCCTAAGAACTCCATATGAGTTATGGATAGGGAGGAACCAAGTCTTACGTATATTAAGATTTGGATTGTCCAACTTATGTCAAACGGTTTGACAATGATAAGCTTGGGACAAGATCTGACAAGTGCAAACTTGTGAGATATCCTAAAGAAAATTTAGGATATTACTTTTATAATTTGACTAATTAAAAGGTGTTTGTCAAAACACGCTTCCTTCTAGGAAAAATGAGTTTATCCTTGAAGAGATTTGTGGGAGTAAGATAGATCTTAAAGAAATTCAAGAACCACAAAATACTACCGATCAAATGAAAGAATTTGTTCAAGTAATTAAACCTATTGTACCATAACTAAATTATAAATATGGTTTAGTATCGAAAATACCTTAGAGGTATGGATTTATCATGGATAATGATAATAAGGTACGCATCATATTAGATGATGATCTAGTTACATACGATAAGGCATGAGTAGAGACTCAAGAGAAATGGCTATTGACCATGAAATTTAAAATGGATCTTTTATAAAAACTAACATATGATAAGGTGGAGACCTATAAGACTTGACTAGTGACAAAAAGGTTTCATACAAGGTCAAGGAGTTGACTATGATAAAATATTTTACTAGTAAAAATGCTTATATCTATTCGGATTTTACTTACAGTTGCTGCTTACTATACAAAGATGATGTATGTATGATACAGGCAAGGGAATTTATCTCCATAGAGATGAAGTAAATCAAGTATGTAAGCTACAAAGATTCAACAATGGATTGAAGCAAGTTTCTCAAAGATGAAACATCCGGTTTTGATGACATAATCAAAGGAGTTTGATTTTATTAAAAATGAGGATGAATCAAGTGTGTACAAAAGGTTGGTAGGAGCACTATGACATTCCTAGTACTATATGTTAATATACTACTGATACATAATGACATACCGATGCTACAATCAGTGAAGATGTAGTTGTCTAAATACTTCTCCATCAAGGACTTGGGAGAAGCATCCTAACATTCTATTGTGGATAAAGGTCTATAGAGATAGATTATAAAGGATGTTCTGCTTGATCCAAGGAATGTACATTGATTCGTTGATATGTACTGGACTTGATATTGCTTATGTATGATAAACATATATCAGTTCAATCCTAAAAAAGAATATTAGAAAAGAGTTTCTAATGATGGGTCTTATATAAAACTAAAGGACTTAACAGACTCAAGTTTTTTCATACTAACCAAGACAACAACATATCCATTTTAGGTTATATGATTACCTTGAACGGTGGTGTAGTGAGTTGAAAAAGTTTTAAACATCAAAGAGTTGTTGATTTAGTGACAAAGATATAAAAAAAAATAACTACAAGTGGAGCTGTAAAAGTGATTGTTTGGTTCAATAAGTTCATTACAGAACTTGGAATGGTTATTAGCATTAAAAGAGTTTAATTCGCTAAAGAACCTAGGTCTCATCTGAAATCCAAACATGTGTTACGGCACTTCTGTATGATTAAAGGAATCATTAAAAATGAGATGACACTATAGAGATGGTAGACTCTCAGTACAACATTACAGATTCATAAACTGAAGCATTTACTAAGCAATTCGTACGCCACTTAGACAATAATTATATAGGGATACCAAATGGCTATTAGCTTTAGTGCAAGTGAAAGATTGAAAGTAGTATGCCCTTAAGTCAATCACATTTGATGTGATATGCTGAGTTATACTTTTGCATCATAGTACCTTATGTATGATGAGTTATACTTTGGCATATTTCTTAAAACATTTAGGGTATATCAAAGGGTATGATCAATTATAATAAGTTGTACATTGAGGTAGGTGAATGGTCAACAAATGATATACCACTTTCAGTAAAGGGAGAGAATATCCTATGTAATTCGATAAATGACAACTCAAAAATCTTTGGCCAATTTAGGATAAAAATTAGAAAAGAGTTTCTAATTTACATTAGAGTTGTACATTTGTGAATTGAAATACATATGATTAAATGAAATAAGACTTGACAGTAATTCCATATCTTATATTTGATTAAGACGTTGAGTGATAGAATGATTGAATTGTACGGTAACTATTCGTTAAAAGGTTCTTTTACAATCAAATATTAAAATCTATATTATCTAGAATGTCGATTAATCGCTAAGGGGGTTTACCCTTATTGTAGAATAAATATTATTTATTAAATGAATTAAATAGTTTATTTCATTTATATATATATATATATATATATATATATATATATATATAAGATTAGAATAGTTCTAATTAATTTATTCTACAATCGATTTAATAAGGAGAACCTAAAGAGTCACACCGTAAAAGAGTAATATTTATTTTAGAAGTAGATGGCATAATCATAATAATAAATTAAGTATATTTAATTTATACTATAGTGATAGAATAAATTAAATATCTTAATATTTATAGTTTAGTATTTTAAAAATACTAATTATAAATTAGTAAGAGAAGTCTTATTTAGTTCTTATATAGTTTATGAATTAATTAATTAATAATAGTATTATTATAAATAATTAAGTTCCTAAATAATTTAGAAATTATAATTATCATAATAATTAATTTAGTTTTTAAATGGTTTAGGAATTAATTAATAAGTACTTTCATTATTAAATAATTAAGTTCCTAAATGATTTTGAAATTATAATTAATTAATTTAGTTCCTAATTAGATTGAAAATTAAATTAAAATCCTAGTCCTAAATAGTTTAGGAGTGTTGTCTATATCTATAAATAAAAGGAGTCTTATTCTAGATTAAGATTACATACTCTTTCACAAGAGTTGATAGAGTACTTCATAATTCTCTACATCTAAGAAGTTAGAGAAAGAGATAGAGAGATAGAGAGATAGAGAATTAAGGCTAGCCATTCATGATTTAGAAAAATCAAAATCTACTTCTTTAATTCATAGATCTCTTGGTGAAGCACCTCTAGATATTTCACACTTGGAGAGCTAACATCGATCCGTGGAATCTAATCGGTGAATTTAAAGGAAAAACACAAAGGATTAAAAGGAGTTAAACTTCTACTTTCGGAAGCTTAGTTCTACAAAGTTATAAATCTTTTATCATTCATCAATTAATAATAGTCGCGTAAGAAATATCTTAAATATTAGTTTGTAGAAAAATTTTAAAATCTGATTTTGTTTACTTCCGTTGCGCTTGTATAATTTGATTATATGTATGTCATGTTTTAGCAACCCAATCCTTAAGCCCAAAATCTTCAATCCATTGCTTCCGAAAGATGTTAGTCTCCATTGCTAAACTCCATGGAAGGTGACTCTCACCATTTTTGGTCTCCCAAATCACCTCACACCGCCTCCCAAGCCAAAAAGAATGAGATAATATGATTTTGGGCAACATTTGGACATTTAAAGGCTAACTTCAGTGTGCAAGACTGCTGCAGCGCTCAAGGGTACCATTGCAGCGGTTCCCCGTGTTGAAAAATTACAGTTTTGCCCTTTTGACCATTTTTTGACTGTTGCAGCTTTCTTCAGTATTTTAGACATAACTTTCTCATCCGACCTCCAATTGGGATGATTCAATATGTTTTGAAAATCTGAGAAGTAGAGATACAACTTTTATGTTGGACAAATTGAAAGATACTATCTTAATCAAGGTCAAAATTGAGCTGCAAGTGACTACTGCGTAAACGACAAGCAAGAAATCCAAATCTAGTCACTCTAAGCTTTGATCTACCAGGCCCTTATTCCAAAATCCTACAAAATGATATAAAGACATATAAAAAGCAATACAAAATCATATCCTACAATAATAACATAAAACACATATAAAAGCATAATAAGAACTTAAATTACATAATAAGAATAAAACACATAAAACACTTAAACATAATATAAAACATAATTTATGAAAATAATGTAAAAACACATAAAAGCCAACTAAAAATGCTAAAAAATTCACAAATTATCAAATTCAAAAATATTCAATAAGTAGGTATAAAAATCAATATCACTTCCATCAATAGGCTTGGGTGTACTTGGTGTGAACACCTGAGTTCGTTCACATCGTTGCTGATAACAACTTTATATTGACGATAAGCGTTTGTATGATTAAGGATCGTAATAGCTGTGTCTGTGACATTGCTTGTAGATTTGGCACTCCGGTTCAACCGCTTCCTTTTCAATATTAACCGATTCATATGTAAGTTTATATGTACTTACATGTTAATTTCCATTTAATTTAACATCTATAAATTTTGTACATATATTTAAACTCATCACAAATACATGTTTTATTATTTTAATGTAATGAAAAATTATTATTTATAATTACTTTTGGTGTATACGTGTTCTATTATTGGGTTTTATAAGATACAAATTCTTCTCAAAACTTAATGATCCAAATTAGAAAGACCGTGGAACATAAAGCTTGTGTAATTAATTTTGGGAAATTGTTATTTTTATAAGAAAATTTTAATATTTTCTTAAGTTTTCGCTCATATGAGGATGAATCTTATTTATTATCCATATGAGGAGAATTTTGTAAAAATATTAATTTTTCTTTTGAAAATATCAATTCCTTTAAAAAAAATCTAGGAAAGATCAAAAATCATAATTAAATTCACATATGTACACATCTAGAGTAGAAGATATCTCTTTCGGTGGATGAGGATCCCTGCATTATGTTTATCCTTCAATTTTTTCTAATATATATTTAACGACACAAATATTATATTTTCGTTTAACAAATGTAAGTGTTTGAAACCAATTACCAGTTTTTTCTTTAACTATTTGATGAACATTCTTATTCAGGATTCCCTGCGAAAATCTTTAGCAAGCAGTATTGCTGTCTTACATAGTCGATTGCTTATTGAATCCATAAACAGAAAAAACAAAGATCCCAATATAAAAATGTACTGTATTTGAATGAAAATAAAAACTTTTACAATACGATATTTTATTCAAATTAAAAAAATAAAAACAAAAATCTTTTCTAATTGTACGAGTGCATCAAATATAGAAAGTTAGAATAGAAAAATACCAACAAATTTTTTTGAATACGTATACGATAGTGTAGGAAGGGGAATCAACAAACAAGTCACATAAATAATTGTGAAAGTATACAGTTTAAAGACAAAATGCCATAGTTTCCTTAATTGCCTCTTGTTCCTTTTCCATATTTAAATAACACCTACTAAAAAGATCTACCCATTGAGTGGAATGTAGAAAGGTTAAAAAAAAGGCATTGAAAACACTTGAAAAGAACTACCTCCCTCCAACCATTAGTAAGACATGTATACAGAAAAATACAACTATAGTACAAACCTGAGGGATATGGGCAAATGGCTGAAATACAATTTAAGAATCAGTAGACTGGAACACAAAAAAAAACACTGTGTGGATTTTTCTTGTTGAATACTCCGTAGGTTTTACTATTAAGTGAATATCCAACGTCAAATTTGGGATCAAATTTTGACAAATATTTTTTAATATTTAAAATAAAATATTTACTCCTAAAATAAGAAAATAATTTATTTTTGAGGTTCTTCCATAATAAAACCTCTGGAAAGTTTTGAGTGAAATAGGTCATAACAAAATAAGATTTAATATATAACACGACGTTGTTACATTTCAAAATATGCAGGAAGGTAATATTTATTTAACATAGTATTTGTCATTTCTTGTAGTGTTCAATTTTTCCTTTCGACGATACTATCTGAGAAATTATGACTTATATCATACTCTTCGCAAAAGTTAATAAAATCAGAATTTTCAAATTCTTTTCCATCACTAGAACAAATATAAGCAATAGAGTTTTCCTGTTGATTTTGAATATTTTGCATAAAGCAGATAAAAAAGATAAAAGTTTCGTTTTTATATTTGAGAAAACCAACTCATGAAAGGAACTGCGAGTAATCCTTAACCAAAACCAGAGTGTACAAAGTATTACGCACGCCATGTTTAAGAATAGGTGATACTAGGTCCATATGTACGAGTTCTAGATATTGAGAGTTGACACCATGAATTTAGATTTATGAGATGCATGAATTTGTATACCTAATATTCACATACTTCACAAATATAGTCGTTAAAGAATTTTAATTTAGGAAGAGCACGTACATGTTCTTAAGATGAAATGATTTTAATAAGTTTCATATTAATGTGACCTAATCTACCTTGCCATAACCAAGGATCATCTTTAGATACCAGACATACATTATCTAAATGTAAACATGAATCTAAATCACACGTATAGGCATTATGATCTTTATGACATAATAAGACTAGTTTACCATGGCCAGCTTGATCAAATATTGAGTAGTTTTAGGACTAAAAGATATTTTAAAACCATTACCACATAACTGACTTATAGATAGAAGATTATATTGGAGTCCGGTGATTAACTGAATGTTAGATATTATTATATGTTTATTACCAACACTTTCAATCCCTATAGCTTTACCTTTACTTTTGTTTTTGAATGTTACTTCTCTGTAATCTGTATCTTTTAGATTGTTCAATTTAGATTTATCTCTGTTCATGTGTTATGCACAACCACTATCAAAATACCATTTTCCCTTCTTAGAGTTGGCGGCAAAATATACATGTAATGTACAGTAAATTCACATGTTGGTACCCTTTAATAAAAAGGGTAATTGGGGTGAGTTTCTCATTTTTTGTTAAGGAGAATTTATAACATCCATTACAAACTTGGGTACAGGATAATCAAATTTAGTGGACACTAAAGTTTTATTTTTATGCATGATATATAAAAATCATGACGGACTCTATTTTAATATACTAGAGATTTTTGATAGATATTTCTCTAAATTTTTGCCTCTCAATAATTTGAAAACTATGGAATTCTCTTTTTGTACTTTTAATACAGTTGGTGAAGTATATTCCCTTTGGAATTCAAATTATTTTTGTTTGTAGTTTTCATTTCTTACATTACACATGAGAATAGAATGACCAATTCTATTACAATAAGAGTATTTAGTAAAAGAAGATGAATGACTATCTTTTTTCTTGAGTTTTACTAGATTCGCTGATATATCCCAAGTCTTATTTGTCAAAATCACGTCTTTGTCGTTTTAGTATAACATCAAGGTTTTCTTTACCTTTTATGGAATTTATAACTATAATACTTAAGTTATCATGTTCTTTAGTCAATAGTTTAATTTGACCTATTAAGGAGTGATTGACACTTTGTTTTTTTTAATTCTAACTAGCTCGTGATCTTGTGTAAAGTACGAGTTTTGTTATAAGATTATTGTATTGTTTATATTTTTTTGTATTATACTATATTAATTATAATAATACATTAATATTGTGTATGATAATTTTTATATAAAAAAAAAATTCCTTCTAAAATGTATAACTAATTATTTATGAAAAAATTAAATAAATTTAAAAATTTACAATAATATTTCATCTCTTTATATAATATAAATAATAGTATTGAACTTTAAATTAATGAATTATTTGTTTATATATTCATTTGTTTATATAATAGTAAAATCTTATCTAACTCAAATACTTATATAATTTAATAATAAAATATATTTTATAAATAAATATTATTGTTAATAAGAATGTGAATTTAAAAGAAAATGAACGAAATTTAAGTCCAAAAATTCATCATCAATTCAGAATTCAGATTGCACGCTACAACTCGCTTGCATGAAGCTTAAATTGCTAATAAATATACGAGAATAAGAGACGGTGGTAAGTTGATAGTTATGATAGTAAGACTATAGATGAAAAGATTTTGAAAATAAATAAAAGTTAAAAAAGTAGTTTCTTTTCTCAAAAGGGTTTCTATTCTAAAATTTTATAATTGAAGGATCTTTTCTAAATTTTAGGGTAGAGAGACCCAATTGCTGAGTGTTTTCTTCAAGTATTTGACGAACTTTCTTATTCAGGATTCACCACCAAGATCTTCTACAAGCTGTTTGCTGTCTCACATGGTCGATTGCTTATTGAAGCCATAAACACAGAAAACAAAGATTTCAAGATGAAAATGTATTGTATTTAAATGAAAATAAGGGTCCCTTTGGATGATTTGTTTTGGAATTCAATTTAATTTATAACTCTATAAAGTTATAATTTATTGATTTACAAAATCAAAACAATACAATTCTATTGTTTAGTTAGCATATTGTATTTGTGTTAAAAATTTAAAAACTATTGTTTGGATAGTTATTGTTTTTGTATTGTTTTCAATCTCAAAAATTTAACATAACTAAATATATGAATTATAAAAAGAAATAATTATTGTTAAGTCATTTTTAAATTTGTCTATTTTATATGTTCAACTAAAATTTTCACAATAAAAATAAATAAAGCATATGAACCTAACGGTATCCCGGCCTCAAACAAAAAATATTACCTTATCATAGAACCTAATCAGTCAATTAAATAATATTATTGTATCTCTCTATAAAAACATGTTTATAATATCAACAAGAACACTTTTCTAAAAATTATAAACTATGAGGACAGTAAAATATGTTTCGTGTTCGAGATTTCATTTTAATTAACACACCCCTTATATTTCAACATTAGAAAATAAGTATCAGCCACTCATTATATTACATCATTAGAAAACAAGATTCATACTTGCGTAAAATTACAAAATGTGATACTTCCCATTATATGTTGATGAGAAGCACAAAACAAACAACAAAAAGTAAAAATGCCATTAGAATATTTTTGATTCCATATTCTCTCATCAACACGCAGAGAAAGCATCATTCGTAGCTATCAAATTACAAAATGTGAATCAATGATTCACAACATCTACTGCTCACTAAATGTTGATGAGAAACACAAAAACAAATAAAAGGTAAACATGCCACTGGCTTTACTGCTCATCCCATTCATCGTTCTTGTAGGATACCAAAGTGTCAACTTTGTGTATCTGTATCATAGTTATCAAGGCAACAAGTCGAGACAAGACGACAGCCGGGAGCTTAAGCGTTTAGGCGACAAGACGCTCAACTAGTCGTCCACAAGTCGTTAACAATATAAATTTTATACTTATAAAATTATATATAATTTAATATTTATATGAATATTTATATATTTATATTTCTAATGATTTACCATATTCATAATGCAAGTTGTAGAATATCACCACACAACAAGAAGCGAACAAGATCAAATCAAAATGATAATTTTACTATAGTTGTAATTTTTTGAACTTGTATGATTGTATCAACTTTAAATTATATAAATTGTGATACATTTGTAATATTTAGTTTAATTCAATATAATTCTTAAATTTATGTTTAGTTTCTTAAATTTGTTTTAACATTGTATATATAGAATACCATAACAAATAAACAAGCATTGTTAATATAAAGGTATAAACAAACATATAATCATGTCATAACATTAGACAACTATCATTAATAAAATAAAAACATTCATTGATACATTGCCAAAAACAAACATAATATAGAAATAAAAACAAAATCCTAAAAACTCAAAAGTCTTATTTTGTCATAATGAAAAGATCACCAAAGCTAACAAGCAAAATCATCAAAAGATCAAATCATCGTTCTCTCTCCCAACAGTGGTATTATCACTCGAAACAGTAGTTACTCTTCGGCCATAATCATCATTTACATCATCATCATTAGGAAGACCTTCCTCCTCTTCACCAACATCAGAATCAGAGACATTCACAACTCTTATCCTCGGTTCCCTCGGAGTCGAAACACCACCACGTCATGAGTAGAGATTAGTAAAATTACCCGCTCAACGAATATTGTTAACCTCAGTGGCATCGGATGCACCAACTGTCCTGTCAACATCCTCCTATGTAAGATCATCTCCATGATGAACTACATCTTGCTCGGGTGCGATCCACTCATTACCCCAATCAAAATCCTCTAGAACTAATGGATTAAAGTTTCTTTCAAGTTCGCGTCTCTTTTGGAACCTATCAATAATTCGGTGATTGTATTGCACATACACCAAATCATTTAACCGTTGATGTTCTAACCTATTTTTCTTCTTCGTATGAATCTGAAATTTGTGTTTAAAAAATTATTAAGCAAAAGAATATATAAAATATTTATAGATTTAGTCATGTACTAATTAATATTATATACAAGATATTTAACTACTAAATACTTACAAACTCAAAAGTGCTCCAATTGCGTTCACAACCGGAAGAAGAGCAACAAAGGCCAAGAATTCGCTTTACAAACTTTGTAAGCTCAATAGCAGAACCGCCAAAAGCATTCCACCAATCAACTACATTAGATGTAAAAAATCATATATAGTTTAAATTATAAAACTTAAAGTAAACTTTATAATTAATTTAAAATACTTGCTAGGATTTTTTGTCTTTCATTGCCTAATCGACATGGGTTTAGAAAAGTCATCACGAGAAGATTTATAGTCATCGACTAGGTCGCTTATCTTGTCTGTCAAAACTTGGTCGGGAACTATTTTTGAAAGAACATCATTGAAGTTGTTACGTAACTTTTAAACTAGACCAGATTGTTCATCCTCATTGATGTCAAAATACTTTTCCAGATTTAGAAACAATGCTGCCCCATATAACTTTTGCTCCATTTAGCATTCCCATCTTCGCTCGATAATGTCGATCACTTTCTTGTATAGCCTTTGTTTGTTATTAAAGGCATCTTTGATCTTATTCTTTGCAAATTCCATCGCGGCAAGAATCTCAGGCATAGCTGGCCTCTCATCCGAATCCACAATCCTCAAGACAACAAGCAATGGTTGTGAGGCTCTAATATAATCTTCAGCTACATGCCAAAAACTAGTAGAAATAATTGTATCATACACTTTTTTCTCTGCCTCTGTAGTTGACAACCTAGAATGTGTCCAATCAGCGCTAATAAATAAGTGTCTCAAAGCATCCTTGTGCTTACATAAGAAAAGATGTAGCAAATCGAGTGACTCCCAATCTCACAAAGTCCCTCCCATTTGTTTTGTTCCTCATCGCATCAAGACGATCATGTCTATAAATGAATGTTGTTATTTTTTTCCCCCTCCCAATTGTAGACTTAAATTGCTTCAAATTGCCTATGTCCTCTAATATAAGGTCTAGGCAATGGGCTGCACATGGTGTCCAGAACAAAGTAGGTCCCATCCCCATTAAAATTTGACCAGCTGCCTTATAATTAGAAGCATTGTCTGTCACTACTTACACAACATTCTCAGCCCCAATCTCGTTGATCTTCTCATCAAGTAAATCTGCCAACATGCTTGCATCATGAGATTGTCTAGAAGCATCAACTGATCCCATAAAGTAAGTCCATACAGGACTATTAATAAGGAAATTTATCAAATGTCTTCCTTTTCTATCTGTCCATCCGTCTGGCATAAGAGTGTAACCGTACTCCTTCCAAGAAGTTTTGTGCTTCTCCTTCAATTCTTCTGGTTTAGTCTTTGCCTTCCCTAAAAGAGGAACTCTCAACTCATAATACAAAGGAGGCTTCAAACCCGACCCATATTGCCCGATAGACTCTACCATCACCTCAAAACTTCTTGCGTTCGCTGCATTAAAAGGGATGTCACACTCATAAAACCAGTTGGCAATGTACATATGAACTTTATCTTTCTCTTCCGGTGACCTTAGACGATTCTCCAAAGTTGTTTGGCTTGGACCTTGGCGATGCCTTTCGTCCACAACTTCTTCAGGAGATTTTCTAAAATGAGTTTCAATCGTCTTTGTTTGTGATTGTGGCTTAGTGAATTGAAATGCAGTCTTCATCCTTTTAGATGCAGTCCCAGAACTTGGAACAGCTACAGAGGAAGTATGAGAAGGAGTAGATGCATGGATTGAAACATTAGATGACTGAATTTCTTCTACCTCGACAGTGTCATCAAATTGAATTGGCTTGCTCCTTTTATTACTCAATATTGCTTGATGCGTCTCATTTGAAATTTTTGTTGTAGTTCGAGAACACTTAGAGACATCCCCATACCCACCGGTAAGATGTTGCTTGAATCTCTTGATTTTTTCATGAACCTTTTTCCCACAGAGTATGCATTGCACAAGATTTTTATCGCTCAATTCCGGCCAAAATCCATATTTTCACCCTAGATCCTTAGACTTGGCCTTTCTTTTAGGATCCTTACTTGGATCATAACCCTCCATTCCTGAAGTTTCCGCCATTTAAATATCTACAAAATACAATTACACAAATAAGCAACATCACATCACATTCATAACCACTAAGCAACAATCAACAAAGAAAATAATTAATTCCATTTCTAGGCAGTAGTTAATAATTAATCACTGCATTAGTTAATAATTAATCACTGCAGTAGAAAATTTGAAATGTAATTAATCACTGCAGTAGTTAATAATTAATTACATTCCAATTTCCAAAATTCAAATTCCATTTCTAGGTAGATTGTACGTAATTTGTTTGATAATATGCATTTTGGGTTTAGATTAGATGACATTTACTGATGCTTGTTATTTTTTGGAAAGGGTTGATTGACTTAAAAGTGAAAAATTTGTCAAAACAATTTGCACATACTTTTATTACATTAAGCATAGTATAATTTTTTTATTACATTAACCACAATAAGTCGGCAGTAGAAAAAGCAAGCAGTAGCAGGTAACCAACAAAATAACACAAAAAAAATAGCAATAGGCAAGCAGGCAGCAGAATGGCACAAAAGAGATATATAAATTATTTAAATGTATCCTATTATAACATATATATATATATATATCAGCCTAACACTCCAGCCCAAAATTCACTCCAAAAAAAAAAAATTACGGTCGTGGAAGAAGGCTTAGGGCAGAAGCAGGAAGAGGGCAGAAGGAGGCGGAAGAAGAAGAAGGCAACAGAAGAAGAAGAAGAAGAAGAAGAGAGAGAAGTTGTACCTAGAAGTCGTCATCGGTCGCGGTCGTCGGATGATGATGATGTCGAAGTCGTCGTTGCAGCCTCGCAGAGTCGCAGCTCGCAGGTAAGTTCTCTGCTTCTCTTCTCTTCAATTTCTGAATTGTGAATGGGTTACTGTCTTAGGGCTTTTGAGTTTTGGCCATTTTTTTTTTACCCATTAGCTTTCGGGTCGAGCTATACCCGAAAAAATATTTGTACATCCTGCCAAGGACACATAGTAGTACTCCATATGATAGATAGTATGGAGGACAGAAAGAGAGAGATACCGTTAATGTTCTAACCACAGTTCAATTGAATTTTATGAACCAGAGTCATTTTCTTCAAGAACTCCCAAACAACCACCATGGCACTGGCACTAAAACTCCATTGCCTAGAAAACCATTTTCCACCCTCTATAATTCTCCACTCAAAATCTTTAAAGCATAATCCGTCTTACGTTAATTAGCATCACAACTCCCCACGCTAGCTTCTGCCACCACAAGATTTTGTTCCATTTCATTTCGCTTTCCCCTTGTAGTTTTGCCTACTTTTATTACTCTTCCCCCTTATTCCTCTTCTATATATTCATTATACATCCTAACAAGGATATAGAAAATCATATCATACATTAATTATGGCTACTAAGCTTCTGCTAACGTTTGCTCTATGTCGTTTAATTATGACTATCGGTTTAACATTGGATTCGACAGACCTCCTTCGGGTTGGTATCCACGCTCACCTCAGCGTCGACCCGTACGAGGCAATCCTCGAATTAACATGCAACCACCAATTACATAATGTAATATGAGTCATATGACTATATACTATTCAGAAACCACATTCAATAACACGGCTATTTCTACATCTCATGATCTCGAGTTTAAATGATTTGTACATAAACACTTGCACGGTTAAAATGACAAGGTGTTGATTTTAGTCAAGTCCAATCTATGCGACAGCTGAAACAAAATTAAATTTTAATCTCAAGATTTTTCTAGTAAATTTTCTAAATATAAATTCAAGATGCACCTTCCTTCCAGTAGACAGAACATCAAGCCTCTTGTCACTAGGTTCATACTTAACCTTTCCAGAGTTGGTAACGGTGAGTAACAGCTGAAATTGTATATGCTTGGCCTTCGACTGTCGCACTCTCTCCACATTGCAAGTTCTGCCACAAAATATAGTTACAATAAGATCAGACAACGAAATAGTCATGTCCCAGATGCAAGATTATGTTTCATTGTTTCTATTATTCAAAATAATGTCATAATGTCGGGCCAAGGTTTAATCTCAATGCAGAAATAGAACAGTGTTGACAACATGACACATAGGTATTAAAGTATTTTACTACTATTTTATTGCATACTACATTGGATGAGGGCATTCAACCCCTTTCCAAATTCATACGAATTGACATCTGACTTACTACACTTGTCAAAGAAAGAGCCTAAAGCTTCTCAAGTGGTTCATATAACTAAAGAATTTACAGAACTTTGAATTTGAAGCAAAAAGAAGGGTAGAACGATAAAATATCACATAAAAACAACATAAGGAGAAAATATGAAAATGAGAATGAAATGAGGAAGTGGAATTCAGAAAACCGAATCCTCCCCCATTACTGTACATAGACATCCCAACAAAAAACTCACTCTCACTTTCTTTCTTTAAAAACCAAAACACGCTTAGACCCATTTATAAAGGCTACAAAATGACAATCCATCAAATTTTCTACAATTATATGAATAAAGAAAAACCCAGAAGACTCTTCAATATAGTAAATTTCATATTCAGATTCCATATGAAATAGTACCCACAGTAGCGAACTTTCTTTGGAGGCGTTCAAGGAGGGGAGAGACGATCCTGATCTGAGACGTCAGACTCACCGATGACTTCCAATCGACGTCGTAACTCCATCGGGGCGAGAACGGAAGAAGCTGAGCTATCGGTACCGGTTGCAGACAGAGGGAGTAGATGAATGAGAGATGATCAGAACTAATTTAAGTTTTGGATTTAGGTTTTGATTGCAGGGGATAAAGAGGGAGAGCATAGCCGCGTTTGTGTGTGTTTTTCGCGGTGTTTAGTGTATGAGCCCGATAGTTGATGGATTATGAAGTTCAGCCAGAATTAGGTTTTAAAAACTTAGGATTGGACATAGTGTTTATTTTATATATTGAGATGTTTAGTATTAAAATTTAATGTTAATTTTATAAATATATTTGTTATTCAAATAGTTAAATTAAAATTAAGAGTGTTAATTTTAATTTTAAATGTTCCGAAACAGACCCTAAAAACTTTTACAATACAATATTTTTTAGAATTTGAAAGAATCTTTTCTAATCGTACTGAGTGCACCAAATATGAAAAATTAGAATATAAAAAAATGAGAATAAATTATTTAAGGATGCTCTCTAAAATTAATGTCTTACACTATCCAAACATACCATTTAAGTAAATTTAGAAAGAAAAAAAAAACAGTTAAAAAAATTAAATTATGTAATTATTATTCACCATGATAAAATTGTTTGATAATCATACTGAATTTGAAATCATTTATTTTTTCCTAAATTTACTTAGATGACATGTTCCTATTGAACGGTGTAAAATACTAATTTTACAAACCATCCTTCTATAATTTATTCTCATAAAAAATGCCAATAGTGTAGGAAGGGGAATTAGCAAACAAGTAATATAAATAAGAAAATCACATATTTCAACATATACAATAGACCCTTTATATATGGATCCACTGATGACAGGCATCATATAATTGACTTGGGGACACCACGTGGCAATGCCAAATGTGCACTAAATAATTTTTCCATAAATAATTGTAAAAGTATACAGTTTAAAGACAAAATGTCAATGTTTCCTTAATTTCCAATTATTCCTTTTCCATATTTAAATAACAACTAAAAAAATCTACCCGTTGATTAAAAAAAAAAAAAGATACAAAAAAGAAGAAGACAAAATTGAAAATACTTGAAAAGAACCAACTCCCTCTAACCATTAATAAAACATGTATACAGACTAATGCAGCTATAGTACACACAACCTGAGGGATGGGCAATTGACTGAAATACAAGAAAATACAATTAAAGAATCAGTAGACTGGACCACAAAAAGAACATTTTCAGCAATCTTCACTCCGACGTCATGGTTTAGCTGCAACAACCAACGGCAAGGGAAATAATGCAGAGCGCAGCAAAATAATGAATTCACTTCCTCTGGACATTGATCAACCTCTTTCATTTCTTCTCCATCCCAGCCTCCGATCAACAACAGAAATCCGTTTGCGCTTTTTTCTAGGGATTGAAAACAACTAACCTACCTCCCTTGTTGACTCTTTAAACTTGAACACAACGTTTTTTTCATCAATATATATTATGTACAATTATGTCAGCAAGAATTTCCAGCAACCTCCGCAGCTCGCTGCCTCATCATCTCCATCACAGCAGCTCGTCGCCGACTATCAGACTGCTGTTGAAGTCTCCTCAAATGTTCCTTCAAATCTCTGCATGAATGTTGATGTATTTGAATATACAAAATAGGAAGCCCAATCTTGAAGAATTACTAGACCCAAAAACACACAAAAAGGAGGAACGAAATCCTTCATGATGAAGAATAGTTTTAATGTATTAAAATATTTGAGAATAGAGAGCCAACTCTTAAATATTCAATTTACCAGAAACACAGAAAGGAAGGGATGAAAGCTTTCATGATAGAGAAGAAGGGTGATCTACAAACCTGCAGCGCGGTACGTGGCATTCAGATTCTTTGCATGCTCGAGCATGAAGTTGAAGTAGATACCACATCTTTTTACAAAGAAGACAACCACCAGAGGCACGTGTTTTGCATTGTATCCCATGGCGAAAAAGACCCTTCACCTTGCGACAGTTTGGATACTGGCAATGCGCAGAACGACACTGAGAGGCATGTACCAGAAGATCAAGCATTTTTCTAAGCTGCAATATCAAAAGGAAAATAACAGTCAGTCCCCGGTCCCCAAATACAAAGATATGAAAGAAAAGGCTATGATATAATATTTGAGTACCAAAAGGCCAAAGAATAGAAGAGAAAAAATAGGCTCAAATTAAATGTAAAACATTCTGAAATATTTGGTTTAAACAGCAGAAAAGCTTTTTAGTTTTTACATTTCCAGTCCAAACTTCAAAGTCTCAAAGTTTTTGGGGAACAAACAGCAGCATGCAGCAATAACTAATTCTTGCTAATGCAAAACATGAGATGCACATTCAATAACCTACATTAGTTTAGATCTAACAAATGGAATAAATCATGTCTTAAATTCTAACTTATGGAAGAGATGCTTAATGTTATATAATGAAAAGATACAATCCCAATACTTGGGGCCAAAATTACCTATAGACAAAAAAAAAAAAAATCAGGTTATAGTTACTCAATTAATATCAATCAATCTTGGACCATAAGGTACTCATCGTAATTCTACTCATGACCGTTGCTGGAGCAACTCTTATTTCTCTCCCTTTCCCCTTCTGCACAAGCCAAATACTGGAACAAAAGGAGAATCATCAAAGAAAAAGACTATTTTCCATCCAAAGATTGTGGGAGAGAGCCCATTCCAAAACGTGAAATGTCCAAAGCTAACAAAAAGTTTTATATTTGTGGTCCTATAATTTCTTTGAGTAAGTGCACAGATAAAACCAGAACTCAAATATTGATATACCTGAAGAACTCGTAGCTGCCTAGCTTCTTTATTCTGTGCATCACGATCCGCAATGGATGGATGATTAGTCAACTTATGAGGATGATCAATGCCCCCATCCTTTTGATAACAAGCATTGCATACATCATAATCAGGGCATATCTCACAGCGCCAACCTTGACCAGCTTCTATGTCAAGATGACATATATTGCATGTTGTCACGAACGCGGGAGCAGTGGGATTGTGAAGATGGTAAAGGACCATCATTGAGGAATGTTTAGCACGGCGTAGGGTATCATACTGATAGTGGTTTCCTTGACAAAGGCTCAAAAATGCCTGTCGGGTATCGAAGAACTCACTCTCAAGAATTTCATCTTTATCTTTTGTGTCCGTAGGAACACCGTTGATTTCAACCTGGCATAGTTATGTCCAACCCAATTCTATAATCAGGAAATAAACAAACAGAGCAAAAGTATGAAGGAAAAAAATTTACTAAAATAAGAAAAACCTCAGAGAAAACATAAGAACTCAAGGACAGAACTTACTGGATAAAACATATGTGAGTCCCTCTGATTATTGATAGGATGTCTATCTCTCTCCTCAAGGTTTTGTTCAGTATCATAACAGCTGTAAGACACAGGCACAAATATCAAAATGTAAACAATCATTAAGAAAACTAGCATAGAGGAAGGATGTACATCTATCATGTTATCTTTTAGAAGCTATCAAGTGATAATCTCTGCAAGACCAAGCCAATGAGTCAGATTCCATAACTATGTGAATAGCCAGACCCAGGCCAGAACATCCATGAATCATCAGGTTGTGAAATTGTGGCCACCGAGATTGCTACAATTAACTAACTTATGGCAATACATTGCCATAAAAGAGGTTCTCAAGCATTATTACAAGTATTCTCAAGATTGTTAGCACTGATTTAAAGCAAAAGGTTTCAACCAACAGTGACACTAAGGGGTGTTTCAGCCCCCAATCTGGCGGTAAAGTCAAGGCCTTACTGAACAGTCCATAGTGAGTTGGTAAAGATGGTGCAAAAGGCAAATATAGTGCTGAATCATGAGCCAATATATTTGGAGGCGAAATCAGCCCTATTGAGTCGTGTCCAGTACTCCAGTATATTCACTCGACAGTAATAATACTGAATTAATGAAATATAATCGGTCGTTATATGGTAAAACGAATGCACATCCTTGGGTTGGTGTTTTTGTAATCCTTGAAGAAACTGGTAACTAAGAATAATGTCTTTGGCAGAGTAGTAAAGTAACAGGTGATGACTTCTGGAATAAATTGATCTATTCTAGCATTAACTAGTCACAAGCGAAGTGACAATTTCATCCAAGTCCCCAGAACAGATGAAATCTCTGCATATTTCCAAATGAAACGCAGATATTGTAACGTAGTTATAATGAGAAATCTATTCCAAAGTGGAAACAATTTCACTTAAACTCTATACCAGAATGGAATGTGCTCAGTGCTCATTCCTTACTTTCTTGGAATTAAATGGCATATATGGACTATGGAGTAGATAGTACTGCCTGGAAACCCTCCGAACAGGATTAGTGCAGGTACTATCAAATGATAGAGGGTCTTTCCGTTATCAAATTTAATATTGTAAATGCTAAAATATGGAAGGGAAAAATCTGTCTTGTGAAAGGCATTCGCTACAAAGAAATGGCTTCCACTCTTTCAACTTTTCAGTTTATTTTTGAGTGAATACATATCAAATGGCATCAGAACTGATTCTAACAGGGTCAACTATAGATCAAGGACAATACTGCCTGGAAAATCAAATTGGCTAGTTCTACAGCATACAAGAGAGGTAGGAATTTTGTCTTCAAATGGAAAAATATTTTTGCATCTATTAAATCTCAAATTGACCAAGTGACGGGTCTATACAGGACAAGTGCAGGACGTTTAACAGATGAAAGAACTAGCTGCCATTGTCAATGGAATGATTGTAGGGAATCAATACTATGGAAGATTTCAAGAAGATAGGATACTTGTAGAAATCAATAAATCCAAGCTTTGATTTCAACAATCTTAAATATATTTATGAAAAGATATTTCTATAGAACAAGACAGATTTAATAGTTAAAATGATTTATATAATCGATCCAGTACTTCAAAGAGAAATTGTGAAGTTTACAATTTGTTATTTGTTGATTTATTTAAAAAGCCCTACTATTAACTTTGATGTTTATGTTATGGACATCTGAAAGTTCAAGAGGACAATTTGCAAACAGTCCATTGCAATCTTAGCAGCACCTGAAGTCTATCTATCGTGCAAGAAAAATATTCACAGCAAATTATGGGATCTAGTGATATGATCCTGGCTACGGCTACATCCAATGAGGCTAAGGCTTATGATGAGGGGCCTATTGAGTGGAAGGCCGATCCTATTTAAGCTTGTTGGTTAATGGGCCCGAACCAGAGCGTCCATGGAGCAGAAGACCCGGTGGGTATAACCACATGATTCATTATGTGTTAACCTCTCTATTTATTCTCTTGGGAGTTGCACTCTAATCAAGTGGGAGTTACACATTTGAGTGGGTGTTACACATTTGAAATGGGAGTTAAATATTATGTCATTATGTCATTTTATTAGGGGGTTACAAATAAAATCACATATAAATATGTGATTGTTTTGGATGTGTGAACCGCAACAAGTAGCTGATCTTTTGTAGCAACAAACAATTTGAGAGCAAAAGAGAGTTTTCTATAAGCCACTAGAAGTCATTCATGAAACTTTTAAGTTTGTAACTTTTCGAATTGTGAAAGATATATTTAGTACTCGTTTGTAGTCTAAATTATCGTTAAGAGTATTATTCGTTGAGCCCGTGATTCTAACCGTTCGTGATCGTGAGCATATGCATCAAAGGTAATCGGAAATTTTTAATTTTTCGATTTATATCCGCTGCATGTATGCTTAATTTTATTACAATGATATCAGAGCTACTAGTGCTAAAATTCGTGCTATACATGTTCATGATACCATACATGTGTTTTATGTTTTTCCTTCAAGAAAGAAAGCTTAAATAGCATGTTAATGGCAATAAATGTTAGAGATATTATTTGAGCATGAAATATCCATATATTCTAGCTTATATGATATTTATATAGCCTGCAAATTTTTGTTATAATTGGTTTTGTATTTTGAGAGAAAATTCAAACCCTAGTTGGTTATGAAGCTTTTTAAAAATTCAAAACTGTTTTTCCGCGGACTTCGTATCCAATTTTTTGATCACATGGTTGTGTAGAGTTTTTCAATACGAATCCGTGGATATCTTGTTTGTATTTTTTGAACTTAGAATGAGTTAATTATGACCATTTTAAAAAAAGATATCAAACTATAATTTTGCATCTGAAAACCCTAGAGGAAGATGATGACGTGGCAGACGCGTCAGTGACACGAGTCGCTGACGTGACACGTGGTGACATGTCATCGATACATGCCAATCACATGGTGCCAAGCCAACGACACGTGGACCAATCAGGGACTGCCACGTCAGCAACCTACCTGGCCACAACTGCGCCATGCGCACGCCTGCGGGCGACACCCACGCGCAACAGTGGCGCGTGCAAGCCACGCACCTCCTTCTCGATTTTTTCCAACTATGAAATTTTTACAGTAATTGTTATTTTTAATTTCTAAATTTTCTGTATATTAAAATTAGTTTTTTGATATACCTGGAATTTTCAAAAATTAAATTTGTTTAAAAAATATTGGGAAGTTGGTTTTCTGTCCAAAAATTTTCAGACACCAAAAAACTATTTTTTTCATTTATCCACCAAGGGTATTGAAAAATGTTTTAAAATGGTGACCTAAACTAATTTTCTTGTCAAATTATGCAAGTATAATTTATTTTTATAAATTGTGCATTATTCAAAAAATTCTAGAAAATTTACAGAATGTGAATAAAATGTTATTATACTGTTTAAAATTTTCTAGTAGCTATATTATGTGTTTTGCATGGTGTTGCATATTATTTGGAATAATATGCGTAAATTATTTAATCCTTACAAAATATTTGGAATATTTAAATGTGTTTTTTTTCAAGTTTGTGAGAGCATATTAGGGATTAAATGGATGATTAAAAACACATATATACGTTTGAACTTAATGCGAGGAATTTAAGGGGGGAAAAAACTTTTGTTTAATTCTTAAATTCTATGTATATTTTTGCTCTAAATAAACTATAATAAAATAATTAAATATACACGCAAATTGTGACTCCCAAGCTTAGCAAAGTTTTCTTTTTATGTTTATACTCAATTATTTTTAAGAAGTTTATGTTATGCAGCAAAGATAAGTTAATATTATGGTGAACTCTTAAAATTTTCTAAAAAAGTTCTCTCGATTGTTTAGATGGCTTCAAAACAAATAATTGCCTATCTTAATAAGGGTAACAAGTTGATGGGGATAATTATGATGTTTGGCATCGTAAGGTCCGCATGGTACTTGAAGAGTTAAAAGTGGAAGATGCTTTAATTACTAAAGAAACTAAACCTACCGGCAATGATGCTAAGAATGTTGAAAAAGCTTGCTGCTTTTGAAAATTGACGCAAGAAATATAAAATTGCTTGCATTACTCTCTTGAGCAGTATAACAATGAGTTCTTATTTTGAGTACGAAGAGCACTCAACTGCTTACGAGATGTGGGAAGCTCTCGAAACCAAATTTGAAGGTGCCTCACTGACTAGGTTGCGCAATTTAATTATCAGGTTTGACGGTTATAAAAAAGAGGTTGATCATTCAATGAAAAAACACCTTCGAATAATGTCAAACATGATTCGTGAGTTAAAGGTTGATGTCAATGATTTGTTGGATGAGCAGGAGATATCAGCTGCTGTATGCTCACTCCTAAATAATTGGGAACATATGCGAGTTAATGACTCAACCCGAATATCAAAAACTTTGAAGATATTCAACGTCACTTGGAGCTTAAGGCCAAGCGCTTAGAAGCTGCTAAGCCATCCAAGACATGTTGCTTAGTCCAGTTCTCGCAAGAGTCCCAATCGAAGAAATAATGGAAATAAAGTTATTGTTGCTACTCCTGCTTTTGCGCCTAACAAGGCAACAAATATAGGTGACAAGAGGAAAAGATGAAAAAGAACCGGCAAAAAGGACAAGGCTAAGATGATCTTCTACAACTGTGGCAAAATAGGGTACTTCACTCATAAATACACCAAGCCGAAGAAAGTACTTCCTAGTTTTGATCAAACTGTGTAATGTTTCTTTTAATACTTTTGTTGCTCAATCTCTATTTGTGGATTGTAGATTCTGGAGCAACGGATCACATATAGCAAGAGATCGAGCTAGGTTCAAGGAGTATCGCTACATTCCGGCTAGCAGAAAAGTATATATGGGAAATGACTCTAGTGCGCACGTGCTAATAATTAGCACTTACAAACTGGAGATGCGAGGATGTTCTGTATTAATTCTGCATGATGTACTTTATGCGCCGAATGTCCAGCATAATTTATTTTTTTCTCTTGCTAGTTTAAGACATGGTTTTTCTATGGTTTTATAAAGAACACGTTTTATTTCTCATGGGACAAATGTTTGTGGATATGGTTTTATTAATAACGGTTTAATGGTTTTGGATATCATTAATTCTAATTGTAATATTAATGGTTCATATTATTTTCTTACTTCTGTTGAAAGTGAACATAGTAGTTCAATTACATGGTATGCTAGATTGGGCCATATTGGACAAGACAAGATGACCGGGTTAGCTCAAGGTATTCTAGGCCCACTCACTAAGGTCAACTTGCCTACTAGTGAACACTGCTTAGCAGGCAAGTCTACAAGAAGAAAACCATTTGATAAAGCCACAAAGGCAGATACACCATTGAAGCTTATTCATTTGGATATATGTCGCCCAATGAATGTGAAGGATAGACGTGGTCATTTTTATTTCCTTATTATGATAGATGACTTCACGCGCTTCAGAAACTTTCTTAATCTCTCATAAGTCAAAAGCACACTTGATTGCTTTAGACGTTATTTGATTGAGGTTGAGAATCAGTTGGAGAAAAATGTTAAAGCACTCCGAACCGACCAAGGCCGCGAGTATCTATCCGATCAATTTAAAGAACAATATGAGGAAAAAGGAATCATCAGACAACAGATAATTTCTGGTACTCCGCAACAAAATGGTGTGGTGGAAAGAAGAGGTAGGACACTACTTGACATGGTAAGATCTATGATGGCGCAAGCTAATTTGCCTCTCTTTTTAGGGAGACGCATCGTTAACTACGACACATATACTTAATCAAGTACCTTCAAAATCAGTATAGTCCACCCAATACGAATTGTGGACCGACAGAAAGCCTAACTTAGGCAATTTGCGACCATGGGGTTCGGCAGCTTATGTTCACAATACTTCTCATAAATATTGGGAAGTTAACCCCAAGGTGTAAGAAGTGTATTTTTATAAGGTACTCTGAACAGTCTAAAGGTTGTCATTGGTGAGAAGCCAGATAGAACTATATCTGAAATTGAGTCACGAGATGCAGAATTTCTAGAAATGGATTTTCTGAGTGGAGGTAATGTTAGCAAAGATAAAGACTTTTATGAGATAGAGGAAGAAAATGGCATAACTAACCAGATGGTTGAGACTAAGGAATCTATTCATTTGGCTCCTATAGAAAGTGGGAGTGACGTACTTTCAAGTAATCTTCCATCAAATGAAGAGTCGCCTATTCTTCAATTGCGAAGAAGTCAAAGAGGCAATATTCCACGTCGTCACTTTGAAATTGAGTGAAATGATTTTATGGCTGATACGCAAGATCACGATAAATCTCGATCTTATCGAGAAGCTAATATCATCTGCATCAAGTGAAAAGTAAAAAATTGCAATGGATGAAAAAATAGAATCTATGAGAACTAATCAAAATATGGAACTTGGTTGATCTTCCGACTGGGCAAAAAGTTGTTGGGAACAAATGGGCTGTCAAAGTTAAACACAAGGCGGATGGTACCATTAAAAGACATAAAACTTGCTTAGTAGCCAAGGGCTACACTCAACAAGAAGAGATTGATTATGAGAAAACTTTCTCATCTTTTGTGAGATTTGCCTCAATCCATCTCTTATTAGTTATTGTTGCACGTTTGGATCTAAAACTATACCAAAGGGGCATAAAGACGGCGTTTCTCAATGGAGAACTTGTCAAAGAGATATACATGACCAGAAGGTTATATTGAAAAAGATTTTGAGCGCAAAGTTTGCAATCACAAACGTTCCATTTATAGCTTGAAACAAGTATCTAGACGATGGTATCCTTGGTTTCATCGAGCAGTCATTAGTGATGGGTTTACAATGATCGAAGATGACCATTGCTTGTATTTCAAAAGGTCCAATGGAAAGTTTCTTATCCTTTCAATGTATGTTGATGACATTCTACTTGTTGGGAATGATAAGGAGATGATTGTCGTCATTAAAAGGTGGTTGTCCTCTAATTTTGAAATGAAAGACATAGGAGAAACAACATATGTTTTTGGAGTAAAGATCTTTAGAGATCGATCAAGAAAACTTCTTGGTTTGTCCCAAAGAGACTTACCTTAAGAAGGTCCTTGTATTATTCCAGATGAACAACTGTAGACCTATACACACTCCTATTGCAAAAGGTGATGTTATTGGCCCTGAGCATTGTCCTACCTCGCCCGAGGAAATTGAGATGTCCCATGTTCCATATGCTATAGCTATTGAAAAATTGATGTATGCAGTTCAGTGCACACGACCAGACATTGCATTTGCAGTTCATGTTTTTGGTCGATACTAGTCAAATCCTGGAATTGCACATTGGAGAGCAATTAAAAGGATCCTGCGATACTTGAGAGGCACATTAGACTACATATTATGCTATAGAGGACTTGATCTTCACTTATTTAGATATTCCAATGCTAGTTATGGAGGCGATCGTGAAAACCAAAGATCTATCTCAGGATATGCATTCTTGCTAAATGCAGATGACATCACCTAGCTAAAGCAAGAAACAAACTTGTGTGACTTTATCCACGATGGAGTCGGCGTTTGTAGCATGTACATCAGCCGTCCAAGAAGCCTTATGGCTAATAAGGTTCTTTGAGTATCTTAATCTTGTATCTAATGCTTCGGATCCTGTGACAGTTTTCTGTGATAGTACAGCAGCACTTGATTTTATCAAGGATCCCAAGTATTATGGTAGGACGAAGCATATTGATTTGAGGACGTGCTTTATTCAAGAGATAGTAGCAAATAATGAAGTGGTACTAAATTACTTACCCACCGATCAAATGATTGTTGATCCCCTAACAAAGCCGATTCCTAAATATGCATTTCACAGACATTCGTTATTTAGGACTTCGTAGGGTTTGATGTACTTATGACGTTTCAATGTATCACATATTATTTGGCTTATATTAGAAATTCATATCATTGGATATTGTATTGGAATTATTTATCATTTAATGCAAAAGACTATTTATTTCCCACATTATTTTTATTGGCATATTATAAATTGAGTTTACACAGTTATTAACTATAACTACATATTATATATGTATCTTAGAATTATATGTCTAGCAGGTTAATTGGCTCCCTCACACGAGTAATCACCTTTGGCGCTTTAGATAGCGAGCAATTGATGTTTAAGATAACAATCAATTGGTGCTAAAAAACAAGCAAAGATGATATATTTCATTTGATTTCGCTTAGGATAGCGAGTTATTGACGCTTCAGATAGTGGTCAATTGGTGCTTAGTAGCGAGAGAAAAATGATATATTAATATATTGCATTGGTTAGAACCAAGATGAGGTCAAGTATGTTTGACCGAATATGATAAGTCTCACTATCCATATTAACCTGGTAAAGAACCAGATGCGAAATCTCAGAATTGGTGCTTAAAGAAGTGAGCAATTCAAGAATTCGAGTTAGACACTCGAGGAGTGATTAAACTAAGATCCGCACGGTATGACTGTAAGACATATACTCACAATTTTAAGATTATCTGCCGTGATATGTTAAATGGATGCAAATTTTCAAAATTGACGCTTCGAAAAGCGAGCAATTTAAAAAATTTATGTTGGACACTTGGAGAGTGACTAAACTGGAGTCCACACAAGAAAACTATTTAGTTAGGACGTTGTGAAAATATAACATGTGTTTAGCAACAAAATAACGGAGGTGAGAAAATTGATCCCTGATTTCTCACTGTGTATTATCCTTTTAAAGGATAAGATATTCCTTGATCTTTTTATTATGTACTCTTTGTAATATTTGACTATGGTACAAAGAGATGAATTTGAGTAACATTAGGAAAAAGGGAAGATAACTTAATTTCACCATATTCTGCACTTGTCGACAATTACAACTTTTTTGGAAACGATATAGTAATAAGTGAGATGCAAAATATAAACACGCCTAAAGGGGTAAAGTACGGTACTCTGGAGATCAGAGATACTTAACCAGGTAAAAATTGAAGTTAATCTGGGATACTCTAAGTTTGAGAAGTTGTAGTATCAATGCAAACCTTAACCAGTTTAGCTTGACAGCTCCCACATTGCAGATTTTGTTAAAAGGGTTGATATCTCTATTTAGGGCCTAACGGGTTTGATTTAGAACTCTCACATTTCAGGTAAACTCAGCGGTCGCACAATTCGGTGGCTAAACAAATTTTCGACTTACACATTTGGACTTCATTGGCTTATATGATAACGTCGTCATCGCCATAGGCGAGTGGGAGATATTGGTTAATGGACCCGAACCAGAATGCTCATGGAGCGGACGACATGGAGCGGACGATCTAATAGGTATAACCACATGGTTCATTGTCTAGATACAATGAACATATGTGTTTAATCTCTCTATTTATTCTCTTGGGAGTTGCACTCTAATCAAATGGGAGTTGCACATTTGAGTGGGTGTTACACATTTGAAATGGGAGTTGCAGATTATTAATTATGTGATTTTATTTGGGGGTTACAAATAAAATCACATATAAATATGTGATTGTTTTAGATGTGTGAACCACAACAAGTAGCTGATCTTTTGTAGCAACCAAGCAACAAACAACTTGAGAGCAAAAGAGAGTTTTCTATAAGCCACTAAAAGCCATTCGTGAAACTTGTAAGTTTGTAGCTTCTTGAATTGTAGAAGATACATTTAGTACTCGTTTATAGTCTAAATTATCGTTGAGAGAGTTGATCGTTGAGCACATGATTTTAGCCTTTCGTGATCGTGGGCATACGCTTCATAGGTAATCGGAAATTTTTAATTTTCCAGTTTATATCCGCTGCATGTATGCATAATTTTATTACAAAGCTATTCGAGTTTAGTTTGATCAAAGGGAGGCAAGGCTAAGCATGTTGAGGCTGATCAAAAGGCAAACAGTGATTGGGCTAAGCAGACACCGAGAGCAGCCCATGAGCAGATCAAAAGAGGAACCCAATTGTGGCAACTAAAAGCTCAAATGCAGCAGCTCTAGTTTGGCCTACCTAGTAGCCCAACCCAGCAAGCAAAGCAGCTCTAGTTCAGCTAGCATGGACAGTCCAAGTTCAATCCTAAAACAGGTCCAATTCGGTAGCCTGATTTGGTCCAAGAACATCGCAATCCAGCAGCTCATTTCGGTTAAGGGAGGCCCAAATTCGGCAAGACAAGTAGCAGCAGTACTCAGCTTTAATAGCAGCAAGAGTTTGGCAATTATAAGCCCAAAAGAGCAACTAATACACTCGGCCCAAGCTTGCACCTTAAGCTCAGTAAGCAAGCCCAAGGGCAGCCTACACACGGCAAGCCCAAGGCAGCTAAGTTCAGTAATCCAAGCACCAACATTAAAGCTCAATTTCGGTCCAGCAATTGAGTCTAATTCGGCAGTCCATAAGCTCTTCAAACTTGGCAGTTCAAGGCTGTCCAAATCAGCAAGGAAAAGGTCCAAAAACAGCAGCCCAATTCAGCAAGAATCAAGCTTCAAATCAGCTATTGAATGGATGATTGCATGGAAGATTTGTTTCCTTATTTAAGCTGATTGTAATTGATTTAGTAATCTTATTTAGTTGGGAATTCTAGAAGTATCTTATTATTTAATATAATTCTGAATTGCAAGGCTATGAAGCCAAATATTTAGTTTCCTTTTATTTTAGGAAAGTATAGCATGATTTTAGGAGGAGTCATGATTTGTTTTGCTTGGATTCTAGGAGGTTCTATTAGGGAAGCATACCTAGGGTTTCTAGAGGATTCTAATTACCATAATTGGACCCTTTGTATGTGTATAAATAGGGCATTAAGCTGATGGAATAAAACATATTACTCATAATTCAGAATTCATCGTTTCTTATGAGAGTTATTCTCTTTTGGTTCTCTTAGAACTAATGAACTTATCGGAGTATTCCGTGGCGTTCATCTTCGACTTATCAATCAATAATCCATAATTGATTGTGACAACTTCGATTATACCAAGGTTCTTGCTTCATTATAAGCAACAGGTCGCGATTCCATCAACAAATTGTTTCAACGACCTGAGCAGCTTTATTGTTTCACAAGTTATCAACTTAGTGGCGTGACGCCTATCATTTAGGCTCTGTAATAGACTAATAGTTTATTTGCTTGTCCAAAGAAAAAACATGGGATGCAAGTCGCGCAATTCCTGTTACACTACAACTTTGAAGGCAAGGTTGATGAGAAGGGGGGAGGGAAATTTCATTCCTTCTTTTGATAGGTGGTTAACCTCATCTATGTAATTGAATTGAATTATCAAGTATAAGGGTCCTTTCTCTAGTGTTATATTAGTGTTAGTAGTTTATCATAGTATGCTAAATGTATATTTAAATAGTTACTTTAGGAGTCTATTTTTTGGTAGTTGCAATCTGTTAGCACACGTACATCTCTACATGCATGTGCGCGCCTACGTGTGCGTGTATAGTAAAAGGTGAATAAGAATGTGGTGAAGGAAGATATTGTGTTTATATGAATTTAATTAATGTAATTTACAATTTTCAGATTTTTAATAGTTAAAAATATTTAATGCATGATTCTGAGAAATAGTTTGTCAATTAGGAAGATTAGGCTTTATATTAGGGATTTTAAAATAATATCAATCAAAAAGATCTTCGGCATAATTTTAGAGATTTAAATTATGCATTTAATTTTCATTTGAGCCTTTTGAGTTGAAATAAACCCTTCTTCTAAAAGGGCCAGCACTACTACATTTTAAGTGAGCTTTTGATTAATAAAATATATCTTTGGGTTATTTCCCTCTCTAGTGGATTTCAGTTATTTTTCTTATGGTTTCAAGGGCTCTCTCTCTTGTTAACCATTTCGGCTTACTCTGGATTGGGCAAGTGTAAGTCAATACTGTCATTCCCTTTTAGATGGAAATTTTTGACATTATAACACTTTTTAATTCTATCCAATTTTCCTCTAATCCCTTTGTCAGGCTTCCTATGGAGTCCTGATTGTGTCTGATGCGGAAAGGCAGAAGAAAATAAGAAAATTTGTTATTAATTTTGTATTATTATTTAGGAATAAATAAAATATTACATTAATAGTGGATTATTAATATAATTATTTAATAGGATATTCTAGGTGAGTTTTATTTTAATTGGGAGAGTTTTATTATAGTAGTAGATTTTAATTAAGAGATTGTTTCTTTTTTTAAATTAGGGTTTTTAATTAGTCCCCAAGTATTGGGTTTTCTATTTAAATATTGTAATACTTCATTATTTGACAGATTATGAAATATTAGTTGATTTGAGATCAAAGGTATGTGTTTTTATGTGTGCTTCTTTACCGATTCTCTGCGGAGATAGGTACTTTTATTTCTTCTTTCCATTTTATCATACGTCACTTGGTATCAAGAGCCAAAATTCCTGATATCTTTTGTTTTCACCTAATTTCTTCCTAACCCTAATTTTTTCTAGCCTCCATCAAATTGTCGAAATTCGCTAGAGAATCGACAACAATTTTTCAAGAAGAAAGCACAATCTACAGCAGAAATCGTCATCACCGTAGTCTCCATCTATCAAAAAAAATGCTACAGTACTCTGCTGCTACAGTAATTCGTTTTTGGTAAATTACAGTTTAGTACCCCCAAGTTTTTGAAATTTTCAATTCAACACCCCAAGTTTTTGAAATTTTCAATTCAGCCCCTCAAGTTTCAGAAAAGTTCAAATCAATCCCTGTACTTTTCGTTTTCCTCAATTTCAACCCCTACAATTTTAATAGTTTTCAGTTTAGTCCCTATCAAAAAATAATAATTTCTTCAAAGTTTGATGATAGAGCAACTTGAGTATTGAGTTTTTGTCACATGCGAGTACCTTAGAAATTCTTGTGTTCTGTATAGTACGAAGTATTGGTAATTATGCGATGAGCTCGCAATAATGAAAACAATTCTTGTCAATTTCAAATCACATTACGAGTACATAACTGTATCTTATCGTCCATATTTTGTTCAAGCGCAAGGGAATGTTCATCCTAATTGTGTTTATGCAACTACAGCGACGCATTAACAAGAGGAGATTTGCAAAGCAAATTCTCACAAGGTAACTGATGAATGTATCGCAACATTTGAGACTAAAGAAGAGCAGGTACTCTCACATATTGATGCTTGTGAGAAACATGAAGTGGACATGGAAGATAAGTGTGTTGAACACATTGCCGATATGGAAGAAATTGAAGTTAAGTTTGGCCCCAAATGCAAAAAGATCAAGGGAGAGAAAATTGAGGTTAACCATGTTGATTTTCTGTTTCCGATTGATACATTAGAGTCTCAAGGTATTTCAAATTTCTATGTTATATTGGTGTTATTTCACAAAATTGTGCTCATAACATTGAACGTTTGGATGCACATGTTTTGTGGGAACGTATCTTATGGGCTATGGTTTATTATTCTTCAAAACTCATGGACGAGTTTTTTTTCAGAGGAGAGGAGAGAATGATGCAGAGTAAGAAAGAAGAAAACAAGAAAATTTATTATTAATTTTGTATTGTTATTCAGGAATAAATATTGGATTAATAGTGGATTATTAATGAAATTATTTAGTTAATTAGGAGAGTTCTATTATAGTAGTAGATTTTAATTAGGAGATTGTTTTCTTTTTTAAATTAGGGTTTTTACTTAGTCTTCAAGTATTGGGTTTTCTATTGAAACATTGTAATATTTCACTATTTGATAGATTATAAAATATTAGTTGATTTTAGATCAAAGTTATGTGTTTTTGTGTGCTTCTTTACCAATTCTCTACAGAGATGAGTATTCTTATTTCTTCTTTCCACTTTATCCTACATCAATGTCCTATGAGTTTTAGAACCTGAGATAAGAACTAGAGTAAAGGGGATGGGAAAATAGAAGGAGATGAGAGATTAGATGAATTGGGTATGAGTAGAAGATTTCAGAAAGAAGAGGATTAGAAATCAGAGGATCAGATGAATGAGGAAAAAGACAGAGATAGGGATGAGTCATAATTGTGAGCTCACACATTTTCATTCATAATAATCATATATTCATTACAAGGCTTAGCTGCTATATTTATAGGAGAGAATTCACATGGAATTTTTTAAACAAGAAAACATATGAAAAGACTACTACCCTTCTAACAACTTCACATGCCTAATACTTATGCTAGAAATTACTAACTAATCTTTCCCTTTTATCCTCGAGTCTTTTTCTGAATTTGTTGTGCTCGACACCCCTCAGTAGCAATTCCATTTTTAGACCACACACCTAACCTGACTTTGACAAACTAGGTACTAATTGTAAAACAACCAACATGCAAATATTTTAAAATGGTGAGCTTTGGCGAAGAAAGGAATTACAGATAGATATAGGAAGATATTAGATACTTGTAGAAGTTCCAACTACTTGTAAGGCAAACCTTTACAAACATTTCCAAATAACCATATAGCTTAAGATGCAGGATTAGCTGAAGAGCTTTCCTTTTTACCATATATTCTAGGATACAAACACTTCTAAAATGGCTAATGTCCGCTTAGGACACATGTCAAACACCAACAAAGAGCAGATACTATTAGACACATCAGTGTGTTGATACCGTAGATACTAAATTCTGCATTTGGGACACTTGTACAACACTTCTAGACACTCCTCAAAATGCAACAAGCATCCGTTGATGATGATATATGTCTTTTTAGGATGCTAAGGATCGGTGACATTGTTTATGAGATAGAAGGTTATCTTAAAATGATTTAAAGGTAATATACTAGCTTCTTCTTTTTTTTTCTTTTTTTTTCTTTTTTTTTTGCTAAATAGTAATATACTAGCTTCACAGCCTTATTACATCAAATTTATACTCATATGATAATAATTATTGTATATACTCATTTAAAAGTAGAAAATAATGCTCTATTTGATCAAAAGTTGGTAAATATTGTAAACAAACCAGCTTTACAAACTGCTAGTTGCAAGTAACAATTTGTTGTTGCATCAAACATAGCAAAGATACTAATCTGGCTAACACTGAAATTGGTAAATGAAATAATTGAACAATTGAAAAATGAGATTATTCAAGAACATGCATATTCTGTGCCTGTGCATGTGCATGTGCATAGGGATGTTCAAATTTTTCGATTTTTTTGGTTTTTTACCGAACCGATCGGTATCGGTTTTTTTCAGCACCGGTTTTTTCGATTTCGGTTTTTTATATTTTTCGGTACCGGTAGCGGTATGGGCATTTTTGAATTTCGGTTCGATTCGGTATATCGAAAGAATCGAATTACATAATATAATAATAAATTTATATTAATTATTATATAATTAATAATACTTATATATATTGCTAATCGGTAAAAACCGAACCGAATTTGTACCAAACCGGTAATTCGGTTCGGTTTTCGGTTCTTATTTTAGCGGTAATTTTGATTCAGTACCGGTTCGGTTTTTTACCGATGAACACCCCTATATGTGCATGTGTCCTACAACTGCATGTCCTTGTCATCTAGTCCGTATCGAGGTGTACACGCCCCGTAAAAACTAAGAATACCTCATTCCAATTAGATGTCCATTGGCATTTCACACATTTTAAAAACAGATGAAAGTAATTAAAAATATTGTCAAATGTGCCACTTTTACACTATATAAACCCACCTACATAAACAAGTTACAAAACAAAAATTTTATGGGATGAGTTCAAAAAACAATTGATGGGCCCCTATCCAGAAGTTCATGCAAGGCACTGATTTCAGGACACCTGCAGAAAGAAAGGACAAAATCTAAAATGGGACGGAGGGAGTATTGTTGTAGTCAATGAAACTAACGACTTGATAGGAATCTAGAGGACTTGAGATAAGTAACAACAAAGTATGTTAAGTCTAGTAATAGAAAGAATACAGGCAGAGATATATGTAGTAGAATAAAAAGGTAGGGAAATGTTAAAAATGTTGGATACTTGGTCTTATCACTCAGAAGGTGAGATAGGAGATCTAACCCTCAGATATAAAGGAAGTTTTATGGGGTTATTATATGACCACCTTGTATCTTTGAAGCTAAAAGAAACTTCCAGGAATGGCCAGAGAGCAAGCCACATTTAAATTGAAAAAATGATAGATAACTACAAAGCAAGCTAATAAATAAAGGTGAGATTCCATAATTCTTACTTATCGCATAGCTGAAAATTTTTGCACTGGTTGCAAACCCAACGGTTTCCAGATGCCATTTGAATACAGCAATGACTGCATGAATGCTGCAAGTGAACCATGATGAAATCTTCCTTCATTGGGCTAATTGTTTCACCGAGCTGGGAAAAAATAAGAGAGTAAGAATGGCAAACAATAACTTCAAAAAAGATAATTACTTTCAAATAACTGAAACAACAGGGGGGGGGGGGGGGGGGGGGGGGGAATCACTCCATGTATTACAAGCTCTGCAATCTGATAATTAATAAAGAATGACACTAATAACAACCTTTTGATAGTTGGACACAAAAAATGAAAATAAAATTACTAGATAAAAAGGAAGAAAAAAATTTGATGAAAGGAAATTTTTTTTAAAAAAATATGATGATAATAATAAATATAATACCAACAGAAACAAAAAATAACAACAGATTCTTAAGTTTCCAAATAAAGAAAAGAAAAAAAGAGGAAAAAAAAACTATCAAGAAACCAATGACATTATGACAATAATCATGGGAGAGTGACTATATTTATAGATTTAAATGTTTAAATTACTTTATGCATTAGTAGCAGATCCTTCGATGCATTTCCAGAAAGATCAGCCTGGCCAGACGCTTTTAAAGCTCTTTTTGTAATAGTTTTTTTTGTTGTTCCCTTCTTGTGCAGCTTTCTTCCATCCTCTTCTTGTTGGAGCTGATAGATAATATCCTCAGCAGCACCAGGCCAATAGTCGCCATCAAAATATGGTAATCGAGCTGCAGTCACCTTAGCTTTACATTCCCCAGCATTAGGAACAAAGAAATGGTCGTATAAGTTAGTTAGCTCGACAACAATATTTTCCTTCGCGGCTTTCCTTAACATTGATAAATACCTGTTACAAAAAACAAAAAAGAGAAAATTAAAAATTCATTAAGTATACACACACACACACACACACACATATATATAATTTATATAGGGTATCAATGTCAAATTGCACTGGTAATGCAGGAAAAATAAATGTCATATTGACAGATATTAGGGGCTCACCACTCGCGGAGCTTATCAGATTTTGGTGTCTTCTGAATTTCAGGATGGCAATATAAAATATAATCTTCACCCTTTAGTGGAGGACAAGCCCATATGTAGCAACTTGTGAAACCGCGTTTCTTGCAATAATCTAGGTATCCAATCTGGGAAGTGAATCAGATTATATATTATAATTGATGCAGAACAAAAAGTGCATGGTAATAAAGAAAAATGTCAAATGGTTTTTGCCACCCCTGTAAGTAGACCTGGCAAAAAAAGTCCAAGCCCGCGGGAGGCCCAAAAAAAAGTGGGCTACGGGCTTCAATTTTTCAATCCAAACAAAATGGGCCATTTTGGCCCGGCCCAGCCCGTTGCCCAAATTATTTTTTTATTTTTATTTTCTTCCCAAAAAAAATAAATACAATACATCAATATATAAAAAAAAATATTTAAAATAACTTAATTCATTAATCGTTTAGATCAATTTATGGAACAAAACTTCTATTTATTTGTTCAAAATACTATTATCTCCAAACATATGTCTATTATATATGAAAGAACTTAAATAAGGCAAAATTTAAAATATTATTAATTATCATATGTTAATAAAAAATAATAATTAATTATATTTTTATATACTTGCACATAGCAGAATACGTTACATGTATAATCAAATAACTGTCATTATATTTTTTGTTAATAAGTAATTTTTTATTGAATAAAACAAATTGCATGGTATACTCAATAGTCTAAAATCAAAACATCATGTTATGTATCATAATTGTAAAAAAAAAAATTAATAAAATAAATATAAATTAATTAATTAATTAATAAAATAATCAAATAGCCCGCGGGCCAGCCCTGCCCGTTCGGGTCACGGGCTGAAGTTTTTTGGCTCAATCAGGCCGTTTTGGCCCAGCCCGTTTGCTAGGTCTACCTGTAAGGGGTCGACCAGCCCACAAACTAAGATTTGCTTTTGCTCCGAAGGAATTGACAGTGCCCTCCTATAAGCACAAAGCTCACATAAGCAGTTTAACTACTCAATTTAATATAAAAAATAACTTGGTAATCTAGACTTCTACGAACTCTAATTGCAACAATTCACTAAAGAAACATAATTAAATTCAAGTCTAATTACACAGGAGATAAAATATAATTCAAATAAATTCTTAACCTTTTACAATACTCGCCAATCAATTTCGCATCAAAGAATCTAGTAGGCCAATTGATGCATAACAACAAAAACCAAAAAAAATAATCTACAAGAAAGCAAGAATAAACAGATTAGAACACTTGCCAAAATTTCATGGTAAACATATGTACGGAGAGCCTCTCCCGTCACTGTTTTAATCTCT
The DNA here is from genome assembly GCA_947179155.2 of Hedera helix. Classification (NCBI taxonomy): domain Eukaryota; kingdom Viridiplantae; phylum Streptophyta; class Magnoliopsida; order Apiales; family Araliaceae; genus Hedera; species Hedera helix. Next base: position 18,509,535 of record OX359266.1, on the reverse strand, counting down.
GGCCTAAAATACTTTACAGAATCCAAGTATGAAAGATAAACACGGCGATGATTTGGCTGCTGACACTCTGCTCCAAATTCTTGAACATACATGCCAAATAGGCACACTTCTACACCTTCAATTTTCTGAAACAGCAAAACTACCTGAAAGAAGATTCCTTGGTTGATATGGTGGCACAAATATAACTTCAAAAAAAAAAATAATAAGAAAAAATAAAAATAAAAAAACATATTAACCTAATTAAATTATTTCATATTTCCTATATACCTTTGATTTATATGCAAACTCCATCGGATAATTTTCTTCCTGAAAAATCTCAAGAAATCGCTGCTTCACTTCCAACTTCTTGTCCACTGACGACACTACTCTAATAACAAGAAATTCTGCTCCTGGAACCTGGCATATTTTCATTGCGGAAAAAAAAATAAAAAAATATGATAATTGGCAGGCTAGGTTATGCTTCTCAGAATAAAATGCATAACAGAAATTAAAATTGACAAATAGTGAACATTCAGCATCTGTTAAGTTAATGCACTCACAATCAATCCAGAATAGCCTGCAACTCCTTATGATTACAATAACTCCACCACCCAGTGCATACACCCTACCTCTCTTCTACCCCACCCAAAAAAAATGGAAAACAGACAGGAGGATTATAACAAGAAGAAAAAATCCAACAAATATCATTGTCATGCATTAAAAAAATCTTACTAAATATGCCTATATTTAACCATGGTAATTCAAGTTGCTAATTTTGAAACTTCAGCTCATTTAAGGTACCTGAAGTATCAAAACCTTGACCAAAGGCAAAAATATGAGGAAAACAGGGGGTGTGACTGCTCACGCTTGTGTGTGCACAGTCCCCCCATTATCTCTTCACTCGCCCGTTAAATCTCCCCACAACGATCTCACTCCCCTCAACGTTCTCTCTCCCTCCTCCATGTTCTCTTTCTCTCTCCCATCACCTCTTCATTAATGGACCTTCGATTTCAACTTGCATTGGCCATGAGGATACAAGTCAGGTGGTAGATTCTGGTGGTGTATGACAATAATGATGTTGGTAGATTCTGATGGAGATTGTGGTGGTAGTCATAGCAGATGACTCTGAGTGTTGTGGTGGTGAATTAGTTGTAGTGGATGGATGTGGTGGTGCAGTGGTGGTGGAGATGGCGGTGCGATGGTGGAGGGGATGGGATCTTATGATGATGGTGGTGGTGTTAGAGATGGTAGGCGGTGGGTGTGATGGTGGTTGGAGTGGATATGGTGGTGCTTGTGCTTTGCCTTTAGATATGGCAGTATGATATGGTGGTGATGTGATGCTGGGGTGGTGTTGGATGGGGGTGGGTGGTGCTAGATGACGGTGGATAGTAATAGTTGGTGGCAATGTTCCAAAAATCGTTAGGCGGATCTAGACGGCGAATGAGTCATTTTCCTAGGCAGACTAGGCTTTTTTCTAGAGCAGCCTTATTTTATTTTATTTTATTTTTGTACATCCTTATCATACTATACAAAACATATAATAGATGTGAACATTTTAAATTTTACATGAAATATGATTTTTTTTAAAATAATCCTACAAGGCTTAACAAATTCATTTCAAGTATTATAGAGTTTCAAAATAGAAGTCTGGTTCTGCTTAGGCGGGGACCTAAGTGCCTAGTCAAATCGAGGCTGTAGAGAACCACCTAGCCGAAAATTAATTGGACCTAGGTGGGAGTTTTTAGAACATTGGTGGTGGTCGTGTTAGTATTGATGGAGGATTGCTAGTTTAACCACCAAAAAGAATGAGCATAAAACTTCACCATTTAGGTGACTATGCTATGGCACCTACTGTGTGCACAAAAAATATTTAGCCCAAAGCAAATGAGGTCCTAACTAAGCTACATCCTTGCTACTTGTGATACATTTTTTATCATGTAGATAATTTCTTGTCAACGTAACGGTGAGTTCCGAGGTGTGAAGTTGGAGAGAAGGTATGTTGTGATTGGGGTTTTGAATAAGACGACCTTTTATTTTTGATTTTTGATTTATCTTTTTTTCATATTGAAAAAGAAATAAGAATGAGAAGTGTAAAGCTTTTTATCATCCTAGCATTGAGCTATTTTTCCCCAGGACCTCCCCTATAATATCATTCGCAATAGAATCTAACCACTAAGTTCGGAATGGATTGGTGTGGTTCCTCTACAACTAGGACACCAGAATATCAAACAATGAACGAAAAAATGTGTGAGAGAAAAGCATAATGGCTAGTGATTGTGAGGCCCCAATCCTTGATAACATCCACAATCGTTAGGATAACCATTTAATCCAATTCTACTTCTTAAGCCTTCTCTGTAGATAAGGTTCCACAATAGTTAGGTAACCATTTAATCCAATTCTACTTCTTAAGCCTTCCCTTTAGATAAGGTAACTTACATGATGCCCTCAATAACATAAAGAAGCACAAATTCATTTAGTAATGAGAACCTGTGCTCGATAAACTCAATTGAAACACAGACCACCATGGTATATAATAGTAGTGCAAGTCAAGTAAATTACCTCATCATAAGTTTTCCCTTGGACCCTTGCCCTGTCTTGTCTCTCCTGCTTCAATCGTTTAAACAATCTCTGCTCTATGTGATCACTGAGAATTGTTCTAGGTAAATCTTTTGCTCCAAGAACTGCACTCTGCGGTAACGGCATACGCTCTCCTCTTTCAACTTCTGCTATATAGCAGTTTGGACAAGTATACTCAGCTTGACCACCGTCATTCCTCCGCCCATTAAACAGCGCACAGATTTGATGTTGCCAAGCTTCACACTTGTCACATTGAACCCACTGCACAAAGTGGCAAAGATCCAATATCTATCAGAAATTTGTACAAAAGAAAGCCTCAATAAACATAAATAAATAAGAGGATCTGGCATACCCATTCTTCAGTGTCCTCGTCATTTTTCTTCTTCTCCAGTCTTGCCTTCGGAATAGGAGTTCCGTCAACAATGATTGTATCTCCACGGGCTTCATTATGGCACGGAATGCAGAAGTAGTGTCGTGTATCACCGGTTCCTATGGTGTAATACATTGCATTTCTTTTAATACGGGCACCACAAGGTGTGCAATATATTGGTGGTGGTTCAAATGTAAGCTTCTCAACTGCACATAGCTGACAAGAGTTCTCACTGATGGAGTGCTCCATGGCTTGATTCTTTTCTGCCTTTGCTTTACTCTGTCAAAAGCAAAATATAAGAAAATACTGTACATTAAAAGAAAACGCAAATAAACAGGCATAGCTTTCTTCAGAAAAACAAAATATATGGTCCTCCACCTCCACTCGCTAAAAATACAAGCAAGTCTTTCATGGAATCTTCAAAAAGCATCTAGTATCCATGACAAATACTTGACACGACGGTAAGAGTATGAGATGTGCCAGACACGTCTTTGGAATATGGTTGAATCATGCATGAACTCTCCATAATGCATTGACTACCCACATTGGCCATTTGGCCAATAGTAACCCTTATTCTAAACCATAACCTGGTTCCCCATCATTTAGCAACTTACTTTCTTGCAATTTTTCTTCACAAATATTCTCTTGCAACTTCTTCATTATTTTCTAGCAAACTCAAAGGCAGTTAAAAGCATTTGATTCTTACTTTTTCTATTATATCATTTGGGAAAAATTCTTCAACAGAATTGTAGGTTTATTATCGACCAAAATGCAATCCATGTGTAGCATATATGCCAGATTTCGAGTCAACTAATAATCAATCCACAACTGTACTATAACTACAGATCTTAAAAGAAAAAATATAAGCAACCTCTAAACTGACCTGGCCAACCCACTGCCTGAGACCTGTGATATGCTCCCGAACTTGCTCCGGCGTAAACAGTTCAGTCAATGATACTCCCTTTATTTTTGGCTTCCCAGACTTCGTTGCAGCATTTTCAGCAGGCAGTGCAAAACTGCCATGTTTGGCCTGATCTTCTTTCTCAATCTTAATGCTTTCCTGCTTAGGAAAACCAGCAGGATCTCTTGATATAGCAGAATCACCATCGGCCATTTGAATGAAGGTTTCATGCATGTTATCCTTCTTAATCTCAACAACAGTGGAACTTCCAAGTGCAGAACTTATAGGAGCCTTCATCTTAACGCCTATAACCTCAGATTTCATTACCCTACAAGTGTCACCAGCTTGATGTTCCTCATATTGTAAATCCTGAAGAACATGAAGTTCACTGATAGCAGGAACTGTTAGAACAGAACTTTCATGTTCAGAAGTAATAGATTGCGAGGGCAGCTGCTCAATCTTCATGCGTTTCACGGATGGTTGCATATCTTCTGAAGTTGCAACAATGGACTGACTCATCTTCAGAGTCGACCTAACTGAAGCATCCCTTATATCATAGGTTTTACAGGATCCAGCGACTGAAGAAGGGAAACTAGACGTAGAATCTTGATGAGCTCGTGCCTTCAGTTGCATCAGCATAAACTTCATAACTGGAATGCAAACAGGGCAATTTGGATTCCTGCAATGCTTGTGATGTTCAATCAATAACTTGGTAAAATGGCAACGAGGATATGAACATCGAGTTATACTGCATCTTTCAACATGCTGCAACAGTTCTTGAACAATAATGCAATTCTTTTCTGGACATTTCCCTTCAGAAGCATTACATGCACGAGCATGCCGTAATAACAACAACCACCTTAGTTGGTTCTTAAACTGCCGTTCACGGTTCAGATTACAAGATCTAAGCATAACACTACTAGCATTGCGGGGCTCTGCTGTTCTAATAGCAACATTTTCATAAATGATCGACACTTCGGAGGATAAATTATTCTGCTGAGCATCATCTTGCCCAGAAATTCTCTGACAAAATTCCTCCTGAACATTCTTCTCGTGTGACAAGTTTCCAAGCATCTGGGGTCCATCTTGAGATCTAGGATGCCATTGACCTTGTAGTACTGTGTCTGACTGAACTCCACTGTTACAAATAAACTCACTCTGAGAATCGGTAACAAACTGGTCATGATGTAACAATTGTTCCATCTGTTCAGTAGTTTGAGTCAGTGGTGAGCAAATATCCTGTGGACCTGGTGGAATAGAAAGCAAATGACCAACTCTGGAAAGGTCTTCTGTAGAGTTCTGAAATTGATTTAGCATCTCAAAAGATTGAAACTGTCCAGAGACTTGAGAGTGCAAAGATTCCTCCTGTCGTTCTATACCAGGCTCGGACTTTATTTGACTACCTAAGTCGGATGTCATCTGAGATTGACCAAATGCTTCATTTTTTAGCCAAACCTGATGCTGCTGACTTTGCAGCTTTTGTTGACGTTGATGTTGAACAAATTGCTGTTGCTGAAAATGATGAGTCTGCTGCTGAAACTGTTGCGGTTGTTGAGACTGCACAAGATTCTCTCGAAGTGAATGTGATGATTGAAAGTTCAACTTTTCTGATTGATCCATTGAAGGCTTTATATTTGCAGCCTGTTGAGTACTGAGCAAATTCGACTGATTGGTCATCAAAGGAGAATTCATTTTTGGTGCAGACTGCAGACTTAATGGATTCATGTTCTGATTATTTGACATTGATCCAGCAGAAGTTACAGGGGCATAGAAGTTTTCAGAACCAGAAGAATCTGCAGTACTATTCCCGTATCCATCACCTGCCATGAGAATAATGTTAAAAAAACAGTTGATCACATTTCTAGGTGTCTTTAACAGTTTGCCTTACATCACTTGGTGCAACTGTGTGTGCAAGCGTCTAAGAAAGTACCCTGCAACATTTGTCTCTGATGTTGGTCGAGATGTTGCAATGGTTTCGGTGAGTTCCCATAGAGTGGGGCAGGCAGGTAGCCCTCAGAAGTTCCTAGACCATTCACAACCTGTAAGTTGTTCCTCATCAGCCCTAAATTGCCAGCTAAGGCCCCATTTGAAAACCCATAAGATTTCTGCGACAAGCCAGACCTGATTCCGCCACCCATATGGCTGCCAAGGTTGTGCAATATATAACCGTTTTGACCACCAACATGCTGCTTCTGTTGCAGGGGCTGTGATACCATCGTAGATTCAAAAGTTGAAAACCCAACAGTGTTACTAGACTCCAAATTCAAGTAAGGCTGATTATTATTGTTATTAGCAGTAGTAGTAGTAGTATTAAGATTAGTATTAGTATTAGTGTTATTGGAATTGTTAAATCCCGGAGTGGGTATCATTTGGCTTGCAATTCTCTGTCCACCAATAGATGGAAGTATGTTAATGCCACCAGAATTGATGGAAAAGTTGGAGGGTGACTGTTGAAATCCACGAGTCAAGGACCCTGCAAAATTGGATTCTGTTAAGACTGGGATAAAAAGATGAGGTAATTGCATTATTCACTTGAGCAATAATAAATGTTTATGAGTACCATCAGATGAATTGAAGGATCCTGTATGCATGCCACCAGAAATTGTGCTGGCAGTGGACAAGAAGCTTCCTGTGTTAAAAGCAGAGGATGCAATGCTATTACTAGCATTGGAAGTAATCATGGAGTTATCCACAGATGATGCGATAATCAAGCTTGAGTTTCCACTTTGAGGCATACCAGGAGTTGGTATCACAGCACCGATGCCAGAGGAAGAATTAACATGTTGAGGAGGACATTGTTGACTGCTATTATTCATAGGTAGCCGTCTAATCAAAACACGTAAACGGTTCTCCAAGGTCTCCAAATTCATATAGTCATCCTAACAACATAAGAGAGTGGCATCTCATAATCAAAACGAAATACAAAAAAATTATACACATAATAATTAGTTGCCTCGTTAAATAAGTAAGTTTAGAAGACATTATCGAGAAACATTTTCATTCAACAATAAAACAAAAGTGTTTCCAAATTTTTGAATGATAAAGACTAGTAGTTATTGTTCTACAATCAGTCACAATTGCTCAGCGAAAAACCACGAGTAACAAAACCTTTGTGGCAGCAGTCTTGAACAGACACTCCTCTAAGCGTCTTCCTACATCTAGCAACTTCTTTGTTGTTATATCATTAGATTGTTGCTGCCGATTGATAAGATATTCAAAGCTGGAAAACAGAGATCAGAAAGCTTCATCAAATTTCAATGCTATATAAAATATCTTTAAATGCATTTGGCAGAAAATATTTAGAGGTGAGTAGTCCATGCAATAAAGTTGAACAAAAAAAGATGCAAAATGAGCCACACACTAAAAAGTTATCCAGGTAGGTCAAAAATTGCAATCAAATATGCAAGTTACAGAATCCTAATTCAGTATTTATGCATAGAGCATGGAGTTTATAGGTACAGGAGACCATGACACTTTCTATTTAATAGTTCAGAACTGAGTTATTGAACTTATATAATCGGAATGCACAACATCCTCAGCACCATTTGCAAGTGGTCATTGCGTAGAGGGGGGAGTTCATGTCTTTTAAACATTTGACACCTTGTCATGATCTGAAATTGTGATCAGTACTGTTTTGTAACTGAACTAGAGAGAATTAGAGAAGAAGAGAGATGTAAGAGAAAAAAGGGAGAATTAGAGAAAGAAGGATTCCAAGAAGTAAAAGAGAGAGTTCATGTCTTTTAAAGAGATCGAGATAACTAGAGAGAGAAAAAAGAAGAATGTGTTAGAAAGAAATCTGAAATTACATAATACTCCCTCCATTCAAAAATATAGGATCGAGTTTATTTTTCAAAGTTAATTTGAGATGTTTTCAAATTCAAAATTGATGTGATTCATTTAACTTTTGAAAAGAATAAATCTTGTAATTAGTATTAGTAGTTTGACTTTTACATTTTTTATAGTTGTACTGTCTAGAACTAAATTAATTCATATCAAATTTTTAATTTGAAAATATATGAATTTGACTTCAAAAAGTCAATAGTGATCCTTTAGGTAACTTTTCCTTACAGGTACTTACAGACTAAAACTAATACTTCCTCTGTTCCAAATTATAAGTTATTGTTGACTTTAGAAAGTTAATTTGAAACATTTTTAAATTCAAAATAGAGATGATACATTAAAAATTATGAAACAATAAATTTTATAATGAGTATTACTTTTTAAATAGTTTATAATATTCATCATTGTATTGTATTGACTAAAATTAAAACAATTCATGTCAATTTTAAGTTTAAAAATGTCTTTACGTTGACTTTAAAAAGTTAATAATTATCTTATATTTTGGAACAGAGGGAGTACTATAAAATAACTACTATGCCCTCCTGCTCTGGGCTGTTACTAACTCTAATACTCAGCTATGACGTAGGGTAACAAACACTCCCCCTTAAAATAATCCAAGTCGTCATGGATTAAGATCAAGAACAGGAAGTAATAAGTCATGCTGCTCTCATCTTCCAAAAAGAATCATTCCCACTAGCATGCTTCTACTAATTCGACACTTCGATACTTGTTGTCCCTTCTAGCATATAAGCCTTATGCTGATTACCATTAGAGGCCCTATTTCAAATTGTCCTCCTTGTCCCACAATTGGCAGCTCTGGAGCTGGAATGTCATGGATTCCAATCCTTTTTCTTAGCACAACCTCCAAGATCAAATATCAGTAAAGTTTCATTAAATTTTCCCACCAACTTCTAAGTATTTATCACCAAGTCTTCTGTTCTAGTCCACTTGACTTGGTTTTTCTTAGCTCTGGACTACAGAAACATATTCATCTTCTTGCTGTCACACCATTTGTCTTGATCTGAGTTCCCTCGGGCTTCAATTCTGCATAGGCTCCCGATACTAACTGTAATGAACCTTCAAGCCTCTGATATTCAAATTTCATTTCACTGAGAGAGCTATTAAGAGTAAGAACCTCAATCTCATTGTGCAGAAGTGAGATTTTCTGTAACTGAATCTTAAGGCTAGTTCCGCTAGTTGTGTAGTCTTTCACGTAGCTATCAAAATCTTATGATACGCGATTAGTCTCATACAACACGGCAATTCGATATGTATCCCAGTCCTAGGGTGCATCGAAAATGACTGTCCTGTACCATTCAGTTATGATACGATAAATGAAACAATGCATGATACTTTTAAAAACTAGCAACATATTTGAAAAGGTTTTATATAGATCCAAAAGAATAAAAGCAAAACGTTTATGCCTTCTATCATTTTAAATGAAGAGATTTTTTAGCGCCAACATATTCTACATCGTTTGATGAGCCACTAAACACATTTTATAGTTGCATAGTTTCTTCTACATAATATCACTATATATTTCTCACATTACTTTCTATATGAAGAAACATAAATATACTCTTTATTAATCTAAATTATTCTCTTTTGTTTTATAGTTCAAAGGTGAATTTGAATTTTCGTTTTCTCTGATTACTCTATAAACATTAGTAAAATAATATCTAATCATTCAATTTAAAATATTTTGACTACTATTTAACTTTAAAATTTAGTTTCAGGTAATAATAATTTTTACTTGACTAATTTTATATATAGTCAAGCAAGAATGCTTAATTGTCCAATAAATTTTCTGGTTCATATGTTCAAAAATATACAACGGACATTTTTCATTTTATTTCCGTATTGTACAATATAATTTACTATACGGTACATGAGACCCGATATTGGGATTTTGATAAAAACGATACAATTCGCAATTTGACAACTATGGTCTTTCTCAATTAGTTGACATCAGTATCGATTCAAGCTCTTCAACTGTTCCTGTGAATTCTTCTTCATTACATCTGACATTTTACAATCAAACCTGTAGTTTTTCATGGTTAGCCACAAAAATCTCATGGTATTTTTGGAATTTCATTTCCATTGTGGAAGACGAAAAAAATTTTCTAAAGAATTCGCTAAATTATATAAGAAAAAATATTATGCTCCCCATTCAGACCCTTTTCTCCTCGGTACACCAATGCAACAAGGAATGTCCATTGTTCTACTAAACAAGTAGTGTTAAAAAGCTTTCAGTAGGAGACCGGGAAAGGAGAGTTTCCTCACCCCACCCCCTTCCAACAAAATAAATTTCACGAGTGGTGTACTTGGTGCTTAGGTGAAGTAGTTGAGTACTGCAATCGAAATCACAAGTTCAAAAGTCCCCTTTCTGTTGTACAGAGGAACGTCTTTATCTAACTATTTTTGCTATGCACGAACGTAATTCTCATAACTAACCTCTAGACCTAGCTAGAATCAAAAGTGGCTCTAGTTTACGGTCAGATGGTATTGTCCTTGGTCAGATGATTAGATAATAGAGAAAGTTCCTCCAATAGATTTAGAAACTTTGAAACACATTCCTGTGGATTGTATCTATCTTCTCCTCGGACAGCAATAATTATTGCACACACTTCTTGAAGAGCTACTTCCAGCTTGCTACTGTAATGACCAAGAATTTTAAGTGACTTTATAAATAAAATTAAGAATTTATTTTTTAATAAATTAAATTTTTGGTGAGAATTAATTTAAAGTCTTATGTGATTAGTTGACTATGTGACTATATGGTTGATTAAATTAAATGAAGGTCCAATTAATGAATACGTTAAATTAATGGACTAACCTAAGAATTTTAATATCAAATGATCGGTAAGATATTAGGTTTAAGTAAATATTCAATAAATTTTGAATATAGTAAACTTAATTTGATCATGGGATTTAATTAATGTAAATATTAAATGGGTGACAATATGCTAAAATATGTGGATTTATTTAATAGTCCAAGAATATAATTAATTCTAATGGCCTAGCCTTGTATATAAGTTAAACAAGTCCAAGCATTTAATTATGTAATAGACTTGTAAATTTGTTATGTAAATTAAATTAAATAGCCCACTACTTGATTTATTTTACAAGACAATGCTAGTAAGGGTGGTAGCCCAATGTTTTAATTATGTAGAGCCCAATAGGAATTTAACTAGTAGCCCAAACTTAACCCAATTTGAGAATTAAGTAAAAGTCAAAATATTGGTAAATGTAGCTACTAATTGAACATTTAAAAATAAAGCAAAAAGCATGGATATTGTAGACAAAGAGAGAGTAGCCGGTCAAGCTTGGGAGTCCAAGGAGGGTCACATGCAATCTCACTTTGGAACGTTCTTATTGGCTGACAAATACAAGCAATCTTAAAAGCTAACTTGGATATGGATTTCAAGGATTAAGTTAGTGATAAATTTATAAATATATGTTTGTATGTATAAATTTTGGATGAACTTAAACTAACCTAGACTATCTCTTTGACCAACTTAAGATTTTATTTTCTAAGTGTTAGTTGTTTTAGAGAGAAGAGCTCTCAAAGTGAGATATAAAAAGTTAGAGAGAGAAAAGTAAAAGAAAACCCTAAAGTTCGTTCATTAAATCTTCAAGTGTTAGTGGTTGTTGAGTGTTAAAGCCATTAAAGAGTAACTTTGAATGCCATCTACCTTCACAACCTACTTTGGAAAAAAGAGGAAAAGAGCATCAAAGGCAAAGAGATTTAAAAGTGTTTTTATCTTTAGAACTTTTAGTTTTAATGTCTATATATGTGATATATATGTTATTTGTGAGAATTATTGTTTATAATGGTATAAATACGTGTATTTGTAGAGATGTAGTTAGATCTATACATGAAAAGGTCTCTCTATAGTCAAAAAGTAATTTTAAAGCATAAAAGGTGTTTTGATGATTTAAAAACTATTTTAAAGATCTTTGTTTTAGATCTATACTTTCATATGTTAATATATGAGAATTGGAATGTTATAGACTTATGGGACATCAAATGATCTAAAAAGAATGAACAAAAAATGTATTAAAATGGATTTTTGAAGCAAAAACCGTCACTTTGAAAAAACTACCCAGGTTTTGTTTCAATCCGGACAGGCAAGGACCGTCTACTTTGGTGTCTGTTTTGATTTTGTACTAAACCAGACAGGCAAGACCCGTCTGTTTTAGTTTCTACTTTCGTTTTGTACTAAACCAGACAAGGTATACCTGTCTGCTTTGTTATCTAGATTAGACAAAAACGCATAATCAAGGCTTGTTGTGCAGTCTAAGCTATTTCATAATTAACCCATATATGGACTAATAAATTAAACTTAGAAATAATTTAAGAATTAGTTTTTTGACCAGGTCGGGTCAGTTTTAATTAATTAAACGGGTTGGATAAAGTTTTAAATGTTAATATAATTAATATGGGACCCAAATAAAATAATTATTTATTATTTAAATAATAAGGTAATATAATTGTTATTCAATTAACATCGAATAATAATTAAAGTAACTAGAAATAATTAATTATTTATTATTTAATTGTTATTAATAATAAATAAAGTAAATAAAAGGAATTAAAAATAATTAAATTAATTATTTATTATTTAAAATTAAATAATAAATAAAGAAATTAAGGTAATTATTTGATATATGAATATTAAATAAATTAAATGAAGTTAATAAAATAATTATCTATTATTTAATTAATATTAAACAATAGATAAGGGCATTTAATTAATTAATTATTATTTAAGGGATGTTAAATAATAATTAAAGAGGAAGGAAATTAAATAAAATAATTATTTATTATTTAATTAATATTAAATAATAAATAAATGTAATAAAAATCATTGTTTATTATCCAAACAATGTTAGATAATAGATGAGGTAATTAATTAAACAATTATAATAAATTGTTTAAGGGTTTAAATAAAGGGAAGAGGGATGTTTTAAGTTTAATAAATTAATATAACGTAAGGAGGAGTAATATTAGGTAATTAAATCATTACCCTAGTACAATTATGTATTTTTATAGGGATAAATGATATGAAATTGAATTGTGTTATATGATTATCCCAATTGATATAGATGCTAGATAAATAGCATAAATAGACGATCAAATGAACGATCATGTGTTGTACTAATTGATAGACCGACATTATTTATGTTAGGTCTTTCAAAGGAAATTAAGTTAAGAGAATTATCTGTAAGTCGACAGACAGGAAAGTTCCTTAACCTTACTCAAAATTATATTGAGCAAGTTCCTAAACCCTGACTTATTTTGTATTGCAAATTATTTCACAATCAATATTATTGTTATTCGCACGTGGTGCAATTGGATTCATATTCCACTCTTGAACTATGAATCATTTAAAGTTTTTACATTCATGAACTAATTAAAAAGGAAGTCTAAGCCACTCGTTCGGCCAGCCATATGTGTAATTTATTTTAAAGGCTATCCAAACCATAGTGATACGGATTCTTAGACTGAGAAAAACAACCTATAATGGGGAAGAACCTAAGTATCATATAAACAACACATACAGAATAAATATTATGCATACACATAAAGTACAAGAGGTTGATCCCCTCAAGTACAATTCTAAACATGTAACCAAAGAGGGTCAATCAAGAGATTGATTCCTCAACAGACGTTCACGGTCTATTTGACCACTCAACATTTAAATGATCAATTGTTATTCATTATTCAAGCATTGATCATATTGTTTAGATATTTATTCCTGAATTCATTGAATCATTCAATTCTTATTCAATCATGGCATATCTCGTATTATTAATATAAAACTTGTTGACCAAGCTATTTGCTCACCCGTGCTATGTCAAAAATTTTATTACAGCTAAACCTGAATGTTCAAATAAAGATAAGGGCAAGGGGAAGATAAACTCGTAGACGTGCTGGATGATTAATTGTCTACTGATATATTTTGTTTAAGACTGATTATATGTAACACGAATCCTATTGTATATATTAAATTCGTGATGTATTTTGATAAGGTTTCGTACTTCAGGACTAGTAGTTAACCCTTTTGTATAAACAACATATGTTTATTTTTCCGCAATAGATATTATGTATTGTTTTTGGGATGTGTGTATGATATAGTTGTATTGGATCGTGAGCACTAAGTTCGAGGTATTAGTACCCAAATTTGGGGGCATCACAGCTACTGTATGCACGTAAATTATGCATTTCAAAGACAGCTTCTGAACCTCTGCTCCCTTCCATCATGAGTTGCAGATATTTGACTACTGAGGTGTGTTACTGCTGCCTCATATTGAAGGTTCTCAACTTCAGCTGCCTTCTGCAAGTACATTTGCTTCAACAAGCTCCCGTCCAGATCAAGTTTTTCATTATGTTCATGGTCAAGGATATGGATATAATCATGTTCCAAAGCTTAAAGCTTTTTCTGTTGAGGCATCAACAGTCAGTATTGAGGAAAACTTCGCTTCAAAAGCTTCAATCTTTCTTGAAATCCCAGCAAACTTATATTGTGATTCCCTCAGTTCCTTTTCCACCAAGTGTTTCTGCAGTTCTAATCTCTGTTGCCTTAAATCTCCATTTGATTTTGTAAAGAAAGAACATTGTTTGAGAAGACTTTCTGCTGTGGCATGGAATTTTGGATTCGCTTTTTTCATATGCGCACTCTTTTGGTGCTTTTAATGACCGCTTTTGCTTGTCCTTCAACTTACTAAGTTTTAGTACCTTTACTTTGTTAAAAAGATCTGTTTGTGTTATCCTGAACATTCATTTATGAATGGGAGCTTCCAAACGGCTTGACCCTCTGTCCCTCTTGCTTCAGTCAAATATCTTAGTTGAGCTTCTAAGCCAGATATGTACTGCGATATTGTAAATTTTCTTCTTCCAATTCAGATAAATTGAGTCCTAATTCATGTCTGCAGCTTTCTTGCTCCAGTAATTTTCTTTCAAGCAATATAGGAATCTCTTCTGCTTCTGAGCACCACCATATCACCCCCCTTAACATACTCGAACATTAAGAGGTGATGCAACATTCTCTTTGCAAACTTCCATACTTTCTTCCACATGCTTTTTTATGCAGATTAGATAGTTGAGTTTTCTAGTTCCCTTATTGATACCTTAAAGCCTTAATTTCTTCTTCAGACACTGGGGTTTCTTCTAAAAACCTAGGAAAAGAGAGCCATTGCTGTTCAATCAAAACCAATTTGTACTGGTTTTTAAGTTTCTCCCAATACTCCAGCTTTATCAGACAACACATTTCCTCCTTGTGGCTCTTCATCAGATATAGGATCACATTCATAATCTGTCCTTCATACCATGAGTATACTATCTATCAATACTGATTATGTAACACCCTCAATTGCTTCAAATTTGTCAACAAACAAAGGCTGCCCTAGATAAACTGACTCTTCATCAAATATCAGGGGACCTCCATAACCAGAATCTTCATCATATGTCAGCCTCCCTTCGTATTCTTCATCAGAATTTTCATGCATTGAATTGCTGAAAAAACACTCCGGAATTACATCCTCATGTTTGCCACATAGATTTTCCAATGCCTCACATTTTTGTTATCTTTCCAATACTTCATAAAAAGAACTTGCTCAGTTTTCTTCAATGAGTCCACGACTACTTAGATTGACTTACGCAATTGCTCTCCAAGAGTTTATTACTTCCCTGATCAGTCTAAACAATTCTGGGAATAACCTCTCCCCATTCTCTTCTATTCCTTGTACTCGTGTATATTGCTTGAAACTCCCAAATTCCTTTGAAGGAGTTGCTGGTGAGTTCTAGTAAAGCCACACATGGAAGCTCAGTGAATAATACTAGAAGACTTTGGAATGAAGTTAATATGGAATCAGGACAATGATTCCCTGATTTCAACAATAAGAATTCAGCAGAATAAGCAACTGAACTACTTATATAACTTGAGCTGGATTAGGACACTATAGAGAGTGAATACTGAGAACAAGCAGCTTTCAAAGCTTTACAAATATGAACTACACTTTGTATACAATTTAAGTGAGTTATATAGAGTAAACGAGCTTGAAGTGAAAGAAAAGGCTTCAAGAAAGTAGTTTCTGATCAAATTATGTACTTAATAAGGTTTTAATATACTAGAGCAAATGTAGCAGAGATCAACCAATCAATTGCGCAGTATTGAAAACGAACTTAACTCAGACTAAAGATATCTAAATGCGAATAGTGAATTCAGCTGAATAGCGTGATTGTAATGTTTCTAGTGCCATTGCAACAATATAGAAACAATTGCAATAAACCAACTATATAATTAAAAGCACAACCTTGGTTTGGTTTAACCTAATTTTGGTTAAGCTTTCCTAATTCATGTTAGCATAAGTACTATCCAAATTTGTATTAATTAAATACTATCCAAATTTAAAAATATTCCTCTCTCTAAGAAGAATAGAAAAAATGATCTTTTTTTTTTTTTGTGAGCCCATGAATAAAAATTAGGGTTCACATTGAATGAACTAAAACGAAATTAACGAATAATGAACAACAAACCAACGAATAATGAACGAACGAACAAAAGATCAAAAATGACGGAAAACCTAAGATTGGACCCCCTAGGGTTCGACCCCTAAGGGTTGGTTACTTAGGGCCCGTTTGATGTTTCGTCTCCCGAACTCCGTCCCGAACGAGTTTCAAGCGGTACAATGAACAAATAATGAACCTGAAACCAAGTAAACTTGTGAAGACTTAAAAGTAATCCTTCTTAACAAAATAAACTTTTCATAAAAACGAGAATTGAGAGAAACAGACGAAAACCGATTAAGAAAACACGAAACGCAACGGAGGAGGAGCGGGACCCCTAGGGTTCGGCCCCCTAGGGTGGGGCCCCCTTGTGATGGTTCTTTCCCGCTCTGTGATGTATTTCTTCGGTTTTTTCAATGGTAAAATTGATTCGTGTGATTTTTCTAGACTTAATATTATTACCTTAAATGTATGATTTAAGAGGGGTAGTCATGAGTCCTAAGGTAGAAGACTCATGAAAACAACTTGTATTGAAAATCTGTTGAGGGATTGGATTGGTGGCTAGAATAATTGGATGATTTGGATATTACCCGGGTAATTAGAGGTATTTTAGAAATTTCCCTGTCATTAAGGGTATTTCTGAAATTTTCCTTTTGACATGTGTCTGGCACATGACCTAGACCCTATAAATACCCCTTCACTTGACAAATAAAGGGACTTTTTGGAACTTTAAGAACTTTTGTCACTTAAGAGCTCGCTCTCTCAAACCATAGAAGAAGTTGGGAGGAATTGTATCAACTCTGAATCGAGTGAATAAAAGTGTTGGCATTGCCTATCTGTAATTGACTTGAAACACTTGTCACGACTCTCAGACACCAGCGATTACGCCGTGATCCCGAGAGTTCTGCCACGTGTTACTTTAGTAGTTGCTCACCGGTTCTTCTCCCCTCTCCAATCTTTCAACTAATTCCGTATCTTTCGCAAGTTTCTCGTTTCCATCATTACTACGAACCTAACCCTAGCTAGGTACGTAATTTCCATGCCTACACTTTCCTATTCAAATTATTACAGATATTATACAAATTTACAATAATTAATATATAAATGATGTTTACAAATTTCTATCAATTAAATTTTAAAACATTCCTATTGATGCACAGGACGACAAGCCCATAAATTAAATGAAACCAGAGTCCGACCTGAGACTTGGTTGGAGCAATATAAAAGGTTTTGGAAGCCCAATTAGGAGGAATTGAATTTTAATTAGAAGTTATATTTTAATTAAGAGTTGTATTTTATTTAATTTGTAATTACCTTATTTAATTTGTATTTATCCTATTAGAATCCAATTTGGATTAGGAGAGTTATTTAGGACTATTATAAATAGGTATGTAATTCATTATTTTTTACACATTTATTTGAGTTTTGTGAAATCTTAGTGTGAGATATTTGTGCCCCACCATTATTTTTGGTATCATAACCACAAAATCCAAAACCCTCAGCCCCTGCTACCACTGCCCTAGCTCTAAACCACCTTCTGTCACCATTAAACGCTAACCCTATTTTATCGCTGACACCAAAAATCCCAACCCCGCCCCCCCCCCCCCCCCCCCCCGACCCTAATTCTTTGTCACAGACACCACAACCACAAACCGAAATCGGGACTACACCATACAACCGACCGACGCTACTAGCCACTTAGATTCAAAAAAAGACGAGAAGACCAAACGAAGACACAAAACAGAGAAAGAATAAGAGACGTATCGATAAGTAACAGCTGCCACCGCCACTGCTTCTCAGCCCCTGAAGTTTTATTGGTTTTCAGTTTAGTCCCCATCACAAAAAAAAAAAAACTTTATTTTTATTTGCAAGAACCATGGTGAATGTCGGAGAAGTCAACGCCAAGCTAGATGCTTATATGTTACAAAAAAATGATGGTTTTAAAAGAATGGAAGAGTCAATTGCCACATTAACTGCTCATGTTCAGATATCTATTACAGCACTTGCAACAAAAGTTGATGTATTCACGTCACGCGTAGATAAAGAACACAAAGATGCTCGTCGGAATTTTGAAGATCCACTTCCAGGTCCTAATCAGATGAAACTGCTACAACAGTAGGAACCTAATCTACGAGATAATTTTCATGTGCCAGACCCCCAATTGAATGCAGTGGATACAGGAGCAAAATTAGATGGTTGTGATTTCAATAGAGATCAAGGGCCTAAATCATTCTTCGATTGAGTTCATAGTTTGGAGAGTTTCTTTCGTTGGTTTGAACTAACTGATGAGAGAACTTTTCTTTGCTGATGCGAAGTTGAAAGGGACGGCCCGTATTTGGTGGGATCATCGTCAACGAAATTTATATACAGCTACATGAAGATGGAAGGATATGAAAGCTGCACTAACACGACGTTTTGTGCCTCCAAATTATAAGCAACGGGCGTGTTTGTAGTTAACTGAGTTGGTGCAAGGTAGTCGATTCGTAGCCGAATATACTTCAAAATTTTACATTTTAGTTACAAGGTCTGAATTTCCTTGAATTAAAGATGTTTTAATCTACAAGTACCGTCGGGGATTAAATTCAGAGATTGCCAATGATGTAGCCTCGGATAAACTCTTGCTCTTGGATGATGCCGTTGAGGTTGCCACCCAAGTAGAAGATAATTCGAAAAGGAATTTTGTTCGGCTTCCGATGCCAGTCTAAACTCGAAGTGAGCGGACTTTTGTGGAGTCTCTTCAGGACAGGCCAACAAAAAGATCATCAGCGAATCCTACAGCTACTAACAGACTTAATCATACCACAAACTCTTCTAGTGCTAGCAACAACCCTACATCCCGATACTATAATTGTCATGGTTTTGGTCACATGTCATTTGAGTGTCCTTCCTCGAAGATGAATGCCGTCTCTCCTACTAGGCAACTTGCTATTGTTAACAAAGACTGAGAAAACTGATTTAAACGAAAAGGTATGTCCACTATTAGACAAGTATGAGCCCGATGAGCAGGATTTGAGTGTCCTTCCTCAAAGATGAATGTCGCCTCTCCTGCTAGGCAACTTGCTATTGTTAACAAAGACTGTGAGAAAACTAATTTAAAATTATAGTTGGTTTATTCCTAACTAATTGTCATAACTAAATTAAAACTTATTAAAACTTGAGTTTTATAATTCTATTCAAATTAGAATTTCAAACAAATTTTGTCAATATAAACTCTGGTATAGAATTTCATTACAAACTTAAATAAAATTAAAATAATTATTTTCACATAATTATAATTAAATAAATCTACAATAATCCATTCAAATATTTAGCTTAATAATTGATTGAAAAGGCCTATAATATATAATTCAATCATTAATTATTTGGATAAATATTTAACTATTTAATAGATACAACTATATTCTCGAAATCACAATTAATTTTTTAATTATTTATATAATAAATTATTATCCATGTCATCCGTGCTTTTCACAGAGTTGATGAGCTTATATAATTAAAAGTACAAACTTAGTTTCACAAATTCTTTGTTCAGATTTTTCTTTCCTATTCAAATTAATATAAGAATTATCTAAATTTGAAAAAATTAAATACTTTCCAAATTTGTAAGGAATTCCAAAAAAAACAACCTTTTAGGAAAAAAGAAAGTGTCGTTCGTTTTTGTATCCCCAATAGGAAAAGAATCTTTTAAAAGAATTTTTATTTTTATATCAACCAATTTTATTATAATTTTTTTCCATCACAATTTTATGTAACATAATATATTTTAAAAAAATTTATATAGGATAACTTTATTATTAAAATTTTATTAAGATATCGAAAAATTTTGTAATAAATCATGTGATTTGACTATATTAGTATTAGTAGTGAATTTTATTATTAAATTAATATTCTAAATAAATTAAATTTATTAAAACATAAAATTTTATCAAATCACGTGATTAATTATATTAATAATAAATCTAAATATTAGTAATAGCTATAAATTAGTTATAAAAATTATCGTCAATTCATTACTAAATAATTGTCATAACTAAATTAAATTTATTAAACCTTAAGTTTCATAATTCTATTTGGATTAGAATTTTGACGAACTCATCACATCTAAATAAAATTAAAGTAATTACTTTATCATAATCATAACTAAATAAATCTACATTCTATTCAAAATATTTAGCTTAATAACTGATCGAATGAACTTATAATATATAATTCAACAATTTATTAATTAGATAAATATTTAATAATTTAATAAGTACCATTATCTTCTCAATATGTTAATTAAATATGTATCCTACATTTAATTAAGTATCATAATAAACCATTATCCACACTACCCGTTAATGGGGGACGGGGTAATTAGGGCACAGAATATCTCACGCAGAGAACTCAAAATATTCAAAGTGATTTATAATTCAATGTCCCTAAAATACTGAGGTACAATCCTATTTATAATACTTCAATCTAACTCTCCTAATCCTAATTGAATTCTAATAAGACAATTACAACTTAAATAAGGTAACTATAAATTAAAGAACTTAAATAAAATACAACTCCTAATTAAATACAATTCCTCCTAATTAGGCTTCCAAAGTCTAGCGTATTGTTACAACCACGTCTCGCGTTGAACCTGTTTTTGTCCTGCATCATTTCTCCCCCTCTGCGAAAAACTCGACTCCGTCGAGTTATGAACACAAGAACACCCACGTCGGATCACTAATGAATTCTTTGCAAGCTTCAATTTGGGCAAGTCAATAGCACAAGTAAGAGTAAATTTAGTATTACCCTTAAAAATTGAATAAGTGTTGGCACGAGCATCGTGGTGTGCGTGTCGATCCCATAGCCAGGTACGCCCCAAGATGATATGACAAACCTTAAGGGGTAAAATATCGCACATAACTGTATCCTTAAGCTTGCCAATGGAAAATGTAACCAAACATCGCTGAGTAACCCTCAATTTTGTATTTGTAATCCATGCCACCTCATACGGGTCCGGATGAGGCTCAACTTTTAATCCAAGTTTCTTAACCGTGTCCGCAGAAATGACATCCGCACAACTCCCCGTATCAATTACAAGAGAACATATCTGACCCGCACACTTGACTCGTGTCTGAAAGATCCGCCCACGATGAAGGTTATGATCATCCTCTTGTTTTCTAGTAACCCATAGAGGTCGAAGAACACCTAAACATCCCTCCAAATGTGCATCAGCTTCCAAATCTTGTTCATTATACTCATTATCCTCGTCCGATGGCGTACAAACCTCTTCATGTACAACAATTTTCTCATCTTTGTTGACCATAGCAACTTGTTTAGAAGGAGGGGATGCAACATTCACCTTTGGAGATGGACACTCGAAGGACATGTGACCAAAACCACGACAATTAAAACACCGAGAGGTAGGATTGTTGCTAGCACTGGAAGAACCGGTGATACGATTTGGCCTGCTAGCAGCGGAAGAATTTGTAGATGACCTCTCCACTGGCCTGCTTCTAAAAGGCTCTACAAAAGTCCTCTCATTTCGAGTTTGTACTGGTACTGAAGGCCTAACAGAATTTCTCCTTAAGGTATCCTCCACTTGGTTGGCAACTTGAACAGCATCATCTAAGAGCATAATTTTCCCAGAAGCTACTCCACTAGCAATCTCCTGATTTAACCCCCGACGATACATGGAGATTAACACATCTTCAATCCAAGGGAATTCTGACCTTGTAACCAAACTGTAGAATGTAGATGTGTACTCGGCTACAGATTTACTTCCTTGCACCAATTCCGTCAATTGTAAACATGCCCTTTGCTTGTAATCTGGAGGCACAAAGCTTCGTGTCATAGCAGTTTTCATATCCTCCCATCTTCGTGCAGCTGTGTATAGATTTCGTTGATGTTGATCCCACCAAATACGGGTTGTACCTTTTAACTTCGCATTAGCAAAGACAAGCTTTCTTTCGTCAGATAGTTCGTACCAACGGAAGAAACTCTCCAAACTGTGAATCCAATCGAAAAAAGACTCAGGCCCTTGATCTCCATTGAAATCACCAACGTCCAACTTGGCTCCTCTATCTACTGCATTTAATCTAGGATCTGGCGCATGATGGAAATTAAGTCCATTAGGTCCCTGCTGTTGTAGAACTCTCAAATCATTAGGACCTTCAAAATTTCGGTGGACATCCTCGCGTTGTCCTCTATCTACACGTTCTGTGAGGACATCAACTTTTGCTACAAGTGTTGCAATAGAAGTCTGTATAGCTGCAATAGAAGTCTGAACACGGTCATTTAATGCTGTCATTGAATCTTCAAGTCTTTGAATTTGTTCACCTTGTTGCGCTATATAAGTGTCAAGCTTAGCGTTGACTTCTCCAGCATTAACCATGATTCCTGCAAATAAAAATATATAGATATATATTCTTTTTTTCTTTTTTTTTTTCTTTTTTTTTTCTTTTCTTTTTTTTTTTTTTTTGATGGGGACTAAACTGAAAAGCTTTGAAACTGCAGGGGCTGGAATGTAAAAACTGCAAGTGCAGGGACTAAAATGTAATTACAGAAACTTCAGGGGCTAAAATGTAAGAAATATAAAAGTTTAGGGGTGAATATGTAAAAAGTTAAAAGTTCAGGGGATATTTTAAAATTCTTACGAAACTTTGGGGTGCAAACTGAAATTTGTCAAGATATTAATCAAAACAGAGATCCAGCAACGCAGGCTTTAAACAGATCAGCAGCAACGGTTTCTTCTTCTCTCTCCCTCGTTCTGCTGTTTTTTCTTTTCTTCCCTTTTTGGTTCCGGCTTGCGATTATCGATATGGAGGTAGCAGGAGGCTTGGCTATGGTTGGCGGAGGCTACGACGTCAAGCAGCGGCGGCGACTTCTCAGGTATGCTTCTTTTCTTTTGCAGCTTGTTTCTCTCTTCTTCTACTCTTTTTTTTTTTTTTTTTTTTGACGATCGGAGGTTGTAAATAAACTATGGGCTGATTCGGTGTATAAATTGGGAGGTGTTGGGGATGGGGTCTTGGCCGATGGGTTGCAGACTGGCGCTACGGGCTGAAATTTGGGTTGGGTAGCAGCGGGTTTTGGTTTCTGTTTGGGATTTTTTGACAGTAGGCTATGGTGGTGTCGTAGTGATGAAGGAGTATTTGTTTGTGCTTTTGTTTTTGGTTCTGCGACAGGAAAAAATAGGGCTAGGGTGTTGGTGGCGGCTTGAAGCAGGGGATTAGGGTTTGTTTTGGTTAGAGGTGGCGGCAGAAGGTGGGGTGTAGGGTTAGGCTCTGATACCAAATAATGGGGGACGGGGTAATTAGGGCACAGAATATTTCACGCAGAGAACTCAAAATATTCAAAGTGATTTATAATTCAATGTCCCTAAAATACTGAGGTACAATCCTATTTATAATACTTCAATCTAACTCTCCTAATCCTAATTGAATTCTAATAAGACAATTACAACTTAAATAAGGTAACTATAAATTAAAGAATTTAAATAAAATACAACTCCTAATTAAATACAATTCCTCCTAATTAGGCTTCCAAAGTCTAGCGTATTGTTCCAACCACGTCTCGCGTTGAACCTGTTTTTGTCCTGCATCACCCGTACTTCGCACGTGGTTGGTGAGCTTGTTCTAAATAACCGGAGTGCTTAAACAATGAATTCTCAGATATGGTTGTGATGCCAAAATCTATCAAATTCAAGTTCAAATTGCACAGTTTTTATTCTCAATTGACAGTTAATACATCATGGGCTGAAGATTGCGGGACTGAATGAATGATCATCAACTGCTAATATCAGAAACAAAGTCGAATAGAGGATTTTATTTTATTTTTCCCTTTGTTGAATCAATAGATGCTGCATACACTTGATCCTCCGTTGCATGACTCGAATTTGACAGTCGAATGCAAAGAGCTGAAGGTATCAAGGATTTAAACAGGATGTAGTTGTGAGAGTATAAATCTAAGTGAATTTGGAAGAAGGAAGACATTGAAATTCTAACTCAGTCAGTACATCAATGATCAGACACTTAGCACAATGGAAATGTAATATAGTAGAAATGAGAATTTTAGATATTTAGAGAGGGTATGAAATTTAAGAACAGAAGAAGATGAAGACATTAACCAAAATTTTCCAGAATAGGTGACAGATTTTAGATTGAGAAACAGAAGAATTTTACTAGAAATTTGAGGTCAAAAAGAACTCCAGAGCAGAGTTTACCACTGATTTGATCACCATTTGCTTGAATCAGATTCAGCAGTCAGGTAGCAGAAAAGAAGGCTACGATACTAATCGTCACAATCTGAAATCAGGATCTACTGTCTTGTAACTGAATTTAGAAGAAACTTAGAAAAGTAGAGGTAAATCCAGAAATTGGGAAGAGAGATTGACAGAGAAAAAAGAGAATTAGAGAGAGAGAGAGATCAAAGAATGAAAAGAGATAAATCAGAGGAGAGCGATAGTGCTAGACAGTAATAGAGAGAGAAAACAGTGCTATAAAAGACGGTAGGCAGGCCTAGGCGGTGGAGGGGGCGCCTAGCACCTGACCATGCCTAGAAACTTTCTTAGGCGGTCTCATTCAAATATTTTTCTATTTTATATCCTTGTTATACTATTCAAAACATATGTAATTTTTTTAATTGTACATGAAAAATTACCAAAAAACAATCATTTAAGACTTAACAAATTTATTTCAAGTATTGTACAGTTTCAAAGCCTTTATTAAATATGTGGTAGAAGTTTGATTCTGCCTAGGTGGGACCTAGGCGTCCAACCAAATCAAGACAGTAGAGAACTCACTTAGTGATAAGTGGGTTTCATACCTATTTATTGATTATCTTTTAACTTGATAATTTGTGAGTTCTAAAGTATTTAAAGTTATTTTTATGTATTTGTATGGTTTTTATGTTTATTTTGTAGGAAGAACCAAGGAAAGGCAATTTGGACATCTTTTGAATTAAAATATACAAGCAACAGCAGAAAGGGAAGATGGAAGGGTCTTTGACGCCAAGTTTGACACGTTTTCCTGGCTTGAAGTTTGGATTTTATTGTAGAACTCGACGAGGGCTTCGATTTGATATGTTACACACGTCCCGTAACTCTTCCCGATCAAAAGTTATGGTCATTTTACCAACAAATGTTAAGACCAGAGAACACTTCAACGCCGCAACGCCCAAATAGTGAAGAAAAGTGGCGCCGCAGCGCCTTTAGTCAGAATATTCAGCGCCGCAGCGCCCAAAACATGAAGGAAAGAGGTATCGCAACGCCGGTGTCGAGTTTGCATGTTTTTGACTCCCAATTGGATTTATTTCTCCACATATATTAGGGATATGACTTGTAACCTATAAATACATAACTTTACTCATATTTTGAGGGGGATGAATATAGAATTAATATATATCAAACATAATTAGGATTATAATAAATTTGGACAAGGATTAGTTGAAAATCTAAAGAAGAATTCAACGCGGACAATTGCAAGAATTGAAGGAAGAATTGGAGAACGCACTTCAATTACAGATTTTATTCTCGAAACTCGTTCTTTTATTTTTGTAATTTGTACATGATGGATTATTTTATGGATTTGATTTCTTTTTCAGTGATGAGCTAATTTTTAATTAAGATTGCAATTGAACCCATTTTGGGGTTTAAATTAATTATTTTTCTATTTGATTGGCACCATATGAATTGGTTCACTATATTTTGTGTGTTCATGTATTAATTATCTAGCTAATTAATAGGATAATCTATATGAAATTGGGAGATGGATTATAAGTTTAGATCTGAATATAATAACATGTGTTTGTGTACTCTACATGGGATGGGATACATGATTCGTATATAGAATAAGAATATACTTATACGCCATGTGTAACCAATTTGAGAATCTGATCTTAAAATCATTGTAAATTTAATTCACATATAAATATAGTGATTTATTTAGCTAGGATGTTCCCTTTTGTTTCTATTCCCTTAGTGGTGGATTTAGAAAGGATATATTTATATGACCGTCGGAAAAAGCGTATAAATACTAAATAATTCTTAGGTTAACAATTCATCGTGACCGTATAATTAAATGGAAAGATTGAGAATTTAAATGAAACATTGGGGGAAATTGTTATCTTAAATCTTTTTAATCTAATTTTAATCCTTGTCTTTAAATTAATTAGTTGATAATTTTAATTAGTTTTATTTTATAGTTTAATTCAATTGTTTAAATAAAATTAATTTGATATAAAATTAGTACTTTGTAATTAATATTATTGAATTCTCTGTGGGAACGATACTATACTTGCCACTATATTGCTATCTGATCACGTATACTTGCGTGAAAATTCTTAGTTAAAAAAAATAGGCAAATAAGTTTTTTGCGCCGTTACTGGGGAATTAATTTAATATTTTTTGTCAATATTAATTTCAATCAAATTAGTCTTAATTTAAACATGTATATTTTTGTTTTTATTTTATTTGTATTTCCTTTTCAGGTACGATGGATGCATTTAATTATCAATGGTCTGCTGCGAGGATGACACAACCAAGGACGGCAATATTCGAGCTATTGACTGAACAATGTGCAACGCTTACAAGGAAAATTGACACTCTTGGGAGTCGGTTCATTCAAAATACCTACTATCAGTAGCATCCCAGTACCACCCCAAATTAGTATCATTCGGGTTGGCAAAATCATCAAGACTGTTCATGGAGTTATGATAATCATGAAAAAAAATTTGATCCAAGACTATCATACCCACCAGAATTCTCGTATCAACCACCTCCACCGAAGCAAGAAGATACATCTAATCTAGAGGACTTTCTTACCAAAGTCGTAAAGCAAAATGAGATAAGGATGAAAAAACAAAAGGAAAAAGCTTTAGAGGAGCATCTTACTAAGTTCATTGAGCAAAACAAGACGTGGATGAACAGCCAAGAAGCATAAATTTGAAATCTTGAGCCAATGTTATCATAAATAGTTGCCAGTAAAGTACTTTACCTAGCGATACAGATATTGATCCTAAGGAGAAAGGTAAAGAGTTGTGTGAGGTAGATATACTTGGAAATGGTAACGAGTTACAAGAAGCTGTTGGAGGAAACTTAAAGAGGTCGCATCCTGATGTGGAATATGATAGTGAAGCTATAAAAAAAAAAAAGCAAAAATAGGAATTATAAAAGAAAGATGAAGATCAAGCTTTGAATTCTAATAGCATTAAACGTGATGAAGAGGTAGAATTCAAGGTTTTCAAGGCATTGGATATCCCTAGGCAAATTTATACAATGCTTCCAGGTTGATGTGGTAAAGGATAATGCGAATGAATAAAGTTATTTTCTGCCGATTGATGAAGTTAAATTTGGGGCTGGTCGTCAATCATGCAAGAATGCCAAGGAGTACAAAGAGAAGACTAAGAGCAAGCATGGCATGACAATTTTTGCGATTAAACCTGATTGAAAGAAGGGGAAGTAGTCAGGCCGAGACTTCAAAACAAACATTTATTAAAAGGCAACCCAAGTTTTAGTTTTTATTTTTATTTTTAGTAGATTTCTTGGTAGTAGATTTTAGTTCTGTAATTAATAGTTTTAATATTTTGTTTTTGCTTTGTTTCAGGTAATCTAAGTCTGCGCAATACACTACAACTTAGCAGATGAGGAGGAAAATGCTACATCTTCAGGGAAGTTCTCTATTTTTAAATTTCTTTATTTTATACATCGAGAACAATGCCTGTTTTAAGTTTTGGGGTGTCTATTAGTTTTTTTTAGTAGTAAAAAAAAATTACAAATTACAAATTTTCTAGATTTTAGTTTTTATTTTGAATTTTGTGGATAAATTCACTGCAAACCCTCAGGAGACACAACTCGTTCACTTGGGGTTTAAAGTCTTGTTGCACACGTCAAGTACAATAATGTGTACTACGAAAATAAGGTAATTTAGGTTTTAGGATGAGTCACTCGTGTAATGTTTTAATTTGGATTTAAGTTATGGCCAATGATAAAAAAAATTATTTATTTATTTAATAACTTATGGGAAAGGAATAGATTTTGCTTTGTTTGAATTTTGACTATTTATGGTTATAATTTTGTTTGAGATCCTTTAATTTTTATGCACATATCATTTGTTTGAACTATTTTTAACTTAAGAAAGTTTATGTGGTTAGACGTTTGTGAAATATATGAGTAACCTCTATAACTTATTTGATCATGTCTTGACTAAATAAATGCATAAACAACTGCTTCAATGTCCATTGAATGAAATATTGATATTTATGCTGAAAAGTATGATGGTTATAAGCAGCTCGACTAGTTTGTTTTTGTGGCTTTTGTTACTCGAATAAGTAAACCCTTAGGGTGTCTTCTCTACACCTAATGCCCTAAAGTCAACTGGCCTGAAAGTCATTAATCGAAAGTTCGTTACATGGGTAACTCTGAAAAACTTAAGAAAAATAGACATTGCACAAGTTTAAGAGAAACGGGGAAAAAAAAAATATATATATATATATATATATAAAAGAAATTATGCATAAAGCGAGATGGAGCATAAAACGTACTCGTTGGACTGAAAGAATAAAAGATGTGTGAAAAATAAGTATATAAAGTTTTGTTGTATATCTTTTATGAGGTAATTAATGACCTTAGCTTATCCGAGTTTTTGCTAATTCTATGCATTTGGATTCACACACACAAATGGTCTAAAGTAAAGTAATACTAATAAACGTGTTGAAATTTTGGGTTATGCGTTGTTTTGAATTTTTATGGGTGTTGACTTGGTCACACTCCGATACTTGGTTTTGATAATGACTTCATTCTTACGCTAAAACTTTGATTTTATTTGTTGAGATATGTGCAGCAATTTTAAAATAATGGTATGCAGCAAGCTGGATTCAACACTGAATTAAAACTAAATATGGAAAGTTTCACATCAGAGTTTTGAAAGGCTACCTCGAGTCTTTAGGATCTCATGTAAGGTATTGGCATTGACATATATTTCAATTTAAAGCTCATAGGATTGCATTGCATATTTAAAAAGTGAAGAAATTAATAATATGTGAATTCGTGAGAAATAATAATGTGATTAATATTCTTGTTAAATAGGATTTAAAGTCCTCTATAATAATGGACTAATTAATTTGGACTTGCCGTGTTAATCAATCAGTTAGAAAAATTAAGGGAATCTTAATTAAAGAATTAATTGATTGAACCTTCCATATTGGGTGAAATTAGTTAGAATAATTAAGGGAATCTAAATTAATGAATAAATTGATTAAACTTTCCTTGTTGGGTAAATTAGTTAATCAATGATTCTAAGGCTTGATTGATGGGAGAAAATTAATGTTAACAAATTAGATATAGAGTGATTGTTAACAATCAGTCAAGTGCTTGATATTTGCTTCTATAATTAAGGACCTTCCTTGTTGACCGAAGTTGTCTTAATCATGTAATTGATTAATAAAATCCTTTATATATATGTAAATCAATTATGTGTTAGAATTAATAAAGTGTAGAGGATCTATGGGTTTTATACATAATGATGTGTCTAACGGTTGTATCCCATAATATGTGCTTCATATTATTTATTCTTGATATCTTAATTGTATGGGATAAAGTCAAATTCTTCTAATATAAGCCATGATCCTCGTTATCAATAATATGCAACGTAATTGCTCGAATTATCTTGTAAATAATTACCAAGTCCAAAAAGTGGGTTAACGGTAACATTCTTTATGGACCTTATCTAACAGCTGAATACTCCTTAATATATACTTGTCCAGCTGAACCAAGAGAGACGAATTTTTAATAATACACTGAGTATACAGATTGAAGAAACAACTACACTTAAAGTTTTATTCTCTCTCGTGAAGTAGTGCTATACTGCTGAAGAATTTCAATAATCTGATTTCGTTTTCAGCTGTGAATCATTTGAGCTTAACTTGGTGATATCTTATTTCTTGATTATTGCATTTAGATTTGAGCTTTATGTTGTTATATAACTCGTGCCTTGATCATAGTATTCTTTGTAATCATTATTTCTATACTAATCAAATTTATGTTGAAAGCTTTTACAATTAAGTTCTAGATAAGCTTAATAGCTTGGTAAGTAAGGGTACTCAAGCAGTGCATAGATGTGCACAAGAGAGCATAGGTGCTCGGGAGGAATTATCCTCAAGGTTGTAAACTTTAATTGTAAAAAAGTATCTTGTAAGGCAAAGTTATTTAATAAAAGGAGTCCACAATGCTATTTGGTATTTGACGTGGAGTAGGCCACTAAAGTAGAGAATAGGGGCCGAACCATGTAAAAAAATTTGCATTCGTGTGATTGGTTATTTTAATTATCTTTATAAACTGCTAGCTCAACTCACAATATTTATTTCCAAGCAAAAAATAATTATTTCATCTAATTTTCATTAACAATGTAAATCAGTTTCTAAACCAACAAACTGAAATCAATTATTCAACAGACTGAATTACTTACTGTTTTAATAAATTAAAAAAATTGGACATAAATTATTTGAAGATCTGAAAAAGAATTCAACGCAGACAACTGCAAGAATTGAAGGAATAATTAGAGAACACATTTCAATTATAGATCTTATTCACTGAACTCTTTCTTTTATTTTTGTAATTTGTACATGATGGATTATTTTATGGATTTGATTTCTTCTTCAGTGATGAGCAAATTTTTAATTAAGATCCCAATGTGTAGCTTAAATTAATTATCTTTCTATTTGATTGGCACCATATGAATTGGTTCATTATATTTTGTGCATTCATGTATTAATGATCTAGCTAGTAATTAATAGAATAATCTATATGAAATTGGGATAAGGATTATATGTTTAGATCTAAATATAATGACATGTGGTTGTGTATTCTGTATAGGACGGGATACATGGTTCGTATATAAGATAGGAATATACATATATGTCATGTGTAACCAATTTGAAAATCTGATTTTAAAATTCTAGTTAATTTAATTCACGTAGGAATATAGTGATTTATTTAGCTAGAATGTTCCGTTTTGTTTCTATTCCCTTAGTGGTGGATTTAGAAGGGAAATGTTTATATATGATCATCAGAAGAGGCATATAAATACTAAAGAATTCTCAGGTTAATAATTCATCGTGACCTTATAATTAAATGGAAATATTGAAAATTTAAATGAAACATTGGGGAAAACTGTGATATTAAATCTTTTTAATCTAATTTTAATCCTTGTTTTTAAATTAATTAGTTGGTAATTTTAATTAGTTTTATTTTATAGTTTAATTCAATTGTTTAAATAAAATTAATTTGATATAAAATTAGTACTTGATAATTATTATAATTATTTAATTTTCTGTGGGAACGATACCTTACTTGCCACTATATTGCTATTTGAACGTATATACTTGCATGAAAATTCCTAGTTAAAAATAGGCAAACACTCAGCACCTAAGCGAGGATTAAGCCAAGACCTATGCGAAGATTTTCAGAACACGAGAAAAGTAGAAATTTATTGTGGAAAGATATCTAAAATCATGCCAACCTGCTTTGGGCTATAATTAACTATAATACTCAGCTGTGACTTATTTGACACACATCTTTAAGAATTGAGTAAAAGATAAGAAAATATGATAAATACATACAAACACATCACATGCGGGAAAATAATCATGATTTTCTCCTTCAATAAATTTGTAATATATCAAATCAGCTTCAAGAGCCATGTCATGCAAAAGTTATGAGAACACAATGGAAATGGATAGTAATAAAAGAAGTGTGGTATCTTTATATTCATGTAAATCAATTGCAATCAAAGACAAAGATGCAAAGTGGTATAATCCGTGGAATTTTCATTCCAACCACAGTTATAGGCCATAATTAATTTCTTATATATATACAGAAATA
The DNA here is from genome assembly GCA_947179155.2 of Hedera helix. Classification (NCBI taxonomy): domain Eukaryota; kingdom Viridiplantae; phylum Streptophyta; class Magnoliopsida; order Apiales; family Araliaceae; genus Hedera; species Hedera helix. Next base: position 18,477,509 of record OX359266.1, on the reverse strand, counting down.
TAAGAAGATTCTCTACACTATGCCTTGTGCTAAAATGCACAAAGAAGTTAACCAACTGCCATCACATGGGCTTGCTACTTCTAGAAGGCTATATAACTAATGTGGAATTTACCAAATTATCCTTGGTTTAACACTTTCTAATAAATCGAACTACAATACCATGGACAATAGAACCCAAGAATAGGTAATGTTAAGTTATATCTGAAATGTTAGAATTTTTTATGTTCTATCCCTGACATGGAATGATAAACATAGCTTAAATTAAAAACTCTCTCTGCAAAGGAAAGCTTTACTTCTCTTAACAAAGTCCAATTATATACCAATCAATTAGTTTGAGCTAAAACATAAAACAAAACATCACCTGAACAAAACCGCTTTTCGAAACCCCTTTATACAAATTAATAAATTCCATTCTTCCCTAATAATCAAGGCAAGCATGAAGAAGGCAAAGCATGACAAGGAATCATATTTCTACATTTAGGACTAGGTTAGAAGAAACAAGGTAACTGGGGTAAGATATAAAAGAAAGTAAGGCTTCATCATGAGCTGGAGGAATTATGAAAATAAAGGCAGGCATGACCAACCACCAAAAGCAGAGCTTCTTAAACATTAATAATTCACTCACTGAATGCTGACCAACATTATAGCTGAAGGATTTTCAAAAAATTGGTCTTTCTTGTTTAATTTGCCCTCAAAAATACTTTATGAAATAGTGTCATAGAAATAAATGGGAAGAAATATTTTCACAAGAAAAATTGGCATCGCCACATTCATGTGTGAGAGGACATAGCAGAAATATCCAATTTCCTTGTGAAAATAACTGTTCCCATAAATACCCAATTGCCTTTGTTGTTCAGTACCCTTTATATGCCCACCCACCACATTCATGGTCTTCAAGAAGCTTTCAATTAAATGCCCCATCCCCGCACCTCAGTCACTGTCCCTCCTCAACCCCTACCCAAAAACAAATACTAAAAACAATGTATATATATATATATATATTCCAAGTAATTTCTTATGGCTACTTTTAAAAAATCCTTATGTCCATCGATACTATGTATTGAAAAGTTAAATGGTATGCCTTACATTTTTCTTTGAATAAATATACGTGCTTTCACAATGTCAGGCTCCATGCTGAGTGCATTGCGATGACCACCTGAATTTTGTAAGTGTGTCAAAATAGGATTTCCATTCTGCTGGGGTATCCCTGGCACCGAAGTACCAGCTTGACTGGATATCTGTCCTGACATGTGAGCATGCAAATTCATGTTGACCCTATGGGCTGCTTCTAAATTCGATGAACTTCATAAAAAATCTTCAAAATTTCATCATCTTCATGAGAATCCAAAGTTTTTTCCATGACGCATCTTCATAAATTCACACAATATGTGCAATAAGATCCATACAACCACATGCTCTGAGCAAACAATAATATAAACGATTCAGTAAGCTTAGAGAGTTATTTTGGTAAAAACAAAGATAATAACTTTATCAACAGTTTATCATACTCAACTTAAGCATCATACAATGCTGTACAAATTTAAAAAGTATATAAAGGATTCAACTACAACATGGGAAAGGTACAAATACTTGGATGTAGCAATTCTTGAAAACTAAAATATCAAATGACACCATACACTGATTAACTATCAAGTATATATCATATTTATATGTATTTGATTCAATTTGGGAATCCAAATCATTAATAGGCAAAATGCTCAAACTATCATTAGGTTATATAATAACCACGGTTCAAATAACTGAAGAGTAGATAATCCACCCAAAAAAAACGCACCTTTCTGCAAAGTTTCTGTGAAGCCAAAAATTATGAAAAAAAAATCATCCACAAATTAGGGATTTGATGGAACTTTTGTCCGAATCCACTCAAATTTTCTTTATAGCCGATCTCCTCCACTCCTCCGTCCACCGATCAATTCCCTCCGTCTGTTTCCGGCGAACTCCCTGAACTCTTCCGATTTCCGATCTATTCCCTCTTACTACACTGAATTTCCTATCGTTTCTCCGTGTCACCGTGCACGAACTCTCGGTAAGTAAATAGCTTTGCCCCGTTGGGTCTAATTTAGGTAAAAAGATAAAGTAGCGTATATTTTATTGTGTTGCATATATACTCTATATCTATAAGTAGTTATACTTTTGCCTGGTTAATGAACAAATCTAATTTATTTAATTTGTTTTAATTATAACCTTTGTTTGTTTGGTTCAATTAGTAAACTAAGTATAGCTTATTAAACTTTACTAATTTGATTTGATTACTTAAGTTCAATATATTTGAATTATTTAGTTTGGCTAAATTTTTTAGATTTAATTTATTTCATTTTTTAGCATTTTTTATTTTTGTAAATATTTATTGACAAAATATTTTTTTTTATTTTTGAATTTTAGTACATTTGGCCTGTGAACATTGTCATTATTGTAACAACTATAACTTGTATTACTTGACAAAAGTAATAAATATATTTTAGTGAATTTGTACCTAAAATTACTTGACAACCAAAAAAATTATATTTTATGCATATTAAATAATATTTGTCGATGCCGAAAAAAATTGTAAAGTTCTTTTTATAAACTTTCAAATGCACTCTCATTTTCCCTTAATTTGATGTGATAGGTGAAATTTTTAGAAAATGTTTTTTTTGTCGATGGAGTTTAAAAGATTAATTTTTTATATGGGTCAATGTGACAAAGTCGCTAGTTGATATAAGTTTAAATGGATGTACCAACCGATCCGAATTTTTAAGTTTTAAAAGATAAATGACCTAGAATATGATTGGTCCGTAACCAAGATCCATAGAGTTCAAGGGCTTGATTATGCAAGAACAAGGTGTTAGGCATTCTTCGACTTTTGTAAAACACGGTTACCGCTTTCCTAATCTTTTATCAAGGTTTGAAATAATTATCTTTGTGTGTGTTCTAAGTGTGTCGTATCTATGTGTGTTATGTCAATCCATAGTGTGTGCGCTTGGTGTGAGAGTGCATTCATTTGATCCTGTTGGGGTTCAATTCAGGTTAAAAAAGGACTTTTGGTTGGTTATAATCATTTTTAGGCTTTTGTATAAAAAATTGTTGTCGATTTGATCTCTAAACTCGTGTTTGTGTATGTTTAAATAAAGGGAGTTTAGTTTCTAAACTCGTAGCGGATGTTTCCGACCTTTCGACTGGAATAGATTTGAGCGAATGTCTTTCCTGAAACTCTCTAGGGAGCAGCTCCATAGAGTCTAGAAATCAAGCATCCTATGGGTTCGCCTTCAGGTGGGAGAAACACACAACACACGTTAATTGCACTTTCCCATATACAAATGATAACAGTTTATGAAAAGCAATAAATGGGTGCAAAGTACTAAGGAAAAGGAAAGACATTTGGATACCTAAGGCAGACAAATGTTTCAAAGGCAAGAAAAAATCATAGAAAATAATGCAAGCTTAAGCCCTCTTATTAAAAATCCCTAGCGAAGTCGCCATCTGTCAATGCTAGGAAAAAAATTAAAATTCTTTTTATAAACTTCCAAATGCACTCTCATTTTTCTTTAATTTAGTGTGGTAGGTGAGATCTTTGGAAAATTACTTTTTTGTCGATAGGGTTTAAAAGGTTGATTTTAGATATGAGCCAATGTAACAGAGTCGCCAGTTGGTATAAGTTTAAATGGACATACCAACCCATCCAATTTTTTAAGGTTTTAAAAAATAGATGACCCAAAATGTGACTCTATTACATTGGTCCACAATCGAGATTCATAGAGTTTTGGGGCTTAATTAAGCAAGGGGAATGTGTTAGACACCCTCGACTTCTATGAAACACGGTTATTGTTTTCCTAATCTTTTCTTAAGTTTTGAAAGAGTTACCTTAGTTTGTGTTCTAAGTGTGTCGTGCCTAGGTGTGTTGTGTCAATCCATAGTGCATGTGTGCTTGGTGTGAGTGAGTCTATTTTATCCTATTGGGGTTCTTCTCAGGCTAGGAAAGGATTTTTGGATGGTTATAATTATTTTTAGGCTTTTGTGTAAAAGAGAGTTGTGCGTTTGATTTTTAAACTCGTATTTGTATATGTTTAAATAAAGGGAGTTTGGTTTCTAAAATTTGAGAAAGGTATTTTCAAAAGAGATGAGTTTTGTTTCTAAACTCATGTATAGGTTTGTAAAGATGTTAGTTCGGTTTCTAAACTCGAGTGTGTTTGAAAAAATGTGAATTTAGTTTATAAACTCGTATGTGTTTATGTCTACAAGAGTTTTTGAGTTTGATTTCTAAACTCGTGTGTAAGTCCACAAAAGTTCATGAGTTTTATTTTTTAAACTCGTGTGTTTATGTCCACAAAAGATTCGTGAGTTTGGTTTCTAAACTCATGTGTTTCTCTGTCCACAAAGGTTAACGAGTTTTCAAAAGTGATTTTTTTTAGTGTGTTTTCAAAAGTAATTTTTCAAGTGTGTTTTCAAAAGTGGTTTCTCAAGTGTTTTTTCAAAGTGATTTTTTACAAAAAAATTGTGTTTTACAATGTGTGTTTTAAGATGAGCGTTTTTAGTTTGTCAAAAGTCTCTTTCAAGCATTTAGTTTTTACCTTTGGAATTTGTTCCATTTTAGAAAGCCTTTAGTTTTTGAAAATCATTTTTTGTTACCCAAAATAAGTTAATGAGCTGGGGTCCAACTTAGGGTATGACAATCATCATATTGGATCCATCACCAAATTATATTAATATTCACTATTTTGGGCCTTAAACTATATCTTGAGAGATAAAAGCAACCTAAATTATTTTACGACCCACAAATGGTTTACAAGCACTAGTAGCCAATTACAAAGCCAATTTCAAATGTCTATTTTGGGAAGAAGCTCCTAATTCCTCCAAATATAAATTTAGAGGTCTTAGGTTTCCTCCTAGGCTCACAATTTCACCAAATTCAAATTAATTCAAATGATACTATTTAATTTCAAAGTCCATAATTAGAAGAGGGCTCCAATTCTTCTATATATTAGTTCAAAAGCCTTGAGCCTCCTCCTAGGCTCACAAACAATGAATTAATTTAAAATTTAGGAAATTACATGAATCTAATTTCTAGATCCATTTGAAAGTAATATGCCTTCAAGTTAATTACATTTAACGTGATAGAGCATGTACTTTGTAATATTATTCAATTTATTAATAAAATAATTATTTAAAGGCATTTATTTATCTATGTTTAATTGTTTGAATTAATGTGATAACCCATAGTTTTTGTAGCAATGCTTTTAGAATCAGGAAGAGTTCATGCTAATAAGAACTAAATTCAAAATAGCTCAAAACTAAAATGTTCCTTATCATGAGATCACTACTATGATGTTAGTGAATCAGGATAGATTAGTACATACTATACTTGCTTAATTGAAGAGGATGATTGATCTTATAATCATTTGTGTGGAGACACTAAAATAAGTATGTAGATGCTTATTAGAGAATAAGTTCACTGAACGTGACTCGTTTAAAGAAACACCTAATGGAGTTTTATATGTCTGTCAATAGGAGTTCCTAATATGATAGTTTTAACGCCCCCAAAATTTGGACTATTTTCGATTTTGTGCGTAAAATTACAACGTCATTCTTACTCAACGTCTGTTATTCAATAATATAATTGATAAAAACTTGGTTTTATAACGTTTTACAACATTTAACATTTAAATTACTAAGATAAATCCATTGATAATTCATTCAATGATTTATTACTTTACAACTTTATTTAAATCCAGAATCGCAATCTTTACAATTCTTCTTAATTTCTCGAAATCATATAAATTATTATTCAGTTCAATAAACAACTATGAGCATACAAAAGCTCAACAGTTAATTCTTAATTCTGAATTCTATCTTCTATACATTCTTAATCATAATCCAGTAACTAAATGTATTATATGACAAGTTGGATTTCCAAAACTTCAAGCTAGATATTCAATCTGGCATATCACATTTTAACATATAATAACTTTCTTATAATATTTAAATCATATACTTTTACAATAACCAATGTAAGATATACAACTTATTCTTCATAGTGAATATTTTCTATTCATAATCTCAAACTTTACTACAACTCAGTTCAATATTCATTATAATAAGTCATTCTGACTTAATAAATCCATCCCAAAGACTCTATATAAGTTATGAACACGGAGAAAATCAAGTCTTAAGCCTGTTAAGATTTGAGATTGTCTAGCTTATGTCAAAAGGTTTAGGAATGATAAGCTAGAGACACGATCCAACAATTGCAAATTTGTGGGTTATCCTAAAGAAAGTTTAGGATATTATTTCTATCATCCAACTGATCAAAAGATGTTTATTGCGAAATATGCTTTCTTCTTTGAAAATGAATTTATCCTCGAATGGGTTAGTGAAAGTAAAATAGATCTCGACGAAGTTCAAGAACAACAAAACACTATGGGTCAAAGTGAGGTACCTAACTAAGTAACACAACCTAATGTAACACAACCTATTCATAAATTTAAAAAAGTACCGAAGATATCTGAAAGGTATGGATTCATCATAGAAGATGATGATGAGGTACGCATCATAGATGATGATGATCCATGGACTTACGAAGAGAATGAGTAGTAAAGACTCAGAGAAATGGCTAGCAGCTATGAAATCCGATATGGACTCCATGTATGAGAACCAAGTATGGACTTTGGTTACTCTACCTGAGGGCATTAAGCTTATTGGGTGCAAATGGGTCTTTAAGAGAAAGACTGGAGCAGATGGCAAGGTAGAAATCTATAAGGCCCGACTGGTTGCAAAAGTTTTCAGACAAAGACAATGTGTTGACTATGACGAAACCTTTAATGATACATCTATGGATTGAAGCAATCTTCTCGAAAATGGAACATCCATTTTGATAAGACAATCAAAGAGTTTGATTTTATCAAAAACGAGGATGAACCATTTGTGTACAAGAAAGTTAGTGAGAGCGCTGTCACATTCCTAGTATTATATGTTGATTATATATTACTGTTAGGGAATGATGTTCTAATGCTACAGTCGATCAAGATTTGGTTATCTAAACACTTCTCCATGAAAGACTTGGGATAAACATCTTATATTTTAGGAATAAAGATCTATAAAGATAAATCTAAAAGGATGATTGGCTTGTCCTAAGGAATGTACATTGATTCGATGCTAAAAAAGTTTAGCATGAAAGATTCCAAGAAAGGGCTCATGCCGATGGGTATTGGAATACATCTCTCCAAGAAGCAAGCCCCAAAGACACCTAAAGAGAGAGACCGTTTGAGTAAGATTCCTTATGCCTCGGCAATATGATCTATCATGTACGGGGTGCTATGTACAAGACCTAATGTTGCTCATGCACTTAGTGTAACAAGCAGATATCGGTATAATCCTATAGAAGAACACTGGAAGGTAATGAAAAATATTCTAAAGTACTTAAGAAGAACTAATGATACATTTATTATCTACGGTGGGTCTGATTTGAAACTAGAGGGCTATACAGACTCATATTTTCAAACTGACCGAGATGACAGTAAATTCGTTTCGAGTAATGTGTTTACCCTAAATGGTGGCGCAGTGAGTTAAAAAAGTTTTAAGTACCAAACAGTTGCTGATTCAGTAATAGAGGCAGAGTACATAGCTACAAGTGAAGCTGCAAATGATGTTATTTGGATGAAGAAGTTCATTACAGAATTTGGAGTGGTTCTTAGCATTCAAGGACTAGTGCCTTTATTTTATGATAATACGGGAGTTGTTGTACAAGCCAAGGAACCCAGGTCTCGTCAGGAATGTGTTGCGGCAGTTTTATTTGATTAGAGATATCATTGTAAGAGGAGATGTCATCTTGGAGCGCGTCAACTCTATTGACAACATAGCAGATCCATTTACTAAAGTTTTAACTCAAAAGCAGTTTGATCGTCACTTAGAGAATATGGGTATTAGATATCATAACTGATAGAGTTAAATTATACGATATTTTTATTCCCTAATACTTAGTTTTTATATTTATTGTGTGCTTAAATGTTTAATTATTTAGCTTATTTTGGTTTTAATAGGTTTTATAGGATTTTAGTTCATTTAAGTTAATTTAGGTAATTTTATAGTATTTTTATATTTCTTTTTATTTATTTTTAGTATTTTAGGAATTTTATTTATTATTATGTGTTTTTATTATTTTTAGTATTTTTATATTATTTTACATTTTATTTTGTAGAAAAAATAAGCTTGAGGGCAAATCTGTAAATTTCACAAGAATCTAATGGCAAAATGGTAATTAACCAGCACTGATGGCAATTTGGTAAATAAGAAGAAAGTGGCCGTGTGAGGGCATAATGGTAATTTCCAAAAAAAGGATTGGCCGAGCAGATGAAACGAAGCCGTTTCATCAGAGCGTCCGCGCAATACACGCGGTGAAACGACTCCGGAATTCGACCCATATTATTACCTTAAGCTTCATGTTGATTAAACATTATTTCCTTAACGTTCGAATTTCGGTTCGTTAATAAATCTTTAAACACCATAATTGATCCATTAATTGGTTTTTAAAATCAACAATTACCAAATTTCCGTATAAATTTTTCTTTTTCTCAATTCAATCGTTGTATTAAAATATTTTATCATTTAAAAACTTCATTTCTTCATCTTAGTCCCTGGATCGCAACCTTAAACTCTTTCTTTCTCTTGCCAGTGTCGTAAAGCTCAACATTCTCAATTTAATATCAATTTATTTTCATACAATATCTTTCGTTTCATAAATCATAATTGAATCATTTACTAATTTCTATCGTAACATCTATCTAGTACAATCACAATCCAAAATTTAACTTTACTTATCCTGTCTAGATTCGACATATATGTACATACGAAACTTCATTATAAACTTAACACATGTATCCACATTAAATGGAAAATATAGCAAAACGTTTACAACCTTCTAGTCAATTCATCTCTAATTTAATCCGATATTCTTGAAATTCATTTCTTTCCTGCAAAAATGTTTATTAAGCAAGTAATGAGCACAACGGCTCAGCAAGTTCAACAGTTTGTACTTCACGTAGCACATAGTTTAACATGCTCGGTGTGTGTCATACATCATGTGCTTGTGCTTCTACTATAGCAATATATCTCATATCATTGCACAAAGTACACATAGTTGTCATATTATTCACGTATCACATAACACATAATTCCTATGCATTTAATAAATATTATCATATCATAAAAGTTAACATTTAACTTTTAAGGACTGAAGAACTTGCCTGTCGTTCAATTATTTAAATGGATAGCTCAAACCCTTAACTCGATCAACCTTCAAAGCTTTGAAAAATCTCTCATGAAGCTTGTTATTCCTCTTGAAAGCACCAAAAATTTCTCCCTTGATGGTGATGGTGGTTCGGGTGGCGGTGATGGTGGTGGAAGGAGAAGAAAGAGAGAGAGTTTATATTTGCTTGTTAGTTTCTTTGTTTCTTTTTACTTGCTTTCCTTTTCTTTCTTTATTCTTTATTTCTTTTGCTTTTATAACCAAAAACATTTAATCAAAATTGGCAATAAACTCAATTCCACCGACTTTGCTCTCTCTCTCTCGAACGTTCCAGCCGAATAAAGCATGCAAATTAATTATTTTAATGCATTACGTAACTATTTCGTGTAATAAATATTTTATATAATATATATAAAATATTTATTTTAGTTTACCAAAAATCATAACATGATTTATAAATAATATTCAAATCTCTTTTGGATATTTTTCTTGACAAATTTTGTACAAGCATAATGACATGCATGTAGTTATTTGAGGTAATTAATGCCTCCAAAATTCATAAAATAATTTATATAACATATAAAAATTATTTTTTGTAATTTTTCACTTAGATACTTGGACAACATGTTACACTAACATGTTCACGTTTTTAAAATATTATTCTTCATAAAAGTCATAACTGTGACGACCCCAAATCCGGGTTACTTTAACCTCAGATCCGGTTCAACACGAGTACAACATTTTCCTTATTGTTCATGAATTACAACAATATTATAATTGCTAAATTATCATTTATTTATAATTTTACAACATCTCTTTCTATTCCAGAATCGAAATCTTTATACATTCCTAGTATGTCTCAATATCATACATGATACGACATTCTATGACAATCAATTTAAGTATTTAATACTCATATAACATACCAACTAAGTCTTATGCTACACAATCATTTACCTGTCCAATTCGGATTGATATCTACAATAGATATTTAGATCTTCAATGGAAGTAATATGTTTTTCTATTCCTTGTTCTTTATCGAGAACTTCAGGTAACTAGCCTTATCTGAAAATGTTGGTTTAGGCAGGAGTGAGCACGACGGCTCAGCAAGTCTAACAGCTACACATAACACATTACATGCTTCACATAAAATCTGCAATTTATACTAACATCATGCTTTTCATGCATTTCAGTTTATGACCTACTGCTCATGCATATCATGCCTCGCATTAATCTATGCTTCATGTCTAACCTCTATCATGACATATAACAATGTAGAACAATTGTCTTAAATCAACTACCGCATATCAACAGTTCAAATCAACTTATTGCACAGAGGCACATTAAAACATCTTTGCACATAACCACGTATGAGCACATCTCAGTTTAATAACAAACTTATAATTCATGCACATAATACAACACGTTCTGAAAAACTTGCCTGATTTGCTTCTACCAGTTACGCTTATTTGCGTCTCTCGTTCAACATACAATTTATATAGGAAAATTGAAATAATCATTAGATATAATGACTATTACTTAATCTTAACTTAAGACCTTAACTTCAAAGTATTAACTCTTTAGTTGTCCGACAAATGAACCTATACGTTCCGGACCAAAACCCTAGCCCAAATCTAGTTGGACATGTCGGGTACACTTAACCAACTTACGCATTCACTACACATGCTTCGTATGACCCACTTTTAATAAGCTGTCTAAATTAGTCACAAATGGACTATTTACATTGGTTTAATTCAATTAGACTTTCTTCTTTTACATAACTTAATGATTCGGACATTTAATAATGTACCAAATATCTCAAAATATTATCTACCTTTGATAATATACAACTACCTTCAAATATTATTAACCATTTAATAATATTTTAATCACTCCTTAATATTATTAACCATTTAATAATATTTTAATCAATTATTAATATTATTAACCATTTAATAATATTTTAATCACTTATTAATATTATTAACCATTTAATAATATTTTAATCACTTATTAATATTATTAACCCTTTAATAATATTTTAATCACTTATTAATATTATTAACCATTTAATAATATTTTAATCACTCCTTAATATTATTAACCATTTAATAATATTTTAATCACTCCTTAATATTATTAATCATTTAATAATATTTTAATCAATTATTAATATTATTAACCATTTAATAATATTTTAATCACTTATTAATATATGTTAATCACTTATTAATATTATTAACCATTTAATAATATTTTAATCACTTATTAATATTATTAACCATTTAATAATATTTTAATCACTTATTAATATATTTTAATCACTTATTAATATTATTAACCATTTAATAATATTTTAATCATATACTAATGTTATTAACCATTTCATAACATTTTAGTTACTTACATATTTAATCCTTTAACCATATTTTAATACTCTTTAAACCATACAAATAGTTAACTTTTTAATAATATTAACCTTAGTATTTATTTTATACATTTAACTACCAATGAGTCACTAATAGACTTTATTTATATTAGTTTAATATTCAAACACATTTATTTTAGATGTTTATCTTAGGTTATAAGTCTCTAACGGCGTTTCGTTTAGACTTTTCATTAACCGACAAGTTAAATCGGAGTTTCGACTTGATAAAACTTTAAAATATCAAAATTTGGAAATTTTTTTACTGTACCAGCGCTGGTCATAGAGTAAATTGAGAGCTGCCAGCGCTCAAAACAGAATGCCCGAGCGCTGGCAGCGCTCATTTTGGCTGTCCGGACCTCCTTTACTCAAACTGCCATAACTTTTTCATACGGAACTATTTTTGAGTGATTCTTGAGTCTAAATTGTGTAGAATTTCAATATATACAACTTCTCTTTATATCACAAATCCAAATTCCGAACGGAAATAAACTAAAAATGGCTCACAATGCAACTTAGGGTTTTAAAATCAACATTCTTTGCGATAAAAGCCATAACTTCTTTGTTTTTTTCATCTTTTTGTGAGATTCAAGTTGTGTTGGCTTTATAACTCACTCATAAAACTTTCTAGCCATATAAATCAAGTATTTAACTTGTACAATTCTAAATGACACAAAATATAGCACATAGCTACGTAGGGTTTTACCGGTAAAGCTTTATATAGCGTTTTCTTCAATTTATATGTACACCACCCATACCAAATCATGTTATAAACCTATCAAACCATGATTATACTAATATAACATAGCTTAAGACTTATAGAGCATTAAAACAACATTTGATCGGTTAAAACTTTATTTTAACCGTTTAAAACTTATATAGATTACAAAAATGAACTTAGGAAGGTTTAGAATATTTTTTAACCTTATGGACTTGTGTGCTCTTCTTCTTCTCCTTCCCAAGTATGTTATGAAGCTATGTGACATCCACCAAGCTCCTTCTCTAGCACTTTCCTTCAACTCACAAGTGTTCTCTCTATTTCTCTCTTGGAATGCTTTTACTTTTTCTCTCTAGAAATGCTTACAAATGAACTAACCAACACAAACCATTGGTGCAACACTCTATATATAGCACTCCCTTAATCATCATCAACATCCACTAATCAACTAGCATTGGTCAAATTAGAGGTTAATTGGGATTACTATTTGATGGATTGATTGACATGGTGAATGACTAGGGTGGTTGAACCACCAACACCAAGTGTGTGATTTAAGCAACACGAAAGAAACAAGCTACCCATGTGGGGCCACTAAAAATCTCAGCAAAATGGTCTTTTATTCTCCATTTTTGCTTTATTTTTTCTTCATTTAATATACATATATACATCTATATATATAAATACACATATGATCAATTGTTGACCAATTTTGAGTACCATTTGGGCTCCATATTGGACTCTATGATTTAATATATTGGGCTCAATTTAATTATTACATTGGGCTAATATTAAATACCCTATGTTACGTTTAATTAAAACAAGCATTGGGCTTGATTAATTATTACATGAATCAATGTTTAAATTAAATTACATGGACTACTAGGTTAATTTATTTAACTTAGTTTAACATCTCAATTGGACTTTTAATATAATCCAATTAGACTTGCCTTAAATTATTTTACCACATTGGGTTACTCAATTAACTTATTCATAGTTAATTCTCATCACCATATTTACTTACCTAGCAATTAACCAACGTTTGGTTAATGCTCTCTCTTATCTACCAACTAGGGTTATTCAATTAACCTTACGTTAGTTAATTCTCTACACTCAATCAATACTTGAAAAATATTCTCCCAACACATTGACCATCATTTGACTTTAATGTGTTTAGGCTACAAGGATTACTTTGTATTGGGCTATCTTATTTAATTACTTGGGCTACCCAACACAACTCACATATCATATATAACTTGGGCTTGGTAATTAATTTAATTGGACTTTCACACCATTATATACCATACCTTCCAATATTATTTAATTGGACTTATATTAATTACCTCTTGGACTATATCATAACATAACATTTGGGCTTATTATTTAATTACCCACTTCATACCAATATTTTCATATTGGGCTAACATCTATAATCCTTTTGGGCTAGTCCACTAGTAGTAATTAAATTACTTGAACTCTATACCACAACTTAATACTTAAGTTAATTACTTAATCAATTAACTTCTTAATATTGTCATTCTAAACAAACTTTCTAGTTTTTATATAACTTTAACTCATAACTAATATAATTAACATAATTAATTATATTTCATGATTTTCATTCTTACTTCATATTTAAACTAATTAATTTATTAGTTTTATTGAGTATTAATTTGCTCATCTTCTTGTTTGGTTAACAAACACAACTCTAGGAATATATAATTATGTATATATATCCTTATAACCGTCTTCACTTCTTAAATGAATTTATTTCCTTAATAAATTTTCTATATGCATCATAAAATATTTCCACATTTAATTTCTAACAAATACATTATGTTAAAAAAAAATGTTTACCCATTTTCTACACATCTTACTTCTCACATTCAAGGTTTTAAACCTTAGCCTTTAATAAAATCAATTAAGATATTATTTAAAATCTTAAAAATATCTGGGATATTACAATAACAATTCAATTATGCATAAACATAATTTTTAATAACTTAAAACATTCATTTTTCTTATTTATTATTCAATTTCTTTAATATTCACATTGACTTTCCTTATATAAATTATATAATTAAATATTATATAATTTATATAATTACATTATTCCTTTCTAATTATTTCCATTTCCACAAATACAATTTATAAAATTTCTTCCATCCTCATTCAATTTAATCACCTTATATAAATTATATAATTATTCTTATATAATTTATATAATTATTATTTTTCTCATATTTCACTTTAATTTCCTTATATAAATTATATAATTTATTATTATATAATTTATATAATTACATCTCTTCTTTATACATTCTAAACTTTCTCCACCATTCTTGATAACATCTAAAATCCATAATTATATTATTACAATTCCCTCATTAACTTTCCATTTAAAATTGGATTAATTTGATTAATTTAATTATTAACCCCTTAATTTTCATAATTAATGAAATTGATAATTATCAATTAAACATGCACATTTTGTTGAAGGTTGTTTGATTTGATGATAATGACTGTTGTGCAAAAAGGACTGTGGTAAATGTGCTTACTTGGTTGATTGTCAATGTGTATCTGACAAAGTGCATAGGTGTTAATGTGATTATGTGCTTAATTGATTATGTGCTTAGATACTCTGAAAGTGTTTATGTGCTTACATAATTGATTATATGTGTTAATGTGCTTATGTGCTTAATTGATTATGTGCTTAGATACTCTGAAAGTGTTTATGTGCTTATATGATTGATTGTCATGGTCAACCCTCGTTGAAACGTGCTGACAGCTAGCTTCTTTCTTTTCCTGTTGGCGCGTGTAAGTCATATGCCTGTACCAAATTTACATAGCCGCGCATTGCGCGGTCGTCCGTTTCTGTCCAATCGCCAAAACGGCGTCGTTCCAATTTCACGTGATTTTTTCCTTGCGCGCGCGTTGCGCGGACGCATCTTCCGGAAATTACCATCCTGCCCCTCCGCGTCTTTTCTTGCTTAATTACCATAATGCCATCAGCTTATTAATAAATTCCTACAAAATAAAATAGAATAGATAAAAATAATATAAAAATATCAAAAATCCTAAAAACACATAATAATAAATAAGTCACCTAAAATAAATAAAAACACATAAATAAAAATAAATATAAAATTACAATAAAATTACTTAAATTAACATAAATTAACTAAAATCCTATAAAACCTATTAAAACCAAAATAAGCTAAATAATTAAACATTTAAGCATACAATAAATATAAAAACTAAGTATTAGGGAATAAAAATACCGTATAATTTAACCTTATCACTAAAATTAAGGAAAGAGGAGAAAATTATTTCACCTACGAGTAATTCTTTCTACGGTGAATGTTTAAAATATAAAATGAGTTATTATTGCATCAGTGATCAGTTGTAAATTCTTGATGGTAGATGTTGACTTAAACCAATGTTTTTTTCTTCTCATTTATTTCATTAAATTACTTACATAATTATTTTAGTTAGTTTTATTTAAATTATTTCTTTGATTCAAAAATCCCCCAATTTTTGTTTACAAAAATATAAAATTAAATAATCATTCTCTGTGGGATCGACTCTTGCTTACACTACTACATTAATATTTTTTTCAAAGTAAGATTTTATTTTTGGGTGCTTGCGACATCACACCAATAGCTATTAACTTTAGTGTAAGTGAGAGATTGAAAATAGTATGCGCACAAGCCAATCATATTTAATATGATATAGCATGTACTTTGTAATCTTATTCATTTATTACTAAAAGTTTTTACAAAGGCATTTTCTTTATCCATATTTAATAGATGACATTAATTGTGATAAACCCATAATTGTTGAGCAATGCTTTTAGAATCACGATGACGATCATGCTAATGAGATCTAAATTCAAGATATCTCAAAACTAAAATTATTCCTAATCGTGGGATTACTAAAATGGGGATTAGTGAATTCGGATAGATTAGTACATACTATACTTGCTCTTATGAAGAGGATGGTTGATCTCATAATCATTTGTGCAAAGACACTAAAGCAAGTATGAAGGTGCTTATTAGAGAATAAGTTCACTGAACGTGACTCGCTCAAGGAACACTTAATGAAGTCTTACTTGCCTGTCAATAGGAGTTCCTTTTGTGATAGTAGTACAAGTGATTATTGGACTTGAGATCATCATAGTATCTTGTGTATGATGAATTATATTTTGACATATTCCTTAAAACCTTTAGGGTATATCAAAGGATATGTTCGGGTATACTAAGTTGTACATGGAGATAGGTGAATGATCAACAAAATATCTACCACTTCTAGTAAAAGAAGAGAATATCCTATGCGATTTGATAAATGACAACTCTGTAGTCCTTAGCCAAGATAGAATGCAAATTAGAAATTAGTTTTTAATTTACATTAATTAGAGTTATTCATTTGAGAATCGAAATATATATAATCAAATAAAATAAGACTTAACTGTAATACCATGTCTTATATTTGATTAGAATATTGTGAGGTAGAAGAATTGAATTATACGATAACTATTCGCTGAATAGGCTCTTTTGTGATTAAATATTGAAATCTATATTATCTGAAAAGTCGTTGATTGCTAAGTGGACTTACCCTTATTATGGAGTAAATATTATTTATTTGAATAAATTAAATAGTTTAATTTATTTATATAAATAAGATTAGAACAGTTCTAATTAATTTATTCTATAACCGGTTTAATATGGAGAACCTAAATGGTCACACCGCAAAAGAAAAATAATTATTTAAGAAGTAAATGGCATAATCGTAATAATGAATTAAGTATATTTAATTTATACTATGAGGATAGAATAAATTTAATAACTTACTATTTATTATTTAGTATTAAACTAGGTCCAATGAAATTAAACTAGTAGTCCATGAACATAGTTAATTTGTTGGTCCATGTTATGTTTAAACTAGCTCAATTCTTAATTTAATTTTAAGTATCATGTGTTAGTTAATGTTAGCTCAATGGAATGAATTAATTGAGCCTAAACAAATTAAATGAATGAGCCTAATATAATTAATTACTAAGTCCAAGGTGAAGCCCAATACAAGGTCAAAATTGGTTATTATATATATATATATATATATATATATATATATATATATATATATATATATATATATATATAGATGATATAAAAATAAAAGCAATATGGGGCATAAAAAGGGCATTTTGGTCGGCACATGTGGGACCCCTTTGGGGTGAAGTGTTAGCTCACTTGTTTCTTGGAAATCTCACATTGACATAGTTAGTGAACCACTCCTATCAACCTTAGTCCTTTCATATAAGAAAATCCCAAAAATCTAGTTAATTTGAACCTTGAAAATAAGATGATATTGGTGATTATGTATAGATATAGATTATATATGTATACATTTTAGATGATAACTTTTGGCTATAAATAAGACTACTCTCTAAGCTTGACAAGAATTTAGTTCATTTGCTAGATTTCCTAGAGAGCAAATAGAGATAACTTTTTAGAGAGAAAGTGTAATAATATGGATTTTTGTAAACTTGGAAAATTGTAATTATTAATTAATGAAATTAAATTTTTGAGGTATGACAAGTGTTTTGGGACAAACCAATTGTGGATTATTTTATGTTAGAATAAAATTCAAGTTTAATAAAACAAACTTGGATCAAAGTGGACTTGAATTGGATTAAAAAATAAGCTATATATGATTTATTAGAAATTTAATTCTCTAGCAAATTTTACAAAAGACCATGATGCCCTTGATAATTCATATAGTGACTTGGGTATCCTAGAAGTATAGAATGACTAAGTTAGCATTCCCTAGCATTGTGAGATGACTTAGGCTATCCCTAACCATGCATGATTAACTTGGCTCAAGCATGGTTAAGTGTTGGGATATTGCATACAATATATTTATGTATATAAATATTAAGTATAAGTTAAGTCATTCATCTCATCTCATTTCTTCCCATTCGAAGGTTGCTAGCAAAGCAAGAGAGAAAAGGAGAAAGAGCAAGAGAAGCTAGGGTTTTGCTTGTAAGTTTGTAATGTTGCTAAGTAAGAGTTCAAGAGAAGTGAAACAAGCTACCAAAGTGGATCATCCATCATTAGCAAGTTTTATAGTTAGGAAGAAGAGAGCACATAGAAGGTATAAATGTGTTCAAGCCATGAACTTTGTCATTTATGTGTTTAAATCCAAGTTAGAGTGAAGTCATGCATGTATCTTGGACTATATGTGTTTCTTATGTGAATTTTGTAAGTTTATGTGCTTCATGTTTGGTATTAGATGAAAACCTAAACTCCAAGTTGCTAGAACAAAGGTGGTATACTATTCATGTATATATTAAGAGCTACAAAACATGATTATAGGATGATTATGTGTTATATGTTGCTAGAAGTGATGAAAACCTAGCTTGAAAGGTTGATTATGTTGGAAGCATGCATAGTATCATGCTAGATAGCATTAAAAGATCATTATTGGTTCAAGAACATTATTTGTGTAGAAAAGTTACAATATTAGGCTATGATTTGTGTATTAATCAAATCATAATTTGTAAAGTATTTTAGAAAGTGCATATAGAAGTTATACAAGTTTACAAAGTTGCTATTTGAGCATGTGTTAAGCTATATGTGCATGATGGCATTCAAGGGTTGAGTTTTGAAAAGTTGGCAAAATCCTACCAATGTGTGATTTTTGGCCATTTTGGATAATTAATGGTGGAATAAGGCTAAACATCTAAGTTTTATGTGAATATACATGTTAGAGTCGATTTGGTACTCATTTGGTGTCTATGGCGATAAATGTTGTTTTTAAACGTTTTAAAACGTTCGCCGACGACCAAAACGATTTATTTGGAAAAACAATGCCATTTTAAGATTTTTAAATATTTTGAAGGCCCACGCAAGTCAAATACATATTGTGTGTGCTAGGTAAAGTGTTGGAATCAAGTTTTACAAAAAGGGGTCAAAAATAGCAAGGATTTTTGAAAGAAAAAAATTTCAAAAAAACTAGTATGGCGTCAGGGCGCCATCTTTTACCATAGGAACTGAACCGGGGCGCAGTGCTCTGTGAGGGAACTAGCCGAGGCGAGTTCAGAGCTCGCCGGGGCGAGGTGTAATCGAGAAGATCTCTCGGCCAGCGAGATCTTCGGGCCAAAACATCTCGCCGGGGCAAGATGCACTGTTCCAGCCAAGATTTAAAAAAAAAATAAATTCAAAATACAATGTTTTGATATTAAATGATAGGAACATGTATGTAAGCCATAATTTGATAAAAATAATCAATGTGGTAGATGTTAAGGATAAATAAATAATGTGTTATGTGTTAAGGGTTATGTAAAGCTAAATGATAAATTGTATAGCAAGTTATCACATGCATGTGTATGTAACTAATGCATCAACCCATATTATGGTCGTGTAGGTTATAAACGGAATAATATTTTACCGGTTGTGATAGACGAGGATACAGGTAAGTGTTCTATCTGAACTCTTATTTGCAGTTCCTTGAACTGTTATTCATGTTATACATTCATGTGCTCATGTAAAGTTCATTCACTATTGAACTATTTTGAAAAAGGTCGATGCCAAATCTTGATTCCGGCTAGACACATGTGATGATAAATGTTGTAATCAAATGTTTATTGTTATGTTCCCCAATCCACATTGTTGTGGTGTGCACTCTATGATATGATGTAACAGAACAACCCTGATAAAAAGGGGAGTAAAGTATAAAGTAAACATGATTTTATAACGTGGTTGCGTCACTAGATGTTTATATTGTGCACAATATAAAAGTACGATGGGCTGATCACCAGAGTACACATCTAAATTGAACAACAGTCTTATGACTACCCTGGGCAATATCAGTCTTTATGATTGATATTGTTCTTAACGAGTTCTAGGTCTTGTGACCGTACAGCAAACAAGCTTCATGCTTTCAGTTAATTATGTAAAGTTATGCATATATCTCATATTCATACATTGAACTGATATTGGTCAAATTATTGCAAATGATTCATTTCATTATTTGACTCAACTTATCGTAAATGATTCAGTTTACTATAAACGTTTCATATTCATTGTAAATGAATTTCGTTCATCATTTCGAAATATCATGTCATTATTTACTTATATACTTGCTGAGTTATTTTATGCTTATTCTTGGTTTTAAACATGATATTTCAGCTAAACCTGAGCAGGCCAAGGGGTCGGGTATAGACAAGGGAAAAGAAAAAGTTGGCAAACAGTAGATGTACAGTGATAAAGTCATGTATATGTAAACATTATCTTTTTGTAATATGTTAAGTACAGATGTGTGTATGTATAAAGGTATGTAGAACCTAAGATAGTTATGGATGAATGTGAATTAAGTTTTATTATTATTCAGATTGAATGAATGTGATGACTGGGTAGAATAGTATCGTAAGCACCAAACCCGTGGTTCAAGGGACCCGGATTTGGGGGCGTCACAGGTTGGTATAAGAGTTGATAGGTTATAAACCTCAGGTGAGGAAACCTTAGGAATATGACCTTAAGGAATATATTGAAACTCATCTAGAGTTCTAAGGGGTGAATCGTGGAAATTGTTAAAGTTAAAATTTTCACAATATGTGCTACGTGTTACATGTTATGTGTTATGTACTTTAAGAATACGAAAAATTACGTTGAATTGAAACAACTGTTCTTGTGATTTTATAGTATGTCAGAGATTGGAGAATCCAATCGGGCAATAGAAGAAGAGCCCAGAGATATTCTGATAGATGTGATGACCACTGTACCAGCTATGACAATAGTACCAGCTGAGGACAGTGATCAAGAAGAGGATCCAGATGAGTTGGAAGGAGACTCAAATGGAGCATTGCCAGATAATGCTTCCTCTGAGCAAAGAGAGGTCGACCGAGAATGGGTGACTGACCTGATACAACAGAATAGTGAGTTTGTGGACATAATATTGGAGTCAGATACTCAAGCAGCTGAACGGCAGACAGCTGTAGAGCAAAATGAGAATGCAGTCCAAGTATTAGTTAATAGGAATATGGAGCTGGGAGATAAGTTAAGGCAGGATGAACAGAAAGTCCAAGAATTGAGGAATGAAAAAGAAACCTTGGAGGTAAAGCTGAGGGATGCAACTGCTAAGATAGCCAGGTACGAACATGCTGGGGCTAAAGCAGTAAGGAGAGTAAATATGGTGGAGGAAGAAATAAGGGCTAAAAAGGCCAAGATAGATAGCATGAATGTAAGAATGGAATACACGAGCTATGCGTTTCGCATGACATTTGAAAGGGTGCAGGATAGAGTGCATTATTACCCTATAGAGTACGATCAGACTATAACCACTTTGAGCAGATGGAAGATGATAGCAATCATGGATGAAGAATATGACGACGCAGTTAGGCGTGAAATGCTTCCGTAGAATATATGTAATAGCTGTGTAGTGTTATGAATGTATAGTTATGTATGTATGTAATGTCAATTCCTAGCTTTTGTTATAAAGAGATAGAAAGTGTTATGTAACCTCTTTTGTCTTAAGGAGGGAAGGTCTAAACATGCTGTAAAGAGTTATATGTGAATCCTGACTTATGTAGTCCGAAGGGATGAAAAATTAATAGCAATGTGCTACATGTTATGTAATGTGCTAGGCACTAGTTAAGTTGTTTTTTTATAAATTAAGTTATTAAATGTATGTTGACACGACCATATATTTAAAGTTCATAAGAATGTGATATGTAAATGATATTTAATAATCATGGTATAAATTGTGAAACAGAAAATGCCGCCTAGACGTAGATCAAATGTTTAACCCCCACCAGAGGAGTCAGTAAATGCTCCTGAGGAGCCAGTTAATCCCATGTAGCAGTTTGTTAACTTGTTGATGGGAGCTTTCCAGATCAAGAATGTTAACCCTATGGGTGATCAACCGGTAACATCCCAGATTACTACCTTCAAGAATTTTAAAGCTGTAAGACCCCCAGAGTTCAAGGGGACGATGAACCCGGTAGAGGCCCAGAATTGGGTGATTAAAATAGAAAAGGTATTTGACGTAG
Organism: Hedera helix; assembly: GCA_947179155.2. NCBI lineage: Eukaryota > Viridiplantae > Streptophyta > Magnoliopsida > Apiales > Araliaceae > Hedera > Hedera helix. Next base: position 18,455,083 of record OX359266.1, on the reverse strand, counting down.
CAAATGTGGCAGAAGAACAAAAAACTGCCTTTGCTACATTTATGTTAAAAGGAGAAGCAAATTATTGGTAGATTGTTAATAAAGAAAGACTGGGAACAGGAGCTGCACCCTGGGAAAGGTTTAAAAAAAATATCTTCGAAGCTTACTTTCCTCCAGTAACTCAAGATATGATGGAGGTACAATTTTTGGAATTGAAATAGGGTAATATGACTGTAGCTGAGTATGCGACAAAATTCAATGAGTTGGCAAGATTTGCTCCACACCAGGTGGACACAGAATAAAGGAAGGCAAGATGATTCAAACGTGGGTTAAAACCGTGGATTTACAGCAGGGTCTCAATGTTTCAAATTGGTACTTTTGCTGGAGTAATGGAAAAAGCAATCTTAGCAGAAGGAGGTAGTGATGCCTTAGCAAAGTACAAACAAGAAAAGGATGGTAAGAAGCAAGGTGATGGAGCCAACAGAGAAAGTAGTAGTGGGGGAAGTAACACCAACAAACGAAAGTGGAATAGTAACCCAGCTGGAAGCAAACAAGGGGAACCAAAGAAGAAGATGGAGCTATGTCCCAATTGTGGAAAGGGACATTCCGGAGTATGCCTGAAGGGAAAGAACATATGTTTCAGATGCAGACAAGAAGGGCACATTGCACCAAACTGTCCGATGCCAAAGACAAACAAAGGTTATTTCTATTGCGGAGAAGTAGGACATCAAATTAAAGACTGTTATAAGAAGAAAGCAGATGGGGGAAGTGGAAGTAAGGTTATGGGTAGTGGGAAGCTGGCTATTGGTGGAACTGTACAGCCGGAGAGACCGATAGCACGTACGTTCAACATGACAGTTCAAGATGCAGTAGCATCAAAGGACGCGGTGTCAGATATCATTTTTATCAACGATATAAATGCATATGTGTTGTTTGATTCGGGTGCTACACGTTCTTTTATATCTGATGAATTTGCTAAGAAATTAAATCTACCTCAATCAAAGTTAGAGAATGTGTTGAACATAGAAGTAGCGAATAAGGAAGTAATCTAGGTGGAGAATATTCATCGGGATTGTTGGTTAATGATAAAAGGGCATAAGCTGGTAGTTGACCTAATTCCTATTCGGTTAGGAGAATTTGATGTAATATTGGGAATGGACTAGTTGTATAGCCATGGGGTGGTGATTGACTGCCAAAAGAAATGTGTAAACCTTCAGACTCCTGCCAAGTCTAAGGTAGTATTCTATGGTAGCAAGTCACCACGACAATCTTGTTGTCTGACGATGATGCAGGCCAATAAGCTGTTAAGGAAAGGATGTATGGGATACTTAACACATGTGGTTGATACACGAGTAGTGGGATCAGAAATGGGTCAGATGTATTTCCAGATGAATTGTCGATGCCAAATCTTGATTCCGGCTAGACACATATGATGGTACATGTTGTAATCAAATATTTATTGTTATATTCCCCAATCCACATTGTTGTGGTGCAGACTCTATGATATGATGTAATAGAACAACCCTGATAAAAAGGGGAGTAAAGTATAAAGTAAACATGATTTTATGGCATGGTTGTGTCGCTAGATGTTTATGTTGTGCACAATATAAAAGTACGATGGGCTGATCACCCAGAGTACTCATCTAAATTGAACAACAATCTTATGACTACCTTGGGCAATATCAGTCTTTATGATTGGTATTGTTCTTAACGAGTTCTAGGTCTTGTGACCGTACAGCAAACAAGCTTCATGCTTTCAGTTAATTATGTAAAGTTATGCATATCTCTCATGTTCATACACTGAACTGATATTGGTCAGATTATTAGAAATGATTCATTTCATTGTTTAACTCAGCTTATTGTAAATGATTCAGTTTATTATAAACGTTTCATATTCATTGTAAATGAATTTCGTTCATCATTTCGAAATATCATGTCATCATTTGCTTATATATTTGTTGAGTTATTTTATGCTCACTTTTGCTTTTAAACATGATATTTTAGCTAAACCTGAGCAGGCCGAGGGGTCGGGTATAGATAAGGGAAAATGAAAAGTCGGCAAACAGTAGATGTACAGTGATAGAGTCATGTATATGTAAACGTTATGTTTTTATGATATGTCAGGTACAGATGTGTGTATGTATAAAGGTATGTAGAACCTGAGATAGTTATGAACGAATGTAAATTAAGTTTTATTATTATTCAGATTGAATGAATGTGATGACTGGATAGAATAGTATCGTGAGCGCCGAACTTGTGGTTCAAGGGACCCGAATTTGGGGGCGTCATAGAAAGTTAGAGAATACTCTTGAAAGCTTGAGAGGTAGAAGTCTAGAGGTTTGATCTAGGAGCCAAGGTGGAGCATTCAAGTTTTGTTTCATACTTTGAAAGGAGAAGAAGAAGAGCATTCAAGTCTAAGAGGTTTAAAAGTTTTTTATACTTTAGTCTTTTCATTTCTATGGTTAAAAATTGTTATATAAATGTTTGCCATAGTTGAATGTAGGAGAAATTTGTAAGTGGATGAGCTATAGTGAGCTCGAAGATATAAGGATGGATTTTGATGGTGAAAATGTATTTATATATGCTAAATGTAATTTTCATGGTCAAAATGTATTTTCTATGGTCAATATATACTTTATATGGTTTAAATGTATTTTAAATGGTTCAAAAGTTAGTTTGAAGCTCTACAATAGTAGATATATGATATTCATGTAAATCTATGGTTTAATATGTTTAATAGACGTGTTAACATGTTTAGTATGAAAAGTGGTAGAAAGAAATGCATGAAAACATATTACTGGTAAAAACCTTAGCTTGTTATGTGGTTTGATGGGTTGTAAAATAAGTTGTGGTGTTATTTTTATGAGTTTTATGGCTTGAAAGATAGCTTTAAAAGTCATAAGAATAACCCAACTTGAATCTTTGAAAAATGTGGTGAAATGTGCAAGTTATGGTTTTTATCGCAAAACGTGTCATTTTTGAAACCCTAGTCGATCGATCCGAAATTTTATATCAAAAATATGATCGATCCATGAAACATTGAAAAACAATAAGTTAAGAAGATAACAAATCTATTTTGGTGTCTTTTGGATGTGTATATTTTATTTTATAAAAGATTGAACTAAAGAAATCAAAAGTGAAAAAATTAGAGTTTGGAAAAACAGAACTACTGCTACAGCGGTAGGTCTCACCACTGCGGCGGTGAAACATTCTACAGGACACCACCGCAGCGGTGGTCATCACCGCCGCAACGATGGTCATCATTACCGTAACGGTTGTCTGAAACTTTTAGGAAGTTAACTTTTATGAACCGAGTCGGGTTGGATCTTTTGAAAATAAAATGGGTCAGAAAATATAAATTTATATAATATTAATATTTGACAAGAATTAAATAATTAAAATATTATTAAAATGATTAATAATATTAGTAAAACTATAAAATATTATTAAATGATTAATAATATTCAAAAATTAATAAAATATTATTAAATAATTAATAATATTAGAAAACTAATAAAATAATTAATAATATTAGAAAACTAATAAAATATTATTAAATGAATAATAATATTAGAAAATGAATAAAATATTATTAAATAATTAATAATATTAAGAACTAAATAAAATATTATTAAATAATTAGTAATATTAAGAACTCAATAAAATATTATTAAATGAATAATAATATTAGGGATTGAATAAAATATTTTTAAAAGGGTTAATAATATTAGAAAGGAAATAAAATATTATTTAATTATTTATATTGTTATTAAAGGAATTAAATATTATTATTTGATTAATAATATTATATAGAAGCTTAAAGTATATTAAATGATTAATATAAATTTTATGTGATTAAAATATTATCAAATGATGATAATATTTTTATGTGTTTAATATATCCTTAATTAATTATTTATGTGATTAAGTATTAGCAACTTAAGATATACAAAGATTATTATATGAACCTAGATATGATACTAATTGGAAGATTAACTTTATAAATTGTTAGGTCTTTTCAAAAGACATTAAATTGTATTGGTTAGTTGTAATCAACAATCAAGACAAGTTTTCTATACTTAAACTTGTATTTATTTTGCAAGAGCTTTAAGTGGTTTAATTATTGAAAATTAATCCACATCATTATAGCATATGTATTCACACTTAGTGCATTTGAAGGTTTATAGTTCGTTTGATTCATGAACTGTTTAAGAAGGTCTAAGCTAATTGTTTCGGCTAGACACCGCATGTATAAATTCCTTAACTTGAATATTTTTAAAAGTTTATCCAAACCATTGGTTGGTATGGATTCTTATAGTAAGACTGAGAACGAACAACCCTAAATAAGGGGATTATAATCGAAAAATTGACCATTGAGTAAGATATTTGAATATTATACATATATATAGGGTACACGAGGCTGATTCCCCAGAATACCAAAACAATAAAAGGGTCAGATGCATATCTGATTTATCTTAAGTATTAATTCATGGTCCTTAGAGGTCACTCAATAGTAAAGACTCAATCATTTCTTTTAATTGAAACTTGACTCTCGTTTCTTCACAATTATTATATATTGTTGAAAACTCTGAAGTTATTTCTATTCAATCATGATATATCATTATTACATTAATTGTTCTTAAACTTGTTGAGCAAGCTAGTTGCTACCCTTGTTATATCATGAACTATATTTTCAGTTAAGCCCGAGTGTTCCAGGAAAGACAAAGGTAAGGGAAAAACCAAAGAGTAGAAATTGCATGCTAGATGTATTGTTTAATATTTATTTCAATGTTGTAAATCTTTTGTGAACCCTTAAGATATGTATTGTTTATATTAAGATTAGAAGACCTTGGGATTGTACTATCTTTTGTAAGGGAAAATTATGTATTATTATGCCAAGTTTAATGAAGACTATATATTTAGTTATTATTATATATTGGATTGTGAGTACTAAACGAGAGGTTATGGAACCCGAATTTAGGAGCATCACACGTACTATATTCAATAAAAGAATTTATAGAATATTTACTATTGAGTTGGTAAAAAAAAAATCAAGAACGTACGTGAGAACTTTTCAGCTCTGAACTGAATATCTCAAAAGTAAGGAGGACTTTTCAAGGCATATCTGACTATCTTGGGAGTATTTAACAATTATAAAACTGTAAACACTCAAACTGAACACTCGATGGGATCAGACCTGTTGTATTAGATGTATATGCATAACATTCAGTTATAGTGTGCACAAATATTTATGTTTTCAATAGAGAATACCATATTATACGGGTTGTTTACCCAATCTTACTATACGAGTCTGCACCAACTACTGGTTTGGATAGTTTTTCAAAAGTATTCAAATTAATGAATCGATATATACCAAAACAATTGGCATATATCTACTTCTTTAAATAGTTCATATTAAGAACAAGTCATGCAAATACACATAAGTGTAAATACTAATAACAATTGTGATATGGAATAATTATCAATAATTAATCCAACTTGAACAATAATAAGTTCTAAGTTTTAAAAATAACTTGCGTAATGAAACGAGTTTAGTTTTCAGAAGAAACCTACTTAATAAACACAAAATTTAATTTAAAAATTTACACAATAATAATTGAGTTATGGTTCAGAAGAATTTGTTGTTCCGCTGACTACTGCTAATCAACTTAGTTTAATTTCTTTTGAATGAAACTAACATTAATAATGTTGATCTACCAATTATTATATCACATACATGTTCATTTTATATTATTAACCTTCTCATACGTCATTTTAATTATTTAACACTTAATCACAACATTTAATCAATTAATAATATTATTAACCTTTGATAATATCTTAATCACATAATTATCATTTAATCACATAATTATTATTTAAGAACATATCAATCACTTCATAATACTATTACATTCGATAATATTTTAACCACAAACAAATATTATTATCCATTTAATAATATTTTAACCATTTATAATTTTTAACAATATTTTATTCTGTCATCAATATTATTAATCATTTAATAACATCTTAATCACTTAATTATTTTAAGCACTTACTAAAATTATTATCATCTAATAATGTCTTACTCTATTTCTAATAATATTATTCATTAAATAATATTTTAATCCTTTATAAATATTATTAATAATTTAATAATATTTTACCCTCTTAATAATATTATTAAACCATTAATAATATTTTTATCCTTTGTTAATATTATTAATTATTTAATAATATTTTATTCACTTACTAATATTATTAACTATTAAATAATATTTTATTCACTTACTAATATTATTAATCATTTAATAATATTTTAATAATTTATTAATATTATTAATCATTTAATAATATTTTATTCACTTACTAATATTATTAATTATTTAATAATATTTTAATCATTTATTAATATTTATAATCATTTAAAAATATTTTATTCACTTACTAGTATTATTAATTATTTAATAATATTTTAATCATTTATTAATTTTATTAATCATTCAATAGTATTTTAATTATTTATTAATATTATTAATCATTAATATTTTATTCACTTACTAATATTATTTATTATTTAATAATATTTTATTTATTTATTAATATTAGTAATTATTTAATAATTTTTTATTAACTTACTAGTATTATTAATTATTTAATAATATTTTAATTATTTATTAATATTTTTAATCATTTAATAATATTTTATTCACTTACTAATATTAATAATCGTTTAGTAATATTTTAATAATTTATTAATTATTTAATAATATTTTATTCACTTACTAATATTGTTAATTATTTAATAATAATTTAATTATTTATTAATATTATTAATCTGTTAATAATATTTTATTCACTTGCTAATATTATTAATCATTTAATTATTTATTAATATTATTAATAATTTAATAATATTTTATTCATTTTCCAAGATTATTAATTATTTAATAATATTTCATTCATTTATCATTATTATTAATAATTTAATAATATTTTATGCTTTTACTAATATTATTTTTCATTTAATAATATTTTAATTATTTACTTTTTTTCTAATATTATTATTATATTTAATTACATTTTTTGACCCATTTTATATTCAAAAGATCCGACCCTACCCGTTAAATATGGCCCGATCCGACTCGAATTAAAATAATTTAAAAACTAAAAATCTAGCTGGGCACTGCAGCGCCCAGTTTTGAACTGGGCAGAAAATAAAGTTTTGATTTTTTTCTATTTTTTTTTAATTTTGGTGTTTTTGATTCAATCTTCAAGAAAATATGTTATACACATCCAAAATAATTCTAAATTTGATTTGTTATCTTCATAACTTAATGTTTTTCAATATTACATGGATTGATCGCAATTTTGAAATCGTTTTTGACACAAAAGTTTTGATCGATCGACTAAAGTTTCAAAAACGACATGTTTTGCTACAAACTTCATAATTTCCTTATTTTAACATCTTTTTTTAATATTCAAGTTGAGTTATCTTAAAGACTCATAGATCTAACATACAAGTCATAAAAATCACATAAACAACTTTCACAACTTGAGTTACAACTCACCAACAAACAGATTTAGCTAGGGTTTTTACCGATAAAAGTTCATATGCACTTTTCTTGCTTCCTTTCACATACCTAACATGTTAAGGCACATATTAAACATATATGACACCCCATATATATATAACAACACCATAGAGCTTATAAAACCATATGACTTACATATATATATATATATATACAGATCTTAGAGATCACATATACTCCATCATAAACCACCCTTATATCTTCGGATCTCACTATAGATCCCTATCACATAGATTTCTCTCATAACCAAACATGGTAAACAACATACAAAACTCAATAAATAACAAGCTAAGGTTCAAAAATTCTTGGTTAGACCATTATCCATAAAGTTAATCATGATCTACAACCATTAATTTCATTAACACCAACATTTACCCAAGAGAATCAAAGATTAACTAAGGTTTAGGATATTACCTTCCATAGCTTTCCTTTTTCTTTCATTTCATCCTTCTTCTCCTCCTCTTCTTCTTATTCGCTCTCTCTCCCTCTCTCTCTCTCTGCCGCTTGAAATGAAAATGGAAAAATGAAGAAAGAAGAATACACGGCTTACTAATATAAGGTTACTCTCTCTCCCGTTCCATCAATCTGACAAAGGGAGCCTCTCCCTGTTTACCAACTTCACTAACAGAGCATGGCTCTCTGCTCACAACTTCCCATACACGTTATGTAACTGTGTCCCAAAATGAGAGTCACGTGGCTTATTTGAGTTATCTGAGCTTCCTTTTCTTTAATTGGTTAATGGACTAAAACATTACTAAGCCCAATATGCAACACCATCCGAAAATGCAAGAAAATAACATAATATTTCCACAGCTAAAAATTTCCTAGTGAAAATATAAAATATTAATACCCCTCTATTAATATCTTTTCAAATGGAAATAATTATAACATTATAAGTTTTTTATGCAATCTCATTAATTAATAACCACATTAATTAATTTACACATCCAGCTTAACTCTTTATTTATTAGTTAATTAAATCATCACTTAGCTCATTATCCTTATCAAATTTTGATATTACACAACCTAAGTTGGTCCATAAATTAATCAACCCATTAACTGAGATTTCTTTAATACCTTTAATTATATCCACCTATAATTAAATAAACCAAGCCATCATATACTAATTTAATTTAATTGCCCAGAAATTTACAATTACTGTTACTAATTTCCTTTATTTATATTAAAATATTCCTGGTAGTTACATTCTCCCCCCCCCCCCTTATAATAATTTCATCCCCGAAATTTCTATATAAGATAAATAAAAAATATGAGGGTAATTCTTCCTCATCAATTTATTTGTACCTATATACCATATAGATACCTAACTCAGTGTATACCTTATCGTATACCCCTTCAACAGGTTTTAACCTCCCAACAATAGTTTTTCCTCAGATTAAGTTTTAGACTCAATCTTTACAAATGATTAAATCTTTGGAATTTCTATTACCAATAAAATATCAGAGTTTGTTTCATTTTCAACTCTTCACAACTCATGTCTATCCGACTAATCACATCTATTATCTTATTCCAAGCATCACTTTACTTATTGTTTTATAAACATTGTCCTAGTCTCTTAGTGACAGGATTCCACTTCCTTTCTAGTGATCGTTCATCACTTTACCAGGGTTAGCTTTATATATGTTAACCTCAAATTTCGCTCAAATCCTCGAAAGCTTAAAATTTCTACAAATCGACTAACCACTACTTCCTCATCCGAGATTTAGTGTAGCCTTAAACCACATAAATTTTCTAAGACCGTAGTCGTCAGCCTTATGAATTTTTCGGGTCATTACAATCACTCATTCTTCTAAGAATTTCGCCCTCGAAATTTTATCATACTTATTTCTGCTATTCTGTCCATTAGGTTATCAATCAAACCTAACAAATTCTCCATTCTCTGAGGATTCTTCATTGATCATTTAATTCTATGACCTATCTCCTCTCAAATTTACACCTCTACCCATTCAAATTCCAGAATATTGGAACATCTCCTAGGAGTCTTCACAATTGATCAATAATTGTGAATGAATTTGAATAATCAGGAAGTAAAAATAACCCCCATTCAAATAACCCATTTATCCATTCAATGTCCAGAACATTGGAACACCTTACAAAAGGATAAATTGGAAATCAATATCTTACAAAAGAATAAATTGAAAATCAAAATATTCATTAAAACTTTCAAACTATACTGAGGGGTCATAAAGACCGTGAACATCTGCGAGAAAGTTTATTAATCACAAAGACTAAAAACATTCCACAATTATTTTGTACGCTAGGTGATCAGCCTATCGTACGCTAGCGTTGTGTACGACGACTTCGATTAGGGTTGAACTCTCTGGATTTACCAGCTCATATTTTGTTCTATCAGCATGCCACCACTCTTGGGCGCCCCTCGTGGGTTCTTTATTCATGGCTCTGACATATCTCCCATTATAGGGTTGTTCACCTCAGACTTACTACAAAATTTCACTCCAGCATAAGTTGGATTGGAAATAAAACTTAAGTCATTTCTGACCAAAAGTGTTCAGTCAAAATAAATGACATAGAGTCATATCATTGAACTGTTCGTATATTATGATTCAAAAATCATTTCAGATTAGTTAAAGTAACTAAAATTCATTTATAGGACTTCATGATACCGCACCTTTGCAACAGTGCGTTGAGGATTCCGCCTTTTTCATCTCTACACCATGGCTTTAATGGCGTGTGATGATTTTATAAATACATTTTGATATTTTCAAATTAATTTGTCTAGCCGAAACAATTAGCATAGACTCTTCTTTAAACGTTTCAAAATACAAAAATAAAATAAAAAATCAGTTGACTTTGTCATATTACATCATACCATAGTGAGCTTAAAAATACATCCAACACTAGGTTACTTTGCATTGATGACTCCATCGTTTATCATCTCAGCACTAAGTGCATTAATGATCTCTAAAATACATTTGTTTTTTCAAAAGCACAAAAGTGCGAATTTAGCACGATTTTAAGAATTTTAAAATCTAGCATAGCTAGAAGATTTGGAATATCCTAAAACCTCAAAACACCTCAAATTTTTCCTCCACATTCTTTTTCAGCCTAATAACTATATCTAGTATAGCCTTAACCTGGCTACTTAATTCTATCCATATTCACTGTTCATCAAACTTACTACGTATTTGGGCTCAGGAACTTACCACAATCATATGGTTTGAGGAGCTTGTCCTAGTCAGGCCAAAGTCGCCCATTCGCTGAGGGGTTCCACCATATAATTATGAGTCATGAACTTACCATACGTGTCGATTCTCAGAACACGAACTTATCTTAACATCCTCTACCTATCCGTTATACACATAAGAAAAGAATCACCTTCTCAACATACATATAACGAATAGCGCGACACCATGTTTCAATCGATTATCACTATAGAAAGCTAAGTGGTCGTCAAACCAAACACAATCTCCTGCCCATACAGGAAATTGGTAAACCCGGCCACTAATCAATATAGAAAGTCAAGCGGTCTTTAAACCAAGAACAAATACATCAGTTTCCCAACTGTTCAACACTGTAAGGAAACACATGCCACCAGTGCATATCTTTCTTCTTCGATACACACTGATCGTGTAAGTTTCACAGCAGCATCTCCCAAATTGGTTTGCTGACATATCATAGTCCCCGTCCATACAAGGGTTCGTTCAACTCAACCACTATATTAATATAGGAAGCTAAGCGGTTCTAAAACCAAACACAAATTCCCTGCCCATACAAGGAATCGTACAACTCATCCACTAATATGAGTCCTCAATTAAAAACCCACAAACCACTAATTTTTCTTAACTGAATACGAATTCTCTCAATTCATATTTTAGCACATCTGCCTCATTACGAGTTCATCTCCCTAGATCATTTCATGACCTTATTAGCATTTTCTTTATGCTTCTCAAAATCTTATTATAAGATATCTTCTATCATTTCTTCAAATTGGGTACAATATGACCATTTTCATTTCTCTTATATTTTCTTAAATCCATCATTGGATAATATTTTATATATGAATTTTTCAAATTCATCTTTTATTACTTAAACTCTAACTGAGTTTATTCCTTTACCATTTTACTTATCTTCTACCACGGTTATAGCCTAAGGTACTCTTATCTAAGGTTTATAACCTATCAGCTCTGATACTAACTTGTGACGACCCCAAATCCGGGCTCCTTAAACCTCGGATCTCGTTCAACACGAGTACTACATTTTCCTTATTGTTCATGAATTACTACAATATTATAGTTATTAAATAATCATTTATTTACAATTTTACAACATCTCTTTCTATTCCAGAATCGAAATCTTTAAAATTCTATTACCACTTTGAGATCATATGCATAATGACTCAATCACACCATGCTATTATCCTTATACATAAAGGACAACGTCTGAAAATGACATTAAAAATAATATGTAAATGTTCTCTTAATATTTTAAGTTTGCTAATCTATCGCACAACAAAACATAAACTCTTCATATATATACACAAGTGAATGGATTAATCTACCCCATGGTTTTACTACGAAAGTACCTACGCTTCAATCTTGATGACTCGTTAGTCAATCTTCATCTTTGTCTCTACCGAAGTAATCGGCTTCCTCAAGCTACTCTGTAATGTTTTGTTTTAAGAAAAGGTGAGCACGACGGCTCAACAAGTTTAACAGTTTCAAATAACACGTAAAACAGTTCAATCATGTTGCATGCATCCTATGCTTTGCAGTACATACATATTTCATGCATAACATGCCTTACATTTAATCTATGCTTCATGTCTAGTATCTATCATGACATACAGTACAATGCAGAACAATTGTCCTAAATCAATTACCACATATCAACAGTTCAAGTCAATTTGTTTCACAAAGGCACATTGAAACATCTTTGCACATAACAGTTTAATAATAAACTTATAAATCATGCACATAATGCAACACGTTCTGAAAAACTTGCCTGGACTTGTATAACCAGCTTACGTTAATCTTTCACGTTCCTTGCATCACCTATACAGTATGTGAGATCAACGGTGTACAATATCAGTCACAGATTGACTCAATACTAAATCTTTAAAGATATTTATTTCTTCTTATCATCCCCTTTTTAAAATCCATATAGTTAATTTCCTATTTTAGTCTCTTGTTGTCTTGACTCAGCGTTTCATATTCAACACTGTAAATCTTTTGTGCAAACTATGCAGTTCTGACATTTATTACTGTCGCTGCATTAATGCCTAGACCTTATTTCTGGTTAGGTCGAACAAGTACTTAGTCACTAATGGACCATACCCTTGGTTTAACTTAATCACAACATTTAACTCGATGAGTTATCATAATATCATCCATCTCGAGAAATATTTTAAATCTTACTATCAATTAGTAATAACTTATCATGTTATTTAATTGTTAAATAACACTTTAAATAATCATTACTATTATTAATTTCTTTTTTTTAATAATATTTTACCTTAATCATTGTTGTACAATAATTAATTATTTCCTTAATTCACTTTTATTATTATTTAATATCATAATAATTAATTAATTATCCTCATTTCCCTTAATATCTTAATAGTAGTTAATTAATGGCAATCCTTTTTAAAATTACATAGTTACCAACCAATATTATCTTCCTTGGATAATATTTTAACTACCCAACGATATTATTATCCACGTAATAATATCCGACTAACCTACAAATGATATTAACAAATTAGTAACATCTTAATGGTACAATTATATTATTAATTCTTCAATAATATTAAACCATGTACGGTTATTATTTAATCACATAATGATAACTTAACCAATTACCCTTATTATTGAACATTTAATAATAATTAACTTCATTTACAATTACTAATAATCCTTCAATAATAATTTACTCATTTCAGTCCTCGGCCTTCGGTTTTCAGCCCTCGGCCTTCGGCCTTCGGCCTTCCGCCTTCGGCCTTCGGCCTTCGGCCCTCCGTCTTCAGCCCTCGGCCCTCGGCCTTCAGTCTTCGGAAAACTGACTGCCAGAGAGTGTTCTCCGACAGCGGGGTAGTTTGCTAGAAACAAACATAACTTCTTCGTTACAAGTCCGTTTTTGATTAACTTTATATCAAATTAAACCTTATGAAGTGTACTTTAAATCTTATTCAGACCTTAACTTCATCCCATGTACTAAACAACACAGATCTAACGTTTTACACAACCTGTCCAGAGAATGAAATCTCCAGGACAGTCACACAACATTAATTCATTCAAAAATACTCTACACCATTAATTCATTCTGGGTAGCAGCATTTCGGTCTGACCCAAACTGATTCAAACAGTCACTACGAACAAACCACAAAGAATTTATGAGATCTAAAAATTTCTACGTGTAGCTTACTTCCGTAGCTTTAATTTGATATTTTACCCACTCTCTAACTCCAAATATTCAATTTTATAAAAATCATCAACCGATAGCCACAAAAATTCATTTTCTGCGAATTTCGTTTTTCAACTTCCTTTCTTTTAATTTAATCCGTGAATCATCTAATAAATTCATGAAAATTCTTGGTTAGACCATTATCCACAAAGTTAATCATGATCTACAACCATTAATTTCATTAACACCAACATTTACCCAAGAGAATCAAAGATTAACTAAGGTTTAGGATATTACCTTCCATAGCTTTCCTTTTTCTTTCATTTCATCCTTCTTCTCCTCCTCTTCTTCTTATTCGCTCTCTCTCCCTCTCTCTCTCTGCCGCTTGAAATGAAAATAGAAAAATGAAGAAAGAAGAATACACGGCTTACTAATATAAGGTCACTCTCTCTCCCGTTCCATCAATCTGACAAAGGGAGCCTCTCACTGTTTACCAACTTCACTTACAGAGCATGGCTCTCTGCTCACAACTTCCCATACACGTTACGTAACTGTGTCCCAAAATGAGAGTCACGTGGCTTATTTGAGTTATCTGAGCTTCCTTTTCTTTAATTGGTTAATGGACTAAAACATTACGAAGCCCAATATACAACACCATCCGAAAATGCAAGAAAATAACATAATATTTCCACAGCTAAAAATTTCCTAGTGGAAATATAAAATATTAATACCCCTCTATTAATATCTTTTCAAATGGAAATAATTATAACATTACAAGTTTTTTACGCAATCTCATTAATTAATAACCACATTAATTAATTTACACATCTAGCTTAACTCTTTATTTATTAGTTAATTAAATCATCACCTAGCTCATTATCCTTATCAAAATTTGATATTACACAACCTAAGTTGGTCCATAAATTAATCAACCCATTAATTGAGTTTTCTTTAATACCTTTAATTATATCCACCTATAATTAAATAAACTAAGCCATCATATACTGATTTAATTTAATCGCCCAGAAATTTACAATTACTGTTACTAATTTCCTTTATTTATATTAAAATATTCCTGGTTGTTACAGTAAATAACTTGTGAGTGCTGTACATCTGAGACAGGACTAAGCGATGTTGACTAGTCAAATCCATCGTTAAGGTTCCTCGGACCCAGGTATAACTCGTTATTACTATTCTGAATACCATATAAGTAGGATTATTGATATGAAGAGATATCACTATAAACAAATATGTTTCAAATGAGGGTTTTAACTAGTTGAGTAATGTTCTGTATGGAAAGAAGATTTTGCATCGGACAAAGATATAACCATTTGTCACGGATAAAGATGCAAACATTTATCACGGGTGAAGATACAAACATTCACTGCGGGATTCTTTATTCCCAAGAGCCATCCTAATGATTTAATACTGTTGATGTTGGAACATGTAAAGTTATAGAATATTTAAATCATAAGGTTAAAATTAGACTGTTATATATATGAAATACAAGTTGATACTTGTATATTTATGAGACTGAGATTAAGTTAATATCCATGGACAAAGTTAAGAATTTTTTTTAATGTATAGTCTAAAATAAGACTAATTCAATCAATATGATTATGGGATCATTGGTTAAGTCGATAGATGTACGAAATTAACGTACAAGATCCGCCGCAGGTAAAAGTATGGGGATTTGGGGGCGTTACAGTTTCCACTTAGCCTGGCGCCCTGGCCTGCTAACTATTCCTTCGTTCAGTCTCTGTGTGGTATAATATGGCATAGTAGTGTATGCCTTTTTATCTCAAAAATAAAAACAAAACAGAACATGAATGTACCACACCCACAAATAAATAAAGTACTGTACAAGTGAAAGATATCTAAAAATGGGGTTGATTGTTGCTTATTGACGGTAAATTGGTTCATTATCTCTATTTATATTGTGAATTCCAACTTTTGGTTCAGATTTTTAGTGCATGTATACTTAGATCTGGATTTATTTATTTATTTATTATTTTATTTTTCCATTTTAGTGCATATGTGGTTAGTTTGTAGGTGAAGTTTACAATTTTGACAATGAAAGCAATTTTAACAAAGACAATAATATTCTTATGCTTTTCATTCTAATGGATGTCACACTAAGCATATATAGAAGTTTTGCTAAAGCAGTTCACTTTTATGCTCATCCAAATCTAACTGTCGTATTCCTTCCCAGATTTGCCAGAGACTCCAGATCCTGCAGCAATGAAAACTTCCAAGGGTTCAATTGACAGAGGTAAAACAACTCGCTTTTCTTGAATTTAATCTACCAAATTTGATTGTATGAAATGGCACAAAACAGTCGGTAATTTTTGTTCCACTGCTGCTGTTTGTAAATGTATTGTGTTAGAACATAACGGCGGTGCATTAAAGAATGTGGATCTAGATAGAGGGGAAATGCTATAGCACTCTGAATATGGATCTAGATAGAGGAGAAATGCTATAGCACTCTAAAGATGGATCTAGGTAGATCGTGAATGCTATGGAGGTCTTACACTTTATAAGTTATTGCTAATAAATCATTAATTTTGAGGTTCTTTATGTTTACTAATAATGCTCTGCAGTTTTTCTAAGTTTCACTGTTTTTCTTGCATGAAGTTGTTGGAACTGTTGAAGGGGGGAAGGCACCAACAAAAATAAAGACAGACCTGAAGAAACCTATTGTCAATTTAGCTTGTCATCCTCGTCTTGCTGTGTTGGTAATATGTTTACTTTGACTGAGATAATTTTCATTGTCATTTGGTCTTCTCAGAGTATTGCTGACAATTTTCTCCTTTTTTTGTTGGCCACTTTTCAGTATGTAGCTTATGCAGATGGTTTGATCCGTGCATACAATATCCAAACATATGCTGTCCTTTACACACTTTAAGTTGTAATATTGTAGCAGCTTTTTTTATTCCTTTCTTTAGATTGATGAATACTGTTCCAGTCCCTGTAAAGCAGAAAACTTCGAGTTTTTGGGTATCTATTTTTTGGCGTACTTATTGCAGTCGATAACACTATTAAGCTCATTGGTGCTGGCGCTTTTGCATTTCATCCAACATTGGAATGGGTTCTTGTTGGCGATAGACGAGGTACGCTTCTTGCATGGGATGTATCAACTGAGAGACCTATTTTGATTGACATGTATGTTCTGTCACTATTTTTGAACAATATTTAAGAGTTCTCTATGTTTTTGTTGTACTCCTCTGTCTCCATTTAGATACCATCATTGGGATTTCATGCATTTAGATATGTTGGTTGAATATTTTGGTCATACTTTAAACGTAATGCTCTTTTCCCCCAAGTCATCATGTGCAATGCGAGTGTTCCTCACCCTTATTTTATCCTCTCTTTTGACTTGATAATTTGGTGGCGGCATTAGAAGTTATCTGCTAGGAGTTGTTGATTAGTTTCCCAAACTTGAATCTTTGAAATTATAACACACAAAAATTAAAGCTTTTTTTAAATGCATTTCTAAAGTGCAATCCAATAAAGTATAGTAGCAACATACTATTTAAAGGAATTTATTTTATAGACTTTCCAGCAACTTAATAATTAATTGCATGGGAGAAATAGTTGACTTGGGAATCAAACTTGCATTTGTTTTCCTCATCAGGCATATCTTTGTTTTCTCATTCTAAAATCCATTTGTTTTTTCAGGGAAGTTCAAGCCTGTGATTAGGAAGGCAATGGTGGAACTAGAAGGTAAAATCCAAGTTTACGCTTTGCTTTTGTTGCACGTTTTTTGATGGAACTGGAACGAGGAGGTTGGTTGTAGTAGTAGTAGCAGCAAATAGAGTACACACTAATTTTTTATTTTTTTATTTTTTTATTTTTTTCATGTTTCCTTTTCAATAGACAAGTTAAATACTCATTCTATCTCCAATATTTGTTAATTGTGATATACCAGGTGCTCCTTTCAAGAAATTTGCATCCATGCGGGATGACTGGGCTCTCAAGAATAGATATATTAGTCCAGGTATGTTATGAGAATCAATTCCTTGCTTCCTGCTAATGATTTTAGGCCATGATAATGATTCCCATTTGGTTATCATAAGAACTACTATGCTCGATGTTTTTGGAATGTATTTATTATCAGTCACAGAATACGCACCACAATGGTTCTGTATTAATTACAAACTGCTCTGTAGTGATTAAATACTACATAGCCTTCACGGTGTATAGTAAGAACCAACCACATTGACTGAGACTAGTATGCACCTCAGAACATATAAGTTTGCCCCATTTAATTCTCCTGCCAATAGGCGGGTAAAGTAAGTTCACATAAAGATACTCAGAAATATTACAATATTGGAATTCACTAAAAACACTATACAAATTGTAACACCCCCTTCCCGACCAGTGGAAAGGGAGGTTACGCACGAACGAACTCTAAACAGAGTGTCAAAACAAAAAGGAACTCTCTTCACACTTGTCCTTGAATCCCCTTGCAAACCCTGCCGGAAGAAAAACACAGCATGAGCCAAATGCCCAGTACGAATAAAGAGTGCAGAAATAAAAACTGAAATTGAATAACAAAAGCAACTGAACCAAACTGAGATTAACAAAATCAACTGAACTAAATAACATAATCTTACTGAACTGAATAACATAATCGACTAAACTGAACTAATCTACTGAACTGAACTGATCTACTGAACTGAAACTGATCTCCTGAACTGAATTGATTTACTGAACAACATAAAAGGCTGAATTGAATAGTTGTGTTTATTTTATACCGAGCTCAGAACAAAACAGAAATATACCTTGTCACAAAGACAAGTCAAAATACTGCCACACAGGCAGGCACACATTGGACTGCAGATCCAAATGTATACAAAATCGGAAGGTGTGTTCGGCACAAACAACACCAAACCGCAGAACATAACAGAACAGAAAACTAGGGTCGACCCATACGCCTCCCACAACAAAACACCAATTGGCCAACTCCCATCGGAGCACACAAAATGGAGACGCCGTGGATTAATCACACTGCCACGGAAGTGTCATGCCTCAGTGCCAAGAGGACATGCCTGTGGTACCCCCATAGGTGGTTATAGCTCAGGTATACCCTACGGTACTTTCTAACAAAAATATCATGTCACAACGAATGCGACACAATATCACAAAAGGGGTTCTAATACGCACATGCTAAACCGAAACAAATCGACACAAAGTCTCCCAATATACTAGCATGTACATTTCTATAGAATCAAAATAAAGACTAGACATGCTTAACAAGTCTAAAGAGTACAAACTAAGTTGCGAATATCTAAACCCAAACAAAACTATCATATGCATTTGACTATGAACAATATATCAAAATAATATCCAAATTCTAATGAGGAACAAAACAAACAAATTAAAATCAAAGGAATATCGCTGAAAGAGTACGGAATCCGTACCTGGAATACGCAATGAAATATCCGAAATTATATTGCAAAACTGACTCGTTAAATTCCCTCCATCGGAACTAATTAAACAAAATAAATGAATTGATAAATAAATAGTTAATCAATTGATTAAGTTTTATACATTTTCTCTCTCTCAGGCAAATCTGAAATCCTTCCATTCTAAACAAAATTATACCTAAAGTTATACATACATAAATATTCTAATCATGGTAACGTATTAATAAATAATAGTTTTCTTGTTCCTTCCGAAATACATATAAGTATATTTTCAAAAATATTCTTTCCATTTTTAATTCTATTACAAACAAATATTTTATTATTATTATTATTATTATTATTATTATTATTATTATTATTATTATTATTATTATTATTATTATTATTATTATTATTATTATTATCTGACAAAACTTTAAAGTTACAAAAATACTAATTTAATATTTCAAAATGCTAATTACTAACAAAGATATACAAAAATATATTAACTAACAAACTAAATAGCATACAAAAATTAAAACTACAAAATTAAAACTAATACAGAAAATTAAATAATTGCACAAAGAAAGAAAAAGAGACATACCCGAAATTATGAGGTTCGTAGTCCGCTCACGTCCTCGACACCGAAAAAATATTTTAACTATGGAGGTCCTTACTAAAAAGGTTCTCACACAAAAAGGTTTCCTCACATTGGGAAAAGCCTTAATGTTTAGGTGTTTTAAAACTTAAAGGGGGTGGTCCTAATATATAGGCAAGTAAAGGGAGGATAGCTTTAGATATTGGTGATGTGGGACTAAAAAGCAACCGGGTATTACATTACCTCCCCCTTAAAGAGGATTCCGTCCCCGGAATCAAAAAAATAAAATGTAACGAACTTAATTATCAAAAGATGCAAAAAAAAATAAAATTACTCAAATAGAATTTTTCACAAAACAACGAAGTAGTTTTCCTCTAAAATCTTATTAAAACAGATAGTGCACCATGTGCAACAGATGATAATGATAACTCTTCAGCACTAAGACACGAAATACATTATGCACAGGAGCTGACTATGAAGGCAAAGCTAACTGAAATGTAACTTTGTCAACCCTTTCTAAAATCTCAAATGGGACAATAAAACACAGACTGAGTAGTTTCCCTAGCACCTTAAGCACTTCAAAATATCACAATCTCTTTTCGAATTAGTTCTCAAATATTATTACTCAAAATAATATACCACTAAAATATTGAAATCACCATATTAAACTCCAAGTCACATTCCATTATCTGCATAAGTAAACTGTCTACTCTAAACTATTCAATGTCTCTCAAAATTTATTGAATCTCATCACTTAATATAAAATCATTTAAATAAATCAATCATTTCTTAGTGCAAACCTTAGTTCAACAATTTTCAAGATCTTCTCATACTATTACTCGTCATTCAACAAAACTCCAAAAATAGCTGCAAAATTGATCATTAGCCTCAATGATTAATCTAATTACCTTGAATATCTACAACTCAAGTTTACAAGAGATCATCTATAAATACCAAATAGTTTTTACTTATCATATTGTCCCATCAATACACATACCTCACATCATCCACGAGCTTAACACAAATCCAACACGACCTATATCAAATCCTCAAGTCTAAGATCATAACAGATTGTTACTAAAAGCACTATAACGATTAATTCTCCAAAATCAAATACTTGCTGATACAAATACTCATATCATAACCATATTACATATATGATCATTTCTTAACTGTACAAAATATAACTTTATTTTCCTTAATACTCCAATCACAATTCTTAACTAATATCCTTACTCCATTGTATAACAATAATAACCTGGAAAATTATCTCACTTTCCTCATATCAACTATAAATCAAAACAGATTAACATTTGGTCAAAATCAAGACCAACCAAACAGAGAACCAAATCGAAACAAACTTATATGTCTGCCTAGTGATTTACTCATAACTCACAGATCAAGCCTAAAGGCAATCTACATAATCATAACCTAAGCTTTGACAGTCCATCCTAAGAATCATATCAAAGTCGTACATACGCATCGACCAAAAATTAGACCCACAAATCTTTATTTCCAAAACTAATAGAAACAACCTCGGTACAAATCAGAGATAACAAAAAAAAAAAAAAATTCTCATCGAAGCAGAATCTAAAGACTGAAATGGCACACCACAATGCCGAACAAAAGAATACGAAATAATCGAATGAGTAGAGTCGAAATCAATAAAAGTTTCACGACTGCCAACTAAAAGAGTGCCGGAATAGAATATTGCGCATCTATCATCTAATTATATGACAAGACAAACACACGTCCTCCGTGATACCGACCAACATTGTCACCATTATCACCGCCTTCACCACCTCTAGTGGTTTTACGAGCCCTCGGCAAAACAAAACGGACGAAAGCGAAATTGATTTCAGGCAAATTCGAATACAAACGGATAGAATAACTGAAGAGAATTTCAAACAGAACAAAAACCTAACCCAAATGTCTACCCATAACTCACAGGTCAAACCTAAATAGGTTTTCTACAAGAAAAAACCCTAGCTCTGATACCAACTCTGTAACACCCCCTTCCCGACTAGTGGAAAGGGAGGCTACGCACGAATGAACTCTAAACAGATTGTCAAAACAAAAAGGAGCTCTCTTCACACTTGTCCTTGAATCCCCTTGCAAACCCTGCCGGAAGAAAAACACAGCATGAGCCAAATGCCCAGTACGAATAAAGAGTGCAGAAATAAAAACTGAAATTGAATAACAAAAGTAACTGAACCAAACTGAGATTAACAAAATCAACTGAACTAAATAACATAATCTTACTGAACTGAATAACATAATCGACTAAACTGAACTAATCTACTGAACTGAACTGATCTACTGAACTGAAACTGATCTCCTGAACTGAATTGATTTACTGAACAACATAAAAGGCTGAATTGAATGGTTGTGTTTATTTCATACCGAGCTCAGAACAAAACAGAAATATACCTTGTCACAAAGACAAGTCAAAATACTGTCACACAGGCAGGCACACATTGGACTGCAGATCCAAATGTATACAAAATCGGAAGGTGTGTTCGGCACAAACAACACCAAACCGCAGAACATAACAGAACAGAAAACTAGGGTCGACCCATACGCCTCCCACAACAAAAACACCAATTGGCCAACTCCCATCGGAGCACACAAAATGGAGACGCCGTGGACTAATCACACTGCCACGGAAGTGTCATGCCTCAGTGCCAAGAGGACATGCCTGTGGTACCCCCACAGGTGGTTATAGCTCAGGTATACCCTACGGTACTTTCTAACAAAAATATCATGTCACAACGAATGCGACACAATATCACAAAAGGGGTTCTAATACGCACATGCTAAACCGAAACAAATCGACACAAAGTCTCCCAATATACTAGCATGTACGTTTCTATAGAATCAAAATAAAGACTAGACATGCTTAACAAGTCTAAAGAGTACAAACTAAGTTGCGAATATCTAAACCCAAACAAAACTATCATATGCATTTGACTATGAACAATATATCAAAATAATATCCAAATTCTAATGAGGAACAAAACAAACAAATTAAAATCAAAGGAATATCGCTGAAAGAGTACGGAATCCGTACCTGGAATACACAATGAAATATCCGAAATTATATTGCAAAACTGACTCGTTAAATTCCCTCCATCGGAACTAATTAAACAAAATAAATGAATTGATAAATAAATAGTTAATCAATTGATTAAGTTTTATACATTTTCTCTCTCTCAGGCAAATCTGAAATCCTTCCATTCTAAACAAAATTATACCTAAAGTTATACATACATAAATATTCTAATCATGGTAACGTATTAATAAATAATAGTTTTCTTGTTCCTTCCGAAATACATATAAGTATATTTTCAAAAATATTCTTTCCATTTTTAATTCTATTACAAACAAATATTTTATTATTATTATTATTATTATTATTATTATTATTATTATTATTATTATTATTATTATTATCTGACAAAACTTTAAAGTTACAAAAATACTAATTTAATATTTCAAAATGCTAATTACTAACAAAGATATACAAAAATATATTAACTAACAAACTAAATAGCATACAAAAATTAAAACTACAAAATTAAAACTAATACAGAAAATTAAATAATTGTACAAAGAAAGAAAAAGAGACATACCCGAAATTATGAGGTTCGTAGTCCGCCCACGTCCTCGACACCGAAAAAATATTTTAACTATGAAGGTCCTTACTAAAAAGGTCCTCACACAAAAAGGTTTACTCACATTGGGAAAAGCCTTAATGTTTGGGTGTTTTAAAACTTAAAGGGGGTGGTCCTAATATATAGGAAAGTAAAGGAAGGATAGCTTTAGATATTAGTGATGTGGGACTAAAAAGCAACCGGATATTACACAAATGACTAACTAAATTATCCAACATATATGGAATTTAGATCTGATTATCATTTTTGTTTCTGTTTACATTGTTGACTTGACAGGTCCGGTTCAGTTTGTTGGCCCAACATCAAATGATTCCAATGTCACTCTAATGCTGGAGCTTGGTGCCCAAGCGTAGAAGTTTTTAAATGAACATCACAACCATTTTTTTACAATAAGAAATTAGTCCAAGCAAAAAGAGAACATTTGACTATTTAGATGTGGCTTAAGAGCTATCTTTTTGTAGTTGGTGATTCTTAGCTATCAGGTGGATCTGTTGGAAAAATAAATGTTTACATGAACTATTTGACTTGTTGCTGATGACTTGGAGTGTTTACTGGACGAAAGTTCATACATTTTCAAAACGTTGTTTAAATGTATTACAATAGATGACATCTTATAAACGTTGTATAAATTAGTTTAAAAATTGTGTGATGTATCAAATTACAATATTTTAAACTAGAAAACGTTGTGGAATCATACCATCTACAACATTTTCAAGCATCTTAATATTTATTTTAAAAAAATATACAACTTTTTTTAGTTAAAAAATGTTGTGTTATGTGATAAATTACAAAATTTTTAAAACGTTGTATAAATGTTTCAAATAGATGACACCCTTAACCTCGACATTTCTAGGAGAAAAATTACACCGTTTTTTAGGTGTTATATATTTACTATTTTATACTAGTGATTGTGTTACTATAACTAAATGTAACATATAATTGTATAATATTTAATATTATAGTAAATGGATGTGAAATTAAAAATATGAAATGGGCAACCAATATTTAATCAATAAATATTGGAATCAATGTAATAAATTAAATTCATATTTGAATTATGATGAAAGATATTATATTAATATATTTAGTGATTAAATAAATCATTTGAAACATTTTATGGAGCGAAGGAAAATAATTAAATTATAAAAATTTTGTTGTATAAATTAAATGAGTGAATTAAAATAGTTAATAAATTAAGGGAGTTAGTTAAAATAATTAATGAAATGAATATTAATTATTTTAAAATAGTGATTCATTACACAAAAAGAGTTTAATTTAAATTATGGATTAATCCCATAATTAGTAAAATGAATTTATACATAATTATAAATGTATAGATTAATAGAATATGTATTTATAAACAATACATATATTGAAATATACATATTAGTAATTATATTAATTAAAGAGCATAAATATATATTATGTTGTAGTTGTAATATATATATATATATATATATATATATATATATATATATATATATATATATATATATATTCGGGCATAAATGTATATTATGTATTGTGGAGAGAGAACAAATAATGGCGAAATATGTAATACATATTACATTAGTATAAATGTATTATGCATGTAAGTTGAAGATTTAGTGGGTATGCTGAGAATTGGTGTATATTTATAATATAATATAACATATGCTAGAGGTTAGTAATATATTATAATATATGAATTATGAAATGCTTTAGCAAAGTGGAGTATGCTGTGTAATAAAATGAGAATGCAAGGTGTTAATTTCATAAATGGATTAATTTTGTTTTTAATGAAATTAATTTATATGTAATTATAAATATATAAATTATTAAATTAAGTTTTTATTTTTAATATATGTATTAAAGTTATTATATATGTATTAGTAAATAATATATATATAATGTATATGTATATATGTAATCTATATTAGGTGAACGCTGATGTTA
Source organism: Hedera helix (assembly GCA_947179155.2). Taxonomy (NCBI): domain Eukaryota; kingdom Viridiplantae; phylum Streptophyta; class Magnoliopsida; order Apiales; family Araliaceae; genus Hedera; species Hedera helix. The sequence continues at coordinate 18,429,510 of OX359266.1, read as the reverse complement.
TGTATTGTATGCTTGTTGGGTACTTAATAATATGAGTGGTGTCCAGGTGTTGGCTTCATGTATTAATATTATGCCACCTAGCCTCGATATCGGAGAGATAATGCAGATTAGTTAGGTCAGAGCAATACTCCAGCAAACATTACATTTCATGCTTCAAACATCAAGTTAGTTTTCATTTCCTAATATACTGCGTATGAGAATTCTGAGTCCTTTAGCAAAACCTCACCATAGCTTCACTAAACTAAAAGCTAAACAGCAAGAGGAAATAGGATCAAGGCTGGATTAAAGTAGTTCTTCAAACCATCCTCTAATGAAAGGTATACAAATATTTTCTTGCCTGATAAATTGTTGTATTAACTGGTTTTAATAGTTGATTGTATGAAATTTGGTTTTGGGAGTATTGTTTGGTGTGAACCATGAAGAGTTCAGATGATATAAGGTTGGAATTGATTATGCAGGATGATATATATACATTGATTTCATGAAACTACGAATTTTCAAGCATGCATGAAAAGTATTTGTGAAAATGCCTCAATGAAAAATGTTTCTTAAAAAATGAAAAAATTATGATTTTGATTGTTGGGCTTAAGTGTTGGTAGAATATAAGTTGTTGGGATTTATATATTTAGTTAAATTATGTTGGATTGCATTTTTGGATCAAAAATCTGCAGAATTTTTGTTGGACAGGACATTGCGCCGAGGTGTAGTCTGATCGCGCCCCCAGCGCGATTGGCTCTGTCGATTGGGCGGGGGCGAGGTGTTGTAGAACAAAAAACGCGTCGGGACGCAGTCTGCTGTGTTTAAAAAAAAAAAAGGATTTCTAAATTAGAATTAGTGCATCAGAAAATGATTTTTAATTATAAATCATGGTTAAATGGGAAAGCTAAGTAGGTTAATAATGTATGTATTTATAAATGACATTTTATTAAACAAATGAAGTTTCAATAAGGGTTTTAAACAATTAATTATATAGAATATTTAAGTTACTTAATTCAACTTAGAATGTGTTATATTAACCTATATAAGATATAAATATATCAAATGAGTGATGAAATAAAGATTTCTAATTTAATCTAGTTAGGTTATTACATTTCGAATGAGATTTATTAATGTGTTGTAACCGAATTGTTATATGAAGGTATATGAAGAATAGTAAAGTACAGTGTATATTGTTTGACGTGTATAGCTACACCATTGGCATTTGTTGAATGTATCACAATAAACACTTATTGAGGCAATTTTTTCAGTCTTATTTGTTACTTGTGAACTTGATATTGGTTATATGCCAATAGTGTTGACTTGTAATGAAACATTTATGAGTATGTTGAATTACATTAATTGTTTTACCATGCTCTATGAATTGTTGAAGTCAAATTATGACTATGATTAATTCGGTTATGGAAACACAATTTATTTGAGATAGGTGTAATGTAAACAATGATAAGTTGATAAAGCATGATGTATGATTTACGAGTGATATATAATAAACTATGAAGCATGTATATAGAAATACTAAATTATAAACCATGTATGCAATGTGAATTATGTGAAGCATAAAAGGTGATTACTGTTAGACTTGCTGAGCCATCGCGCTCATTCTTGTAATTAATTTTGCAGTTATAGATCGTGGAGTTGAAGTTGGTTACAAAGCGAACCTTGGTCATTTTATTTAGTTTAATTGTACCAAGTCAAAACGACTTACTGTATCCCAATGGTACTAGTTGCAATAAACTTTGAGGTTGCAAATAAAAGTTATTCGTTTTGAAAACTAGTTTGTAAATATTACTTTTGTTGTTGTAAGGTAATATTATGCGGTTGAGATACGATATAATAAATGATGTACATTACATATATGACTTACTGTATTGAGAAGTTGGGTTACTGTTTTGATAATTCATTTTATTATATTTAAACTCTTTAGGTTATAACAAAATGTATTAAAGAAATAGTTGAATTTTATATTCATAATTCATGTATTAAAAAAGGAATCATAGAACGTATGATTCTAAACTGTCAAGACGATTTATAAAGATTGCGATTTTGGAACCGGAGATTTATAAAGTTTTAGTATCTTTATTGATATTGAATATTATTAAATGTTGTTATAATAAGTTTTTAAAATTCATAAAATTATTCATTTATATTACTAAATGATGACGTGAAGATAGATTGAGGTCAAATTGTGAGCACTGAATTCGAGATAAAGGAGACCCGTATTTGGGGATGTCATAGGTTAGTATCAGAGCTGATAGGTTTGAAATTTTAGGTAAGCATACCTTAAACTATAACTGTAACGACCCTTAAATTCGACCAACTTTATTCCCTTAAACTTTGTATTTATTATACATTATCTTCATAACGTCCAAATTTCGGTCCGTTAATAAATCTTTAATCTCCTCAATTCATTCATTAATTGATTTCAAAATCATCAATTACCCAATTTTACGGTATATTTTTTTTTCTTTTCTCAATTCAATCCATTCATTGTATTAAAATATTTGGATATTTAAAATCCTTACATCGTGATCTTAGTCCCTGGATCGCAACCTTTACTTTTTCTTTCTCTTACGAGTATCATAATCCTCAACATTTATAATCTAATGTTATTTATTTTCATACAAATATTCCTTGTTGTAACATTCGTAATCGAAAATATAATAATTTCTATCGTAACAATTATCTTGAACAATCACGGTTCATAATTGAACTTTTATCATATTCGTATTCAACTTATATTTATACATACAGCTCATCACAGTAAAATTAACAAATTTCTCACATTGAATTATAATGTTGAAAATATAGCAATTACGTTTCCAACCTTCTAGGTAATTCATCTCTATCATATCTGATATTCTTAAAAGTTATTTCTTTCCTACAAAAATGTATATTAAGCAAGTAATGAGCCGAGCAAGTTCAACAGTTTATACTTCATGTAGCACATACCTTATCATACTTGTTGTGTGTCATACATCATGTGCTTGTGCTTCTACTATAGCAATATATCTCATATATATTCATATTGTTGCCCAAAGTACACATTGTGGTCATATTAATCACGTATCACATAGCACATAATTTGTATGCATTTAAAACAAGAATTACATATCATAACAGTCCAACATTTAACATAAAAGGGACTGAAGAACTTGCCTGTCATCCAATTATTTAAATGGATAGCTCAAACCCTTAACTCGATCAACGTATGATCATAAAATAATCAAATAATAATTATTTATCTCTTTATGATATTAATTTACTTAATTAATATCATCTCTGGGCCAATTATTAATTTATATGGTTAATTATATTAACTTGGTCCCTTAAATATTAATATAACTTAATATCAACTCCTTCACTTCGGACAACCCGGCTCATCGGACAAATTTAAACATATCTGGTTGTCTCAAAATTTTTATTTAATCATTTTCTAACCTTTAAACTCATTAGATTAATATTTAAAATATTTAAATATTAATCCTCAATATTTAATATTTAATCAAAAATATTAAATTTAATGCTCAAACATCATTTCTACATTTTTAGTATTTTTCTATAATTTTCTAGAATTTTTAAACATTTTTTAAACATTTATTTCATTAAAAACTAATTCTGGGGGCATTTTCGTAATTTTCGCGTGTCAAGGGACACACTCGGTATTACCGGAAAAGGGCAGGGGCATAATCATAATTTTCCCGCGTGCGTCTTCTGCGCAATGCGCGACCTCCGCCTTCACCAAATGACGTCGTTTGGTACCTGTTTCCGGAATTTTCTACCGCGCATGGCGCGGTCCCCCCTTTCAGCCCCAGAAACGACGTCGTTTCTGGTCCCTGTTCACAGATACAGCGCCGCGCAATGCGCGGCATTCCCAGAATTTTTTTTTTTCTCTTTCGCGACAGTAAACCAACTTATCCAAAAATAATCCAATTTTCATCACTAAATTCACAACATAATTATTCCAAAAATCACATAATTCATAGATATACCCCTAAAAATTATTTAGAATAATTTTCTTAATTAATTACTAATTTTTCAACAATTTATTTTACCACCAAAACACCAAAAATAATTCAAACCAAATAGTTTTATACCTTCAAAGCTTGAGATTCTTCCTTCAATGGCTCCAAGATTTCTTCTTCTCCCTCTCTTGGTGGCTATGGAGACTACGGTGGTGGTGATGATGGTGGAGAGAAAAGAGAGAGTTTTGTTTGCTTTGTTTGGCTTTTCTTTTTCCTTTCTTATTTCCTTCTTTATTCCTTTTTGTTTTTCTTTTGTTTCTTTTCCTTTTTATAGCCAAAGTGCTTAACCGAATTGGACAACAATCATAATTCCACCGACTTTGGCTCTCTCTCGGACGTTCCACATAATCACGCATGCAAAATAATTAATTTAATACATTACATAATCATTTCACGAAATAAATAATTTACGTAATGCACGTAAAATATTTATTTTAATTTATCAAAATTCATATTATGATTTATAAATAATATTAATACCTTTTTCGTTACTTTTCTTGACAAATTTTGTACACGCATAACGACATGCATGTAATTATATGGGGTAATTTTTACCTCCAAAATTCATAAAATAATTCATATAACATATAAAAATTATTTCCCGTAATTTTTCATTTCGTTACTTGGACAACATGTTACACTAACATGTTCCCGTTTCTAAAATATTATCCTTCATAAAAGTCATAACAATTTAATTATGCATAAACATAATTTTTAATGAATTAAAACATTCATTTTTCCTCATTTAATTTTATTTCTTTACCTTTCACATTAATTTCTTTATATATAAATTATATAATTTAATATTATATAATTTATATAATTACATTTTCCTTTTAAATAATTTCTTAAATTCCTCAATAATTATAAATTAATTATATAATCAATAATTATACATTCATTAACTCTCTCATTATTTTAATACTCTTATATAAATTATATAATTATCCTTATATAATTTATATAATTATAATTTCTTTTAATATTTTACTTTAATTTTCTTATATAAATTATATACTTTATTAGTATATAATTTATAAAAATTACTTCCTCCTCTTAAATAATCTTTAAACCTTCACTATATTTATTAATTAATTAAATAATCAATATTTCTAATTTTTCTAACTTCCTCATTAACCTTTCATAAATTTTCGGATTAATTTAATTATTAATCCCTTAATTTTCATAATTAATAAAATTTATAATTACAACCATTAAACATAACCACACACACACACACACACACACACACACACACACACACACACACACACACACATATATATATATATAAGTCTTACCTCTCATATTACCATATAATCTACTTTAAATCTAAATTTCTGCATTTTCATAACAATTTAATTGCACAAATTAATGTACATTTATCTGAAATTTCTCTTATTCTTAATAAATTATTTTTAAACAATTTATTTACTTTTCAATTTTTCTAAACCAACACAAATCATTATCGTCTCTGTACAAATTTAATTTATCAATTAAATCACATCACATACCTTAAATCACATAAAATAATAATTAATTTAACAACCTTGATAATTTTATCAATTAAATTCTCATTTAATATTATTAAATAAATCCTAAAAATTCGGATCCTCACAATAACCGTAGGAAAAATAATAAAGATGATAAGAATGAACTCGAATAGGGTTTAAATGCTGATAAGTAAAAGAGTTTAAATATAAATAAAAAGATTCAAAGAAGAATCTAATTGAGCTATAGGACGAGAATCATGGGACACTTGACTCAAACAAGATATGATCATATGGAATCCTAAAATAACAAGTACTCTATTAAATGATTGGGGAGTTATAGCCCGGCGCTATAAACAAGATGGTACTATGAAAAGTACAGAATAAACTCAAGAGGAGTTATAAATGATGAGATGAGGGTTAGAGAGAATAATATTGAGCAGGGTAGAAACAAAATTAGGAATTTGTGATTTTCAATCGAGAACTCATGTTGGTAGCTGAGAGTTGCGCAAACCTTTGTATGGGCATAGGATTTATTCTTTCGCTCAGTTTGCTATATTAATGATCGTTGATGTGACACCCCAGGATTTTACAGAATTTCCAAATGAGGATTATGGTTAATTAAATAAAGGTTAGTAGATAAAACCTAGTTATGGATGATGGAAAGTGTAAGAATGATTAAGAATAAGTTATTTATGTGATCAATGTGCTATTATGACCTATTGTGGTAGGTTGAATATGTGTATATGTATATATGATCTATTAAAGATAGGAAAGTTGAAATTGAGGAAATAATGGAAATAAGTAAAGAATTGTGAATTTAGCTTAAATTATAAATGTTGATAGCAAGCTTGATAAATAGGCTTGGAGGGGCGATGATATGAAAATGACAAATGGAGATAAGTATGTAAGTGCAGTAAAGAAGAAACCGTATGACCTAATCGGTTTATTGAGGATTAAAGATAATGATTTATGAACATTGGAAATTTTTAAGAAATTGAGGTTAATTAATTGAAATAAGATAGTTATATATATGTTGTGCAGATATAAAATGTAATACTTCGAGAATAAGTAGAAGGTATGTTGAATGCATGAATGATATAAAGTTGGCATATTTATGTGATGTAAATAAGTAAAGGGATAAAAAGTCGAAGAAAAGATTATATGATCAAATAAGGATTTAAAGGTTGGATTTTGGTAATCCAATTGAGGTTCGCTTCACGAGAAAACGGTTTATGAAAAAGTGAGTGATCCGACTATTTGAGATGTCAGAAATTGGAATTTGATTTATTGAGGAATCAAAAGGTTTATAGAAATTGGAATTAAATGAATAATATGAAATTTTGGTAAATATTATGGTAATTAATATGTGATTAATGAAATTGATATTTCAAAGTGTGACAAGTGATACGGGACGAGCCAATTATGGATTAGTTGATGATGGAATAAAATTCAAGCTTAATGAAACAAGTTTGGATCAAAAAGGAATTGATTTGGATTGGAAATGAGCAAGTATGAAATTATGAGAAAATAAATTCTCTAGGAAATTTGATGAAAGACCAAAATGCCCCTCAACAATTTTAATAATGACCTTTGTGTCCTAAAGGGGTTCAATGACTATTATGTCCATACTTGGAGGTGAGAAATGACATTAATGCCCTAACCATGCTAGAGTTAGTCTAACCACCTTTGGTTAATTGTTGGAGCAAGATATATTATATATGTATGTAGTAAGTTAGCTGATTTCATTCCATTCCTTCGAAGGTTCTAGCAAAGTGAGAGTCTAAGGAAGAAAAGAGCAAGAAAAAGGGCTAGGGTTGCTTCTATGCCATGATAGATAGCTGGAAAATTGCTCAAGAGGATTAAAGAGGCCATCAAAGTGGAAGGTTCAACCTTAACAAGGTTTAAAGCTAGATCAAAGAGAGCTTAAAGAAGGTAAAGCCATGAAAAATTTATGTTTAAGTGTTTAAATTGAATAACAAGGGTAGCCATGAATGAATCTTGGTATATATGTGTAGATTATGTGAAGTTACATGCTATATGTGAATTACTTCATGAAACCCTAAGCTTAAAGGTGGTGAAGTTAAGATGGTATATTATTCATGTATGTTTTCAAGTTAAAAACCATGATTATTGGATGATCATTGGTTAGTTGTCGAAAGTTTTGATGATAACTTAGTTAAAGATGTTAAACATGATTGATATATGCAAAATTTCAGGGTACATAGCTACAAAGATGCATTTAAGGTTGATAAGCATGATTTGTTTAAGAAGAGTTAAATATTAGGCTATACTTTTTGTATAGATTGCGTAATAATCTGTAAAGTGCTTTGAAAGATATGTATAGAAGTTATGTGAATACTTAAAGTTGTTAAATGTGTATGTGTTAATGTATATGTGCATAAAGTGTAAAGATTCAAAGGGGGTTTAAGAGTTAAGTTTTGTAAAGTTGGCAAAAATTGCCACCAATATATGATTTTGGCTATGTTGTATAATTGGTGATCAAATGAGGCCAAAAAGCTAAGTTTGATATTAATATATGTGTTTGAAACGATTTAGAAGTTATTTGGCGTCTATGGTGACAATTGATAATTTTAAACATTTTAAAACGTTCGCCGACGCCTAAAACGAGTTATTTTGGAAAAAGGAATTCAAATGAAAAGTTATAAATGTTTTGAAGGCTCGTACAAGTTATATATGTGCTATGTGTGTTAAATGTGGTGTTGGAAATAAGTCGTGACAAAATGGAGTTAAGGATTTCAATTGAGTTTAAGCATTGAAAATGAAAAGTTTTGAAATTGGATGAAAATACAACCTAAGGTGTGATTTTTGGTAATTTTGAGCATTTAAAGGTGAAATGGAGTCCAACGACTCATGTTTATGTTATTACATGTGTTTTGGTTGATTTGGTAATCAACAGATAGGAATTTGAATGAAAAGACGATTCGAACGATAGAAATCGATCGTTTCGAATCGAAATGGATTTTAACGGATAAAAGTCGCCTCGTGCGAAATTTTATGGTTTTGAAAGCTTGGGCATATCATTTAAGTCTTATGTGAACTATGTCAAAGGTTGGAATGGAATTTAGAAGCAAATGGCCAAAAATCACAAGCTTGCAAAAGTTAAGTTTTGAAAATCTGAAAAAATTTCTTAGTTTGGAAATGTTATGAACAGCCCTCCTATGGGCTAGTGTATCTATGATTTTGAATATCCAAATGAGGCATGTAAAATTTTTATAAAATACTATGTAGTAAGGACTAGATATGGTCCAAATTTGAGCTTAATTGTATGTATTGTGAAGGAGTTAAAATTCACCAAAGCAACAACAAAAATCAAAATTTTAGTTTTTGGCAGAAAAGAGGACCACGGCCGGGGCCGTGGTTTTGGGGCCATGGTTTTGTAGGCAAAACCACGGTCGGGGCCAAGTTTGGCTGAGAGATTTTGGCCGGGACCGCGGATTTCTAGGCCAAAAGCCGGCCGGGGCCGCAGTTGCCAGAGTTTAAAAAAATGATATTTTTGACCCAAAATGAAATGTTTTGATACTAAATGATAGAGATAAGTTATGTAAACCCTAGATTGATAAAAATAGACTATGAAAAGGGTGTTGTGGTATAATGAGATCATGAATGACATAATATAACATGCTTAAAGCTAAGCCAAAGTATGTTTAAGATTGTGAAAAAGGTCGGGAACGAGCTAGGATGTATTATTAACCTATGTAAGGTATAATACATCAAATGTAATATGATTAGAGACGAATGGTCGTGTAATTATGAATTAAGTTTGACAAATTAAATGAGTTTATGATCCTATAATGATGAATATAGATTGTGTGTTTACAGATAGCGCTCGAAGTAGCAACCCAATGCAATGAAGGATATAAAGGCCAAACGAGACAATAAAGGTTAAGTATATAAAGGCGTACAAACAAGTTCTTCAGACTTAAGTATAATAGATGTTCGATATGAACTACGTGATAGTAAATGAATTGAAATGTGCCATATGTGCAACTATGTGTTTTAATTGCTAAATGAATTACGTGACATTAAGCATAGTATGTTGAGGTAAAGGATGCATGACGCATAATATGAATTGTGAGCATGCAAGGTGTTAGCTGAATTACTTACTGAGCTTTATGCTCATTCTTGCTATAAACTAACTTTTCAGGTAAAGTACATGAAGGCCGGATGTTCCGGTTAAGCTAAGGTAAAGAATGAGAGTACATGGAGAAGCATGAAGGGAATTTGATAATTTCATTTGTGTAATATTTTTGTATAATGATGAATGTAAACCATAGAAATGATAAAGGGTATTATGATTGTATTAATATTGTAAGGCGAGTGTGTATTTGATGAAACTCGCATATATGTGATAAATGTATGTATATATGGATAGACACGATGGCTCAATTATAGGTAAATAGAACTATGTAGTAAACTTATGTGATGTAAGCAGGTTATGTGCAATACAGAATGTATGTAAACAGGTATAAGCTAACAGGAGCAGATATATATGTAAACAGGGCCATGTGTAAATAGTTCATGGCGAAAATTTTATTTACAGATTATGATATCATAAATATATATGATTTTAAACAGGTAATAGACTAGGTCACAAATTATTAATGTTTGACCTAAGTTTAATGTAAGGAAAGTGAACATTGCGATCCTGAGACAGGTTTAACGAATGTAAGTTAAATAAGTTTTGATAAAAAAATAAAAAAATAAAATATGGACCAAAATTGTGGTCAACTAAATGGTTTTAAAGGTCAAAGGTCAAGGTTTGACGCACGGGATCCCGGTTAATAAGGTGTTAAGTTAATCACTATGTAATCCAGATATAATTGGACTTAATTAAGGAAGGTGGGATCTCGGGGCGTCACAGTTGAAACCGTGGTGTTGCGCTATTCGTTATATAAATGCTGAGAATGTGATTCTTTTCTCATGAGTATTTTGGATAGTAGAAAATATTAAGAATAGGTGCGAGTTCTTAAAACTCATACTTATAGTATGTTTGTGACTCATAATCGTTTGGTATATTTTTGAGCCCAAAGGCGTATGGACAATTTTTGATTAGTTCTCTAGCTACATACTACGATGACAAGTTCTTAAAATCTTATTCATATGGTAAGCTCCTGAACTCATAATGTGTGGTAAGTTCAATGAACAGTGTCATAGGATTATAGAATAGTGAATATTAATAGGATTAGTAATAACTTGAGTTATCAAGTGTTGGCCGGAATAGCATTTGGATATTCCAAATCTACTAGCAATGTCATATTTCAAAATTTGTGACATCATGCTTGTATTTGCATTTTGATGCCTTTAAAAATATTGGTTCAAATGTGGAATTGATAAGTTTTTAAAAATTTTGTTGGTAAAATGGCTATGCTAATTATGTCGGCTAGGCAAAAATTATTTGAAAATATCAAAATCTATTTCTGAAAATTATCAACGCACTATTAATAAAGTGTGGAATGATAAATGACGACATCCTCAATGTACAGTCACGACGATGCAGTATTATGAAGTCATAAAATGATGATGACATTCTCAACACATTGTCAAGATGATGCGGTATCATGAAGTCATAAAATATTTTTTTGTTTTAGTTAAACTATGAAAAATATGTTTGCTCAAAATGTTTTGAGTTTATAACTGTTTTAAAAAGTTTCGATTGATATTCGAACTGATTGTGTGGGTCTAAACTATTTGATTCGATTAGACAAATGTTAAAAAATATTTATTTTGGAATCTATGTATTCTTCGAGAGCTATGCCAAACCAAATTATTTTGGTGCGGAATCTTGTACTAAGTCTGAGGTGAATAATTCCCTGGAAATAGGGAAGTTTTTGACATATGTTTTAATCTTATTAATGCATATAATCATTGTCAGAAAAAGACGTTGTGCACAACGCAAACGTACAAAAGGCTGATTACCTTGTGTATAATCACGCCTTATATAGGCTGTATGAATACGATTGCAGTAGAAATACTTATTAACCCGTAGGGTTCAAAGATCTTTATGACCTCTCAGCATAATATGATTTTGTTTGTGTGTGATTGATTCCTATTATTCCGAAGTTTGGAGGGATGTGTGGAAATTAGTAGAAAATCTATTTTGATAATTAGATATAGTGGAAGTTAGTGTGACGACCCCAAATCCGGGTTACTTTAACCTCGGATCCGGTTCAACACGAGTACAACCTTTTTCTTATTGTTCATGAATTACAATAATATTATAATTGGTAAATAACCATTTATTACAATTTTACAATATTTCTTTCTATTCCAGAATCGCAATCTTTATACATTCCTAGTATGTCTCAAAATCATACATGATACGGCATTCTATTACAATCAAATTGAGTATTTAACACTCATATAATATACCAACTAAGTATTATACTACACAGTCATTTACCTGTCCAATTCGGACTGATATCTACAACAAATATTTAGATCTTCAGTGAAAGTAATATGCTTTCCTGTTCCTTGATCTTTATCGAGAACTTCAAATAATTTGCACTATCTGAAAATGTTGGTTTAGGCAAGAGTGAGCACGGCGGCTCAGCAAGTCTAATAGATAGCACATAACACATAGTTCATGTTTATGCATGCTTCTCATGCTTCATACATTACATTATATGAATGCATCATGCTTCTCATGCTTTGCATTTATTTATGCAACATACTGATCATGCATTGGAATGAATACATGACATACATTTCAACTTATTCAATTAATTCAGGTTTTCTATCATATAGAATCAATACACCTCATATGGTTTCACAAAAAGTATATTTAATTCAAATTCTCACAAGCTTCAAGTGCACACACAACAGTTATACACATAGCAACAATATCTGAAAAACTTGCCTGGATCGCTTCTACCAGTTATGCTTATTTGCGTCTTTTGTTCAACCAACAATTTATATAGGAAATTGACATAATCATTAGATGTAATGACTATTACTTAGCCTTTATATAATACTCTAACTTTAAATTATTAACTCTTAAGATGTCTGACAAACGAACCTTTAAGTTCCAGACAAAACCCTAGCTCAACCCCAGTTAGACATGTTGGGTATGCTCATCTAACTTATACATTCACTACACGTTCATCGTACGACCTACTTTGAATAAGTTGTCTAAATTAATCACAATGGACTATTTACATCTGTTTAATTTAATTAAACATTCTTCTTTTTCATAACTTAATGATTCGGACATTTAATAATGTACCAAATACCTCAAAATATTATCTACATTTGATAATATACAACTACATTCAAATATTATTAACCATTTAATAATATTTTAATCACTTAATAATATTATTAATTATTTAATAATATTTTAATCTCATATTAATATTATTAACCATTTAATAATATTTTAATCACTTATTAATATTATTAATCATTTAATAATATTTTAATCACATATTAATATTATTAATCATTTAATAATATTTTAATCACTTACAAATATTATTAACCATTTGATAATATTTTAAATTCTTATTAATATTATTAATTATTTAATAATATTTTAATCACTTCTTAATATTATTCACCATTTAATAATATTTTATTCACTTCTTAATATTATTAACCATTTAATAATATTTTAATCATTTATTAATATTATTAACCATTTAACAATATTTTAATCACTTAATAATATTATTAACCATTTAATAATATTTTATTCACTTCTTAATATTATTAACCATTTAATAATATTTTAATCTCTTACAAATGTTATTCATCATTCAATAACTTTTTAATCATATACTAATATTATTGATCATTTAATAATATTTTAATAATCTTTAAATAATACCAATAGTTAACTTTTTAATTGTGTTAACTTTAGTCTTTATGTTAAATATTTAGCTACCAATTAGTTACTAATAAACTTCATATATTGGTTTAGTATTCAAACCCATTCATTTTACACTTATTTTTACTTAAATTTTCATTAAAAACTCGACCTGGACCGAACCGACCTGACCCAGAAAACTTACACATTCTGTTTTGAAAGCCAGGGTGCTCAATTGGGCGCTAGGGCATCCAAAACAGAAACAAAACCCTAAAAAATGGGCTGTTCGACCCTCCGACGCTCCGACAGCCATAACTTCTTCATTTTAAAACATTTTGGGGTGATTCTTGAGTCCATTCTCATCATACTTTCCCCCTCTACAACTTCTCTTTAGATCACAAATCCAAATTCCAAACGTAAGTGGACTAAACACTGCTCACAAGGACAAAGTGAAAACTAAAATCACAAATCCTTGGTTTTAATGGTTTGAACTTGAATAAAATAAACTCTACACATCCAAATGACACCAACTTAGTGTTGTTGTCTTCCTAACTTCTTGTTTTACAATATTTCATGGTTCAATCATATTTTTGAAAATGTTTGACACGAAATTTAAAGATCGAACCACTTAGAGTTTTACCGGTAAATCGTTATATGAACTTTCCTTCTAATTCTTTGCGTACCGCCCATACAAATACATGTATTAACTATATCAAATCATGAATATACCTATATATCATAGTTTTAGACTTCTAGATCATCAAAATAACTTTTGATCGGTTAAAAATATATTTTAACCATTCAAATAATATCTAAACTATAAAAATGAACTAAAGAAGGTTTAGAGCACTTTTTAACCTTTTATACATGGATGCTCTCCTTCCTCTTGACTTGATCTTGGCTTGTGACTCCCTCTTTTCCATTCTCTAGCAAATTTTCTTGGTGGATCATCAATCTCATAAGAGTAACTCTCTATATTTCTCAAGAAGCTCTCCCTTTTTCTCTCTAGAAAATGCTACAAATGACCAACCAACCTCACCAATGAGTGGAGAACTTCTATTTATAGCATAATGTTAATCCTTCATTAACCTCCTAATCAACTAGTGTTAGTGAAATTAGGAGCTTAAACTAAATTACTATTGCATAGAATGACTACCATGAATGACTATTGGTGTGACATCCATCAAGGTTGCTTGTAAGCAACTTTTGAAGTGTAATTGAAGCCATAGGAAGTCCACACTCAACATTTTCATGTGGGGCCCTTTCAAAATTCTGGATTTACAATTTATTACACCAATTTGGCTTTATTTTTATGTCCTATATCATTATATAAGCATTTATATATATATATATATACACCAACATATGTATACATATTTACCTATACATGCACATTGGGCTCCACTTTGGACCTTAGAATTAAATTATATTTGGCTCATTCATTTAATTTGTTTGAGCTCAATTTATTTATTACATTGGGCTAACATTAAATACCCTATGTTACATTTAATTAAAACAAGCATTGAGCTTGATTAATTATTACATATATCAATGTTTAAATTAAATTACATGGACTACTAGGTTAATTAATTTGACCTAGTTTAATACCTCAATTGGATTTGTAATATAATTCAATTAGACTTGCTATAATTATTTCTACCACATTGGGTTACTTAATTAACTAATCCATAGTTAATTCTCATCACTACCTTTCTTCCTCTAACAATTAACCAATGTTTGGTTAATTCTCTATCTTGCCTACCAACTAGGGTTATTCAATTAACCCTACATTAGTTAATTCTCTACACTCAACAATATCTCTCAACACTTTGACCAACATTGGACTTTTAAGTGTTTGGGCTACATAGCTTACTTTGCATTAGGCTCTCTTATTTAATTACTTGAGCTACCCAACACAACTTTCATATCATTTATAACTTGGACTTGGTAATTAATTTAATCGGACTATCACAATACTTGCCAACATTAATTAATTGGACTTATATTACTTACCTCTTGGGCTATTAATCAACATAACACTTGAGTTTATTATTTAATTACCCACCTTCAAGCAAATATTCTCATATTGAGCTTGTTTTAAATCCATTAATGGACTCTATACAACAACTTAATAATTAAGTTAATTACTTCACATTATTGTCATCCAAGACAATCATCCTAATTTTTTCACAACTTTAACTCATACTAATATAATTAACCTAATTAATTATATTTCACGACTTCATATTTAAACTAATTAATTTATTAGTTTAATTTCTTGTTTGGCTAACAAGCACACTTTAGGTATATATGTATATCAATATAACCACCTTCACTTATCAATTAAATTTATTTTCTTAATAAATTCTCTACATGCATCATTAAAATATTATTACATTTAATTTCTAACAAATCAATTATGTTAAAAAAAAAAGGTTTACCCATTTTCTACACATCTTACTTCTCAAATTCTAGATTTTAAACCTTAACCTTTAATTAAATCAATTAAGATCTTATATAAAATCTTGAAAATATCTGAGATATTACAGTTAGTGAGTTGACGAAATTTTTAAAAGGAGGGGTGAATGTGACTACCCGAGTATTTAAGAAGTTTGATATTAACCGTGTATGAGTGTTTTGGTAATTATAATTCCGAGCACGGAATTTTTAAAAGGGGGGGGGGGGGGGGGGGGAGAATGTGACAACCCGAAATTTCGATATATTTTAGAAAATATTAATATAAGAGTTTAACATATAGAATTCTTAATATGAGACGAAGCGGGTCAAATGAATAAAAATATATATGTGTTGTATATATTGAATTATGTGATTTTTGTGGTGAATTAGATATGTATATATATATATATATATGTATATATATATATATATATATATATATATATATATATATATATATTAGAATAATGTGATTAATAGTTATTTTAACTATTAAATTAATTAGTTTCATTTAACTAATTCGGTGTGTAAATATATTAAATAAATTTAATATATTTAAGGTTTAAATTAAATAGTGGAGTAATATTGTTTTTAAATAAAGAAAGTTATTTTCTTTTATTTAGTTAATATTGAGAATTATGTTACTATAACTAAATGTAACATATAATTGTATAATATTTAATATTATACTAAATGAATGTGAAATTAAAAATATGAAATGGGGAACCAATATTTAATAAATAAATATTGGAATCAATGTAATAAATTAAATTCATATTTGAATTATGATGAAAGATATTATATTAATATATTTAGTGATTAAATAAATCATTTGAAACATTTTATGGAGCTAAGGAAATAATTAAATTATACAAATTTTGTTGTATTAATTAAATGAGTGAATTAAAATAGTTAATAAATAGAATATGTATTTATAAACAATACATATATTGAAATAAAAATAATTATACATATTAGTAATTATATTAATTAAAGAGCATACATATATATTATGTTGTAGTTGCAATATATATATATATATATATATATATATATATATATATATATATATATTGTGGAGAGAACAAATAGTGCCGAAATATTTAATACATATTACATAAGGATAAATGTATTATGCATGTAAGTTGAAGATTTAGTGGATATGCTGAGAATTGGTGTATATTTATAATATAATATATCATATGCTAGAGGATAGTAATATATTATAATATATGAAATGCTTTAGCTAAGTGGAGTATGTTGTGTAATAAAATGAGAATGCAAGGTGTTAATTTCATAAATGGATTAATTTTGTTTTTAATGAAATAAATTTTTACGTAATTATAAATATATAAATTATTAAATTAAGTTTTTATTTTTAATATATGCATTAAAGTTATTGTTTTTAATGAAATTAATTTATACGTAATTATAAATATATAAATTAAGTTTTTAATTTTAATATATGTATTAAAGTTATTATTATTATATATATATATATATATATATATATATATATATATATATATATATATATATACACGGATAATGTATATGTATATATGATTATGTAATGTATATTAGGTGAGCGCTGATGTTATGTATTGTATGCATGTTGGGTACTTAATAATATGAGTGGTGTCCAAGTGTTGGCTTCATGTATTAATATTATGCCATCTAGCCTTGATAGTGGAGTGATAATGTGGATTAGTTAGTTTTCATTTCCTAATATACCGCGTCTGAGAATTCTGAGTCCTTTAGCAGAACCTCACCATAGCTTCACTAAACTAAAAGCTAAACAACAAGAGGAAATAGGATCAAGGCTGGATTAAAGGAGTTCTTCAAACCATCCTTGCTAACGTCAAATTTTATATCACTTGTTTAAATCACCAAACAACTAGTTTAAAAGACATCAAACACAAATAATTACAAGAATATAAAATAAGAACACAAGAATTTTACGTGAAAACCCAATTGAAAAAAAACCACAGAGAGAGAGATAAGAAATCTACTATAATATTGTTGTGATTACAGACTTCCTTAATCGAAAAAAATAATAAAAGACAAAAGTGCTGGAAAATTAGGACTCCGTTAGATGATAAAAAATTTTTTTGTGTTAGTTCCCCTCGTGCATGGAAGTATTTATAAGTTTACGCCTACCAGAGTCCAACTAGGAGTAAGAGTTCCTTTCCAAAGATTTCTATCGCTGGAATTAATTACCAATAGATTCTCTCTCGAATTAGATCTCCCTTACACCACCAAATAAGAAAATAGAATCTTACTCCAATTAAGACACATCTTTCCTAAGCTAATCCGCCCAAGTAAAGATACGTGGGCCAATCCCCGTTACAAAACCCATACATGAATCGGGTTGCTCCTTAACTCAGTCCAACAATAAGTCGAATCTTATCTTAGCCCAATCCATAAATAATCACATACCAACATTACCCCCCCCCCCCCCCCCCCCCCACTCTTCTAATTTAAAAAGCTTTAAATAGGAGAGTATTTCAAATAATCAGATTCCCCCTCTTACACTGAACCTACCCAAACAACACTTAACACCCACCGTGTACACATTGTCATCATTATTCATCACATCCACCCAAACATGCCGTTTTTTAGTATCGCGCGCCTCACTATGTCAGATTTTCCCCAATAAAACCGTCTCCTCCCATTTTCCTCAAATTACTTCTTCCATTTCTCCCAATCATCAGTTCCGTTGTCTCCCCAATTTTTGCAAAAAAAACCCCCGAAATGTTTTCAAATCCCCATAAGCCATGACTGCTCAAGGTCAAGTGTGACGCCCCCAAATCACTATACTTACTATAGCTGACTTGATGCTCATTATAAATGCTAAATCATTAGGTTTATAGATGATTTTCTTTATTCATAAACAAAGTTCTCATCTTAATTTCCAAATATCTTTCATTATTTTATATCAAGTCCTTGTAATTGATACAAGAGACTTAATACTCAATAATAACATTTTATCCTTAATATTTAGATATTTTATAACTTTACGTGTTTTAGTATCCACGACATTAAATCATTAGGACGACTCTTGGGAACACAGAATCTCGCGGTGAATGTTTGTATTTTCACCCGTGATAAATGTTTATATCTTTATCTGTGAAAAATAGTTGTATATTTATCCTGTGTAAAATTCTTTTTTCATACAAAAATATTACTCAACTAGTTAAAACGCTCACTCAAAACATATTTGGTTATAATGATAACTCTTCATATCAATAATCTTACTTATCTGACATTCAGTATAGTAATAATGAGTTATACCTGAGTCTGAGAAACCTTAACAATGGATTTGACCAATCAACATCGCTTAGTCATGTCTCGAATGTACAAAACCATAAGTTATTTATCTATTCTCATCCAGATAAATAGATCATTATCAATACTATGTTAAATTTTAATAATTCTAGGTTTAATCAAAGTAAAAACGTAACAAAAGAATGTGGTAAAATTTGATAATATTAATATAATATTCGATTACATGTGTGAAACTTGTTCTTATTACAAAATGGCATTATGACTACAGTTAAGAACAATAAAGGAAAGCAGTAAACTAGTCTATGCATTTCTTTTTTCATTTCTTCTTTGAGTCGGAGCTTTCGGGTTTGTCTGCAAATTAAGTATATTTGCAAGGGTGAGCTAAAATGCTTAGCAAATCTTAAACATATAGTATATAAGTGAACTTACACCGATATGGATTGTAAGGATTCATGACACAACAATTGATATTACAAAATGTTTTAACATAACAAGACTGAGTGGTGATTAGACCTTGAACTATTCTTTGTCCTTCGACTTAGAACCATTTACAGTGGATATAGAAAGGGGATCAACCTAACGACATCCTATGTTATGCATAACATACACGACACTGGACTAATAATGAACAGTACGATATATTCGTTAATCTCAGTTTACTTCACATATCAGGATCGCCCCAAGACAACTTGATTTAATATAATAAAACATGATTCGAAATATATCACGAATAAGCATTTCATTTTGCGAGTTATGCTGAAACAAGAAGCAATAACTCTCATATCAAAGATTTATAACATGTTGATTGTACAAAATGTATAAATCACATAAAAAGTAAGTAAACAAAGGTTAAGGATAGAAAGGTTGCATTTTTGATAAGTTTTACGATTAAATATTCTTTGTAAATCCTACAATTTAATATTTTATATAAACTAGTTAGACACGAATTCAATCATTTTATGTTTTAAGTCGGACATTATAACTGATTGTAATTAAAACTTCTTCTACTTTATATAAAATAAATTTGAGCATTATAACTACTTATATAATTAGTATTTGAATAAATACTTTAATAAAATTGATCATAGTAACTGCTTATAAAATGAATATTTTCATTTAATATTTAAAGAAAATTGACCATAGTAACTGTTTATAAAAGTATGTTTTATACTTTATAATTGAAATAAATCGGACATTATAACTGCTTGTAAAATAAACTTTTGTACTATATATTTTAAATAATTTGCGCATTATAATTGCTTGTAAACATATATTTTAGCTAAATATAAGAAGAAAAGTAAACAAATTAACAACCAAAGTATACCACTTGTAGTGCTTGCTTTACTTCCAAAATAGCGAAACTTCGTTGCTCAAAATATATTTTTCCCTCTCAGATTATAACTATAAAGTGTATAACTTATGAAATGCTCTAGAAAATACTAGGAAAATGAATGGTGGAGGTGGATATTTATAGGAAAAATCAAGTTTCTTTAATTGCACTTTTAGTCCTTGAAATTATAATTAGTTTACATAGGGACTTAGACACATATTTAAGGACTTAGGACACCTCATCAAAAGCACAAAAATGCCTGACCATTTTGATGCAATGGCCTAGATTTCATTTTGCTTTACTTTGTTCTCTTTGGTAGAAAAATAATCACATGCATGGATAACTAGCTTGGATTTTGTTTGGTTAACTCAATTTTACATAGATTTAGTTGATAATTAGTTAGTGTAACTGTAATACCCCGGATATTTACAAGACTTGTAGATAATATCTTAAGTAATTAATTAAATGATAAAGTTTAAAACTTAGAATTGGAAAAGTAAGATGTGTAGAAAATGAATAAATATTTTTTTTAACCTAATTTATTTGTTAGGGATTAAATGCGAGAATATTATAATGATGCGTGAATTTATTAAGAAAAAAAATTCAATTAAGAAGTGAAGGTGATTATATATATATATATATATATATATATATATATATATATACCTAAAATGTGCTTTTTAGCCAAATAAGAAGATGAATAAATTAATACTTAACAAAACTAATAAATTAATTAGTTTTAATATGAAGCAAGGAGGAATGTTATGAAATATAATTAATTATGTTAATTATATGAGTTATGAGTTAAAGTTATAGAAAAGCTAAAATGATTGCTGTGACGCCCCCAAATTCGGGTTCCAAATACCCGGATACGGTCATCACGATCCAATACAAACATTCACCTCTAAACAACATACAATAACTAAATGCGGAATAATAAACATATGTTGTTGATTCAAAAGGTGTTACTAGTCCCAAGATACGATAACCTTACACAAAAGTACACAAATACCCTTAATAAAGTACTTAGGGTTTATATTACATAACAATTAATTTAATTAACTACAAGGCTGCATCTCGACGTCTATTACTTCATCTTTCCTTTACCCTTGTTCTTTCCCGAAGTCTCGGGTTGCACTGCAATAAGGTTTCATGATATAGCAAGAGTGAGCAACTAGTTTGCTCAACAAGTTTAAATAACAACAAGAAACAATATATCATGAATGAAAGGGAATAGCTGAACAATTCAATAATGTGAATAACATAAGCAGGAATAATAATTTGCTTTTAAAATTAGGATAGTCAAATAGACTATGAACTATAAATATCCACTGGAGTCAATAGCAGGTTGACCCAATGGTTACTACCAGAAATATGTACCTGAGGGGATCAGTCTCAGTACAATATGTGTATGCATAACATTTAATTTCCGTATTTTTGTACCTGATATTAGATACAGGGTACTCCCCTATAATAAAGGGGTGTTCATAATAGTCTAAGAATCCGCATCTTCAATGATTTGGATAGCTTTTAAAATCTTTAACATAAATGTCTAGCCGAACAATGGCTTAGACCTATTTTGAACAGTTCTTTAAACAATAGAGCAATAATTAAGTACAAGACAATGACTGTACGATATTAAGTGCAATAAGTGCGAATAACAACAATGTCGATGTGGAATAATTGTAAAGTAATTAAACCACTCAAAGCATGCTTGGAAATAACAGTTCAAACTTAGATAAATAATTTGCTTAATGAAATGAGTTTAGAGGTAAGGAACTTGCCTGTCTGCTCAGCTACAATAAATGTCTAGCTTTAACCAATTGGCTTTGAAAAGACCTAACATTAATAAAGTTGGTCTAATAATTAGTACGACGTATTTGCACAACTATACGCTCACTAAGGAACTTATCTATCACATAAGTAGTAACACATAAATTACATTAGTCAAAACAATATTATTAACCTTATAGACTCTCAATCATATTAGGTTAATAATTTAATAAGTTATAAATATTTTTCTTAAGTGTTGGACACTTATTAAACCCTTAAGCAACTTATTACAATTGTTTAATTAAAGCATAATTAAATTAAATTTATTTTATTAACTCAATCTTTATTTAATTACTATTTAATCTTGGTTAAATATAAATTAATTAATTAACTTTAGTTATTATAAATAATAACTAATTGTACTTACTTATTATTTAATAATAATTAAATAATAAATAATTATTGATTTAATTTTAACCTTCTTTAATTTAATATTGAACAACTAATAATTAACTAAGTAATTAACCTTTCCTATTATTTAATTTAAGGAAATTAAATAATAGTTTACTAACTTTAATCCTCTTTAATTATTATTTACTGTCGATTAAATAATAATTAATTATTTAATTAATTTTAATTATTATTTAAGGTTAAATAATAATCAATTCATCCTTATTTATTATTTAAATTAAATAATAAATTATTAATTTAATAACTTAATTTTCATTAATCGTTATTTAATGCTAGTTAAATAATACTTAATTACTTAATTATCCTTATTTATTATTTAATACTATTTAAATAATAAATAATTAATTTATAAATTTTTATCTCTCTTTACTTATTATTTAATAGGAGTAATAATTGCTAATTTATTACCTTTATTTATTATTAACATTTTAAATAATAAATTTATTTAACTTAACCATGATTTAGCTAACTAGATTAATATTTAAAATATTTAAATATTAAACTTAATGAAAAATATCCTCCCCAATATCATTTTGTATTATTATTATTATTGTTTTAATTTTAAATTAATTTTCAAATATTTAAATTAATTAAAATTAAACTGAATGGTAATTCTGTAATTAAGTTGAAAACTGATCCGAGGGCAATTTTGTAATTTTTCGGAAAAATGAACGGAGGGGCAGTTTAGTAATTTTCCAGGAAAAAAATACTACCGCGCATGGCGCGCGTTACAAAATTTACGGCCTAAAACGGCGCCGTTTTTGAAAAGCCGGAGACGGCTTCCGCGCGTAACGCGCGAGTAATTTTTTTACCTACGCCAAACGACGTCGTTTGGCTCCGTGTACTACGGTGAACAGTGATGCGCGCAATACACGGCCAGTGCTTTTTTTTCTCTCTACCAGCAGAATGTGAACAGTGTTCCGGTAATACACACTTTAATAAAAATTATACCATCAAGTAAGCTTTAAATCCTTAATAAAAATCCAAAAAAATTACCAATCACTTAATATCAATTTATAACATGAAAATTTAATTTTTCATGATTTAATATCATTCTTTTTTTTATAAAATTTTTTACATCACATAAACTACCATAAATCATAACTTTTTGTATATAACTCAATTTTAAGTGATTCAAACTTTATTTTTCTCATGATTTAAGTTTCTATAATATTAGAACATTAAACCTAAGGTTTATAAAAATATTTTTGGTCATAAATTCCAAGACTTGTTTATACACTTCTAAACACATATTTTAGCATATAAAATATACCAAAATACAAACAAAGCATATTAAACTCAAGCATGACATAAATATTACCACTACCCATTATTAACTATATTAACATATTTATACACACATGTTAGTTTATTTAATTTAAAAACAAAAATTAGATTTAGAATAACTATTACCTTGATTTAATGACTATCTTCCTTTTTCTTCCAAAATAAGTGGTGAAAGAAGATGACATGAATTAAGAACTCCTTCTCTTGATAATTTTGCTCTCAAAATATTTTTCTACACTCTCAAATGCTCTCTAGCTTGCAAAATAGAAGAAGAAGAAACGACAAACATAAACTCATAAATTGTAAGTATACTTACAATTTGGATAGATATAAAATCTATATCTATTAAAATTGCCATAATGAGGGTAGCAAGGATACTTACACAAGCTAGCACAAGAAATGGGCTAAATGACACATTAGGTGAAAAGAGGGATGGTCATTGTACTTGAAAAAAATAAAACAAGCAATCTATTAAATAAATAAATGAAAAATAAAAAACAAACTATCATTTTTCTCTCTCTTTTACCACATGGTCGGCTGATGGACTTTATTTTTGTCCCAAATTCAGTGTCACATGCTTACTTTTTAATAATTAATAGTTTCAACAATTTAATTTCAAGTGGACTCAAGCTTTGGGCTTTATTTAAAATACCAATTGGGCTCCTATTAAATTGTTTGGGCTACTAATTTGTCAAATTTTATTATTCTTCACTTGGGCTACTAATTGACCCATGTTGGGCTAATTTAATAATTTACACATTAATTATTCAATCCATGGTTAAATAAATAATTAGATTGAATAAATAATTAAATATTCTAACCCATTAGTATTAAATTACTAAATGGATTAATAAATATTATTATTAATATTTCACATTATTTACATTAATTAATAATCATATTAATTAATTTATTATATTTAATTAACTCATTATATTCAATTTAATTAAATATTTAATTAATAGAAAACTTATCAATTATTTTGATATTAAAACTTTAGGGTTTGTTCACTAATTTAATAACATATTAATGACCTCCTTTAATTAATTCTTGTAATTAATCACATAATCATTTAATTACGTAATTAATTAATCACATAAAAAGATTTAAATAATCTCGTAAAACTTACTCGTTGAAAATTAAATTAATAACGACGTAAAAATTCTAGGACATTACAATTGCCTAGGATGATAATAATAAAAAGTTAATTAATTAAGTAATTAACTTAATAATCAAGTTGTAGTATAGAATCCAATAATAGATTAAAAAAGCTCAATATTTTAAGTCTTGTTGGTAATTATAAAAAGGTCCAAATAAATTTATAGATTAAGCCTCATGAAGAGTCCAAGTAATTTAATTAGTGGACTAGCCCAAGAGAATTAATAAAAGTCTAAGTGATTTAAATATAGTTAATATATGGGGTACTTGGAATGCATTATAAGTAGCCCAATGAATGTATGTAAGGTAATCCAATTGAATTAATTACCTAGCCCAAGTCATGAAAGATGTGTTAGTAGTATTGGGTAGCTAACTAATTTAAATAATAAGTCCAAATAAATTAATATGGAAGCCCAATGGAGTTAATGTAACAATTTAAAGTAATGAGCCCAAATAAAATAAACTAATAGCCCAAACATTGAGTCTAAACTTAAAAGTGAAATATTGGTCAATATGTTGGGAAAATATTTTTCAAGTATAGGTTAGTGTAGAGAATTAAGTAATGTAGGGTTAATTGAATAACCCTAGTTGGTAGGCAAGAGAGGACATTAACCAAACATTGATTAATTGCTAGGTGAATGAATGTAATTCTGAAAATTAACCATGGATGAGTTAATTAAGTAACCTTAGGTGATAATTAAGTTAAAGCTTTAATGCATTGGTTAGTTGCTAGCAAAATATGTAGCTACATAATTATATATATACATGATGGATGTGAATTAACTAAGGTGAAGTTGGTAGTTTCACCTTGGGTTAGTTGTTAGAAGAGAGTAACCTTACATGTGTTAATTGATAGAAGAATATTATAAATACAATTATGTATGTATATTGGTCATTTACTTTGTAACCATGTTTGCATGTTGCTTGTATTCCATTTTAAATTGGTCATTTACTTTGTCAATTCTCTTATTTTATGATAGGATGTGATTTAAATAAAAAGTTATTGGTGAATATATATATATATACATGTTATAAGTATATGAATTGGTAGAGAGTTAACCAATGTTGGTTAAATAAATTAACTATGAGTAATAAAAAAGCTTGTCCATCACCAACCCTAGTCATTCAAGATTGTTTATTCTTATGAATTTATCGTTGTAGAGAACTAACCATTGTTGGGTTAGTTGTTAACCCTAAGTGGTAATAAAAATAAAACCTTAACCAATGTTAGAGTTAAGTATTAGTAAATATATAAATATATTGAATATATATGTTTACTTGATTGTAGAGAATTAACACCTTACTTGGGTTATTTAGTGGAAGATGTGTTTATGTTAATTGACGAGCTTGGACCATGGTTAATAGTTAAGTTAACATAGATTACAAGAGTAAGAGCCTTAACCACATATTAGTTAAGTGTTAGGGAAATGTTGCTTCTGTTTTACTCAATTGGTTGCTTGAAAGTTATCTTGATGGTTGTCATTCTTAGTGGTTAATCACTTGGTCAATCAAGTAGTCATTCAACAAAATAGTAAGCATAGATTAAACATTTAATTCACTTATGTTAGTTGATTAATGGATGATAAGTGAGTTTAGTTAAGTCCTATAAATAGAACTCCTCACCAAGGGTAGCAAGAGTTTGGTTATTTGTTCATTTCACCAAGTTATAGAGAAAGAAGTATTTTAGAGAGAAGTGAGAGCTCATTTGAGAGAGTTAAAGAGACCCATCAAGAGTGTTGATCATTTCGGGTGCAAGATGAGGAAGTAATGAAGTTGTCTAGCCATTCTTAGCAAAACTCAAGCAAGGAAGAAGAAGGAACTATGAAGGTTGAAAAGTTTCTTAACCTAGATCTTTTTATTTTATATTATTAAGGTACTAGTGGAGTTATATATGATTTATGGTACATGTATGATGTATGCAGAGTCATAAAACATGATGGTCTAGCAATTAATGCTTGTAGCATCATGTTTGAACCAATCGAATCAATGATTTATGAAGTTAGTTTTCATTCTGTCCTTGTAAGTGTTTTAAGCCAACTTCTGTTTGGAATTTAGATTTTTGATATAAAGAGAAGTTGTAGAGGGTGAAATTTTGATGAGAATGTATTGAAGAATCATGTAAAAATATTTTGAAATGAAAAAGTTATGGCAATTTGAATGAAAAAGGGTTGGGCAGTCCCCAAATTAGGGTTTATGAAATTTTGTACCACCATCGCTGTAATATTCTGAACTTGTGAGAGAGTTATAGTCCGACTTTATATAAATAAATAAAGATTAAATTACATCTTATATGTATTATGAAATCTTTGTTAATGTTTATTTCTGTATTTCGGTTCGGGTATCCAACCTTATCACGAAATTGGAGAATAAAAGTTTTTTTTTTCAAAAACTGAAAATAAGTTAAAACCTAAACCATAACCCTAGGGTCCAAATCTTAGGAAATCTGACCTAGGCCCTTGAGCTAGATGTGTACATCGAAATGACATTCTGTTTCAGGATTCATCTTTTTTACGCTTTGAAAACACGTTATAGCCGATAAATGCTTTTCTCGAAAAGTGCATCGGGAATAAGACGAAATAGAAAAAAGGCAATTTTTTTTTTACCTTTTTGACCGTCTAACCATTTTCTGAGAAATGATCGCCAAAAATACTATTCACCAAAAAATATGCCAAGTCTTTTGGACTTTCCACTTCACAAAATAGTGTTTATACGGAATAAAACTCAGTAATATCAAAATTTTAAATCAGTAGAAGTTAACCATTTAGTTGGAATACAAAGAATAATATAAGTATACTGTAATGTATAATACAAGAATTATACAAAAGATTATACGAGATTAATACGAGAATAATACCAGTAGAATACGAATATTATACAATGTATTATACGAAAGATATACGAGATTAATATGAGAATAATACGATGTATAATACCAGTAGAATATGAATATTATACAATGTATTATACGAGATTAATACTAGAATAATACGATGTATAATACCAGTTGAATATAAATATTATACAATGTATTATACGAAAGAAATACGTATAAATACTAATGTATTATATTATTTAATTAATTAGTTGAAATCAAACTAGGTTATGTATAACTAAGTTAGTGTAACCAAACTAGGAAAAACTGGCACGATTACACTAACTGGAAAAGAACCAGCACGATTTGTTTGAAACTAAATCCAAGTGAAAATGAATCGACTAATCAAAAGAAAGGTGATGTAAGCGATGATGCAAGCGCAATGATGCAAAGTGTAATAAGCAGGGGTAAAAATGCGATTAATGAAACTTGATTTTTCTATAAATAGGAAGCTAACCTCTTCATTTTTCTCATCATTTTGCAAAGCAAAAAATTCAAGTATCAAAGCTATACATATATTGAGAGAGAGTTCTAGTGAGTGATTACCTTAGAAATTGTAAAGAAATAGTTAAAGCTTGTAAACACCAAAGGTACAATTTCAAGAATGCGAGTCGTAGCCATGTATGATTCTCGTTCTCCGTGTTCTTCATGTGTTCTTGAGCCTTTTTACATGTTGTATTAGTTATAATGTTGAATTTCAATTTGTAGTTTAAAGCTCAATGAACATATGTCATTAATATGTACGGTTTATCCGTTCTCCGTGTTCTTCGAATGTTCTTGAACATTATTATAAATTATTTTAATTAATTATGCAAGCCGTTATAATAACAAAATTTTATCAATTATAAAGTGTAATAATCACTTATGTAAGTAGTTATAATGCTCAAATTATTTTAAGTACAAAAACCAAAAGCTCAAGAACATAGTCGTTACCATGTACGATTTATCTGTTCTTTGTGTTCTTCGTGTGTTCTTGAGCAAAAGTCATGAATCTTTCTATGAGAAGGTTTATGATTCATTATTTTTATATTATAAAGTGTTATTGAGTATTATAACATGATTTCTTAAAGAGTTAAAACAAGAGGTATCATGTTCACATGGTTAACCCTAAAAATGTTGTTCAAAACATGGTCACTTTAAAAATGTTGTTCAAAACATGATTTACTGTCTGTTTTTGCTATTTTAGAAAACTTAAAATCCGAATCTACCTTAGAAATACAAATGAAAGTTGTAGATCATGAAATTATAAGCAATTTAAACTTAATAATCACTTCAAAATATTTTCGTATAAAAAAGTTATGGGAGTTATCGGAAAGGACGTCAAAGTTGAAAAATTTTATGAGGCCCTTGGATCCTTGTACTAAAATTTAAGGTTTTGAGTTAGCCATACCTCCTAAACATTCTGCCAATGAAAATAGTCTAGTTTAGGTATAAAAACAGTTATAGAACAAGAAAATTTGATGAACTAACATTCGGTACGCAAAGCCCTTTATATAGGCGCTTTAAACGATTACCGGGAAACCCTAAATTGTGCTTAAGATAAATTTTTTATCCTTAACCTTTGTTTACTTGCTTCTTATGTGATTTATACATTTTGTACAAGTAACGTGTTATACATCTTTGATATGTGAGTTATTGCTTCTTGTTTTGGCATAGCTTGAAAAATGAAGTGCTTATTCGCGATATATTTCGAATCATGCTTTATTATATCAAACCAAGTTGTTTTGGGGTGATCCTGACATGTTAAGTAAAATGAGATGAACAAGTATGTATCACTGCTCGTAATTAGTCCAGTGTATAGTATGTTATGCATAACATAGGATGTCGTTAGGTTGATCCCTTTTCTATATCCACTGTAAAAGGTTCTAAGTCGAAAGACAAAGAACAGTTCAAGGTCTAACCACCACTCAGTGTTATTATGTTAAGGACATTTGTTATATCAATTGTTGTGCCATAAATCCTTACAATATATATCGGCGTGAGTTCACTTATATGCTATGTGTTTAAGACTTAATGAACATCTTAGCTCATCCTTGTATAAACCTAAATTGCTGACATACCATAGAGCTTTTGCTAAAAGAAGAAATGCGTAGACTAGTTTACTATTTTCCTTACTTGTTCTTAACTCTAATCATAATGACATTTTATAATAAGAACAAGTTCCACATATGTAATCGAATATTATATAAATATTATCAAACTTTGAT
This sequence comes from Hedera helix, assembly GCA_947179155.2. Classification (NCBI taxonomy): domain Eukaryota; kingdom Viridiplantae; phylum Streptophyta; class Magnoliopsida; order Apiales; family Araliaceae; genus Hedera; species Hedera helix. The sequence goes on along the minus strand of OX359266.1, from coordinate 18,399,330 downwards.
TAAACTTAGAATTGTTTAAGATTTAATATAATATTAATAATGATGTATTTATCTGAATGAAGATCGGTAAATAACTTGTGAGTGCTGTACATCCGAGACAGGACTAAGCGACGTTGACTGGTCAAATCCATCGTTAAGGTTCCTCGGACCCAAGTATAACTCGTTACTACTATTTTGAATGTCGGAAAAGTATGATTATTAATATGAAGAGATACCACTATAAACAAATATGTTTCGAATGAGGGTTTTAACTAGTTGGGTAATGTTTTATACGGAAAGAGAATTTTGCACCAGACAAAGATACAACCATTTGTCACGGATAAAGATGCTAACATTTATCATGGGTGAAGATGTAAACATTCACCGCGAGATTTTTTGTTCCCAAGAGCCATCCTAATGATTTAATGTCACGGATGTTAGAACATGTAAAGTTATAGAATATCTAAATATTAAAGATAAAATGTTATGATTGAGTATCAAGTCCATTGCATCGATTACAAGGACTTTGTATGAAATAATAAAAGATATTTAGGAATTAAAATGAGAACTTTATTTATGAATAAAGGAAATCATCTATAAACCTAATGATTTAGCATTTATAGTGAGTACCAAGTCAGCTATAGTAAGTATAGTGATTTGGGGGCGTCACATCCGCAGCGGTCAAATACACTGCCAGAAACATGTTTTTGCTGTCTGGGTCGGGTCGGGTTGGTCCGAGTCGGTTCTTTTTGTAAAAATTTAAGTTGAAATATGTGTAAAATGAATGTATTTAAATATTAAACCAATATATATTGAGTTTATTAGTGATTAAATAGTAACTAAATGTTTAAAATAAAAACGAAGGTTAACACAATTAAAAGGTTAACAATTGGTATTGTTGGAAGAGTATTAAAATATTATTAAATGATGAATAATATTAATATGATATTAAAAGGTTGTTAAATGATTAATAACATTTGTAAATGATTAAAATATTATTACAAGGTTAATAATATTAATAGGTGATTGAAATATTATTAAATGGTTAATAATATTAATAAGAGATTAAAATATTATTAAATGGTGAATAATATTAGTAAGCGATTAAAATATTATTAAATAGTTAATAATATTAACGAGAGATTCAAATATTATTAAATGATGAATAATATTAGTAAGAGATTAAAATATTATTAAATGGTTAATAATATTAGTAAGAGATTAAAATATTATTAAATGGTGAATAATATTAGTAAGTGATTAAAATATTATTAAATTGTTAATAATATTAATAAATGATTAAAATTTTATTAAATGATGAATAATATTAGAGATTAAGATATTATTAAATGGTTAATAATATTAATAAGAGATTAAAATATTATTAAATTGTTAATAATATTAATAAATGATTAAAATATTATTAAATGGTTAATAATATTAATAAGTGATTCATATATTAATAAATGGTTAATAATATATGAATGTAGTTGCATATTATCAAAGGTAGATAATACTTTAAGGTATTTGGTATATTATTAAATGTCCAAATCATTAAGTTATATAAAAAAAGAAAGTTTAATTGAATTAAACCAATGTAAATAGTCAATTTATGATTAATTTAGACAACTAATTAAAAGTGGGTCGTACGATGAACGTATAGTGAATGCGTAAGTTGGTTAAGCGTACCCAACACGTCCGAACTATACTTTGGGCTAGGATTTTTGTTCAGAACTCAAGGGTTCGTTTGTCGAACATCTTAAAAGTTAATAATTTTAAGTTAGAGTCTTATATATAGACTAAGTAATGATCATTGTAATTAATGATGATGTCAATTATATATATAAATTGTAGGTTGAGCGAAAGACGCAAAATAAGCTTAAACGGTAGAAGCGAAATAGACAAGTTTTTCAAAACTTGCTCCTATGTGCATTGCTATGCTACAATGTGATATTAAATTATTGATATGAAGATATATTGATGATTTTTGTGATATGTGAAAAACATGAGGTATGATTACATGTGAAATATGTACAAAATATGAAGCATGGATTGCTAGAGATTAATTGTTTATTATATGTGATGCATGAGTAATATGAAGCACTCATAAAATAAAAAGAATGAAATGCATGATGTAGTAATAAAATGCAAAATATGTATAACATGTGAAGTATGTAATGTGTTATGTGTGACTGTTACACTTGCTGAGCCGTTGTGCTCACTCTTGCTATAAAGTCAACACATTCAAATAAGTGCAAGATATCCGAAGATTTCGTTAAAGATCAAGGATCAGGAATGCGTATTACTTTCATCGAAAGTTTAAGTGATTGTTGTAGTTATGAGTCCGTATTGGACAGGTAAAATGATTGTGTAATTAAAGAAATGATTAGTATGTATCGTGAGTGTTTAAATACTCAAATTGATTATAATAGAATGTCGTATCATGTATGATATTGAGACATACTAGGAATTTATAAAGATTATTATTATAGAATAGAAAGAAATGTTGTAAAGTTTTAAATAAATAATTATTTAGCAATTATAATATTGTTGTAAGTTATGAATGATAAAGAAAATGTTGTACAGTTAAGGGACTTGGATTTGGGGTCGTTACAAGTTGGTATCAGAGCTGATAGGTTAAAATCCTTAGGTAAGAGTACCATAGGCTATAACTGTAGTAGAAGATAAGTACAATGATAAAGGAATAAACTCAGGTAGAGTTTTAAGTAATAAAAGATGAATTTATAAAATTCTAGTATTGAAGATTATCCAAATGTGCATTTGAGGAGATGTAAAAGAAATGAAAAAGGTCATGTTGTACCTAATTCAAAGAAATAATAGAAGATATCTTATAATAAGATTTTGAGAAACAGGAAGAAAATGCTAATAAGGTCATGAAATTATCTAGAGAGATGAACTCGTAATGAGTTAAATGTGTTAAACTATGGATGAATTTTTTTTCCATAGTAAGTTAAGAAAAGTTAGAGGTTTATGTGTTTTTAATTGATGGCTCATATTAGTGACTGAGTTGTACGATTCCTTGTATGGGCGAGGAATTGTGCTTGGTTTTAGAGCCACTTAGCTTCCTATATTAATATAGCGGTGGAGTTGAACAGTCTTTTGTATGGGCAGAAAATTTATTCTTGGTTTAACAACCGCTTAACTTCCTATATTGATTAGTGGTCGAGTTGACCAATTTCTTGTATGGGCAGGAGATTGTGTTTGGTTTGACAACCACTTAGCTTCCTATAGTGATGATCAATTGAAGCCTGGTGTCACTCTATTCGTTATATCTATGATGAGAATGTGATTCTTTTCTTATGTGTATAACGGATAGGTAGAGGATGTTAAGGTAGGTGCGTGTTCTTAAAACTCATACTTATGGTAAGTTCATGACTCATAATCATATGGTAAGTTTTTGAGCCCCTCAACATATGGACAGTCCGTGATTTGTTCTTGTACTACGTATTGCTAGGACAAGTTCTTAAACTCATATTATTGTGGTAAGTTCCTGAACTCATAATGTGTAGTATGTTTGATGAACAATGGGGGGTATAAATTTGAAAAACGTATTAGATAGAGATATATGAGTTCTTATTAATTGGAGAACATCAATAGGATCGAGGATTAATAGAATTATTAAGCTGGAAAAGAATGCATAGGAAAAATTTGAGGTGTTTTGAGGTTTTAGGATATTCCAAATCTTCTAGCTATGCTAGACTTTGAAATTCTTAAAATCGTGTCAAATTTGTACTTTTGTGCTTTTGAAAAGACAAATGAATTTTCTTATTTTATTATTAAGTCGCAGTAACAGGTGAGGTGGAGAAGTCCATCGTTACCTGTGATGATATGATAAAATCTAAAAATAATTTTCAGTATTTTAAAATGTTTAAAGAAGAGTCTATGCTAATTATTTCGGCTAGACAAATTGATTTGGAAATATCAAAATGTATTTATAAAATCATCACACGCCATTAAAACCGTGATGCAGAGATGAAAAAGACGGAATCCTCAACGCACTGTTGCAATGGTGCGGTATTATGAAGTCCTAGAAATGAATTTCAATCATTTTAACTAATCTAAAATGATTTTCAGTTCATAATATACAAACAGTTTAATAACGTGAGTCTATGTCATTTATTTTGACTGAACACCTTTGGTAAGAAATGGTTCAAGTTTTATTTCCATTCCAAATTATTCTAGTGTGGAATTTTGTAGTAAGTCTAAGGTGAACAAGTGCAATAACAGATATATTTTGTTGGCATATAGCTTCGACTTGGCGCCCGATGTCTAAGATGTTCTACACGACGTATGGTACAATAGGTTGATCACCTAGCGTACGTTTGGACTTATTTTTCCTTTCTTTCCAAAACGAATCTTTCATTTCCAAGGAGATAACTTTAGGAAAACATGACTATCGACTTCAAAGTCTCTCTTCTGTCGATGCAGATCGGCATATCTCTTTTGTCTTTCTTGAGCAGCTCGTAACCTTAGTTGAATTGTTCGAACTACCTCCGCTATTTGTTGAACCAATTCTTGTCCAAGCATCTTCCGTTCACCAACTTCGTCCTAACACATCGGTGTTCTACACTTCCTTCCATATAGCGCTTCATATGGTGGCATTCCTATACTAGCGTGATAACTATTATTGTAAGCGAATTCCACCAGAGGTAAGTGATCTTCCCAACTTCCTTAAAATCCATCATACAAGCTCTCAACATATCCTCTAAATTTTGGATAGTCTTTTCATTTTGACCATCTGTTTGTGGGTAATAAGCAGTACTCATTCTCAATTGTTTACCTAGATGTTCTTGAAGACTTTTCCAGAAGTTTGACGTGAACCTTGGGTCTCGATCAGACACAATTAAAACTAGTACGCCATGTCTAGAGATAACCTCCTTAATGTATAACTTCCATGTCTGGAGATAACCTCCTTAATGTATAGCTTTGCTAATTGATCAAAAGTGAACTTTTTATAGTTTTCATCCTCCTCTTGAATTTCCTTAATCTTACCCAACAAGGTTGAGTGATCCTCCATTACGAACAATTTCCTTATCGAGGTTGAAGGCAATCTTACCTCTATATCGAGTCTAGCGAACTCTTTAATTAACTCATCCTGAGTTGTTAACACATTTAACTTCTCTTGGTTCTTCCTACTCAAAGCATCTGCAACTATGTTGGCTTTTCCTGGATGATATAGGATTTCACAATCATAATCCTTAATCAATTCCAACCATCATCTTTTCCTTTGGTTCAACTCTCGTTGTGTAAAAATATACTTTAAACTCTTGTGATTTGTATAAATTTCACACTTCTCCCCATACAAGTAATGCCTCCATATCTTCAAAGTAAATACTTCCGCCGCTAATTCTAGATCGTGAGTAGGACCTTAGCTCATAATCCTTTAGTTGTCGCGAAGCATAAGCTATTACTTTGTCATGTTGTATTAAAACACAACCTAATCCTTTATGTGAGACATCAATATAGACTACAAGACCTCCACTATTATCCGATAAAGATAATACTGACGCCTCACTTAGCCTCTTCTTTAGCTCTCGAAAGCTCTCTTCACATTTGTCTATCCAAGCATACTTTACGGTCTTCCTGGTTAAGTTGGTTAACGGGGTTACTATGTTTGAAAAATCTTTAATGAAACGTCTATAGTACCTCGCTAAACCTAAGAAACTGCTCACTTTTATTGGGGTCTTTGGTTGTTCCCAGTTCATAACTACTTTTATCTTTGATGGATCCACTGAAACTTCGCTTTTATCAATCACATGACCTAAGAACTGAATTTTCTCTAGCAAGAACTCGCATTTTGAAAATTTGACATAGAGTTATTCCTTTCGTAAGGTTTCTAGTACACTTTTCAAGTGTATAGCATGTTCTTCCTGTGTTTTCGAGTATATGAGAATATCATCGATGAACACTATAACATACTTGTCTAAGCAAGACCTAAAAACCCTATCCATCAAGTCCATGAATGCTGCCGGTATATTCGTTAATCCAAAGGACATCACTAGAAACTCGTAATGTCCGTAACGTGTTCTAAACGCTGTCTTCGGCACATCTTCCTTTCTCACCTTTAGTTGATGGTAACCTAACCGTAGATCAATCTTAGAGAAATACTCTGCTCCTTTGAGTTAATCAAACAAGTCATCAATCCTAGGTAATGGATACTTATTCTTTATAGTCAATTTATTGAGTTCACGATAATCAACACATAATCTTAAAGTTCCATCCTTTTTCTTGACAAACAACACTAGTGATCCCCATGGAGAAATACTTGGTTGAATATATTTCTTATCCAATAGTTCTTGTAATTGTACCATCAATTCCTTCAATTTCACAGGAGCTATTCTATATGGAGCCTTCGAAATAGGTGCAGTTCCAGGAGCTAAATCAAGAACGAACTCAATCTCCCTATCAGGTGGAAGACTGGGTAGATCATCAGGAAAGACATCCTGAAATTCTCTAACCACTGGTATTTGGTTTATGTCTAACCCTTTCTATTAGGTTTCTATGATATATTCCAAATAACCCCGACATCCCTTCTGAAGTAATTCATTTGCTTGATTTGCAGTTAGGCATCGGGATTTTCTTGGTGACTGAATTCCTTTGAAGACTACAGTTGAATTGGACGCTGTAAAAAGTTTAACGCACTTTTGTTGACAATTGATCATCGTTTGGTGATTGGTCAACCAATCCATGCCTAAAATTACATCAAATTCCCCTAATTGAATTGGAATAAGATAAACTCTCAATTCATGACCCTTGATCACTATTCAACAACCTTTTTATTATCTTATTAACACGAATTAGGTCTTTATTAGTAATCTCTATCATTAAAGGACTTTTTAACAATTCACTAGACACATTTAGTTTCTTAACAAATTTATGGGAAATAAAAGAGCAAGTAACACCCGAATCAAATAGCAAATAAGCACTTATAGTATTGATCAGAATAATACATGACACTACATCCTGTGATGCTACAACATCTCCTACGGTCACGTTGAATGTCCTTGCTGTTGGACGATCTGGGTTAGTTGTTGGGGTAGATTTGTTTCTATTGTCCCTTCCGGCATTTCCTCCTTTCATGGGGCACATCTTAGCTTGATGTCCCGTGGCTCCACAGTTAAAGTAAAAGTCTTTCTTAGGGTTAGGGCATGCGTTTGCTAGATGTCCCTCTTATTTGCAATTGTAGCAAACATTTTCCCCCTTGAAACATAATCCTAAGTGATGTTTTCCACATGTTTTACATTGTTCCATGGTTTTCTTTTTACTCTCCCCTCCTTGCTAGGAGTTTCTGCCATTGAATCTTCTCTCCTTATTATTTCCTCCCCCATTCTCTCCTTTATTATTATTTCCTGCCACATTGCCTCCTTTATTATTATTCCTATCTTTGCTAAATTTGACTATGGCTTCATTGTTGCCTTCGACAATGATAGCCTTTTCTAAAAGGTGGGCGTAACTCTCTATTTGTAAGATAGCTACTTTACCATAAATCCAGGGTTTTAAACCCTCCTTAAACCCTCTTTCTTTTCGTTCCTCCGTATCTACTTGATTTGGAGTGAAACGCACAAGTTCATTGAATTTGGAGGCATACTGGGGAACAGTCATGTCCCCCTGTTTAAAATTTAGAAATTGTACCTCCATTTTATTTCTCATGCTTCGTGGAAAGTAGTTTTCAAAGAATAACTCTTTGAATGCTTCCCATATAACTACACCTTCCCCAACACAGGCTTGGTTGCAATAGCCCGTATGTGGGGATCTAGAGTGCCTCCGTCGGTTTAAATGAATGGATTCCCTGGGGAGTCCATTTTCTATCTTTGTGATGCTCTTGGTTCGGTCTTGGCGGTCCGTAGTAACCTCCAGCTCATCTTTATAACTGTGATGTAGGGGGGTCATTCACTTGTCCCCAACCCGCTCGACTCTGTGGTGTGGGTCCTTGTCTTTCTTTAGTTCTACTAGCAGTGTGGCCCATTCTTCTTGTTGCTGATGTAGAAATTGCAAAGCCCCTTTTGTCGCCTACATCCTTTGCCTTTTAATAGCCCCCCTTTGGTTGCCCTAGCCACCGTCCATCTATCGGCATCTGAAAGTAGAAGTTTGAACATTTGTGTCCTTCCCATGGGTCGGGTTTGGGGAGCGAATGGAAGGAAATAGCCTTCGCCTGACTGAATTCAAATGTTACTGTATAGAACCCCCTTGTTGAATAGAAGGTCCCTATCCTTCACGGAACCCCTCGCTGTATGAGAAGTTAATGGTGTCGATGAACCTGTCAATTCCACCCGATCACCTTGTGACTCCATAACTAAATTTTGAACCGTTACACCAAGTGATTTATGAATAGAATCCCAAGACTCTCTTTCTTGTGCCAATGTTAACGCCAAATTTGTACCGCTCGTTTAAATCATCAAACAACGAATTAAAAAGACGTCAAACACAAATAATTGTAAGGATGTAAAATAAAAACACAAGAATTTTACATGAAACCCCAATTGGAAAAAAACCACAAAGAGAGAGGTAAGAAATCCACTATAATATTGTTGTGATTACAGACTTCCTTAATCGAAGAAAATAGTGAAAGGCTTGTGTGTTGGAAAACTAGGACTCTGTTAGATGATAAATAAAAATTGTGTTAGTTCCCCTCGTGCATGGAAGTATTTTTAAGTTTACGCCTACATGAGTCCAACTAGGAGTATGATTCCCATTCCAAATATTTCTATCATTGTAAATAATTACCAACAGATTCCCTCCTAAATTAGATCTCCCTCACACCACCAAATAAGGAAATACATCTTACTCAAATTAGGACACCCATTTCCTAAGCCAATCGGCCCAAGTAAAGATACATGGGCCAATCCTCGTTACAAAATCAATACATGAATTGGGCTTCTCCTTAACTCGGTCCAACAATAAGTCGAATCTTACCTTGTCTCAATCCATAAATAATCACATCCTAACAATCCTCTAATGAAAGGTATAAAAATATTTTCTTGCCTGATAAATTATTGTATTAACTAGTTTTAATAGTTAATTTTATGAAATTTGGTTGTGGGAATATTGTTTGGTGTGAACCATGAAGGGTACGAATGATATAAGGTTGGGATTGATTATGGAGGATGATATATATACATTGATTTCATGAAAATATGAATTTTCAAGCATGCATGAAAGGTATTTGTAAAAATGTCTCAATGCAAAATGTTTCCTAAAAGCATGGAAAATGTATGATTTTGATTATTGGGCTTAAGTGTTGGTAGAATATAACTTTTTTGGATTTATATATTTAGTTAAATTATGTTGGACTGCATTTTTTGATCAAAAATCTGCAAATTTTTTGCTGGACAGGACACTGCGTCGGGGAGCAGTTTAATCGTGCTCCCAATGTGATTGGCTCTATTGACTGCGCCGAGGCGAGGTGTTGTCAAACAAAAAGTGCGCCGGGGAGCAGTTTGATGTGTTTAAAAAAAAAGGATTTTTAAAATGAAATTAGTGCATCATAAAATGATTTTTAATTATAAATCATGGTTAAATGGGAAGGCTAAGTAGGTTAATAATGTATATATATTTATAAATGACATTTTATAAAACAAATAAAGTTTCAATAAGGGGTTTAAACAATTAATTATATAGAATATTTAAGTTGCTTAATTCAACTTAGAATGTGTTATATTAACGTACGTAAGATATAAATATATTGAATGAGAGATGAAATAAAGATTTCTAATTTAATCTAGTAAGGTATTACATCTAAAATGAGATTTATTAACATGTTGTAATCGAATTATTATATGAAGGGTATATGAAGAATAGTAAAGTGCGGTGTATATTGTTTAACGCGTATAGCTACGCCATTAACATTTGTTGAATGTATCACAATAAACGCTTATTGAGGCAAGTTTTTCAGTCTTATTTGTTACTTGTGAACTTGATATTGGATATATGCCAACAGTGTTGTACTGTAATGAAACTTTTATGATTATGTTGAATTACGTGAATTATTTTACCATGCTATATGAATTGTTGAAGTCAAATTATGACTATGATTAATTGGGTTATAGAAACTCAATTTATTTGAGATAGGTGTAATGTGAACAGTGATAAACTTGATAAAGCATGATGTATGATTTACATGTGATGTATAATAAACTATGAAGCATGTATATAGAAATGTTAAATTATAAATCATGTATGCAATGTGAATTATTTGAAGCATGAAAGGTGATTACTGTTAGACATGCTGAGCTGTCGCGCTCATTCTTGCAATTAATTATGCAGTTATAGATCGAGACGTTGAAGCTGGTTAAAAAGCGAACCTTGGTCATTTTCTTTAGTTTAATTGTATTAAGTCAAAACGACTTACTGTATCCCAATGGTACTAGTTATAATAAACTTTGAGGTTTGTGAGTAAAAGTTATTCGTTTTGAAAACTAGTTTGTAAATATTATTTTTGTTGTTGTAAGGTAATATTATGCGGTTGAGATATGATATAATAAATGTACATTACATATATGACTTACTGTATTGAGAAGTTAGGTTGCTATTTTGAGAATTCAGTTTATTATAAATTTAAGTTGTTTGGGTTATAACAAAATGTATAAAAGAAATAGTTGAGTTTTATATTCACAATTGATGTATTAAAAAAGGAATCATAGAACATATGATTTTAAACTGTCAAGACGATTTATAAAAGTTGCGAATTTGGAACCAAAGATTTATAAAGTTTTAATATCGATATTGATATTGAATATTATTGAGTGTTGTTATAAAAAGTTTTTAAAATTCAAAAAATTATTCATTTATTACTAAGTGATTACGTGGAGATAGGTTGAGATCGGATCGTGAACACTAAATCTGAGGTAAATGAGACCCGAATTTGGAGACGTCACATTAATTCGTTATACAAAAAGTGTTCAATTTAATTATGGATTAATTCCATAATTAGGGGAATGAAATTATACATATATCTAAATGTATAAAATATTAAGTTATGTATTTCTTCAAAATACATATAATGAGGTAAATATATTTTAATATATATAATAGTTATAATTATATGTATATATTGTTAATTATGAAAAATGACAATATAGAAATATAGAGGTAATATGTATATAATTAATATATATACAAAAAATAATAAAAATAATAAATATGCATTACATATTGTGACATCCTAGATTTTTACAGTATTTTTCAATTGAGGGTTTTGATTAATTTAAGTAAATGTCATCAGCTAAAAACTGGTTTTGATGCATATGAGGTATTATTATGTGATTAAATTGAATTATTATATGATCAATGTGTTAGAAAGGACCAGTGTGGTTGAAATAGTAAAAAGGGACCTATGTGGTCAAATATAGGAAGATGAGTTAAGTTAGAGAATTATGAAAATGAGAAAAGTATAATAATTGATATTTGGTTATGGATATTAAAGACAAACTTAATGAATAGGTCTGGAGAGATGAGCATATAAAAATGGTAAGGTATGTATGTATGTGTAGTGAATAATAAACTGTATGACCTAATTGGTCTATTAAGGAATAAATGAATGATACGATTAACGATTGTTGAACGTTTGAGGTTATTAAGAAATTTGAAAGTGTGGAATGATTGAAATAAGATAATCATGTATATGATGTACAGATACAGAAAGTAATACCTCTGAGAATGTACAGGACTAATGTAGTATGCAAGTGTGTTGCAAATTGGTATTATGTGTGCTAAGTAAACAAGTAAAAGGACGTAAAAGTTGTATAATGACTATATAAGCATAAAAAGGATAAATGGTGATGGATTTTGATAATCAAATCAAGGTTCACTTCTCGAGGAAGCAATTTAATGAAAAGTCAAACAATTTGATTATATTGAGATATCAGAAATTGAGATTGATTGAATGTGAAACCAAAAGGGTTTTTAGAGGATTTAGAATGCAATAATATGTAATATTAGCAAATGTTGTGAATTATTATAATTAAGTCATAAAATTGATATTTCGAAGTACGACAAGTGTTATAGGACAAGTCAATTATGAAGTATTTAATTATGGAATAAAATTCAAACATAATGAAAAAAGTTTGGATCGAAAAGGACTTGAAATGGACTTGAATTGGTTAAGAAATGAACAATTTATGAATTATAAGGAATTAAATTTCCTAGATTTTATGGCTAAAGACAATGATGCCCCTGGTAATTTGATTAATGACTATAGTATCCTATGTTGGTGTATTGACCTTTATGCCCTTAACAAATAGGGAAATGACAATTGTGTTCTAAGTTGGTTTAATGTCCACTATAACCTTGCATTGTTAAGTGAATTGTCAAAAGTGTCCCTAACTAGGCATGAGTTAACTTAGCCAAGATGGTTAAGTATTGGAGCTTTAAATATTATATGTGTGTATCAAGTTGGCTAAGCTCATTCATTTTTCAACATTTTCGAAAGTTGCTAGCAAGAGAGAAAAAGAGAAAGAGGGAAAGAAAAGAGGAAAGCTAGGGTTTTGGCAAGAAAAGCTTGCAAGAGTCCATGAAATATTGCTCAAGAGAAGGAAAGATGGCCATCCAAGTAAAGCATATAGCCTTAGAAGGTTTATATCAAGAAAGAAGGAGAGCTCGTGAAGGTATAACCATTTTTTTACTATAAGAGCTGATATTTATGAGTTTAAATGGAAGTCTATGTATAGCCATGCATGAATCCTTGGAAAAAATAAGGGTTGATTATGAAGTTTATGTGAGTTATGTATCATGTTTTTGATTTGAGAAGAAACCCTAGGCTTGAAAGTTGTGTTACAAATATGATGGACTATTCATGTTCATATTAAAGGCTATAAATCATGATTCATGGATAATCATATGTTATTTGTTGGAAATATTGATGAAACCCTAGATAAGGGTGTTGATTATATAAGAAACATGCATAATTTCATGTTAGATGGTATTCAAAAGGCTTTAAAGATTAAGAAGCATATTTTGTTAAGGAAAATTATAATATTAGACTATACTTTGTGTGTAGACCAAATTGTAATATGAAAAGTGCATTAGAATGTGCATATAGAAGTGATATAGACTTACAAAGTTGTTAAATGTGAATGTGATAGCCTATGTGGTGTGTAGAGTTAAAGATGTCAAGTTGAGTTTGAGGTTGAAATTTTAAAGTTGACAAGATAATGTCAAAGTGTGATTTTTGGCAATTTTGAGGAATTAAAGGTGAAATGAAGTCAAATGACTTAGTTTGATGTTATTACATGTGTTTAGGTTGATTTGAAAATCAACGGATTCAAATTTCAATGAATTGGCAATTCAAACGATCGAAATCGATCGTTTCGACTCAAAACGGATTTTTACGGACAAATCTCGCCTCGTGTGAAGTTTTATGGTTTTAAAAGTTTGAACATGTCATATATAAGTTATATGAACTTTTTCAAGTGTTAGAATGAAGTTTTAAAGCTTATAGCCAAAAATCACAAAGTTGGTAAAAAGTTGGTTTTGAAGTTGAAAATTTTTCTAAGTCTGAAATGGAGTTGAACCGCCCTACTACGGGCTAATGTATTTATGATTTTGAGGAGTCAAATGAGGCAAGTGAAAATTTTGTAAAATACTAGGTAGTAAGACCTAGTTTTGTTCCAAATTTGGACTTAATTGGATGTATGGTGGCAGAGTTAAAAATGAGCAAAGTGACTGTAAAAATTAGGATTTCTGTTCTGCAGGACTGCGCCGTGGCACAGTGTACTGTTCATGGGCTGAGAGAATTTCGTGGCCAGCGAAGTCTAAAGGCGCTGGGGCGAAATGTTAATGTAGCAGAAAAAAAATTAAGTGTCCAAAATATGACGTTTTGATACAGAAAGATAAAGATGAATTATGTAAACCCTAGATAGTTAAAGAATGATCAAAATAAAGGGTGTTAATGTATAACAAAATAGTAAATGACATTATGTATCATGCCTAAAGCTAAGCCAAAGTGTGTTATAGGTTATGAAAAGATCGAGATCAGGTTAGGATGTATTATTAAGCTATATAGGTTGTAATATATCAAATGAGATATGAATAGAGATAAATGGTTAAATGATTATGGATTAAGTTGTCAAACTATGTAAACTTTATGATCCTATGATAATGATAGCGATTAAGTTATAGATAGCGCTCGAAGTAGCAAATTGGCAAGACACATATGAAAGGACAAGCGAGGAAGTAAATGTTAAGTAAATAAATGCAGATCAAGCAAGTTTTTCAGAGTTAAGTGTATTAATTGTTCTATATGAACTATGTGTTAGTTGAAATATGCACTCCATGCCACTATGTGTATTAACTGTTAAATGAATTATGTGACATTAAGCATAACATGATAAAGTAAAGAGGAATGACGCATATTATAAATGCGAGCATGAAAGGTGTTATCTGAATTATTTGCTGAGCTTTATACTCACTTTTGCTATTACCTAACATTTCAGGTAGTACAAAAAGGCCGGAGGTTCTGGTACAGCTAAGGTAAAGAATGTGAATAGATGATCAGCATGAGAAAATTTGATATATGTATTTGTGTAATTTGCAAATGAGCCAGATAAATGAAAACGCATAATGGTATTAAGGAATGTATGGTTTATAAATCCATAGTGATAAATGTATGTATGTATGTATGTATTATTATTATTATTATCCAGAGAAAGAAGGTAAAGAGATAATGTATTATATTATTGTTAGTCGAGTTCTATATGTATTGAAACTCGCATGTTTGATAAAAATGTATGTAAGCAGGAACAGGTATAAGTAGACAGGTGTACGCATGATATATATGATGGGTGATTTTATTCGCCAAATAAGTTACGTTAAATCATTATATATATGTGATTGTGAAATAATAATAGACTAGGTCACAATTAATAAATGTTTGACCTAAGTGCTAATGAATGTTAAGTGAGCGTTGCGAGCCTGAGACAGGTTATGATGGTAAGATAAATAAATAAAAAATATGGACCGCATTATGGTCAACTGTAATAATTTTAAAGGTTAAATGTAACATTTTAATGCACGAGATTCTAGTTATTATGGTTTAAAGTTCATATTTATGTAATTCAGATATAATTGGATAGAATTAAGGAAGGTGGGATCTCGGTGCGCTACACATAATATATAATGTATATGAATAATGCCAGAAAATGTTGGAAATGGAGTTTTAAATTAGCCAAACATAGCCTTAAGATTGCTCAATGTTTATTGCATAAATTTTTGAAGCATGACAAGGATTCAAGCATCCAAAAGCTTGACACCAACTACTCGACCAATTTAAGTGGATTCTATAACTCATTTGAGCTGTGTTTGGTTCATGTATCACCAAAATTCTGAAATTTGCTAAGTCCAAAGTTCATACGAAGCTCTTCACAAACCATAACAAAACTTCAACAAATTAAACACAACCAAGAAGAAGTATTGAAGAAAAATGATTACTAAAGGAGTGTGGAGCTAAATTCCATCAAGAGGAAGCTAACTCAATTCATAATCAGAGATTTAATCAAGCCCCAACAATCAAAAGGGTATACCTTCCTTGTTCTTGTTTAAATTTATAAAATTAACTATGTAATGCTTAATTTTCATGAACTGTTATGGGAGAATAGTTGTCTGAGAATCAAGAAAGATTCTGAAGATACAAGGGAGGAATTTAGATGGAGTTTATGTGTTAAATTCTTTCAAATCCATGAAAACCCGTGTTTTAAAAGTATACGTGTTAGGTATTTGTGAAAATACTTCAATGAAGCTATTTTGTCAAAAATTGAGAACTAGTTATTCATTATTGGATTTTTATGTGTATACATGATTTATATGTTAACTCTAGACGTGTGAGTCTTTCAAAATAAATCCAAAGTGGTTTTAGAATATTTCTAGCAAACTAGTTTCAAACCGAAAAATCTTTTAAGTGAGTACTTTCGGTCTTTTGGATTTATAACATAAAGAAGCTATTTTGGTCATGTAATATTTTTCTAAAATAATATGTAGTATCTTATTGATTGTGTCCAAATTTGAAGGCAATCAGATGTATATTGAATGAGTTATTATTTTTCAATGTAGTTAGAAAAATAAGGGAATCCGAAAATCTGAAAGATTTCTCAGTCTGAAGGTTCTGGACTTCGAGGCCCCGGCGTCGAGGTGTTGTTTTGATTTTTTTTCACTTAACCGAACTATGTAGGGTTCCAATTGTAATAGATATACAAGATCTAAATAATGATTTGTGTATAATGTAAGTTATATAGGGTTATATAAGGAATGATTATTCGATATGGTATGTGTTAATGAATATGAATAACACCAAATGATAAATAAAATTGATGAATGTGTTATTTGATTAGCTATTTAACAATCAACTTGCATTACTTAGGTTATACAACGAGCGATAAGGTTACGCAATAGTATAAACAACTATACATAGTTTCATCAGTGATGAAAGATAAGTATTCTAACCATCTTATGGTTAATATTCTTAAAATATGATGCGATCTTAATAATTCCTTTTTCGAGAAAGGTTATGCAAGTACTGTAACTAACTTGCTATTTATTCAATTAAACCATGATGCGATGTTTATGTTACGATTTTTGAAAAACGTTATTGATTATCGAATCCATGTGATATCTTGTAAAGTTCCTTGAGTATGTGAGCTGTTATTGCAAAGTCTAGGCCATTTGTTTCGGCTAGATGATCAATGAAGCATGTTATTGAATCCTTACTTTTTGTAAAAGCTAAACCAAACTAAATTATTTCGATGCGTATTTAAATGGTGAAAACTGAGACAAAAAGAGAAGGAAAGTCTATCAGATCCTATAATTCTGACTTATGCTTATGCACTAATATGTTTGAGCATAACGCATAGGTACAAATGCCTGATCACCTAACGTACAGTGAAAAGAAGTTATAGTCATATGACTGTTGAAGGTTACAGTAGAGATATCTGTTAACCTAATATGTGTTCAAGGTCTAGTGACCCTCAGTAATAACGCTTTGATTTCAAAATCAATTAAAAAAGTATATAGAAAAGTTTATTCAAGTTTATTCGTAGTTTTGTTCATATGTTGAATGTTTTTAGAAAGAAGTTTAAATTTCTTTGTGAAATGTTTTGTTTTAAAATTATTATACTTGTTGGGCAAAGTGTTTGCTCGTTCTTGCGTAAACTTAACATTTCAACTAAGAATAAGAAATCTGGAGGGATGTTGTCAGATAAAGGCTAGGAGAAAGCACATGAGTAGATGTTTATATGCTTAACTCTTTTTTGCTGAATCATATAGAAACTGTTATGTTTATAATTATTTTTATATGATGTAATTATTAAGGTTAGTTAACTTGAGATATTATACTGTAAGTTTTGCAATAAAATAGATTGTATTTATGTTATCTAGTTTAATGGATAATATAGATGTATGAATGTATTGGATAGTAAGCACCGAATCCAAGGTTCAAGGGACCCGAATTTGGGGGCATCACAGATTATTATCAGAACTGAAGGTTATAAATCCTAGGTATGAAAACCTTACGATATAACCTTATAAGAATAGTGAATATAGAAGTAAATAAAACTCATATTGAGTTCTAAGGAATGAATTAAGGAAAATTCATGATGAAAGATAATAAAATAACTTATATGTTTATTTGAAATTAATAGACCTATGTTATCGCAAGTTATTAATTAGAAATTAAAAACTTGTGGTGATAGGATGATAGAGATAAGAGAGTTCAGTTAAATTTGAAGACAAAAATATAGTTTTTGAGAAGCCTACATCAGTGGAGCCGAGTCCATTAGTTACTGTGGAAGGCAAGGAATTTGAGCCTGAGACGGACCCTAGTGAAGATCCTGAGGATGAAGAAGAGGCAGGCGAGATAGAAGGAGACTCAGATGGGGTACTACCTACTTCATTCGAGGATGTTCTGCTTGGAGAGATGTATGATCAGAATATGGAGTTGGAAGATCAAGTTCATGACTTGGAAGCATAAGTAGAAAAGCGTCAGGAGGCATTGACATAGAATGAGTCTATAGTTCAATTTCTAGTCATCCGAAACACAAACCTTGAAACTAAGTTCACTAAGGTGGAGCATAAAGTAGTGAAATTAGAATTTGAGAAGAAGATAATCCAAGATCGTTTGAATGAAGAAATTGTTGAGTGAGTAAAGTGGAAAGTGAGAAGTATATTGATGCCATAAAGTGTTGCATGCTTCGATAGGGGTTGAGTAAATAGATATGGGTATATGTCTAAGTAAATACGATGTAAATCCTAACTTTTGATGTACATAGTAGGATATGTGTTGTAAATCCCATGCTTTTATTTTGTTAAGCAGGATAAATGTGTAAATAGTAGTATGCTATATGTTTTGATGTGTGATGTACTAAAAATGGCATATGTATATATATTACGAAAATGCCACCGGTCGCCAACTTCAGCTTAATTACCATTTTGCCACTCAGCCTTGCTAAATTACATTTTTGCCATCCAGTTTTTGTAGATTTTACAGATATGCCCTCAGACTTTTAATTTTCCTAGAAAAATAAATATAAATTAATTAAAAATAAATAAAAATAATATAAAAATAATAAAAATCCTAAAAACACATAATAATAAATAAAACACCTAAAATAGTAAAAACAAATAAAAACACATAAATATAAAGAAATATAAAAATACTATAAAATTACCTAAATTAACATAAATTAACTAAAACCCTATAAAACCTATTAAAACCAAAATGAGCTAAATAATTAAACATTTAAGCACACAATAAATATAAAAACTAGGTATTGAGGAATAAAAATATCATATAATTTAACCCTATCATGTGTACCGAAGAAGGGTGCCATGATAGTGCTTTCCAACGAGAATAATGAGTTGATCCTGACGAGGATGGTGACATGTTGGCGGGTTTGTATGGATTACAAAATAAGGCAACTTGCAAGGATCATTTCACCTTGCCATTTATTGATCAGATGTTAAAGAGACTTACGAGCCATCAATTCTATTACTTGTTGGACGGTTATTCAGGTTATAATAAAAATGCCATAGCCCCCAAAGATCAAGAAAATACAACATTCACATGCCCCTATGGTACATTCACTTTTAGGAGGATATCTTTTGGACTGTGTAACGCACCGGCTTCATTTCAAAGATGTATGATAGCAATCTTTTCGAATATGGTTGAACAAAATTTGGAGCTGGTCATGGACGACTTCTCAATTTGTGGTGATATTTTTGATTTATTCCTTCAAAATTTGTTATTGGTATTAAAAACGTGTGTTAAAATAAATTTGGTCCTTAACTAGGAGAAATGTCACTTTATGGTGTAAGAGGGGATCATATTGGGTCATCGAGTATCAACAAATGGCATCGAAGTGGATAAGGCAATGATTGAGATGATTGAAAACGTGTCACCTCTAACATTTATGAAAGGAATCTACAGTTTCCTTGGTCATGTGGGATTCTACCAAAGATTTATTAAGGACTTCTCACAGATAACAAAGTCGCTTTGCACTTTACTTGAGAAGGATGCGCCTTTCCTATTTGATGAAGAATGTCTTGAAGCTTTTAAGATCTTGAAGAAAAAGTTGTTAACTGCTCTAGTAATTGTTGCACCAGTTTGGAGTACTCCATTTGAACTCGTGTGTGATGCTAGCGACTATGCAGTTGGCGCGGTGCTAGGCCAATGCAAGGAGAAGATTTTTTGTACCATATATTACGCTGGCAAGACTCTCACTGACGCTCAATTGAACTATACTACAATAGAGAATGAGCTACTCGCAGTGGTTATTGCATTTGATATGTTTCGGGCATATTTAATTGGGACTAAAGTGATTATATTTATGGACCAGTCAGGGATAAAATACCTCATCTAAAAGAAAGATACCAAACCAAGGCTAATTCATTGGATCCTTCTACTACAGGAATTTGATTTAGAGATTCAAGATAGGAAGGGGTCCGATAATCAAGTGGCAGACCATCTTTCTAGATCGGAGAATTCATAACAGTAGGAAGGAAATCGAGTATTGATAAATGAGTCTTTTCCTGATGAACAGTTATTTTATGTGGCAAACGAGGTGCTGGGGTATGCAGACTACGTGAAATATATTGTTCGTAGGGTATTGCCATATGATTTGAGCTATCAACAGAAGAAGAAATTCTTGCCCGATGTAAAGCAATACTTGTGGGATGAACTATTTCTCTTCAAACAGTGTGCCGATTAGATGGTTAGACGACGTGTGGCTAAGGAAGAGATTGAAGGAATTTTACAATATTAACATTCATCTCTATATGAAGGACACTATGGGGGTGAATGAATAGCTACGAAGGTCCTACAATTCGGATTATATTGGCCTTATATTTTCAAAAATGCACATGAGTTCGCAAAGAGGTGCGATAGATGTTAACAGGTTGGAAATATTTCAAATCATCAAAAGATGCCTCTTAATACCATATTGGAAGTTAAAATTTTCAATGTATGGGGTATCGACTTCATAGGGCCATTCCAATCATCCTACAACATGTACATTTTAGTGGTTGTTGACTATATATCTAAATGGGTGGAAGTTGTTGCACTACCAACTAATGGCGCCAAGGTTGTTATCAACTTTCTCAAAAAGAACATATTTACAAGTTTTGGGACACCGAGAACAACTACTAGTGATGAGGGATCTAATTTTTGTAACAAGTACTTTGCCCCTCTTCTCACTAAGTATGGAGTCCGACACAAGGTGGCGACGACATATCACCCTCAGATGAGTGGACAAGTAGAAATTACTAATAGAGAGGTGAAGCGGATCTTGGAAAAATTTGTCAACCTAACTCTGAAAAACTAGTCTAGCAATCTTGACGAGGCATTGCGGGTATATCAGTTTGCCCACAAAACTTCAATACGCATGTCTCCTTATAGGCTCATTAATGAAAAATCATGTCAACTCCCCGTTGAATTGGAGGATAAGGTATATTGGGCTGTGAAAAAGCTCAATTTTAATTTATAAGATATGGGGGAAAGACAACTTTTATAGTTAAATGAAATGGACGTGTTTCAGGTTCAAGCTTATGAAAATGTCGAGTTGAACAAGGAAAAGATCAAAAGGTGGTATGAGAAGCATATCATCGAGCGGACATTTGAATCGGATCAGTCTGTACTGCTGTTCAACTCAAGACTTAAGATTTTTCTGGGCAAATTCAAATCCAGATGGTCTGGACCGTTCACCATAACTAACGGCTTCCCATACGGAATGATCAAATTTAATGACCCACATTCACATAAGAGGTTCAAGGTCAATGGTCAATGGGTAAAACTTTATTATGGCGGTGACGTGGATCGTCAACGGAGCTCAATAACCCTTGAAGATTCCGCTTGACCATTAGGACAAAGTCAGGCTGGAAGACTTTAAATCAAGCACTTGTTGGGAGGCAACCCGACTTTAGTTCATTGTTTCATGAGTTTTTCAGTTTCTAGGTTCTTTTAGTTAAAATTGATTAATGTTAGGATTTTACAGTTTTCTAGCTCATGATATAGTACTCCATAGTAGTAATACTAATTTTTGTTAATTATCATCATTGTAGGTATTGGTGAATAAAAGATTACAGCCAAGAAGCCAACCTACCCCTCACCCTATAACAATTCCACCAAAACTCACCCCCCCAACCCAAATTTTCACAAAGCAACATCCTCCTTCCCCTCCCACTCAAACCATTTCTCAGACATAATCGACATCCCCCAAGCATCCACAAGAAATCCCTATCACCACCAAAGCTCCCTATCTTATTGAAAGTAGTATGCCCTCAAGCCAATCACATTTGATGTGATAAGCATATACTTTGTAATCTTGTTTATTTATTAATAAAAGTATCAAGGCATTTCTTTATTCATGATTAATTACTTGAATTAATTAAATGGATAAACCCATAGTTTTCGAGCAATGCTTTTAGAACCATGATGAGGATCATGCTAATGAGATCTAAATTCAAGATAGCTCAAAACTAAAATTGTTCCTAATCGTTGGATCACTAAAAAAGGGGATTAGTAGATCCGGATAGATTGGTACATACTATGCTTGCTCTTATGAAGAGGATGATTGATCTCATAATCATTTGTGTAGAGACACTAAAGCAAGTATGTAGGTGCTTATTAGAGAATAAGTTCACTGAACGTGACTCGATCAAGGAACACCTAATGGAGTTTTACTCGTCTGTCAATAGGAGTTCCTTATGTGATAGTCGTACAAGTGATCCTTAGACTTGAGATCATCTTAGTCTCTTGTGTGTACTAAGTTATACTTTGACATATTCCTTAAGACCTATTGGTATATCAAAGGATGTGATTGGGTATAATAAGGTACACATGGAGATAGATGAATGATCAACAAAGGATCTACCACTTCCAATAAAGGGAGAGAATGTCCTATGCGATTCAATAAGTGACAACTCAGAAATCCCTGGCCAGGGTTGAATGGAATTAGAAAGGAGTTTCTAATTTACATTAACTAGAGTTGTGTATTTGTGAATTGAAATGCATATAATCAAATAAATAAGACTTGACAGAAATTCCGTGTCTTATATTTGATTGGGACATTGTGTGGTAGAAGGATTGAATTGTACGGTAACTATTTGCTGAAAGATTCTTTTACGATTAAATGTTGAAATCTATATTATCTGGAAAGTCGACTAATCACTAAGGGGGCTTACCCTTATTGTGGAATAATTATTTATTCTGAATTAAAGAGTTAATTCGTAATAAATGAATTAGAATTGTCCTAATTTATTTATTATACAACCGGTTTAATATGGAGAACCTAAAGGGTCACACCGCAAAAGAGTAATATTTATTTTAGAAGTGGATGGCATAATCGTAATAATAAATTAAGTATATTTAATTTATACTATGGTGATAGAATAAATTAAATAGCTTAATATTTATAATTTAGTATTTTAGAAATACTAATTATAAATTAATAAGAGGAGTCTTATTATTATTATTATTACTACTAGTATTATTATTTAGTTCCTAAATGGTTTAGAAATTAATTAATAAGTAGTAATATTATTATTAAATAATTAAGTTCCTAAATAGTTTTGGAATTATAATTATAATAATAATTAATTAAGTTACTAAATGGTTTAGTAATTAATTAATAAGAAGTACTCTCATTATTAAATAATTAAGTTCCTAAATGGTTTAGGAATTGTAATTAATTAATTTAGTTCCTAATTAAATTGGGAATTAAATTAAAACCCTAATCCTAAATAGTTTAGGAGGGTTGACTAGATCTATAAATAAGATGAGTCTTATCATAGATTAAGGTGACACACTCTTTCATTTAGAATAGAGAGAGTACTCCACAATTCTCTAGATCTAAGAGTTAGAGAGAGAGAGAGAGAGAGAATTAGGGCTAGCCACCCATGGTTTGGAGAAACCAAAAATCCACTTCTTTAATTCATAGATCTCTTGGTGGATCACCTCTAGAGGCTCAACACTTGGGGAGCTAACATTGATCCGTGGAATCTAAAATCTAATCGGTGAATTTGAAGAAGAACGTGAAGGATTAAAGGGAGATGAACTTGTACCCGTGGAAGCTTGGTTCTACAAAGGTATAAATTCTTTTATCCTTACTCAATTAATAATAGTCGCATAAGAAAGATCCGGGTTATTGGTTTGTACAAAAATTTTAAAATCTGATTTTCTTGCTTCCGTTGCGCTTATATAATTTGATTATATGCATGCCATAATTTTTGCAAACCAACAATCGAACCACCTCATGCGTAAACTATTCAAACCCCTACTGATAGGACTAAATTATACGATATTTTTATGCCCTAATACTTAGTTTTTATATTTATTGTGTGCTTAAATGTTTAATTATTTAGTTTATTTTGGTTTTAATAGGTTTTAGTTAATTTACGTAATTTTATAGTATTTTTATATTTATTTTTATTTATGTGTTTTTATTTATTTTTAGTGTTTTAGGTGTTTTATTTATTATTATGTGTTTTTAGGATTTTTAGTATTTTTATATTATTTTTATTTATTTTTAATTACTTTATATTTATTTTTGTAGGAAAATCAAAGTTTGGGGGAAAAATTGCAAAATCAGCAAAGACCGGTGGCATTTTGGTAAAATTCCGGAAAAGTTGGTTGCGCGCAATGCGCGGAAAGATTTGCTGAACAAATAAAACGACGCCGTTTTCTTATAGCGACCGCGCCATGCGCGCGGTAGCGGAACAGTTGCAAGAAAGGAAAATAATACGACGTCGTTTTGACGCCAGTGCGGCGCCATGCGCGCGGCAGCGTGCGTTGACCGGTCAAAAGCGCGTTAGGCTGTGTTTGTTTGCGCGGAAATTGGCCAAAACGGAATTATTTCGGATTTTTGCTACTTTTTGATTCCAAATTGGATTTTAATTCCAATTAGGGTTAGGAAAATAATTATTTTCTTTTTCTTTTATTTTTAATTGTAAATCCTACTAGGGTTAGGAGGATTTTGGAGCCTATAAATAGAGGGCTTGATACACAATGTAAGAAACAACTTTTCTTAGAATAAAATTCTCTCTTCTATTCTTTAGTGTTCTTTATATTTATGAGTAGTTAATTTATTTTTCTTGGTTTAAGTGATTGAAGCCATCAAGATTTATACACTGTGAGATCTAATTTATTTTAATTGTTCAATTTATATTTTGATTATTGAATATTCTTCTATGCTTAATTTTATGATTGATTTGTTTAATTGCTAGGAGTACTACTAGTTTATTATTCATATTAATCTACTGCTATTAATGAAGCAACTAAGTTTAATAATTGTTTTGCAGATCAAAAGATTATTTTATCTTAGGAAGAATATTCATCTAAACTAAATGCAAACAAGTGGCTTGTGTTGTTTAGTTCAACGATCTCTCTAATTCTTTATGCTGCTATTAAATTAAATCTTTAGCAAGTGCCGGAGGTTGTTTAATAGTAAGGGTATTTAGACCAAGTGACACTACTTATCTAAAATTAAGGAGAGAGGAGAAAAATTATTCCACCTGCGAGTAGTTCTTTCTACGGTGAATCTTTAAAATATGAATTGAGTTATTTTTGCATCAGTGATCAGTTGTAAATTCTTGATGGTGGATATTAACTTAAACCAAGGCTTTTTATTTTTATTTATTTCTTGAATAATTATTTTAATTAGTTTTATTTAAATTATTTCTTTAATTAAAAAACCCCCCAACTTTTGTTGCGAAAACATAAAATTAAATTAATCATTCTCTGTGGGATCGACTCTTGCTTACACTACTACATATTTATTTTTCCAAAGTAAGATTTTATTTTTGGGTGCTTGCGACATCACACCAAATTTTGGCGCCGTTGCCGGGGAATTGATTTTAATTTAATTTTGTGCTTTTGTAAATATTAATTTAATTTAGTAACTATTCTTAGTTTTTTTTTTTTAATTATTTTTCTAGTTTACATATTTTATTTGAGTTGTGCAGGTTGAAGATGGAAATCATGGCTAGGAATCGAACTTTGAAAGAGCTTGCGGCCCCTGATTTGAATCAACAACCTTTAAGCATAATTTTTCCAAATGTAGATGCTAACACTTCCTTTGAATTAAAATCAGGTTTAATCCATCTATTGCCAAATTTTCATGGCCTTGCAGGTGAAGATCCTCACAAACATTTAAAGGAATTCCATATGGTGTGCACAAGTTTGAAACCTTCTGGAGTGACTGAAGAGCAAATCAATCTAAGAGCTTTTCCATTTTCTTTGAAAGATTTGGCTAAGGATTGGCTCTACTACCTACCCTCCGGCAGTATCACCACATGGGAAGAGATGAAAAGACTATTCTTGGAGAAATATTTTCCAGCTTCAAGGGCAGCCAATATTAGGAAAGACATTTGTGGTGTGAGGCAGAACCATGGAGAATCCCTGTACGAATATTGGGAACGTTTCAAGAAACTATGTGCAAGCTGCCCCCACCATCAAATCAGCGAGCAACTCCTCATCCAATACTTCTATGAAGGACTCATGTCTACTGATAGGAGCATGATCGATGCTGCCAGTGGAGGAGCTTTGGTGGACAAAACGCCCGAAGCTGCAAGGAACTTAATTGCAAACATGGCTGCTAACTCCCAACAATTTGGCACTAGGCTTGATTTTTCATCCAAGAATGTTAATGAGGTAAATATTTCTTCACTTGAGCAACGAATTGATAGCCTAACCTCTGTTGTTCGTCAAATGGCTGTAGGTCATACGCAACAAGTGAAAGCTTGCGGAATTTGCGCGGTCGTAGGACATCCGACGGATATGTGCCCCACTCTTCAAGAGGAGTCCCACGAACAAGTGCATGCAGTAGGTGGTTTCCCTGGTCAACCACAAAGGAGATATGATCCTTACGCAAACACGTACAACTCAGGTTGGAGAGATCATCCGAATTTCGGCTATGGAAATCCACAAGGGAATCCGTCTGCGACTCAAAACTTCTCAAGCTACCAACAATACAAGCAGCCATATCCTAACAAACAACAGGGCCAATCATCTGATTCTAATGTGTCTTTAGAGGATTTGGTTAAACAAATTAGCACTAACACTTTGCAATTTCAACAGGAAACGAAGGCAAATTTGCAGAATTTGGAAACACAGATGGGACAAATGACAAGTGCCATTAATAGATTGAAGGCGCAAAATTCTGAAAAAGTACCCTCGCAAACAATGGCAAATCCAAAAGCAAATGTTAGTGCAATCACGTTGAGAAGCGGTAAAGAGATCGAAACTCCAGCAAAGACAGAGTCTGCACCAAACGAGACAAGCAAAGTTGAAGTAGACAACAAGGAGGTAGACAACAGTCAAGAGGACGACAATGTTCTAGTCAACAATGGTACTCCTAAGCATAAATTTCCACCTCTCTCTGAGTATAAACCGGTAACCCCTTTCCCTCTTGCTTTAACAGAAAAAAGGACATACGAGAAAAATTCAGATTTATTTGAGACTTTTCATAATTGCGAGGTAAAAATTCCATTGTTAGATGCAATTAAACAAGTACCTCGCTTTGCTAGATTTCTAAAAGAATTGTGTACACACAAGAGAAAACAAGCACTCAAAAGGTATGAAAAGATAAAAGTAGGAAAAAATGTGTCTGCCGTGATTCAAAGAAAACTTCCTCCAAAGTGTCAAGATCCAGGAATGTTTACTATCCCTTGTAAGATAGGAGACACGAGATTTGAAAAGGCTATGTTAGACTTAGGAACATCTATTAATGTCATGCCATATTCTATATATGCTTCTTTGCAACTTGAACCTTTAAATAGAACTGGTACTGTGATTCAGTTGGCTGATAGGTCTAACACTTATCCTAAGGGTATAGTAGAGGATGTTCTTGTGCAAGTAGATAGTTTGATTTTTCCTACTGATTTTTATGTGCTTGATATGGAGAATGGTGATCAAAATGCTCCTATTTTGTTAGGAAGACCATTTTTAAAGACATCCAAAACCAAGATAGATGTTCATAGTGGTACACTGACAATGGAGTTTGATGGCGAAATTGTTAAGTTTAATATTTTTAATGCCATGAAATGTCATAATCCTGTTTACTCCGTTGATGTGAGTGATTCTTTAGCAGCAAAAGTTTCTAAAACTGATGGAAAGAGTGAATTGAAAACGACATTTAGTCCGAATATTGGGAAAGAGAAAGAGGAGTTAGTCTTGAATGCTGATTTAAAGAAAACTGTGGCGGCTGTGAATGACTCTTCGAACACAGGTAATGATCCATATTTTGACTTACCCGTTTCTAACAAGAAATCTTTACCTTTTGTGCTGCAGGATTACATTCCAGATTTGAAGCCTCTCCCTAATCATCT
The DNA here is from genome assembly GCA_947179155.2 of Hedera helix. Taxonomy (NCBI): domain Eukaryota; kingdom Viridiplantae; phylum Streptophyta; class Magnoliopsida; order Apiales; family Araliaceae; genus Hedera; species Hedera helix. Next base: position 18,371,529 of record OX359266.1, on the reverse strand, counting down.
CGAATATATGTTCATTGAAGAGGGAGTAGAACATTCATATCCACTGCAAGGGAGTTTTAACAAGACTATGATAAATGGCGTAAAGATGGATGAAATGGTCAAAATTCAAGAGGAAGGAGTAACGTAGTGTTTAAGCATGCTGTCAAGCCAAGGACAATAAACAAAGGCGCTGCTTGGGAGGCAACCCAAGAAAACAGATTTGCATTTCTTTTCCCTTTTTCTTTTTATAGTTATTTGTGCCTTTTTCTTTGCATTTTACTTTACATTGGGGACAATGTCAATTTTAAGTGTGGGGGAAGGGATTTAGGATTTTTGTTATTATTTTTGTTAATTTTAGGTCATATATTTTTGATAATTTTAGGAAATTTTAAATTTTTTTTAAATTTTGAATTTTGTGGGTAAATTCACTGCAAACCCTCACGAGACAAAACTCGTCCACTTGGGGTAACCTTGGGGTTTAAAGGCTTGTTGCACGTGCTAAGTGTAACCGTGTTTCCTGCGAAAATGGGGTAGTTTTTATTTTATTTTATTTATTTTTTTAGGATGTGTCACTTGAGCAATGAGTTAATTAAATTTTAATTTTTAGCCAATGATAAAAATTTTGATTTTTATTTAATAACTCTTGGAAAAATGATAAATTTTTGCTTAGTTTGAATTTTTGACTTATTATTGATTATTACTTTGTTTGAGATTTTTAAAATTTTTATGCACTTACATCCATTTGTTTGAGCTAATTTTAATGAAGAGAAAGTTTAAATGGTTAAATGCTTATGAAAGATATTTTTGAACTCTATATCTTATTTGATCATTATTTGAAGTAAAATATAAGGCAAAATATAATTTGGAAGAGATGATTTAGGTAATTTTTCTAGGATTATTATTGAAAAGAAAAATCTTGTGGTGGGTTGAGATGGAGCGTAAAACGCACTCACTCATAAACACATGAAAAAGCGAGATGGAGCGTAAAACGCACTCGCATGTGAGATGGAGCATAAAATGCACTCACCGTGAAAAAAAATAAAGAAAGAAAATGGGATGGAGCATAAAATGCACCCATTAAAAGAGAAAAAAAAAAAGAAAGAAAAAAAATATATGTGAAAAAATTGATATTGATAATCCTAGTGTGCTTCATTAATTAAAAACCTTTTGATCTTCTGATTATTTTGACTGTATAAGCAAAAAGTGATGTGAAAAATAAATATATTGAGTTTTATTATTTGTCTTTTATAAGGTAATTAATAACCGAAGCTTATCTGAGTTTGAATTAGTTTGATTCATTTGGATTCACACACACACAAAAGATCTTGAGTAAAGTAGAATTGATAAATATGTTGAAGTTCTAGATTTTGCATGATTTTGAAATTTTCTTTGAGTTATCATTTAAAAAATCTTTGAGGCTGATGTTGAAATTTATATTGCTCTGTTGCTCGAGTAAGTTGTTTGATTATTAGTTTTATAGTTTTTATTTTTGTTTTGCCCGAGGACGAGCAAAAGCTAAGTGTGGGGGTATTTGATAGGACTAAATTATACGATATTTTTATGCCCTAATACTTAGTTTTTATATTTATTGTGTGCTTAAATGTTTAATTATTTAGTTTTTTTTGGTTTTAATAGGTTTTAGTTAATTTATGTTAATTTACGTAATTTTATAGTATTTTTATATTTATTTTTATTTATGTGTTTTTATTTATTTTTAGTGTTTTAGGTGTTTTATTTATTATTATGTGTTTTTAGGATTTTTAGTATTTTTATATTATTTTTATTTATTTTTAATTACTTTATATTTATTTTTGTAGGAAAATCAAAGTTTGGGGGAAAAATTGCAAAATCAGCAAAGACCGGTGGCATTTTGGTAAAATTCCGGAAAAGTTGGTTGCGCGCAATGCGCGGAAAGATTTGCTGAACAAATAAAACGACGCCGTTTTCTTATAGCGACCGCGCCATGCGCGCGGTAGCGGAACAGTTGCAAGAAAGGAAAATAATACGACGTCGTTTTGACGCCAGTGCGGCGCCATGCGCGCGGCAGCGTGCGTTGACCGGTCAAAAGCGCGTTAGGCTGTGTTTGTTTGCGCGGAAATTGGCCAAAACGGAATTATTTCGGATTTTTGCTACTTTTTGATTCCAAATTGGATTTTAATTCCAATTAGGGTTAGGAAAATAATTATTTTCTTTTTCTTTTATTTTTAATTGTAAATCCTACTAGGGTTAGGAGGATTTTGGAGCCTATAAATAGAGGGCTTGATACACAATGTAAGAAACAACTTTTCTTAGAATAAAATTCTCTCTTCTATTCTTTAGTGTTCTTTATATTTATGAGTAGTTAATTTATTTTTCTTGGTTTAAGTGATTGAAGCCATCAAGATTTATACACTGTGAGATCTAATTTATTTTAATTGTTCAATTTATATTTTGATTATTGAATATTCTTCTATGCTTAATTTTATGATTGATTTGTTTAATTGCTAGGAGTACTACTAGTTTATTATTCATATTAATCTACTGCTATTAATGAAGCAACTAAGTTTAATAATTGTTTTGCAGATCAAAAGATTATTTTATCTTAGGAAGAATATTCATCTAAATTAAATGCAAACAAGTGGCTTGTGTTGTTTAGTTCAACGATCTCTCTAATTCTTTATGCTGCTATTAAATTAAATCTTTAGCAAGTGCCGGAGGTTGTTTAATAGTAAGGGTATTTAGACCAAGTGGCGCTACTTATCTAAAATTAAGGAGAGAGGAGAAAAATTATTCCACCTGCGAGTAGTTCTTTCTACGGTGAATCTTTAAAATATGAATTGAGTTATTTTTGCATCAGTGATCAGTTGTAAATTCTTGATGGTGGATATTAACTTAAACCAAGGCTTTTTATTTTTATTTATTTCTTGAATAATTATTTTAATTAGTTTTATTTAAATTATTTCTTTAATTAAAAAACCCCCCAACTTTTGTTGCGAAAACATAAAATTAAATTAATCATTCTCTGTGGGATCGACTCTTGCTTACACTACTACATATTTATTTTTCCAAAGTAAGATTTTATTTTTGGGTGCTTGCGACATCACACCACCTATTGCCCCCACTTAACCAACACCTACTCCTTCAAACCAGATCCCGACAAAAACTACATCAACCTCCACCTCCTTAAGGCTAAACAGTCTGTAATAACCAAGAAAATTGAACATACTTATATTAATGGGAAAAAAGAATTATTTGAAAACAATTGTGAGCACTTATGTGTCTACATGTGTTATGGAAATAAACAATTCAAGTAAATAGAATTAATTATGTGGTAAGTAAGAAATAAATTAGTGATGATGATGAGCTTAGTTTATAATTAATTAATCATATGTAATAGTCTTGTATGGCATAATGATTAAGATGAAATAATTAATTGATCACTTAAATTAATTGTGAGAGGTGTGAAATAATTAATTGGACTAATAAGAATTAATATTTGAGTCCAAAATGAATGTTACGTAATCTAATGTGGTATGGTCCAACATGTTAGTCCAAATATATATGGATTGCTAGACTTAATCTTCTAGCCCAATGTAATAAATTGTTCACGACCCAATGATAATTAATTAATAGGCCCAATGGAACATAATTGGATAAGTCCAATATGAATGCTAGCTGATGTGTGTGTATATGTGTGTGTGTGTGTGTGTTTGTGTGCGCGTGTATATATGCATATAAAAATGTGTGCATGGTATTGATGAGTAGGTTCTATACTTTCAATTTGAATGCTTTAGGCTTAATAATCTTTGTTATTTTCAGTTATCTTTAAGCTTTATTGTTTCGCTTTACTTCTTTTTGGTGTTTTCCCTTTGTTTTGCAGGAAAAATGAGCTTAAAATGGAAGAACGGTAATGTTTTTGTCAGACAAAGGCCTAGGTGCTTACTAGACACTTGGCTAGAATCCCAAACCATACCAGACAAGCACCTAGGCGCTTGTCAGGTGCTTGCTAGCTCGTTGTGAAATTTTACTGGTAAAGAGTTTTTCTGTTGGACCTAGACACAGTTTGAATTGACATTCTTCTATTCTTGGGTAACGGTTATAATGGGCAGTTTTTCACGTAGAAAAAAGGATAAGACCTGGGGGAGCACCAGACAACACAGAGAGAGTGGAGATAAAGGAATTTGAAGCTAAAGTTTCAGGGAGGCAACAAGGGGAGATCAAAACTGCAGATTGAAGAAGAGATTCCAGAGTCATAATAGTTTCTTCTTTCTCTTACTTCTCTTGATTTGATATATCTGTATCATAGTTATCAATTTAATGATGAACTAAAATTTTGATTTAAGGTTGTAATGGAACCTAACATGTTATTGAAAGTTATTCATTTTCTCTTAATTTTGATTGAGCATGCTAGAATTGGTTGTCATATCTTATGCATGAATTATAATTATCTGGCTAGTAATTAACATGATAGTTTGTATGAACTTAACTAACAAATTATAAACTAAAATCTGGGTGTGACAACTTATGTTTGTGTTATTCTATAGGTGTTAGGATGCATGATTTGTATATAAGATAGACATATATCTATATATCCTGTGTAACATTCATAGAAATCTAATTTAACGACTTAAGCTTAATATTAAATCTCATGGACATCTAGTGATTTATTTAAGTAAGGGATAATTACTAGACCATCAACAATTATATAGATAATGAAATGAAAAGGCTTTAATGAAGAGCTAGGGGAAGTTATAATCTCATTGCCTTTTAACTTGATATCAATTCTTGGTAATTAGTGGATTTTCATTTAAGTAGTTTAATTTCTTTAAATTAGTCTATCTTAATAATTTTGAGTGATCGTTTAATTAGGATTGAAGAGATTTATGATTAGGAATTGGGTGTAATTAATAACAAAAAATCATCGTAGGAACGATACCTTGCTTACTACTTTAATGCTATTAACCATGTATACTTACGTGTTTTGTTGAGTAAGATTGAGGCAAACAAGTTTTTGGCATCGTTGTCGGGGACTTTATTATGATTATTGTTTTAATACTAATTATAGTCAATTTAATCTTAGTTTAAACATTTTTCTTTTCTTTTTGTTCTTTTTAGGTAGTCATAATCTTGTATGTAAACGCATTTGAAATGACAAGAACTAGTACCATTTGAAGATAAGATTGAGTGGAGCTTCAGTTGAATCTAAAACTTTATTCAAGATATAATACAATATCAAGAGAGTATGGCAGAAGAGGAACATAAATCGCTTAGGGATTTTGCTATACCTCAGGTCACCGAGATATAGTTTAGTATTCAAAGGCCAACAATTAATGCAACTTATTTTGAGATAAATCCGGGCACTATTCAAATGCTTTAAAACTCGGTGCAATTCGGGGGATTGTCGAATAATGATCTAATTGAACACCTTGTCAGTTTCCTAAAAATTTGCGACAACTTTAAGTTTCACGGAGTATCTGAATATACAATTAGATTGAGGTTATTTTCTTTTACACTCTGAGATAAAGCACCAAGTTGGCTTCACTCTTACCACCTGGTTCGATTACAACTTGGAATGATTTGGCACAAAAATTTCTAGCCAAGTTTTTCCCTCCCGCCAAGACAATAAAGAAGCGAAATGATATCACATCTTTTGTTCAGCATGATTCAGAATCTCTGTATGAGGCTTGGGAAAGGTTCAAGGACTTGTTGCGTAGATATCATCGTCATGGGATACCCCAAATGGTTACAAGTTCAGACTTTCTATAATAGGTTATTCAATATTACTCGTACCGGTATAGAAGCATCAGTTGAAGGGGCATTAATGGCTAAGAATTTTGACGAGGCATATGGATTGCTGAAAACCATGGCAACTAATAATTATTAGTGGTCATCTGCTTGGATGACCTAACCAAGGGCTATGGGGATTATTAAGGTAGACGTACTTACAATACTGTCCGCATAGGTGACATCTCAAATAGCATGACTTACAAAGAAGATTGATGCTATGGGAATGCATAATGTTTATAATGTAGCAATAGGTTATGAGTTATGTGTTGGAAATCATTGCAATGATTAATGTGCCACTAGTCCGTAGTCGGTGTTGTATTTGGGGAATTATAACCGAAAAAAGAACAATAATAACCCCAATAGTTATAATTCGGGGTGGAGGAACCATCCAAAATTTTCGTGGAGAGATAATCAAACCCATCAACAGAATTCTCCAAGACAGTTCAATCCACCCGAATTCCATAACCAATCCCTGCTCAACAACCGGAGAAGTAGTCACACTTGGTGGAGATGTTGGCAAAATTTATGATAGGAATTGAGCCAAGGATGAGTGCACAAGATTACATTATGAATTAGATGGAAATGAACATAAAAAGCCAAGCAGTGTTAATTCACAGCCTCGAGAACCAGATGGGACAATTAGTGAATGTAATGAATAGCTGTCTTCATGGTACTTTACCGAGTGACACGGAGGTGAATCCAAAAAGAGAAAGGAAAGAGCATTGTAAAGTTGTCACGCTTAGAAGTGGTAAAGAATTGTAAGAAACTGAAGATGTTATGTCAAAGGATGTGAATAAGAAGAATGATGAAGTTGAGGAAGAAGACAAAGAAAATGGGACTAAGTCAGATGCACATTCAGAGAAGAAACTTAAAGAGGATAACAAAGCTTCCTTTGTACTGCCAGTTCCTTTTTCACAAAGGTTGTAAAAGTAAAAATTAGACAATTAGCTCAAATTTTTTTGGAGGTGTTTAAGAAGTTGCAAATAAATATTCCTTTTGTAGATGCGTTGGAACATAAGCCCATCTACATCAAATTCATAAAGGAGATGTTGTCAAATAAGAGAAGGTTAGGTGAATTTGAAATTGTGGCTTTATCGGAGGAGTGTAACGCAATCTTACAAAAGAAGCTTCCACCAAAGCTTAAGGATCCGAGCAGCTTCACTATACCATGCACAATAGGGACTCAATTTTTCAACGGATGTTTATACGATTTGGGTGAAAGTATAACTCTCATGCATTTATCGATTTATCAGTAGCTTGGTTTGAAAGAAGCCACCCCCATAAATGTTACTTTACAGTTGGGGGACAGATCATTCACATAGCCAAAGGGAATTGTGGAGGATGTTTTGGCTAAGGTCGACCAATTCATATTCCCAGTAGATTTCATCATATTAGACTTTGAGGAGGACTGAGACATTCCAATCATTCTTGGTCGACCATTCCTTGCAACAGGGAGAATGTTGATTGATGTTCAGAAAGGACAACTAACAATGCAGGTTCAAGACAATGAGGTAACTTTCGACGTGTTTAAGGCAAAAACAATTCCCTAGTGATGTCGATGAATGCTTCAGAGTTAATTTGGTTGATGGAGAAATTAATGACATATTTGCGGGTAGCGATGTTCTTGATCCTCTTGAGACTACCATAGTCAGTGAGTCAGTTTCAGATTATTCAGAAGCTATGGAGTATGTACAACTGTTGGATTCTTCGCCAAGGTACACTAATGCACATACTATCACGACTTCATTAGAGGAACCACCAACTTTGGAGCTTAAATAGTTACCTAATCATCTTAGGTATGCATATTTAGGTGAGTCATCTATCTTGCCACTGATTATTTCTGTAACTCTTACAAATGAGAAAGAGAGTAAGCTTTGGAGGGTTCTTAGAGAATATAAATCTGCTTTGGGGTGAACTCTTACAGATATAAAGGGGATTAGTCCGACAATTTGTTTGCATAAGATCCTACTCAAAGTTGGAGCCAAACCGACCATTGAACAGCAGTGCAGGTTGAACCCTATCATGAAAGAAGTGGTGAAAAGAGAGATCATCAAATAGCTTGATGCAGGGATTATTTATCCAATTTCAAATAATGCTTGGGCGAGTCCAGTTATTTGCCTAATTTTAAAAAGGAATTAACATGCAAGTTTATGCGGTCTATAAGTAATAAAGTGATTAAGTCGAGTGTCGAGCCCACAATGAATTAAATAAATTAATACCAAATACTAATTTTATATCAAATTAATTTCTTTTAAACAAATGCAATTAAATTATAAAATAAACTAATTAAAATTATCAATTAAATTAAACTAATAAAAAGGATTAAATCATATTAAAAATACTTAAGATTAAAATTTCTCGCAACACTTCATTTAAATCTCTTCACTCTCTTTTTAGGTAATTAATTATATTGGATTTTTAACTGAAAATGCTTAACTATTTATTAACCTTCTTCAACAATTAATAAAAGGAAATATTTCAGTGATGTTGTTATGTTGATACAAAATACTTAAAATAGATTCATTAAGTATAAACTCTCAATAAAGTTACATGTGATATATAAATATATTCATCCTATACACTATCATATTACTCTTTTTAAAAAGAATAAACAAATTCATATGTAATCATATCCAAATCTAAACGTATATTTCACTTTTGATTTCATATAGATTATCTCATTAATTATTTTGCAAATAATTATACATAAATGCACAAAATATGATAAACAATCAATATGTGATCATTAATAATTAAAAAAATAATTAATTTAAACTACGCATTGGGTTTAATTGCAATCTTAATAAATAAAAAAAATAAACCCATAACTGAAGAAGAAATCAAATTAATAAAATAAACCATTAAATTCAAATTACAAAAATCAAATAGAAGAGTTGAAGATAAAAATATGTATTTAAACGCGATATCTGAACCTCCGCATTCAAATCGTGTAATTATCTGCGTTCAAATCTCTCTCAGAATTGATGAAAATCCTTATTCTAATTTATTCTAAAACTATTCCTAATTTACTCTAGTCTAATCTATGTTAATAATTTGTTCTAATATAATCTAATATGCTGAAAATAAGAGCACTCTCATGTATTTATAGGCTTACAATAATAATCCTAGGCTAAATTGGAAATAAAAACCAAGTTGGAATCAAATTATAGCAAAAATCTGAAATAATTCCGTTTATGGCTTTAATGTGGTTGCCAAATGCGACCTTCGCGTCATTAACAGGTCAAACGCCTAAATCTGCGCATGGTGCACATGGTTCTGCAGCCTAGACACAAACGGCGTTGTTTTCTTCTTCTACCGTGCCAACTGATGAGCGGGTTTTATACCTGCGAATTAGTACGTCTAACTTAATATTTTGTGAGTTTTTGAGAGTTGTTATTGCTTATATTTATGAATTTTTTGATCCCTAATGTCTCGTCGGTGTTTTGTAGGATTTTTGAGCTGAAAGGGCAAAATGGTAAATTTCACAAAAGACCACCGCCGCAGCGGTGGATTCTACCGCCGCGGCGGTCAGCCATGCTGATTTCTGACGAGTTTTTCCTACTTAAGTGAAACGTTGGCTAACCCTAGGGGGATCAGTTCTCACGCCTTAGAGCTTATTTTCTTCATTTCTTCCAGCCTTCAAAGCCACTTGGATTGGTGTTAAGCTCAAGAACAAGAAGAATCATCAAGCTTGGATTGCTATATTGTGAAGGGAGTTTTAGTGTTTGAAACTTGTGTTCTAGGAAGTTTCATCCATTCTAGTTATCTTCATTCTATGTATTTAAGCTTAATGAGTAACTTGTTAATGATTGTTGGTCATTTAGCTATGAACTAACTTCATTTCTAGGATCACAATGGATCTCACTACTAGATTTTAATGAAATATCTCTCTTTTTGATGTGAATGGATTGCTAATGAATGTTTATCATGCTTTGCTCTTCATGTATGGATTATGTACTTTGTATGTAATGTGTGGTTGTTTATGATGTTGAAAAATGGAGTAAATAACTAGATCTAAAGCATGATAGCACTTGTAGGTTGTTTTATCTTCGGATGAGAGCCTAATTTGTATCTCGGATAGGAATATACCGGTGTACCTTGTGTACCCTTGTTGAGGAGTGTTTTTATTGCCATCTTGCTAAGTTAGGTCACATAGGAATATAGTGAACTATTTAGTTTGGTGTGAATCATTTTACTATCGAAAGAGGTTTATGGTTGCTTGTTTTCTCTGGTTATCATTCGAGCGGTCTTAGCATTGAAAAGAGAGGTGTGAGGGTTAAAGGAGGTAGTGAGTGAAGTTGTGATCTTAGCTTGTTTTAATCGAATCTTTGTTGCTACGTTTTTATTATTTTAGGTTATTGTGTTAACATAAACTCACCATCTTAATCTTAGTTTAAATCGGATTAGATTGCTTTAAGCTTGCCATGCAGATGTCGTTAGTATAACTCCTCGTGGGATCGACAATTTACTTACATTATATTACTTGTTGACCGCGTATACTTGCGCGTACATTCATTCAAACGAATCCGGAATCGCGCGCTTTTTATAGGTGCCGATTCCGCTCAACAAGTTTTTGGCGCCGTTGCCGGGGAGTTATTTATCTAATTTCTCTGCATTATTAAGCTTTATCAGTATAATCTTCGTTTAAACTTTTACATTTGTCTAATTCGTTTTAGTTGTATTTTTATTTTTTGTTTTCTTCCAGGTACTCTTGACTGTGCATGCTTCCTTTTCAAGATCCTAATCTTGTACTCTTCGATCCTGAGATTGAAAGAACTCTGCGTGTATTGAGAAAAGAAAAGAGAAGTCAAGTTATTCACCATCAAGATACAATGGCGGAAGAAGATTATAAAACTTTGCGGGAATATGCTATGCCGCAAGTTACCGATCTTCATACAAGCATCAATAGGCCAGCCATTGTTGCTGCTAACTTTGAGATCAGGCCGGGCACTTTCCAGATGATTCAGAATCATGTGCAGTTCGGTGGGTTGCCGAATGAGGACCCGAATGGTCATCTGGTAAAATTTCTGGAGATCTGTGACACATTCAGATATCAAGGGGTTTCTGAAGACGCTCTCAGACTCCGTCTGTTCCCTTTCACGTTGCATGATAAGGCAAAGAGTTGGTTGCATTCTCTACCAGCAGGCTCTATTAGCACCTGGGCTGATCTAGCTCAGAAATTCTTGGCTAAATTCTTCCCTCCTGCCAGAACAGCTAGAATGCGTAATGACATCACAACCTTTAGCCAACAGGATGCGGAGCCTCTCTATGAAACGTGGGAGCATTTTAAGGATCTTCTCAGAAGATGCCCCCACCATGGTATTCCTAAATGGTTACAAGTCCAGACGTTCTATAACGGTCTATCTAATTCTACCAGACAAAGTGTGGATGCTGCAGCTGGCGGAGCTTTAATGGGAAAAAGTTATGATGAAGCGCTTGAGCTGTTAGAAATCATGGCAGCTAATAACTATCAGTGGCCTGCTGAAAGATTCACTCCAAGGAAGGTAGCGGGAATGCATGAAGTGGATGCAGTTACTTCCTTATCTGCACAAGTGGCAGCGCTTGCTCGAAAAATTGACAATATGGGAACAAAACCTGTGCAGAGTGTAGCTGTGATATGTGACATATGTGCTGGAGAACATCCCAGTGAGCAATGTGCCATCAAGGCAGAATCAGTGCAGTATGTCAGTAATTACAATCGGCAGCAAAACACTAATGTGCCGTCACATTATTATCCTGGAGTGAGGAATCATCCTAATTTCTCGTGGAGTAATAACAATAATCAAGGACAATCTTCATCCTCGAGGCAGCCATATCCTCCAGGATATCAAAATTACAACCCACTGCAGCAACAACCACAGCAGCTACAACCAACTCAACAACAACCACCTCCACAACATCAACAAGCTCCTCCTCCTCCTCCTACGGAAAAGAAAGTTAACTTGGAGGAACTTCTGACTAGATACATTTCACAGAGTGAGACAAGGAGCAACAACCAAGACATTGCTATAAGGAACCTTGCAACCCAAGTGGGGCAACTTGCTAATGCTATGAACAATCGTCCGCAAGGAGCTTTGCCAAGTGACACTGAGGTCAATCCAAAAAGGGATGGCAAGGAGCAATGCAAAGCAGTCACACTGCGTAGTGGTAAGCCCTTAGTGAATACCACTGGAGAAACCACTCCTGTGCCACCTATTCTAACGGAAGAGGAAGTGGTTGTTGAGACAGAAAACACTACAGCTGGGACTCCTGAAATTATGGAAGAAGTCCAAGAGCCAAGTTCCAGAGTCAACAAAACCCTTCCAAGAGTTCAACCCATGCCATTTCCTCAAAGGCAGCAAAAGCAGAAACTGGATAAACAGTTTTCGAAATTCTTGGACGTATTGAAAAAGCTTCACATCAACATTCCATTTGCTGAAGCTTTGGAGCAAATGCCGAGTTATATGAAATTCATGAAGGATATACTGTCCAAGAAAAGGAAACTTGGTGATTATGAGACAGTTGCTCTGACGGAGGAATGTAGTGCAATTCTACAGAATAAGCTTCCTCCCAAGCTAAAGGATCCAGGGAGTTTCAATATTCCGTGCTCTATTGGAAGTGAATTCACTGGAAAAGCTTTATGTGATCTTGGAGCAAGCATCAATCTGATGCCCTTGTCTATCTATAGGAAGTTGGGGTTGAACGAAGCAAAGCCTACCAGTGTGACTCTACAACTTGCTGATAGATCTCTGACTTACCCGAAGGGAATCGTGGAAGATGTGCTGGTAAAGGTTGACAAGTTTATCTTTCCGGCCGACTTTATAGTTCTGGACTTTGAGGAGGACAGGGAAGTCCCTATCATATTGGGGCGTCCATTTCTAGCCACGGGGAGAACTATTATCGATGTTCAGAAGGGAGAGCTTACTATGAGGGTACAAGATCAAGAAATAAAGTTCAATGTCTTCAAATCAATGAAGTTTCCTAGTGATTCCGAAGAGTGCTTTAGAGTCGATGTGGTCGACAGGTTTGTCCAGGAAGTTCTCATGAAAACTTGTGTTTCTGATCCATTGGAGGCGTCGATCATTGGAACCACGAGGGCAGAAGATCCTACTCATACAGAATGCATGAAATATTTGGATTCAGCTCCTCGGTTTGCCAAATTCAAACCACACTATGAAGCTTTGGAACATCCAGGAACGTCTGTTCCAAGTTTATCTAAAGAGGAAGCACCAATATTGGAGCTCAAGCCATTGCCAAATCATTTGAGGTATGCATTTCTAGAAAAAGAATCTACTTATCCTGTTGTAATATCTGCAGCTTTAAATGAAGAACAGGAGAGTAAACTTTTAAGTGTGCTGAGGAAGTATAAAACGGCTTTAGGGTGGACTATATCAGACATCAAAGGCATTAGTCCATCCTTCTGTATGCACAAGATTCTAATGGAGGAGGATAGCAAACCGACTGTGGAACATCAGAGAAGGCTCAACCCTATCATGAAAGAGGTTGTTAAGAAGGAGATTCTGAAATTGCTAGATGCTGGGATTATATATCCTATCTCCGACAGCGCATGGGTGAGTCCTGTCCAGTGTGTGCCTAAGAAAGGAGGGATGACAGTCGTCAGAAATGAGCAGAATGAGTTGATACCAACAAGGACAGTGACTGGTTGGAGGGTGTGCATGGACTACAGAAAGCTAAACAAAGCTACAAGAAAAGATCACTTTCCATTGCCATTCATTGACCAAATGTTGGACAGGCTGGCGGGTCATGAGTACTACTGTCTGCTGGATGGCTACTCGGGGTATAATCAGATCGCTATTGCACCTGAGGACCAGGAAAAGACAACCTTCACCTGCCCCTACGGGACGTTTGCATTCAGACGAATGTCCTTTGGGCTTTGCAATGCACCGGCAACATTTCAAAGGTGCATGATGGCCATCTTCTCTGGCATGGTGGAGCATAATGTGGAAGTCTTCATGGACGATTTCTCTGTGTTTGGGGACTCTTTTGAACTGTGCCTTGAGAATTTGATTCTTGTGCTGAAACGCTGTGTGGAGACGAATCTAATTCTAAACTGGGAGAAATGCCATTTCATGGTACAGGAAGGAATTATCCTTGGCCACAAAGTCTCAGAAAAAGGGTTGGAGGTTGACAAGGCAAAGCTGGAGACAATTGAGAAATTGCCACCGCCTACAACTGTTAAGGGGGTGCGTAGTTTTTTGGGTCATGCGGGCTTTTACAGACGCTTTATCAAGGACTTGTCCAAGATCTCCAAGCCTTTGTGTAGCCTATTAGAAAAGGAGGTCCAATTCAAATTCGATGAAGACTGTTTACAGGCCTTTGAGCTATTGAAAACAAAGTTAACATCTGCTCCCGTAATAGTAGCACCGGATTGGTCTGTACCCTTCGAATTGATGTGTGATGCGAGTGATTTTGCAGTTGGGGCAGTGTTAGGTCAGCGCAAGGAAAAGATTTTTCATGCCATTTATTATGCCAGCAAGACCTTAACAGATGCTCAGCTTAACTACACCACCACCGAGAAAGAGCTATTAGCGGTTGTATACGCTTTTGACAAATTCAGGTCATATCTCGTTGGAACAAAAGTCGTGGTGTATACTGATCACGCGGCTATAAGATATCTGATTTCCAAGAAAGATGCAAAGCCTCGACTTATAAGATGGATTCTTCTTCTCCAAGAGTTTGATTTGGAAATCCGTGACAAGAAGGGTTCAGAGAACCAAGTGGCGGATCATCTTTCTAGATTGGAGAATCCGGAGCAAGAAAGGAAGGATAACAGGGTGATTAATGAAAATTTTCCGGATGAGCAGCTGTTTGTTGTGCACAGCGAATTACCCTGGTATGCGGATTTCGCGAACTTCATTGTGAGTAATGTGACTCCCCCGGATTTAAGCTATCAGCAACGGAAAAAGTTCTTAAGTGACGTCCGATTCTATGTATGGGATGATCCGTTCCTGTTTAAGCAATGCGCAGATCAATTACTGAGGAGGTGTGTGCCTCAAGAAGAAATGAGTGATATTCTTCATCACTGTCATTCATCTGAGTATGGAGGACATTTCGGTGGGGTGAGAACAGCGGCAAAGGTCCTACAATCGGGGTTCTATTGGCCATCTTTGTTTAAGGACGCTCATTCCTTTGTATTAAGATGCGACAAGTGCCAAAGGACGGGTAACATTTCTAAGAGACATGAAATGCCCCTGCATAGCATTCAAGAAATTGAAATTTTTGACGTCTGGGGCATAGATTTCATGGGACCATTCCCGTCATCTTATAACAACCAGTACATACTAGTCGCTGTGGACTATGTATCAAAATGGGTTGAAGCTGTTGCTCTGCCGACCAATGATTCCAAAGTCGTTCTGAACTTCTTGCGTAAAAACATCTTTTCGCGCTTTGGCACTCCACGGGCGATTATCAGTGATGGCGGTTCACACTTTTGCAACAAGTATTTCGCTGCCCTCCTTGCTAAATATGGGGTCACCCATAAAATTGCTACGGCCTATCATCCGCAAACCAGTGGGCAAGCAGAAGTCTCTAACAGAGAAATAAAGCGAATTCTGGAGAAGACGGTAAATCCTAACAGGAAAGATTGGTCTAGGAAATTGGACGAAGCGTTATGGGCATACCGAACAGCTTTTAAATCGCCAATTGGAATGTCACCATATCGCTTGGTTTTCGGAAAAGCTTGCCACTTACCGGTTGAACTTGAGCATAATGCATATTGGGCTATCAAAAAGCTCAATTTTGAATTACATGCGGCCGGTGAGAAAAGGATGCTTCAATTGAACGAAATGGATGAATTCCGTCTCCAAGCATATGAGAACGCGAAAATTTACAAGGAAAAGACCAAACGATGGCATGATCGGAAAATTGTGGAGAGGAAGTTCGACATTGGCCAGAAAGTGCTTCTATATAATTCCCGGTTGAGACTCTTCCCGGGAAAGCTGAAATCAAGATGGTCGGGTCCCTTCACTGTCAAAAATGTATTCCCGCACGGTGCGGTTGAGTTGGAAGATGCCACAACGTCGAACACATTCAAGGTTAATGGTCAACGTCTTAAGCAATACATGGGGGGTGAGGTGGATCGGCAAAAAGTCTCTATCGTTCTCGCCGACCCGCAATGATTCAGGAAGTAGTCAAGCCCATGACTTTAAATGAAGCGCTAAATGGGAGGCAACCCATTTTTATTGTCAATATCGTTTTATTTGCATTGCATGCTATATTTAGTCATTTTTGCGGTAATTTTGATTGGCTAAATTCTTTTGATATAGTATATTAGTATAATATTTATTATAATTAAAAATTTAGCTTTATAACTAATTGCAATTTCGATGTTCTTGAGTTAAAATTGTGATTAGTTATTAAGTTTTTGTTGCATCTATGTTAAATTTCAGGTACTATCAAGGCAAAGCTTCAATGCGGATCAGTTGAGGAAGAATTTTTTTTTTTCTGGCAGCAGCATTCACCGCCGCAGCGGTGCCCTGCTACTGCCGCAGCGGTGGATTTATTTTTTTAGCAGAAACTTTCACCGCCGCAGCGGTGCCCTGCTACCGCCGCAGCGGTAGTCTTCAGCTTGGTTAACAGATTGTTTCACCGCCGCAGCGGTGAATCCTACCGCCGCAGCGGTAGGCCGGGTTTTCAGAAAAAAAAATATATAACCCTGACGAGGGTTATTTCAAACTAGCAGCTTGCTTGGCTTTCCCTCTCTCAAATTCGTGACTCCTAAAACTCTCCCTACCATCAACTCCCATCCGATTCTAGCACACAATTGCAATACCTTTCAATTCCAAACCACACGGAGGGTTCAAATCAAACCGGATTGCACCCTCTCTCTCTCCGAGCCAACCTTGAAGTTTGGGGGATCTCTCGGTCGAAATTGGTACCAATTCCTTCCCTCTTTGTTGCTCGTTTCGTTTGCATTCTCTGAATAAGGATTGCTAGTGTGGTGTGTTGGTGATATACCCTCAATTTGGGTGGCTAAATTTGATTGAGGGAGGACTTGTTCATTGTTCAAAGCAAGGGTGCACTCCAACTGCTCGATAAATTGCCTCAACCAACTTTCTCTTCAAAATCAGTGGTTTGGGTTGTCGTTTGCCATCGTTTCCGCTTCTTAGCACTTCATTGATCAACTATGGCTCCTAAACGACAACGTGGGCAAACATCTCGCGCCACATATGACGTGCATCGTTTTGTTAGCGAAGAGGCGGAGAAGAAGTACTATGAGGTGATAGAAGGGAAAACAATTATCCCAGAGCGAGGCCGTCTTCCGAATAACAATGATGGACGCTTGTGCCAAATGATTACTGAGAAGCATTGGAACAATTTCACTGAACAACCTGAGCCGGCATGCATTTCAATTGTCAAGGAATTCTACGCCAATGCAAGGGAGAATGTTAATGTGGTGCGCATTCGTGGGGTGGATGTGCATTTTGGGGCTGAGCAGATTAACGACTTCTATCACATTCCCCACATAGAGGAGATGGACCAATATACCTCCTACAAGACCGAGCACCTCAATCTAACCGACGTGCTTCGGGGCTTGTGTCAGCCGGATGCCGAATGGACTCTAAAGGATGGGGCGCCCCGGTTATTTTCGCATCGATTCTTGAGCAGGATTGGCAAGGCTTGGTATTATTTCATATGTGCCAAATTGCTCCCTACCACACACGTCAGCGATGTGATCATATCCCGGGCGGTGCTTTTATATTGCTTGGTCAACCGGATGAGCATCAACGTGGGCCGTGTTATTCTTGGCTCTATCAAACACACTATCCACGGAGGTACTCCGGGTGGTTTGCCACATCCTTCTTTGATTTGTGGCCTGTGCCAATTTGCTGGAGTTGAATGGTCTGCGGATGAGCCTCTGCAGCAGCCCAAAATCCCGATCGAATCTCGGTTGATTCGTAGCTACAATCAGTGGGATGGGGCTCCAGCTAATCCGACTGGTGCCAGTTTTATATTTGAGGCTCAGTCTCCCGATACGGAGGAACTCTTTGCAGATGATCAGCAAGAGGAGGATGACGCCGCCAATCCGCCATCTCTAGCATCCATTGCGACGGAGGTACAACGCTTGCGAAGGGATTCGCGCCGCCAATCTCGCCAAATTTCTTATGTCGCTCAGCAGGTTAACACTATGATGCAGTTCAATGCCAATTTCACTGCAACCCTTGCTGAGATGTTCGAGAGGACGGGATTGAATTCTGGGCCAAACCCTCTGCAGTTCCCGAGCCCACCAGTGATTCCTGACTACCCTCAGGATTCTCCTGACGAAGATGCAAATGCCTAATTCAAATTCAGGGGAGTCCTCAGTTTTAAATTCTTTATCTTTCCAATGAGGGCATTGTCATGTTTAAGTTTGGGGGTTGTTTTTCTGTTTCTATTTGTTCTTGTCCTTATTTAGTGCCTGGGTAGTTTCATAGATGTTATGCTTATTAGTAGTTATTAAGTAGTTATCCAGACTTTTGTGTTGTGAATTTGAAGCCAATGATATGAAGTGTTTGACATACTGCCAGTTTAAATTTAAAAATTTAGCATGCGTAGTCTTTATTTCAACGATTGATTCAAGTTAACAATGCCATTGATCTTGCTTTATTTCATCTTGCACAATTATGATCCCTTTTGTTGATTAGTTTTTTATTAGAGAACTGGTTTAGTTAGCTGCTTGTGGGGTAAGCTTGAAATGTTCTAACTGCCCTTCTTAAACGCTAATTATAGGCTTGTATATAAGTTTGGGGGGACCTCGGATGTTTGTATATTTAAAAAAAAAAAAAAAAAAGAAGAAAAGAAAAAAATAATATTAAATAATTTTAATAATAAATTGCTTGACTGGTCGAGTTTTGTGGCCTTTGCTGCTCGAGTGATTAAATCCTTGGGGTGTTTTTCCACCTAGTGCCCTAAAGCCGACTGGTTTGGGAGTCACTGATCTAAAGCTCGATATGCGGGTAGCTCTGAATAGCCTAATAGAATTAGACATTGCACAGTCAAGCTTGTCAGTCAAGGTGAGACGGAGCGTAAAACGCACTCGCCTGTGCTTCTAAAAATATGTTTATCTTTTCTTGTTTAAATCCGAGGTTCCTTGTCCTTATATAATAGTCTTGTTGGTTGTGCTTGTTGGGTTTGTCGGTATTTGAAAAATCGCCCATGGCAGTTGCTTGTTAAGTTCATCTAATCTCTGACTAATTTATCATGGGGATTTGCACACACGCACGCAAAACGGATCATAGGCAGTCGTGAACTTGAATATTTTGTTGAAATTTTAGACTTTGTTTTGCTTTATGATTTATCGTAGCTGTTGCAGTTATCCCTGAGGCTATGATTCCATTTCTTGTCTGGTTTAGTATATTTATTAGTTATTTAATTTTTGTTTTATTGTTTTGCTCGAGGACGAGCAAATGTTTAAGTTTGGGGGTATTTGATGAGCGGGTTTTATACCTGCGAATTAGTACGTCTAACTTAATATTTTGTGAGTTTTTGAAAGTTGTTATTGCTTATATTTATGAATTTTTTGATCCCTAATGTCTCGTCGGTGTTTTGTAGGATTTTTGAGCTGAAAGGGCAAAATGGTAAATTTCACAAAAGACCACCGCCGCAGCGGTGGATTCTACCGCCGCGGCGGTCAGCCATGCTGATTTCTGACGAGTTTTTCCTACTTAAGTGAAACGTTGGCTAACCCTAGGGGGATCAGTTCTCACGCCTTAGAGCTTATTTTCTTCATTTCTTCCAGCCTTCAAAGCCACTTGGATTGGTGTTAAGCTCAAGAACAAGAAGAGTCATCAAGCTTGGATTGCTATATTGTGAAGGGAGTTTTAGTGTTTGAAACTTGTGTTCTAGGAAGTTTCATCCATTCTAGTTATCTTCATTCTATGTATTTAAGCTTAATGAGTAACTTGTTAATGATTGTTGGTCATTTAGCTATGAACTAACTTCATTTCTAGGATCACAATGGATCTCACTACTAGATTTTAATGAAATATCTCTCTTTTTGATGTGAATGGATTGCTAATGAATGTTTATCATGCTTTGCTCTTCATGTATGGATTATGTACTTTGTATGTAATGTGTGGTTGTTTATGATGTTGAAAAATGGAGTAAATAACTAGATCTAAAGCATGATAGCACTTGTAGGTTGTTTTATCTTCGGATGAGAGCCTAATTTGTATCTCGGATAGGAATATACCGGTGTACCTTGTGTACCCTTGTTGAGGAGTGTTTTTATTGCCATCTTGCTAAGTTAGGTCACATAGGAATATAGTGAACTATTTAGTTTGGTGTGAATCATTTTACTATCGAAAGAGGTTTATGGTTGCTTGTTTTCTCTGGTTATCATTCGAGCGGTCTTAGCATTGAAAAGAGAGGTGTGAGGGTTAAAGGAGGTAGTGAGTGAAGTTGTGATCTTAGCTTGTTTTAATCGAATCTTTGTTGCTACGTTTTTATTATTTTAGGTTATTGTGTTAACATAAACTCACCATCTTAATCTTAGTTTAAATCGGATTAGATTGCTTTAAGCTTGCCATGCAGATGTCGTTAGTATAACTCCTCGTGGGATCGACAATTTACTTACATTATATTACTTGTTGACCGCGTATACTTGCGCGTACATTCATTCAAACGAATCCGGAATCGCGCGCTTTTTATAGGTGCCGATTCCGCTCAACACCAACCCCCTCGTACAATGTGCAGCGCTTGCTACTTCCTTCCTCCTTACGGCATCGTTCAACTACTTAGGTGCTGACCTTTGTCGCACATGGTGCCTAACTGCTAGACTTGCCTATTTATGAAACTGTCACCGATCTTGCAAAAATTACCAAATTGTCATTCCTTCTTTAATTCCTATAAAATAAATAAAAATAATAATAATGCAAAAAATTAAATAAATTACTTAAAATCAATTAAAATGCTTAAAAAATAACAAATAATTAAGCCTAAAAATATTCAATAAATAGGAATAAAATCCAATTATCACTGGTACAGTGCGTCCCAAAGAAAGGTGGAATGATGGTAGTTATTAATGAATACAATGAACTGATTCCGAACAGTAACTAGGTGGAGAATATGCATGGATTTTAGGAAAACTGAACAAGGTCACTCGTAAGGACTATTTTCTGCTACCATTCATTAACCAAATACTAGATCAATTGGGTGGACATGAGTATTATTGTCTCTTGGATGGGTATTCAGAGTATAACCAAATTGTTATTACCCACGAGGACCAAGAAAAGACAACTTTTACTTTCCCATAAGGGACCTTTGCGTTCAAACAAATGTCCTTTGGATTATGCAATGCCGAAGCAACTTTTCAAAGGTGCGTGATGGCTCTCTTCTCTGATATGGTTGAAAATAATCTCGAGGTATTTTTGAGATTCTTTCGATCTTTGTTTAGAGAACCTAATTCTGGTACTTAAACATTGCATTGAGATAAATCTGATTTTGAATTAGCAAAAATGTCATTTCACGGTTCAATAGGTATAATTATGGGGCATAGAGTGTTAGCAAAGGGGATAGAAGTGGATAAAGTAAAAATTGAGACAATTAAGAAGCTTCCACCACTGACATCAATTAAGGGTTTTCGGAATTTTCTAGGGCACACAGTTTTTTACTGACAATTCATAAAGGATTTTTAGAAAAATAACTAAACCACTATGCAATTTATGGGAAAATGATGCACCGTTCAAGTTTGATAAGGCCTATCTTAAAGCTTTTGACATATTAAAAATGAAGTTAGTCACGACTCTGGTGATTGTTGCCCCTGGTTGGAACTTACCTTTCGAATTGATGTGTGACGCGAGTGATTTCGCCAATTGGTCAATTTTGGGTCAGCGCAAAGATAAGATGTTCCATGCTATTTACTACTCGAGCAAGACACTATCGGATGTGCAGTTCAATTATAAAAGAATAGAAAATGAGCTTTTAGCATTGGTTTATGCGTTTGACAAATTTCGGGCATATCTCATTGGGACGAAGGTTGTAGTGATCACGAACCATTCTGTAATTAAATACTTGATCGCTAAGAAGGATGCGAAACCATGATTGATAAGATAGTGAAAGTAGTATGCCTTCTAGCCAATCACATTTGATGTGATATGCATATACACTGTAATCTTATTCAATTTATTAATTAAAGTTTCAATGCATTTCTTTATACATGGTTAATGTAATAACCACGAGTTCTAAGTCCATTGTAATTATGATTATTAGATAATTATCAATGAATTAAAAATTTTGTACGAATTAATTGTGCATTTGAATGATTGAATGAATATATATATATATATATATATATATATATATATATATATATATATATATATATATATATATGTGTGTGTGTGTGTGTGTGTGTGTGTGTGTGTGTGTGTGTTTAATTAATCTAATAATGTAGTAAGGTAGAATAAGTAATTAAAGCAAATCTAATTGGATTATATTTCAAGTCCAAATGAATTATTAAAACTAGGTTCAATAAAATAAACCTAGTAGTCCATAAACATTGTAATTTATTAGTTCATCTTATAATTGATAACCCAATGAAATGAATTAATTGAGCTCAATCAAATTAAATGAAGGAGCCCAATATAATTAATTACTAAGACCAAACTGGAGCCCAAAATAAGTCAAAGAGTGGTCAATATATATATATATATATATATATGATGATAAAAATAAAGCAAAATTGGAGCCAAAATAGGCCATTTGGCCGGTCACTTGGGCCCCCACTTGGGGTGGATTTCAAATTTCATATGTTGTGGTTTTAAGTCCAAGGGTACAAGAGTTGTTGAGCCAAACTGCCAACCCTTACCAACTCAAGTCCTTTATGTAAGAAAACCCCCAAATTCTAGCTAATTTGAAATAAAAGATAAGATGAGATTAGTGATTTTGTATAGATATAGCTTGTACACGTCTACATTTTGGATGATAGCTCTTGGCTATAAATAAGAGCCTTAGTAAGTGATATAGAGTTTGCTTCGTTTCCTAAAGAGAAAAATAGAGAGGAATTTCTAGAATTTTAAAAGAAAAGCTAGAAAATTTGTGAGTAGTGAGCTAAATCATCTAGAGTGTGTATCTAGTAGCCAAGATGGAGTCATCATCCTTTTTTGTTTACTTTAGAAGAATAAGGAGAAGAGCATCCAAGCTTATAAGGTTTAAAAGTGCCCTCTACCCTATCTTTCCTTATTTCTATGGTTTATATTTAGTGTAAAAGTGTTTTTCATGGTTGGTTGTGGGAGAAATTTGTGTTTGATAGAGCTAGGTTGAGCTCGAAGGTATAAGGATGGAGGTTTTTTGGTGAATATATGTATATAGGTGCTCATTTATGTTTAATCTAGTTTATATGGTCAAAATATGTTTTTAACGATTCAAAACCTATTTTGATGTTCAATAATGATAGATGTTGAATATATATGAAGATTAATGGTTTAGTATGTTTAATATGTGCATTAGTATGCTTGGTATGAAAATAAGTAGAAGAAATGTGTATATAAAGTTTTACCAGCAAAACCCTAACTAGTTATGTTCTATACATTATGGTAGTTTGAAATGTATAAGTTGGTTATTTGATTTTGATGGCTAGAAAGTTATATTTATGAGTTATAAATATAACCCAACTTGAATCTCTCAAAAATATGAACAAATGAGAAAGTTATGGTTTTAATCGCAAACTATGTCATTTTGAAACCCTTGAATAATTGATATCGAATCTTATGTCAAAAATGTTTTCGAAAATGAGATTACACCATGAAATGTAGAAAAACAAGACAAAACTGATTTGGTGTATTTTGGACATGTATGTTTCATTTTATAAAAGATTAAACCAAAGAAATCAAAGTTGAAAAATTAGGACTTTGAAAATCAGAGATACTGCCACAGCGGTAAGTCTCATTGCCACAATGGTGAAACATTTTGGAATTGGAAATCAAAGCTACTGCCGCAACAGTAAATCTCACCGTCATAGCGGTGAAACATTCTACAAGTAATCATCGCAGCGGTGAACCAGCCTACTTGAAAATTAATAGCTTATTAACTAAGTAGGGTCGGGCCAAATAAAATGGGTCGGGTCGGATTTTTTGGAAATGAAATGAGTTAGACAATATAATTTTATAATTATCAAGTTTTAAATGGATAAAATATTATTAAAATGATTAATAATATTATAGGATGATTGAAATATTATTAAATGATTAATAATATTATAAAATGAATAAATTATTATTAAATTATTAATAATATTATAAATTAAATAAAATATTATTAAATGGTTAATAATATTAGTAAGTGAATAAAATATTATTAAATGATTAATAATATTATGAGGTTAATAAAATATTATTAAATGGTTAATAATATTAGATAGAAGTTTAAACTATATTAAATGATTAATATAGGTTTTATGTGATGAAAATATTATCAAATAATGATAATATTTCTTAAGTGTTTATTATACCTTAATTATTTAATTATGTGATTAAGTGTTAGCAAATTAAAATGTACAAATATTATTATATGAGCCTAGATATGTTACTAATTGAAAGATCAACTTGATAAATTGTTAGGTTAGTTCAAATGATAGTAAATTGTAATGGGTAGCGGTAATCAACGATCGAGACAAGTTCATTAACCTTACTCAAATTTATATTGAGCAAGTTTTCTATATCTGATCTTGTATTTATTTTGCAAGAACTTAAGTGGTTTGATTATTGAAAATTGATCCACATCCATATTGTTTATGAATTCGCACATTATGCATTTGAGCTTTATAGTTCTTTGATTTAAGAAATGTTTAAGAATGTCTAAGCTAATTGTCCGGCTAGACACTGCATGTATAAATTTAATAACCTAAATATTTTTAAAAACTTATCCAAACCACCGGTTAGTATAGATTTTTGTAGTAAGTCTGAGAATGAACAACCCTAAATAATGGGATTATATTTCGGAAAATCGAACATTGCACAAGATGTCTAAATGTTATAGCATATACAACGGGTTGAAAATACTTATCCCCTTGAAAACCAAATTACTGAAAGGGTTAGAGGAGACTATGTTTTTCCCTCGTTATTTCAGGGTTCTTGGTGATTACTCAGCATTAAAGACTCAATTATTTCTGTTCACTGAAATTTGATTCTTGTTCTTTCACAATTGTTATATATTGTTGAAAACTATGAAGTTATTCTTATTCACTCGTGATATATCAATTCTTTTATTTACTGTTCTTAAACTTGCTGAGCTAGCTAGTTACTCACCCTTACTATATCATGAACCATTTTTAAGCTAAGCCCAAATGCTCCAAGAAGGACAAGGGTAAAGGAAAAGCCAAAGCTTAGAATATTGCATTTTAGATAGATTATCTGTTTAATATGTAAATTACAGTTGTAAATCTTTTTGTAATTCCTTAAGATGTGTACTGTTTATGTTATGATTTGTGGACCTTAGGATTGTAATCCTTTTTATAAGGAACCTTTATGTATTATTACGTGAAGTTTAAATGAAGAATATGTATTTAGTTGTGGTTATGTTTTTAATCGTGAGAACCAAACCTGAGGTTATGGAACTTAGATTTGGGGTCGTCACATGTTGGTATCAAAGCTGTATGTTATAGAACTTTAGGTTGCAAAACTTTAGGATATAACCTTAGAAGAGTTAACTCATTTAAAGTTATAGATGATGAATTGAGGAAATTCATCGCGATGAGTGGTAACACAATTAAATATACTTTCATTTCATCAATGGATATATTTTATTGCGATATTGATGTCGTGTTATTTGTGTAATTATAGGATGCCTGAGATTGGACAGACTAGTTACGCAGCTGAGGAGGATTTCATTAATATCCACATGGATACTGCACAGTCACTGGTGGTTGCACCGATACAGGATCTAGAGTTTGATTCGGAGATGGGAGATAGAGAGAAGCCCGTCAATAGTGGGGTGATGAGGCCATACAGTGAGGATGAGACTGAGTCAGAGTCTGAGGAGGAGGAGTCAGCCGAGTATGCTGATGGCATGGGCACTACAGCTAGTGACATCATCGAGGGGATGACTACGAGGAACGATGAGCTGGAGGAAAGAGTCCAACACTTAGAGGAGGAGAATCTAACCCACCAGCATTTGGAGGATCAGTATAAGGCAACAGCTTATCAGTTCTCTTGCGAGAACATGGAACTGAAGGAGCAGGTAACAGGTCTGGATGAGCAGGTGCAGGGTTATGAGGACTCTGTGAAGCACATTGGGTTGCTAACCCATCATATGGTTGATCAAGACGCCGAGCTACATGCTAAGTTAGCAGCGACTGAGGCTAGATTAGTAGAGGCTGAGCTAAAGGTTCAGTAAGTACAGGTAGGGAAAGACGCCATCAGGGCCCATTTGCAGAAGGTGATAGAGGGTAGGATTGAGATGGAGACCTAAAGAGATGCATCACACGGGCAGATGTTGGAGCTGGAGGATGAGAGGTCTGCGAGAAGAGGGTGATGATTGATAAGCTCAATTATGTCTATCGCTCTTCATTCTGTAGATTTCAGAGTAGGGTGCACTACTACCCAACTGAAGAGGGTCAGTCCATGCACACTATCAATAAGAGCTTGGTGATGGCCATAAGAGATGAGGAGTATAATGATGTGATTCGTCTGGAAATGCACAGTCATTAGTTATGTTATGATGTTGTATGTATATTGAGGCAAAAGAACCCAACTTTTATTTTGACAGAGGGTTAGTATGTTGTAAATCCCAACTCTAGGAAGTTTGTGGGATATGTTTATTATTTGATCCCATCTTTTGTAGCCTTTCCAGGATAGAGGCATTTATAGCAGTATGCTTATGATGTAGGGTGATATGCACTACTATTTTAGCATAAGAATATAAATGCAGTTATATTTTATGATTATGTCTTTTAATTGGTTAATCTTTACATGTAATAATTAACATTTAAAAGATAAAAGAAAAAGATTTTAAAATGATAATAACTTAGAAGTTTTCTTATTTCTTTAATCAGATAATGGCGCCACGTAGACAACCATTAAGGAATCAATGAGGAGAAGAGTCAGTTAACAACGGCAAGGGGGGACATAACGTAGAACCAATGCAGAACTTTGTCGATATACTGGCAAAGGCAATGGAAAATCGACACCCAGTAGTAGGAAATATGCCACCGTCGCCACATCTGTTGGCCAATTTTAAAGACTTCAAAGCAGTTAGACCGCCAGATTTTAGGGTTGCGAGAAACTCAATCGAAGCCTATACATGGATGAAAGAGATAGAGAAGGCATTTATTATTGCGTGAGTGGTGGAGGAGCAAAAGACCATTTTTGCTACCTACATGATGAAAGGAGAGGCTAATTTATAGTGGGAAGCCAATCAGAATAGGGCGAGAGAGGGTGTGGTGTCATGGGCAAGATTTAAGGAGATATTTGATGAGAACTACTTCCCAAAGAGTATGAAGAGTAGAGTGGAGGTTAAATTTCTAGAATTGAAGCAAGATAATATGTCGGTACCTGAGTATGTAGCAAAATTTAATGAGTTGGTCAGGTTTGCTCCACATCAGGTGGATACGGAGGAACACAAGGCCATAAGATTTAAGAATGGTTAAAGACCATGGGTTTTGAACAAGGTGGCAGTACTACAGATTGATTCATTCTCAACACTGTTGGAGAAATCAATCATAACTGAAGGAGGAAATGAGGCATTATCCAATTATAACCAAAAGAGGTACAAAAAGAGAAGCGAATAAGGAAATAAGAATAGTAACAGTGGTGGCAACAACAATGATAGGAGCTTGGGAAATTAACCAGGGAATTTTCAAAAAAAGAAGGCATGCAGCAAATGTGGGAAGAATTATTCCGAGGAATGTATGAAAGGCAAGAATATATGCTATAACTGTGGGCAGGAAGGACATATGTTACCAAATTGTCTCCACCCAAAGAAAGGAAGATACTACTCGTACGGAGCCGTTGATCATATGATAAAATATTGTCCTAAGAAAAAGAATGATGGAAGAAGCGGCAACAAAAGTAATAATAGCAAATTAACTATCGGGGGATTGGTGCAGCAGAATAAGCCGACAACACGGACTTTCAACATAACAGTGCCAGATGTCGTGGAGTCAAAAGATGTGGTGTCAGGTATTATTCTAATCAAAAATATAAATCTTATCTATTGTTTGATTCGGGTGCTACATGTTCATTTGTGTATGATGATTTCGCTAGACAGTTAGAATTGTCTAGATAAAAGTTAGAAAACCCTATGAATATAGAAGTTGTAAATAAAGAAGTGATTCATGCAGAGTATATACATAGAAATTGTTGTGTTAAAATCAGGGGTCAGAAGTTGGTTGTGAACTTAATTTCGATACGTTTGGAGGAGTTCGGTGTTATACTTGGGATGGATTAGTTGTTTAACCACAGAGCAAAAATTAAATGTCAAAAGAAGTGTATACAACTTAAGGCACCAAATAGTCTAAGGTCGTATTTTATGGCGGCAAGTCGTCAAGACAATCTTGTTGCCTGATGATGATGCAGGGAAAAAAACTGTTGAAGAAAGGATGTGTAAGATATCTGGCACATGTAGTGGATACACGCATAGTGAATCCTAGGATTAAACAAATACTAGTAGTTAAGGAGTTCTTGGATGCTTTTCCAAATGAACTGCCATGTCTTTCGCCAGATAGGGAGATATAATTTGTGATTGATTTAGTACCAGGGACAACACTGATATCAAAGGCACTAGATAATATGGCTCCGATAAAAATAAGGGAGTTGATGGTTCAGTTACAAGAATTATTGGATAGGAAGTACATTTAGTCGAGTGTTTCTCCATGGAGAATGTGACGCCCCCAAATTCGGGTCCCTTGAACCACGGGTTCGGTGCTCACATTACTATTCTACCATGTCATTACATCCATTCATTCTGAATAAAATAATAAAACTTAATTTACATTCATACATATCTAATCCAGGTTCCACATATCTTTATACATACACATATTCGTTCCTGACATATTATAAAAAGATAACAATATTGACTTTTGAAAATTCTCTAACTAGGCCTTCATTGTTGGCTAGCCTTTCATTTCTCATTGTCAACTCCTAATCCCTCTGCCTGTTCAGGTTTAGCTGAAATATCATGTTTAAAAGAAAGAATGAGCACAAAATAACTCATAAATATATAAACAAATGATGGCATCATATTTCGGAATGATGAATGAAAATCATATACGATTTAAGTTAATCATGCATGATAAATAAATCAATATCAATTAACCGAAATATTTTCAAAAAGTTTGGTTAATTGAAAGTAGTATGCCCTCAAGTCAATCACATTTGATGTGATAAGCATATACTTTGTAATCTTTTTCATTTATTAATAAAAATTTCAAGGCATTTCTTCATCCATGATTAATTACTTGAATTAATCAAACGTATAAACCTATAGTTTTCGAGCAATGCTTTTAGAACCATGATGAGGATCATGCTAATAAGATTTAAATTCAAGATAGCTCAAAACAAAAAATGTTTCTAATCGTTGGATCACTAAAAAGGGGATTAATAGATCTAGATAGATAGGTACATACTATGCTTACTCATATGAAGAGGATGATTGATCTCATAATCATTTGTGTAGAGACATTAAAGCAAGTATGTAGGTACTTATTAGAGAATAAGTTCACTGAACGTGACTCGCTCAAGGAATACCTAATAGAGTTTTACTTGTCTGTCAATAGGAGTTCCTTATGTGATAGTCGTACAAGTGATCCTTGGACTTGAGAGCATCATAGTATCTTGTGTGTACTAAGTTATACTTTGACATATTACTTAAGACCTATTGGTATATCAAAGAATATGCTTGGGTATGATAAGGTACACATGAAGATAGGTGAATGATCAATAAATGATCTACCACTTCCATTAAAGGGAGATAATATCCTATGCGATTCAGTAAGTGACAACTCAGAAATCCCTGACCATGGCTGAATGTAATTAGAAAGGAGTTTCTAATTTACATTAACTAGGGTTGTGTATTTGTGATTTGAAATGCATATGATCAAATTAATAAAACTTGACAGAAACTCCATGTTTTATATTTGTTTAGGACATTGTGTGATAGAAGGATTGAATTGTATGGTAACTATTCGCTGAAATGTTCTTTTACGATCAAATGTTGAAATCTATATTATCTGAAATGTCGACTAATGTGACACCCAGGATTTTTGAAATCATTTTAAATAAGGGGCATGATGAATTAAGCAAATGTTAGTGTTTAAAAACTAGTGTTGAATGATAGAAGTATTAAGGAATAATTTATGAAGTGAAAAAGAAGATTTATATGAATTAAGAAAAGAAGGATGAATGTGTAGAATGTAAATGATGTGTAATAAAGAGAAAGGAAGAAGTTGATTGAGTAAATGTAAGTATATGATTAAAGAAAGGAAATTTTTAGAGAATGAGAAATCAAAGAAATTGTGAATTGAGTTAAGAGTTGAATATTTGGACAGTTATGATCAGTATGAGGTAATCCATGGGAGTTATGGATATTAAAGAAGTAAAATATGATTATAATGGATTTAATTGTTATTCATCAAGATAAAGATATAGTAAAATGCTATAAATAAAATACGTATGATTATTACGGTAATTATGATTCCGATGACGGAATCCTGTTAAGGGGGGAAGAATGTGAGGATCCGATTTTTCAGGATTTCTTTAATAATATTAAATGAGAATTTAATTGATAAAATTATAAAGATTGTTTAAATTAATTATTATTTTATGTGATTTAATGTATGCGATAAGATTTAATTAGTAAATTAAATCTGTACAGAGATCATGATAAAGTATGTTGAATTAAAATAATTGAAAAGTAAATAAATTGTTTAAAAATAATTTATGAGGAATAAAAGAATTTCAGGTAAAGGTACAATAAATTGTCCAATTAAATTATTGTGGAAGTACAGAAATTATGATTTTAAATGAGGTTATGTAATAATGTAAAGTGCATGAATTAAATAGGTATATATTTATATATATACACTTTTATATATAAATGTATATGTTTAAGTGAGAAATATAAATGTTATTAATCATGGAAATTAAGGGATTAATAATTAAATTAATCCAATTTTAAATAAAAAGCGAATGAGGAAGTTAATAAAATTGTAATTATTGATTTTAGATTTAATTAAGAATTATGGTGGAAATTTAGAAATTATTGAGAAGAATTGTAATTATATAAATTATATAATAATAAATTATATAATTTATATAAGAAAATCAAAGTGATGCATAAAGAAAATTATAATTATATAAATTATATAAGGATAATTATATAATTTATATAAGAGAATTAAAATAATGAGAGAGTTAATAAATGTAAAATTATTGATTAATTGATAATTAAGGAGGAATTTAAGTAATTATTTAAGAAAGGAGAATGTAAATATATAAATTATATAATATTAAATTATATATAAAGAAATTATTGTAAATATTAAAGAAATTGAATAATAAATAATAAAAATGAATGTTTTAAGTTATTAAAAATTATAATTATGTAAAATGGAATTATTATGACTTTTACGAAAAATAATATTTCAGAAATGTGAACATGTTAATGTAACATGTTGTCCAAGTAACGAAGTGAAAAATTATGAAAAATAATTTTTATAAGTTATATGAATTATTTTATGATTTTTGGAGGTATAAATTACCTCATATAATTACATGCATGGCGTTATGCGTGTACAAAATTTGTCAAGTAAAGTACCCAAAAGAGGTATTAAAATTATTTATAAATAATATTATGAATTTTGATAAATCAAAATAGATATTTTATATTTATTATATAAAATATTTATTACACGAAATAATTACGTAATATATTAAATAGGCAATTAAACATGACTTTTGTGGCTTATCCGAAATAAGTCGGTGGTGGCATGCGTTGGATAAGTCGGTGGACTTATTAAGTTAGTAAAACTTAGTTAAATACTTTTGATTATAAAGGCAAGAGAAATAAAAAGAAGAGAAACAAAAACAAAAAGCAACAAAACAAAACAAATTTTGTTCTCTCCATTTCATGCCACCGAACGCCACCACCACCTTCGCCGGGAAACTCCATAGCTGACAAGGGAGAGAGAAGTAAAGGTGTTAACAAGGAATTTAACAAGCCAAAGAAGGTTGTTCGAGAAAGAGTGTTGAGCTATCAATTAAATTAATTGGATTTTCAGGCAAGTTCTTCAGTCCTTTTATGTTAAATTTTGGACTGTTATGATATGTAATTCTTGTTTTAACTGCATACAAATTATGTGCTACGTGATACGTGATTAATATGACCACAATGTGTACTTTGTGCAACGATATGAATATATATGAGATATATTGCTATAGTAGAAGCTCAAGCACATGATGTATGACACACACTGAGCATGTTAAGGTATGTGCTACGTGAAGCATAAACTGTTGAACTTGCTGAGCCATTGTGCTTATTACTTGCTTAATAAATATTTTTGCAGGAAAAAAATGAATTTCAAGAATATCATATATGATAGAGATGAATTACCTAGAAGGTTGGAAACGTAATTGCTATATTTTCAACATTATGATTCAATGTGAGAAATTTGTTAATTTTACTGTGATGAGCTATATGTATATATATATATATATATATATATATATATATATATATATATATATATAAGTTGAATACGGATATGATAAAAGTTCAATTATGAACCGTAATTGTTGTAGTGGCAAAGAGGAAGATATATTTCCTTATGAATTATGAAACCGCGAATAATTATATGGATATAAATAATATGAAATGTTGAGTTTTACGATATTTGTAACAGATATGAAAGAATAAGTAAAGATTGCGATCCAGGGACGAGGATCGATATATAAAGTTTTAAATGATCAAATATTTAATATAATGATTGAGAAAAAGAAAAAGAAAAAGAAAAATTTATATCGAAAAAAATTAGTAATTGATGATTTTAAAATCAATTAATGGATGAAATAAGATGATTAAAGATTTATTAACGGACCGAAATTTGGACGTTATGAAGATAAGGTATAATAAATATAAAATTTAAGGTAATAAAGTGGGTCGAATTTTTGGGTCGTTACAACTAATCGCTAAAGGGGCTTACCCTTATTATGGAACAATTATTTATTCTGAATTAAAGAGTTAATTCGTAATAAATGAATTAGAATTGTTCTAATTTATTTATTATACAACCGGTTTAATATGGAGAACCTAAAGGGTCACACCACAAAAGAGTAATATTTATTTTAGAAGTAGATGACATAATCGTAATAATAAATTAAGTATATTTAATTTATACTATGGTGATAGAATAAATTAAACAGCTTAATATTTATTGTTTAGTATTTTAGAAGTAATAATTATAAATTAATAAGTGGAGTCTTATTATTATTATTATTATTACTAGTATTATTATTTACTTCCTAAATGGTTTAGGAATTAATTAATAAGTAGTGGTATTATTGTAAATAATTAAGTTCCTAAATAGTTGAGGAATTGTAATTATAATAATTAATTAAGTTACTAAATGGTTTAGTAATTAATTAATAAGAAGTACTCTCATTATTAAATAATTAAGTTCCTAAACGGTTTAGAAATTATAATTAATTAATTTAGTTCTTAATTAAATTGGAAATTAAATTAAAACCCTAATCCTAAGTAATTTAGGAGGGTTGACTAGATCTATAAATAAGAGTAGTCTTATCATAAATCAAGGTTACACACTCTTTCATTAGTATAGAGAGAGTACTCCATAATTCTCTACATCTAAGGAGTTAGAGAGAGAAAGAGAATTAGGGCTAGCCACCCATAGTTTGGAGAAACCAGAATCTTGGGATTTGAGCCGCTCTGTTATATATATATATATATATATATATATATATATATATATATATATATATATATATATATATAATACCTTGTCCCGATTTTAGTGTCATAACATTAAATTGAATTCGGTAAAGTATTTCAGGGAAGGTTAGTTTGGTTGATAGCTAATATATATATTGTATATATATTAGATTGAATCATGATTCATGGAAAAGAGGCCGTCGGCTGCTTTATTTATATATATGTGTGTGTGTGATATATTGGTATAGCATGCAGCCCACGGTTTTGCTATAACAAAGCAGCTTGTTCAATTTTTTTTGGTAAATTGGAGCTGCAACTTTCAGATTGGGTATAATTACCTATTATATATATATATATATATATATATATATATATATATATATACTATGCGGTAATATATATAGATAAATTATACAATGTAATATATTTATATATATGTTATGATGTATATTTAACCAGGCCTGATCCGGAAATTCACATTGGGCTAGGCCCAATGGATCGTCGGCCCGGTAGCCTTCCTATTGGACTTACGACACGTGGGTAGAAGATGAATCGGGTATGCATTATAACTACCCAGTGTAATGGACAGAACCGTTACGCAGATAACCGTTACTCAGGTATACACTATAAATACCCAGTCAATAATGGAGAGAAGGGTAACGCTCTATTCGACAATACTAGATACTCAGACCTCCATTGTTGACCTTCTCGGATATCTTCACTAACTCTCACATCGGAGGAGTCCATCAACGGCCCAAGCCGTTAGGACTTTTATGTAGGTATTCTACCCGGATGACTAACAGGACTGTCGGACAAAATCAGGCGTGAACATTGGCACTAGAAGGAAGGCTTATTTAGTAAAACTTCCATCAATTATCATTGACATGGAAACTTCATAGTCGCTGAGTCATTCATGGCGACCACCTCCCTCTCGGTCTCACCAGGAGACGGCGACAGACAAAGAACG
The DNA here is from genome assembly GCA_947179155.2 of Hedera helix. NCBI lineage: Eukaryota > Viridiplantae > Streptophyta > Magnoliopsida > Apiales > Araliaceae > Hedera > Hedera helix. The sequence goes on along the minus strand of OX359266.1, from coordinate 18,336,956 downwards.
TCGCCTCCAGATAATCCTCGACAGGAAAAAAGCTCTAGACCTCCAGCAAAAGGAGCTTGAAAAATAGTACGAGGAATTAATCGAGGCAGGCAATGATCTCTTGAGCCAGAGAGGCTCGACCTCCCGCTCAGATCGCCATACCAGACGGGATGATAGCTACACGGAACGCCGATGGGGTGGAGTTCGAAATCGTGATAAGGAGTCGGCGCGCTCCAAGTCAATTTGGACGGCGAATTTGAGGAAACGAGCCAAATCGCTGTCAAAGAGAGATCGGGAGGACCGACGCAGTCATGGGAGCCACACTATAGAATCCTCCCCTAAGAAGGCTTTGGATAAGTACTATGGGTCCAAGAAAGCCCGGTTCTCTCCATTCTCGAAAGATGTGGAAGAAGCAAAGATTGACCGAAGCCTCAAAGTGCCTACTTTGGAGATGTACGACGGAATAGGAGACCCACATGACCACACCTATTCCTTCAAACAGGCCATGCACTTTCACGGATACGATGCAGTGGCGATGTGCCATTTGTTCTTATCTACTCTGAAGAAAACTACCAGAGAATGGGTCATCTCCCTTCCATCTGGATCCATTAAATCATGGGAGGAACTGCAGGAACAATTCCACAACCGTTTCAGGAGCAATAAACAGCGAGCCAGAATGATGACATCCCTCCTACAAGTAAAATAGAGGCCGAATGAAACTCTTCGGCAATATGTCAAAAGATTCCGGGAGGCGGTGTCTAAAATCAACGGGATTGACCCAAAGCAGGTAATCCAATTTTTAACCATGGGATTGAATGTTGATAAATCCAGTAGGTTAATTGAGGAGCTCAACTTGAAGGCCCCCCGAAACTTTATCGAAGACCTACGAGAAAGTGGACAAGTTCGTAGAGTTGGAAGAGGCTCTCGCCAATCTTCGGGGGTCATCGAAAAACATGGGTGATTTTCACCAGAGAGACCCCAGAAACGTTAGTGCCGAAAATAAATCCAACGGAAATGGTAAGAAGGGAAATGATCGAAGAGATTCCAACAAGGATCAACAGCAGAAGAACGATCCCCCGAGGGATAGAAAGGGTGCCGACAAGGATTACACACATCTGAACATAAATAAAAGCAAAATCGTGAAAGCGATAAAAAATGAACCCTTCTATTAAAAGCCCCCAAATATTTGGGTTTTTGCAAGATAGAAGAACGGAGATAGATACTGCACCTATCATGAAGCCAAGGGACATGATATCGAGGAATGCTACCAGCTCAAAGACTTTATAGAAAAATAGGTACGGAATAGCAACCTTGACTGTTCTATCGACGATTCCTATCGACAGTCAGCCTTTGATCACCTCTAGCCACCTCCACCAATTACCGAAGCAAGAGGTGTGGTCGATGTCATTTCCGGAGGATCAATCTCCGCTTTGTCCAACCGAAAGAGAAAAACTTTTGGAAGAGAAGTTCATCAGGTGATCGGTAAACCACAGGGCATCAAGACCAACCCCATCACTTTCTCCGATGGCGATTACTCGTTGGGGATGGTTACTCCCCATCAGGATGCATTGGTCATTACAGCTCAGGTCGGCACTATGGATATAAAGAGGATGCTTGTTGATAATGGGAGTTCAGTTGATGTACTTTATAGCCAAGCATGCAATCGGCTGGACTTGGGGGAAAGGAAGGTGGAGATCTGCAACGAGTCCCCCTTATACGGGTTCGGGAATAACCCAGTCCATATAGCAGGGATGATTGAATTGCCTATGATCTTCAGGACTGCCCCGAAGCAAGCTTCCATTATGGTCCGTTTCTACGTGGTTCAAGTAGAAAGCAACTACAATGCCATCTTGGGAAGAACAACTCTGTCAGCATTAAAAGCCATCACCTCTATCCCATATTTGAAAATGAAATTTCCAACCAAAAATGGGATCGGGGAATCAGTTGGTGATCAGGATCTTTCCCGAAGATGTTATCTACAGACCATCAAGACATCCCCTGGCAGTGATAATAAACAGAAAGCCACCATAAAGATAGAGATGGAACCTTTCACTGAAGGATGTACCGAACCTTTAGCAATACCTACCGAAGACACGGTTGAAGTGCCATTATTTGAAGAAAATGATGGGAAAACTGTACAGATTGGGGCAAACCTTCAAGAAGAAACCAGAACTCGATTGGTCACCCTCCTACGGGAATATTCTGATATATTTGCATGGGTTCCAGCCGACATGCCAAGCATTGATAAAATTGTGGCCGTGCACCAGCTGAGTGTCAACCCAAACTCAAAACCCATAAAGCAAAAGCGGAGGAACATAGCTCCCAAAAGGCAACAGGTAATTGATAATGAAATCGATAAACTTTTAGCTACTGACTTCATCTTTGAAATCAATTATCCAGAATGGCTCGCCAACGTGGTATTGGTTAAAAAGCACAATGGGAAGTGGAGGATGTGCGTGGATTACACAAATCTCAACAAAGCATATCCAAAAAACTATTATCCTCTCCCGAGCATCGACCAATTGATCAACTCCACCTCGGGAATACCATAATAAGCTTCTTAGATGATTTCTTGGGGTATAATAAAATCGCCATGCTTGAAAGCGATATCCCAAAGAAAGGTTTCATCACCCACCGAGCCATCTATGCCTACAAAGTGATGTCCTTAGGATTAATCAATACGGGGGCTACTTATCAGAGAATTATGAACAAAGTGTTCAGCAGCCAGATCGGGAGGATGGTGGAAGTCTATGTTGACGACATGATTGTCCGAAGCATGAAGGAAGAAGACCACTTGGCCGACCTGAAAGAATGCTTCGACAATGTCAGATCAAACAACATGAGAGTTAACCCAACTAAATGCACATTTGGCCTTGGGTCAGGCAAATATTTGGGGTATATGGTTAGTCGAAGAGGGATTGAGGCAAATCCCGAAAAGATATCAGTTATCCTCGAAATGCAACTGCCGAAGAACTTTAAAGAAATTCAACGACTAACTGGGAGGTTGGCAGCTCTTCGTCGGTTTGTGGCATGCTTGGCTGAGAAATGTCTTCCATTCTTTGGTACTCTAAAGGGAGCTCAGAATCAGAAGATGTTTGAATGGACAGAAGACTGCCAAGAGGCTGTTGAACAAATTAAAAGATATATCTCTTCACCTCCGATATTGAGTAAAACACTTCCCGAAGAGAACCTACAAATATACTTGTTTGCCACGTCCTTGGCAATAGGGCCGGCTTTGTTAAGGGAAGATTCACAAGGACAAAAATCGGTCCACTAAGTAAGCCATGCTCTTCAGGACGCTGAAACAAGATACCCAAATCTAGAAAAGTTGGCTTACGCATTGGTTATCTCCAGTTAGAAACTCAGATATTACTTCCAGGGCCGGACTATCATCGTCCTCACAAACCAGCCTCTACGAAAAATTCTTTACAGACTGGAATTGTCGGGAAGACTGGCAGCATGGGCTATTGAGCTAAGTCAGTTCAGCATAGAATTCCATCCTCAGACGGCCATAAAAGCTCAGGCCCTCATCGAGTGTTCATTCCCAGATGATACTAACGAAAAAGAACCCGAGCATGAGGGGGTGACGATAACTCCCGAAGATTCTGTATGGACCTTGTTCGTAAACGGATCCGCTGCAGGGACCAGGAGCGGTGCAGGGGTAATCCTCACTTCTCTAGAAGGCTTCAGAGTACAACAATCTATTCAATTTGGTTTCATATCCACTAACAATATAGCCGAATATGAAGCATTAGTGGCAGGGTTAAAACTGGCCCGTAGTCTGGAAGTAAAGAACTTGGCAATATACAGCGACTCCCAACTGGTTGTGAAACAAGTGTTGGGAGAGTATGAAGCAAGAGAAGTTCATTTGCAGGCCTATCTCCAACTGGTTCGGTCATTGTTAACATTCTTCCTGAAGTATTAGATATTAGGCGTGGTCAGATCGGAAGATACAATGGTCGATGCCCTTTCCAAATTGGCAACCACCGATCAAGGGGAGTTAGACGGAGCACTATACTTAAAAAATCTTCAACATCCAAGCACCCTGGTTCAGATAGCAATGGATATTGAGTAGGTGGATTCTTGGATGACCCCAATCTTTAAATTCCTTTTAACTGGTGAATTTCCCGAGGACAAGTCTATAGCCCGAAGATTAAAATACAAGTCCACCAAGTACTGTATCATCAATGACCAGCTATATTGACGATCTTATTCTTCCCCATTGCTCCGATGTCTCGACCTAAGGGAATCTGATTACGCTCTTCGGGAAGTTCATGAAGAAATCTACGGGATCATGTGGGGGCAAAGACACTTGTCCATAAAAATTTGCGACAAGGATATTTTTGGCCAACCATGCTCGAAGATGCCAAAGACTTCGTCAAAAAATGACACAAGTGTCAAATCTTTGCATCTGTCCCACATCAACCTCCTGAAGATTTGTCTCTAATACCCTTTTCTGTCTGGGGAATAAACATCTTGGGCCCTCTTCCACAGGGTAAAGGGCAAGTGAAATTTGTGATCGTCGCCATCGATTATTTCACCAAGTAGGTAGAAGCCAAACCACTTGCCAGAATCACCAAGCATACATGTCTCTAATTCTTCAAATAGCAAGTAGTCTACCGGTTCGGCATTCCGTTACTCCGGTATGCAATATAAATACCCAGTCAATAATGGAGAGAAGGTTAGCGCTCTATTTGACAATGCTAGATACTCAAACCTCCATTGTTGACGTTCTTGGATATCTTCATTAATTCTCACACCGGAGGAGTCCATCAACGACCCAAGCCGCTAGGACTTTTTGTACAGGTATTCTACCCAGACGACCAACAGGACTGCCAGACAGAATCAGGCGTCAACAATATATATACTAACTATTATTTATATATTATTAATATATACGATATATTTATAATATATATTTATTTGCTAAACTGTTTGGTAATTTTGTAAAAATTTTAAAATTTCAAAATAAAAGGGTTTATTTTCGATAATTTTAAAATAATAAAAATAAATAGTTTATTTTTAAATAATTTTATAATTAAAATAAATGGTTAATTTTAAACATGAAATTAGATTTCATGTAACTTTAATTGCCCATTAAATGATACCAATACATATATGGAATGTTTTATTTAATTTATTAGATGAATATTATTTATTAATATATATGATAATAAATGGGATTGATCATGGACTATTGCAATATGATTGGATTTAATTTTAATTAAATGCGTGAATGAATGAGTTTTTATAAATGGGGTCTGTGTACCTTGTCTTTCTAATTTTTCTTATGTATATTTCTATCTCCCTCCTATGTACTTCCCCTTGACTATTGATCAAGGTTTTTATTTATTGTAAACAATTTGTAATAGGATTAGTTAGCATTATTTTGAAGAATTGGAGCAAAGAAGCAAGGAGCGCATGAAAACTCATTTGTAATGGAGCCCGAATTTAAATGTAATAGTTATATTTAATTTAATTTAATTTATTCTTGCACCCTAAGTTTGACCAATTGATTTATTTGGTGGCTCGAATAAATTAAACTAGAATAAAATTTCATAATCAATCCAAGTAGAATATAGTATTCTATATGTACATGCTTATTTATATATATTATATATTATCAAAAAATGTTTAATTCATGAATTAAAGGAGTTTAATTCAATTAAATAAAATTAGAATTGTTCTAATTTATTTATTCTACTACTCATAATATTAAGTTGTAACGTTCAAAGATATTTATTAAAAATATCGAAAGTCGCCTTCTAGCATGATAAAACGATAGAGTATCAAACACTCAATATAATTTATTGTGCACACACAAAGCTCATATCGATTATTTGAGATGTTGTTTTATCACATTTGATGCTTACAAAGGAATTGAACATTACTATTTTGTTGTGTACACACAAGGGCGGTATTTTTCTCTTCACTTATATGGAAGTGCTAGGTTTGACTTAACTTAGATAATTTTGATTTAGATTCCCACACACATGATCATAATAATCTAAGAGGAAAAATACAAAGGAGTTACATGTTGATGTAATTGACAAGGAGTTGTCTACCTATTGAATAAACTATAGTTTGTTGTGCACACACAAGGTTGTACTTATGTCAATAGGATCATTTTCCCACTAGCAGATTTTTAACTAAATTTGTCGAACTATATAAAGAGAGTAATATAGTTTGATGAAAATAGTAGGAGACACCATTTTAAATAAAGACCTAATTTATTTTGGTAATTAATAAAACTAATGCATGTTAATGTTGTTATTAATTCACTTAAAGAATATTGTTATGTTTAATTCACTAATACTGCATAGCATAATGTATGCTAACAATTAATCGAACCAAATTTTTTGGATTGATTAAACAAATTTGAGAATAGTTCTCAATGCTGAAAAGCTAGCAAATGTCCTTAATTTGCCTATCTCTGCAAACGTTGCAGACTAAGCCTTTGAGGAAGAGATTGCTATTTTAAATGGCAAGATGATGCAAAGGTGGCTCAATGTATCATGCTTGCATCCATAAGTATCGAGTTACAACATCAACACGAGAAAATGGATGCACCTACTATATTGTTGCACATCCAATAGTTGTATGATGAGCAAAGTAGGTTAACTGGATATAAGATATCTAAGGAGCTCTTCTGATCTATAATACCTAATGGCACTACAGTAAAGACACATGTCCTAAAGATGATCAATTCGATTGATCAATTAGGGCAACAAGTTTTGTCAAGGATGGAGAGTTGAGTCAAGATACGATCTTGCAGTCACTCACTGACTCTTATTCACAATTTGTTGTGAACTTCAAACATTAATAAGCTAAATGTCAGTTTAACTAATTTGCTTAAATATGTTGAATACTGTCGAGAGTCACTTTCCTTCCTAGAAAAACCAAGTCTTACTCGTAGATGAATCTTCTACGCGGGGGCAGACGACCAAAGGTATTTCTGAGGAGTCAGAAAGAGTAGAAGGCAAAAGAAAGGTTAAACAATGGATATAAATAAAAGTGATCCCGAGGGCAAAGGAGTTTGCTTTCGGTATGTTAAGCTGGGACACTAGAAGAACAACTGCAAGAGAGTTGTAATAGTTAAATAGAAGAAGTTTAATGAAGCTTCAGCTACAAATATAGATTTGTTCATAATAAAATAGAACTTTCTATAAGTCAAGTTTCTACTTAGGTATTAGATACCGGATAATGGTCTCACATATGCAAGTCGTTGTAAAGACTAAGCAGAAGTAGAAAGCTAAACAAAGGATAAGTAATCCTGTGTTGGGAAATGAAGCAAAGGTTGCTGCATTAGCCATGAGAACTTATAGTTTAGCACTGCCTATAGGCAAGCCTATTAAGTTAGTAAGTTGTTACTAAGTTCCAGTTCTTAGAAATATTATTTCAGCTTCATGTGATGATAAAGAAGGTTTTTTTGACATTATAATATTGAACAATTGTTGTTCTGTTTATAATGATAATATTTTATTTAGAACTGGTTGATTACTTGATGGACTTTGTATACTTGACTTACATGAAAAATATTTCAAATTGAACAAACTAAAGGTAAAGAGATGATATGAATCATACCTTCATGCAAAATTGTTAACTCGGCCATGCTAATGAAACAAGATGAAACAAGTTATATAAAAAAAAATAGGTTTTTAGAGTCTTTTGATTATGAATCAAATATAATTTGTAAATCTTGTATCATGGACAATATGACTAAATCTCCATTTAGTGGACATGGAGAGCGAGTTGCAGAGTTGTTAGAGATGGTATACACAGTCGTGTGTGGAACCTATGATAATAAATGCAAGATGAGGGTATTCATTTATTACTTTCACTGATGATTCTAGATTTCGATATATGTATTTGATGAAATACAAATACAAATCATTTGAAATGTTCAAGGAATTCAAAGTGAAGTATAGAAACTAAAGGCCACAAGTATTAAAGTTCTTCAATTAGATCGAGAAGGGAAGCAGTAAGTTTCTAGATCATCTTAAACGAAATGGTATTATCACAAAATGGACATGGTAGACATGGTGATGATCTATGATGAGTATTACCGATCTTTTAGTATCCTTCTAGGGTAATGCTTTAGAAACGATCGCATATCTACTAAACAAGGTACCTTCAAATTATGTCCCTAAGACTTCATATGAGTTATGGGATAGGGAGGAAACCAAGTTTTAAGCATGTTAAGATTTGGATTGTTCAGCTTATGTCAAAAGGTTTGACATGATAAGCTAGGGACAAGATTTGATAAGTGTAAACTTGTGGGATATCCTAAAGAAAGTTTAAGGTATCACTTCTATAATCCGACCAACTAAAAGGTGTTTGTTGAAACACACTGCCTTCTAGGAAAAGGAGTTTTTCTTAAAGGGTTAGTGAGAGTAAAATAGATCTTGAAGAAGTTCAAGAACCACAAAACACTACAGATCAAGTGAAGGAATATGTACAAGTAGATAAACCTATTGTACCACAACCAAGTCATAAATCTGGTTTAGTGTCGAAGATGCCTGAATGGTATGGATTCATCATAGATGATGATGATAAGGTACGCATCATAGTGGATGATGATCCAGTTAAATACGATGAGGTATGAGTATTAGATACTCAAGAGAAATGGTCGATGACCATAAAATCCGAAATGCGTCTTTGGAGAAAGACTAAAGCAGATGGCTAGGTGGAGACCTATAAGACCTTGACTAGTGGTAAAAAGATTTCAAACAAGGTCAATGAGTTGACTATGATGAAATTTTTCACTAGTGAAAATGCATATATCCATTCGGATTTTACTTGTAGTTGCAGCTTACTATACAAAAGGATGTATGTATGATACAACCAAGAGGATTTATCTCCATATAGATGGAGCAAATCAAGTATGTAAGTTACAACGATCCAATTATGGATTGGAGCAAGTTTCTCGAAGATGGAACATCCGTTTTGATGTGATAATCAAAAGAGTTTGATTTTATTAAAGACGAGGATGAACCAAGTATGTACAAAGGTTAGTGGGAGCACTGTGACATTCCACGTATTATATGTTGATATAATATCGATAAGGAATGATACACCGATGCTACAATTAGTAAAGATGTAGTTGTCTAAAAACTTCTCCATCAAGGACTTGAGAGAAACATCCTAACATTCTATCCAGGATAAAGATCTATAGAGATAGATCATAAAGGATGCTCGGCTTGACCCAAAGAACGTATATTAATTTATTGATATGTACTAGACTTGATGTTGATTATGCATGATAAGCATATATCAGTTTAATTTTGGAGAATAACATTAGGAAATAGTTTCTAGTGATGGGTCTGATATAAAACTAGAGGGCTTAACAGACTCAACTTTGTTCAGACTAACCATGATAATAACATATCCATTTCAGGTAATATGATTACCTTAAACGGTGTTGTAGTGAGTTGAAAAAGTTTCAAACAACAAAGAGTTGCATATTTAGTGACAAAGACATAGTAAATAACTATAAGTGAAGTTGCAAAGGTGATTGTTTGGTTCAACAAGTTCATTACAGAACTTATAATGGTTCCTAACATTAAAGGAGTTTAATTTGCCAAGGAACTTAGGTCTTGGGAAGCTGTCGCAAGCAACCAAAAATAAAATCTTACTTTTAAAAATATTAATGTAGTAGTGAAAGTAAGAGTCGAACCCACAGAGAGTGAATTGTTTTAATAAATCTAATGTTTTCAAAAATGTCTAATTAAATGGGGGGGGGGGGGGGGGTTTGAATTATTAATTAACTAATTAAAATAAAACTAAATAATAAATAATAAAGATGAGAAAAATCAATTAAAAACAAACTTCAGTTCCTTAGTTCAGTATCCCCTTCTTTTAATCAACAAATTAACCAAGTTATTATTATCTTTTCCTTCAATTGAAATTAATAATCCTAGATAACCGACAATCGCCAAGCTACCCGAAATCCTCCTTAAATTATAAATCTAATGCAGCAATCGCTCACAAAAGACCCTAACTATCATACAACCTAGAACTATCAGTCTAGATTTAATATAACAGTTGCATTAAAAATTAGAGAATTAGATTTTTCCAAGCAACAATCTCAACATCGCGGACCATTTAACTTGCCATCTTGATAATCATAATAATATTCAAAAGTTTGACCACAATTAAATATTATTAATTGCTACTTATGATCAGATAAAATATCGTTTGCTTAATATCAAATCTTAATCTAGCATATGATAAATTATTGATTAATCTAACAGGCCATTATCAAATTAATCAAGCAAATATCATAAAACAATTAAAACAGACCATCAAGAATAAATCTCATGCATGAAGGAATAAATAATAAAACTCAATTAAAACATTAATTAAAAATTAGGTTCAACATCCCTTTGGAACTGAAAAAATAAAATTAACCAAACATAATAAAAATAATACCTACTAGTTGAAAAACTCTCTCCAAGAAATTAGGAGAAAAAACTCCCAAAAGCTTACAATGAATAATGAGAGATTGGGCCTCTATTTATAGGCCTCTAACTTGTCCAAACCCTAATAGGATTTATAAATAAAAATAAAAGAAAAAGAAAAATAATTATTCTCCTAACCCTAGTTGGAATAAAAATCCAATTTGGAATCAAAAAGTAGCAAAAATCTAAAATAATCCCGAAAAATGTGATTTCCCAGCATTAACGCGCAACTAAACAAGGCCTTACACGCGCCACAGTTGACCAGTCAACGCGCTCCACGTATGCTGACGTCAGCACGCTCCTCCGCGCATTGCGCGGAGGCTTTCCTCACCGATGCAAAACGACGTCGTACTAGCTTCGCGTTCTCAGTTTCTCTCTTCGCGCATTGCGCGGTCTATTTCCATTACGCCAAACGGCGTCGTATTGACTGTCGGTGCTGATTTCCTACCACGCGCATTGCGCGGCTGACCTTAGCGAATTTACAATAATACCCCTCCGCGTCTTTTCTTCCTTAATTACGATAATGCCATCGGTGCCGGTTAATTACAGTTTTGCCATCAGACTTTTGCGGATTTTCCAGATTTGCCCCCAAGCTTTATTTTTCCTACAAAATAAAATATATAAATAAATAAAAATAATATAAAAATACTAAAAATACATAAAAACACATAAATAAAAAGAAATATAAAAATACTATAAAATTACCTAAATTAACATAAATTAATTAAAATCCTATAAAACCTATTAAAACCAAAATAAGCTAAATAATTAAACATTTAACCACACAATAAATATAAAAATTAAGTATTAGGGAATAAAAATATCGTATAATTTAGTCCTATCAAATACCCCCACACTTAGCTTTTTGCTCGTTCTCGGGCAAAACAAAAAATAAAAACTATAAAATAAAAACTAATAACTAAACAAGTTACTTGAGCAACAGATCAATATAAATTTCAACATCAGTCTCAAAGATTTTTTTAAATGATAACTCAAAGAAAATTTTAAAACCATGCAAAATCTAAAATTTTAACATATTTATTAATTTTAGTCTACTCAAGATCTTTTGTGTGTGTGTGAATCCAAATGTATCAAACTAATCAAACTCGGATAAGTTTAGGTTATTAATTACCTTATAAAAGAGATACAACAAAACTCAAAATACTTATTTTTCACATCACTTTCAGTTAATACAGACAAATATACATCAGAAGATCAAAAGGTTTTTAATCAACGAAACATACTAGGATTATCAATTTTTTTCTTTTAATGGGTGCATTTTATGCTCCATCCCATTTTCTTTCTTTCTTCATTTTTTTTCATCATTTTTTTTTTCACGGTGAGTGCATTTTATGCTCCATCTCACCAGCGAGTGCGTTTTACGCTCCCTCTCGCTTTTCATGTGTTTATGAGTGAGTGCGTTTTACGCTCCATCTCAACCCACCACAAGATTTTTATTTTTCCTTCTTCAACAATAATCCTAGAAAAATTACCTAAATCATCTCCTCCAAATTATATTTTGTCTTATATTTTCACTTCAAATAATGATCAAATAAGATATAGAGTTCAAAAATATCTTTCATAAGCATTTAACCATTTAAACTTTCTATTCATTAAGACTAGCTCAAACAAATGGATATAAGTGCATAAAAATTTTAAAGATCTCAAATAAAGTAATAATCAATAAAAAGTCAAAAATTCAAACTAAGCAAAAATTTATCATTTTTCCAAAAGTTATTAAATAAAAATCAAAATTTTATCATTGGCTAAAAGTTAAAATTCAATTAACTCATTGCTCAAGTGACTCATCCTAAAAATAAAATAAAAAAAACTACCCCATTTTCGTAGGAAACACGGTTACACGTAGCATGTGCAACAAGCCTTTAAACCCCAAGGTTACCCCAAGTGGACGAGTTTTGTCTCGTGAGGGTTTGCAGTGAATTTACCCACAAAATTCAAAAATTTAACATTTTTTAAAAAATCCCTAAGAATAAAACAATTTTTTTTTTAAAATAAATAAATAAAATAAAACAAAAATTTCCTAAAAATAAAACAAATATCCTAAATCCCTTCCCCCACACTTAAAATTTACATTGTCCCCAATGTAAACTATAATGCAAAGAAATAGGCATAAATAACTATAAAAAGAAAAAGGAAAAGAAAGACAAATCTGATTTCTTGGGTTGCCTCCCAAGCAACGCCTTTGTTTATTGTCATTGGCTTGACAATAGGCCAAACCACTACGTCACCCCAATTTCATGTATGTTGCGTACTTCATCCATCACAACATTCCTCATAGGCAGATTACATCTCGTCTTTGCATGATATGATTGTTCTGGAATGAAATCCTGCAAAATAAAATGTAAACATTTATTTTGAGTAACAGGTAATGGAATGAAAAGTTTTGCAAATTTATTTAACATCAATGGCAAAGAATTTAATGAATCTGTAGCTCTCTTCAAATCTTGTTTCGGCTCAATTTCTTCTTCTTCTTTTGTCAATCCCAAGCTATGCGTAATGGCCTCTTCCAGATTTGTCTTTTCATTGTCTGTCGTTTCTGGAGTTTCCTAATCTTTACCACTGCTCAACACAATTTCATGTTCATTCTCCTCGTAATCTACCATTGTGTGAGATGGTAATTCTTCAACACTTTGTACCTCCAATTGACTGACCGCAACTTTCAATTGTTCCACTTGAATACTTATACGCCGAATATTCTCATTTGTTTCCTGTTGAAACTGCAAAGCAGCAGTCATAAAATGTTTAGACATATTTTCTAAAGACAAATTAGAGTTAGAAGATTGGTCCTGTTCTTGATCGTTGGGATATGTCTGATTGAACTGTTGGTAATCTAGCATATGTTGACTTGCAGGTTGGTGCACTTGTGGATTCCCATAGCTGAAATTTGGATTATCCCACCATTCTGAGTAGTACGTGTTTGAATAGGGATCATAGTTCCCTTGTGGTCCAAGGAAACCATCTGCATCATTTACTTGTCCATAGGACTCCTCTCGAAGCATTGGACACAACTCCGTTGGATGTCCTAGTATGGAACAATTCCTACAAGCCTTTATTGGTTGTCCTCTACCTGCAGCCCAAGCATAAATAACAGAAGTTAGTTCATCAACTTGTTGTTGAAGAGAAGAAATTTTTACCGCATTAAAATAATCATCGTTTTGGTTCCAAGCCATGATTTTCTCCTTCACCTGTACACTCAATGAAACTATGAAAAACAAAAATAAAATAAATAAATAAACTAGGAAAATAAACTACAAAGAAAACAAAGAATAAATTAAAACAAAACACTCACCGGCAACGGCGCCAAAATTTGGGAAGCTGTCGCAAGCAACCAAAAATAAAATCTTACTTTTAAAAATATTAATGTAGTAGTGAAAGTAAGAGTCGAACCCACAGAGAGTGAATTGTTTTAATAAATCTAATGTTTTCAAAAATGTCTAATTAAATTGGGGGGGGGTTTTGAATTATTAAGTAACTAATTAAAATAAAACTAAATAATAAATAATAAAGATGAGAAAAATCAATTAAAAACAAACTTCAGTTCCTTAGTTCAGTATCCCCTTCTTTTAATCAACAAATTAACCAAGTTATTATTATCTTTTCCTTCAATTGAAATTAATAATCCTAGATAACCGACAATCGCCAAGCTACCCGAAATCCTCCTTAAATTATAAATCTAATGCAGCAATCGCTCACAAAAGACCCTAACTATCATACTACCTAGAACTATCAGTCTAGATTTAATATAACAGTTGTATTAAAAATTAGAGAATTAGATTATTCCAAGCAAAAATCTCAACATCGCGGACCATTTAACTTGCCATCTTGATAATCATAATAATATTCAAAAGTTTGACCACAATTAAATATTATTAATTGCTACTTATGATCAGATAAAATATCGTTTGCTTAATATCAAATCTTAATCTAGTATATGATAAATTATTGATTAATCTAACAGGCCATTATCAAATTAATCAAGCAAATATCATAAAACAATTAAAACAGACCATCAAGAATAAATCTCATGCATGAAGGAATAAATAATAAAACTCAATTAAAACATTAATTAAAAATAAGGTTCAACATCCCTTTGGAACTGAAAAAATAAAATTAACCAAACATAATAAAAATAATACCTACTAGTTGAAAAACTCTCTCCAAGAAATTAGGAGAAAAAACTCCCAAAAGCTTACAATGAATAATGAGAGATTGGGCCTCTATTTATAGGCTTCTAACTTGTCCAAACCCTAATAGGATTTATAAATAAAAATAAAAGAAAAAGAAAAATAATTATTCTCCTAACCCTAGTTGGAATAAAAATCCAATTTGGAATCAAAAAGTAGCAAAAATCTAAAATAATCCCGAAAAATGTGATTTCCCAGCATTAACGCGCAACCAAACAAGGCCTTACACGCGCCACAGTTGACCAGTCAACGCGCTCCGCGTATGCTGACGTCAGCACGCTCCTCCGCGCATTGCGCGGAGGCTTTCCTCACCGATGCAAAACGACGTCGTACTAGCTTCACTATCTCAGTTTCTCTCTTCGCACATTGCGCGGTCTATTTCCATTACGCCAAACGGCGTCGTATTGACTGTCGGTGCTGATTTCCTACCGCGCGCATTGCGCGGCTGACCTTAGCGAATTTACAATAATACCCCTCCGCGTCTTTTCTTCCTTAATTACGATAATGCCATCGGTGCCGGTTAATTACAGTTTTGCCATCAGACTTTTGCGGATTTTCCAGATTTGCCCCCAAGCTTTATTTTTCCTACAAAATAAAATATATAAATAATATAAAAATACTAAAAATACATAAAAACACATAAATAAAAAGAAATATAAAAATACTATAAAATTACCTAAATTAACATAAATTAATTAAAATCCTATAAAACCTATTAAAACCAAAATAAGCTAAATAATTAAACATTTAACCACACAATAAATATAAAAACTAAATATTAGGGAATAAAAATATCGTATAATTTAGTCCTATCAGGTCTCATATGAAATCCAAACATGTGTTGCAGCACTTTCATATGATTAGATAAATCATTGAAAAGGAGACGATACCATAAAAATGGTAGACTCTCAGAACAGCATTACAGATCCATTAACTAAAGCATTTAGTAAGCAATTTGTACACCACTTAGAGAAGATTGGTATGTGGATACCAAGGGCGATTGACTTTAGTGCAAGTGGGAGATTGAAAGTAGTATGCCCTCAAGCCAATCACATTTGATGTGATAAGCATATATTTTGTAATCTTGTTCATTTATTAATAAAAGTATCAAGACATTTCTTTATTCATGATTAATTACTTGAATTAATCAAATTTATAAACCCATAGTTTTCGAGCAATGCTTTTAGAACCATGATGAGGATCATGCTAATGAGATCTAAATTCAAGATAGCTCAAAACTAAAATTGTTCCTAATCGTTGGATCACTAAAAAGGGGATTAGTAGATCCGGATTGATTGGTACATACTATGCTTGCTCTTATGAAGAGAATGATTGATCTCATAATCATTTGTGTAGAGACACTAAAGCAAGTATGTAGGTGCTTATTAGAGAATAAGTTCACTGAACGTGACTCGCTCAAGGAACACCTAATGGAGTTTTACTTGTCTGTCAATAGGAGTTCCTTATGTGATAGTCGTACAAATGATCCTTGGACTTGAGATCATTATAGTATCTTATGTGTACTAAGTTATACTTTGACATATTCCTTAAGACCTATTGGTATATCAAATGATATGCTTGGGTATAATAAGGTACGCATGGAGATAGGTGAATGATCAACAAAGGATCTACCACTTCCAGTAAAGGGAGAGAATGTCCTATGCGATTCAATAAGTGACAACTCAGAAATTTCCGGGCAGGGTTGAATGGAATTAGAAAGGAGTTTCTAATTTATATTAACAAGAGTTGTGTATTTGTGAATTGAAATGCATATGATCAAATTAATAAGACTTGACAGAAACGCCATGTCTTATATTTGTTTGGGACATTGTATGGTAAAAGGATTGAATTGTATGGTAACTATTCGCTGAAAGGTTCTTTAACGATCAAATGTTGAAATCTATATTATCTGGAATGTGGACTAATCGCTAAGGAGGCTTACCCTTATTGTGGAATAATTATTTATTCTGAATTAAAGAGTTAATTCATAATAAATGAATTCGAATTGTTCTAATTTATTTATTATACAACCGATTTAATATGGAGAACCTAAAAGGTCACACCGCAAAAGAGTAATATTTATTTTAGAAGTGGATGGCATAATCTAAATAATAAATTAAGTATATTTAATTTATACTATGGTGATAGAATAAATTAAATAGCTTAATATTTATAGTTTAGTATTTTAGAAGTACTAATTATAAATTAATAAAAGAAGTCTTATTATTATTATTATTATTATTATTATTATTATTATTATTATTATTATTATTATTATTATTTTTACTAGTATTATTATTTAGTTCCTAAATGGTTTAGGAATTAATTAATAAGTAGTATTATTATTGTAAATAATTAAGTTACTAAATGGTTTAGTAATTAATTAATAAGAAGTACTCTCATTATTAAATAATTAAGTTCCTAAATGGTTTAAGAATTATAATTAATTAATTTAGTTCTTAATTAAATTGGGAATTAAATTAAAACCCTAATCCTAAATAGTTTATGAGTGTTGACTAGATCTATAAATAAGAGGAGTCTTATCATAGATCAAGATTACACACTCTTTCATTAGTATAGAGAGAGTACTCCATAATTCTCTACATCTAAGGAGTTAAACAGAGAGAGAGAATTAGGGATAGACACCCATAGTTTGGTGAAACCATAATCCACTTCTTTAATTCATTGATTTCTTGGTGGATCACCTCTAGAGGCTTCACACTTGGGGAGCTAACATTGATCCGTAGAATCTAATCGGTGAATTTTGAAGAAGAACGTGAAGGATTTAAGGGAGATGAACGTGTACCTATGGAAGCTTGGTTCTACAAAGGTATAAATTCTTTTATCCTTCCTCAATTCATAATAGTCTCATAAGAAATATCCTGGTTATTGGTTTGTACACAAATTTTAAAATCTGGTTTTTCTTACTTCCGTTGCGCTTATATAATTTGATTATATGTATGCCATATTTTTCAAACCAACATTAATATCAATAGACTAAATCATGTTTAATAAATTGGATCAATATCAATATCGGTTTAATATATACATGAACTTTACATAAGGGACTGAGATGGAGTTTGCTTACTGTTTGGTCACAAGACCAAGAATTCGTTAAGAACAATACCAATCAACAAAACTGATACTGCTCAAGTTAGTTATAAGACTGATGTTCAAATAGATGTGCACTCTGGGTGATCAACCCATCGTACTTTTATATTATGCACAACATAAACATCTAGTGACGCAACCACGCCATAAAATTATAAAGCTCATACTTTACTCCCCTTTATCAGGGTTGTCCTGTTACAACATATTATAGAATCCGCACCACAACAATGTGGATTGGAGCACATAACAATAAACATCTGATTTCAACAGGTATCATCATACGTGTCTAGCCGGAATCAAGATTGACATCAACCTTTTCAAAATAGTTTAATAGTGAATGAACTTTACATGATTATATGAGTTCATAACATGAATGACTGTTCAATGAACTATAAATAGAAGTTCAGTTAGAATACTTGCCTTTGTCCTCGTCTATCTCAATTGGACAAATATTATCCCAATTGAGTCCTACATAACCATAATATGGGTTCATGCATTAGTTATATACATATGCATGCATTAGTTATATAGTTATACAAGCTATCATTTAGCCCCACATAACCCTTAACGTATAACACGTTGTTCACTTAAGCTTTAATATCTACCGCATTCATTATTTTTATCAAATTATAGTTTACAATACATATTTCTGTCATTTAATATTAAAACATTTCATTTTGAACTTAAAATAAATATTTATTCTCTATGAACAACACATCTCGCCCCGGCAAGATGTTTTGTCTGGAAGATCTCACTGGCCGCGAGATCTCCTCAGCCAGACTTCGCTCCGGCACCCCCTGATTTTGCCCCAATGAACTTCCTCACACAGCATTGTGCCCCGACGCAGTTTCTAGTTCAAATAATTGCACCCAGGCACAGTACTGGTTTTTCTGAAGAAAAAAAATTCTTTCAAAAATCCAAGCTATTTTTGGCCTTTTTTTGTAAAACTTGATTCCAATACTCCACATAGCATATATAACATGTATTTTGACTCGCATGGGCCTTCAAAATATTTAAATATCATAAATTGGACTTATTTTCCAAAGATTTCATTTTGGACGTCGGCGAACGTTTTAAATCGTTTAAAATGGACATTTATCGCCATAGACGTCAAACGACTTCCAATTCGATTCTAACATGTGTGTTTACATCAAACTTAGATGATTGGCCTCGTTTGACCTTCAATTACACCAATTGGCCAAAAATCACACACATTGGTATGATTTTTACCAACTTTTCAAAACTCAATACTTGAACACTATTTGAATTATTGTACACCATGTACATATAGCGTAACATATGCTCAATTAGCAACTTTGTATGCTTGTGTAACTTTTACACGCACCTTCCAAAATACTTTACAGATTATGATTTGGTTTACATACAAATCATAGCTTAATATTGTAACTTTCTTTAACAAATCATGCTTTAACCCAATAATGATCTTTTAATGCTATCTAGCATAAATTTTTATATGTATTCAACATAACCAACACTTTGAACTATGTTTACAGCCCTTCTATGAACTTATAACACATGATCATCCAATAATCATGCTTTATAGTCTTAAATATGAACATGAATAGTGCACCACCTTTGTTCTAGCAACTTTGAGCTTAGGGTTTCATGATTTACCAATCATATAGCACATATAACTTTACCCAAATCACATAATGAACACATATTTCCTAAAGATACATGCATGACTACTCTTAAACTTGAATTTAATCACATAAATGCTAGGTTCTCAAACAAGAACACTTTACTACCTTCTTGTAGCTCATTTTCTTTTAGCTATGAACCTTGCTAAGGTTGGATGATCCACTTTAATGATGGTTTTCACTTGGCTTGAACACTTCCTTGTAAACTCTTGAGCTCTCTAGCAAAACCCTGGCTTTATCTTCTTTCTCTTTTGAATACTTAGCAACTTTTGAATGATAGAAAGAAATATAAGCTCATACTTGAAATTTTCCTACATATATTAGTTGCATAAAATCTACAACAACTAACCATGCATTGGTTAGTTTAACCATGCATGGTTAGGGCATTCACGACAATACACATGGTTAGATGAGGACTTATTAGTCATTATACCAACATAAGACACCAATGTAAAATTTCCAACTTGTCAAGGGCGACATGGTCTTTATTACCAAAATCTAGAGAATTAAATCTCCTTTAATTCATAGTTTGCTTAATTTTAATCCAATTCAAGTTCATTTTGATCCAAAATTATTTCATTAGGCTTAAATTTTATTCCTCAAACAAATAATCCATAATTGGTATAGACACCCAAATTTTGCATTTGTACACTAACCTGGGCAGGAAGGCAAAATCGTCATTTCGCGTGGACCATGAAAAGGAATGATGGATTTCAGCACGGTCAGGACAAGCAAACACGAAAATGAATCAACATCAAATTGTCTGATCTAGGGATACGAAGTAATCCAGACAGACCGAAACGATCAATACATCTTACCAATAGTCCCCAAATTACGAGATACCAATAATACAACGAAAATGATGATTTAAGACTACGTGACACGAGAATCAAGAAAAGGAAGCTGGGCGGCCGCATATGCATCTGCGACCAACGACAATATGACATTTTTGTGGCTCAAGGAAACACACGGCAGTCGGGGAATCGGTGCAAACGGCGAGAGCAGGCAACCGTAGATGCACCAACGACTGTTCCTAGTCAGCTATACAACAACACTTGTTCAGCCGAGGAAATAAAGAAGAAGGAAAAGTTAGAGAGAGAATGTGAGACTTAGAGAGATAAACGCACGGATTGGGCTAAAAAAGGAGAGTCTGTCATTTTTTTTAGTGTCAATATTCATCCAATATGGTGTTATACCTTTGATATTGAAGTGTAAAGAGATTTTTGAAGTATTGCAAGGTGAAAAAAGGCGTTTCTTGAAGTTTTATCTTACATTTTTTCTTATGATTTCTTGTTGTTGGATTGCTTGGATGTAGTATCTTTTTATATTAAGTGATGATCCAAAGATTAGGGATGATTAATGAGGGTTCCATCGGAACGAAATTTCCTCCTAATGTCCCGATGTTATCCAAATGGTGATATATAGTTCATTGTATTAATATGTAGTTCATAGTGTTTAACTTGCAATTTTAGGTTATTGTGCTATAGTAGGAAATCTAGTGTTATTAAGTTTTTCTTTGTGGTGATTTTTGGGTTTGTGAGCCTAGGAATGAGATTCTTGTGATCAAATTCTGAAGATGGACAATTTGGTAATATAGTCATGACAATGGGCCTTTTATTGTATATATGTAAATTTTGGGCCTTAAAATGATATCTATATTAAAAATCGGGTTAAGGCCCCGTAATAGTGAAATATGTGATTTTGGGTGTTTGAGGTTATTTGGATGGCTCACATGCCCATGAATAGCCCTGAAACATTTTGTGAATGCTTGATTTGATTTACGACATGAAAAGGGATTTCAAAAGAAAAAAGGAAAAACGGGAAATATTTTCTAAAAGTGAATCAAATTAGGGTATTAGAATCAGAAGGCTAAAAAATTGAGAGTTGTAATGAGCGTCGATTCCTATTTAAACGAAAAGGCTGCAAACGTTTTCTTAAAGGTCATAAGAAATTGATTTTGTAAAAGTAAATGTCTTTTCATTAATCTTTGGTGCATAGGGTTAAAGAGCTCCTAGAAGTTGCCTTTATTTGATTTTATTCTACTGTCCAAAGGCAATGTATAGTCTCGATTCCTATTTGACGAAAGTTTAAAAAACCCTTATTCTATAAAAACGACACCTAATAAAAATCTCATTACTTTTAATCTATATCTATTATAAAACAAAGCCTTGGTGTATGGGTCAAAAGACGTTCAAAAACACTTTCCAAATAAAGCACGTTTTCTGTAAAAAAAAATCAAAGTAGCTTCTTATACAAAATTCACCACCACATTCATTTAAGCACACACGCACTTACACACATGTTTTGAGATTTTAAAAGAGTAGGAAAGCATCAAGATGGCGGTAAACCGTGTTTTCACGGAAGTCGGGGGGTGCCTAACACCTTCACCTCGCTTAAACAAGCCCTCGAACTCTATGAATCTCGGTTCGCAGACCAATTAATTAAGAGTCACATATGAGCCATTACGGTCACGAAAACTAAAACTCGGATGAGTTTGTACATCTATTTATAAATATACCAACTAGCAACTCTGGTCAAATTGACTCATCATAAAAATCGATCTTTCAAAACTCGTCGACACTTGTGCCGATCTTTTCCAAAAATGGCATCGTAATCAAAAGGCTAAAGTTGGAAAGGGTAATTATTAATAGGAGACGATTTTTCCGGCGTCGATAGCTAGCGACTCCCAAAATACTAGTCACACTTTAAAATTTTAATTTCCATTACCTAATTATATTCACTTTCCAGCATTTACAAAATTGATAAATTGCATATCATTACGGGGAACACCCGTGTTGTTTGTAAAGAAGAAGGATTGATCGATGAGACTTTGTATGGACTACAGAGAATTGAACAAAGTAATAATTAAGAACAGGAACCCGTTGTCAAGAATTGACGATCTATTTGATCAACTAAAAGGGGGAAGCACTTTCGTAACGACCCAATTCGACAAACCTTATTACCTTAAATTTTATATTTATTATACATTATCTTCCTAACGTCCCAATTTTGGTTCGTTAATAAATATTTAATCACATTGTTTAATCCGTTAATTGACTTTACATCATTAATTACCAAATTTTTTGGTACAATTTTTCTTTCAATCATTATATTAAAATATGTTGGCATTTAAAATCTTTACATCTCGATCCTAGTCCCTGGATCGCAACCTTTACATTTTTTTCTGTTACAAGTATTGTAAAGCTCAACATTCAAAATTTAATATTGTTTATATCCACACAAATATTCTTTGTTTCATAATTCATAATTAGATATATAATACTCTCTATCATAACAATTATCTTGAATAATCATAGTACACAATTTAACTCTACTCGTTCTGTCTGAACCCAATTTATATGTATGTACAGTACATCAATGTAAACTTCGCCAATTTACCCACATTGAATTATGATATTGGAAATATCATAATTATGTTAACAAAATTCTAGGGTAATCCATCTCTATCACATTCCGATATTCCTGACATTTGTTTCTTTACCTGCAAAAGTTTATATTATGCAAGAATGAGCGCTAGGGCTCAGCAAGTTCGACAGTTTACACCTTTCATGCTTCACGTAGCACATAACATATTGTGCTCTGTATATGTCATACATCATGTATTGTGCCTCTACCAAAGAAATATATAGTGTGTGCATCATATCTAACTCCAATTAACAATTACCTAAAGAGACATTGAACAATTTCACATATAGTCACATATTTGCACCGAAGGCACATAGCGGTCATATCAATAATGAATCACATAACACATAATTTTATATGTATTTGAACAAAAAGTTAATATATACTAACAGATAAACAATTAACATCAAGTAGTGAAGAACTTGTCTCGAGTATCACAATGTCCAGGTTTAACTTATAAGTACTGAGTTAAGTCACTCCAGCTTGTTCGTACCTAAAACCTTTATTCAAAATTCATAATTCACATTTCAGTGATATCTAAACACTAATTACCAATATCATACTATAAAAATATAAACAAATTTCCTCGGTCAATTCTAGACCATCGCGTAAGAACTATTATGCTTATTTATTAGCTAGTCAATATGCAACCTATAATATTCCGACATCTTATGAGTCTACTATACCTTCTAAAGTCTTTAGAATATTATTCTAGATTTTTCAACAAATTTTTCATAATTTTTGGATTATCCGACAAATTTCTATAATTATTTATATATATATAAACTATTATTTAATAGCCTTTAAAATATAAATAATCACTCAACATACTCTTGTATCCCCCCAAAACCATCAATATTTATCTTATATTATTACTAAAATTTCCACCAAGTTTCGTAATTTTTCAACATTCATAGAATTTGCCATGAATTTTCACTTATTTATACATTAACTTTAAATAGCCATAAAATACAATAAATACCCATGATCCACAATAATTCACCAAAATTTTTAGAAAAATCAGACATAATATTACAATATTTCTTTCCAGAAATGATTTTAGCACAAAATATTTTTAATAATTAAATTTTAATTTTTAATGCAATGAAACTTTCAAAATTCAGTAATTAGTATGTTTATCCGAAAATTACGAATCCTAAGTTCATTCCATATGAAATTTACTTCTCTACAACTTTGTAGAAGGAAAAAATGTCAAATTATGCACCAAAATGGACAGGATTAGGACAAAATCACGTTTCACTGTGATAAATCTTCCGAAATTCATAGAAATTAGCTCGTTTATCGAAAAATTACAAATTTTAAGTCCACTCCACACAAAATTTAATTCTTTACAACTTTGTAGAGGAAAAGTTTTCCAAATTCTACACCGAAATGAACAGAATAGCTATTGTCCGGGACTGTCCCTTTTAAATTCCAACAATTTATGTTTTTGATCAAATTTTTCCCACAATAATTACTCTAAACATCATATAATCCATAAATATACCTCCATAAATTATATAGAATAATTATTCTAATTATTTACTAATTTTTCACAAAATTATTTTGTCACTAAAAATACCAAAATAAATCAAATAACTAATTTTATACATTCCTTAAGCTTGGAAACTTTCCTTGGACGCTTGTTTTACACCTTGATGACACTAAAAAAAATTTCTCTTAGTGGAGATGGTGGTCACGAGTGGCAGTAATGGTGGTGGAAGGAGAAGAAAAGATGAGATGGTATGGTATTGCTAAGTAATTGTTAGTTATTATTATTATTATTCCAAGTATGGCTTAATTTTGTGAATGATTTTTTTGAAATTCACTCCAAGTCCACTGACTTGGAGTTAAGTCGTTAAAAAAATATCATGCACCGTTCCTAATTTAATACATTACGTAGTTATTTTGTGTAATAAATTTTTTGCATAATGTATGTAAAATATTTATTTTAATTCACCAAAATTCATAAAATAATTTATAAATAATATTTATACATTTTTCAGGTACTTTACATGACAATTTTTGTACACGCATAATAACATGCATGTAATTATATGAGGTAATTTATACCTCCAAAATTAATAAAATAACACATACTACTTATAAAAAGTAAATTTTCATACTTTTTCACTTCGTTACATGGTCAACATGTTTACGTTTCTAAAATATTATTCTCCATAATAATTAAAATAATTCTATCACACAATAAACGTAATTTTAATAAATTAAAACATTCATTATACTCATTTATTTTTCATTTCTGTACTACTTTACACACTTTATATATGAACTATATAATAAAATATTGTACCATTTGTACAATTATACTTCATTTCTTAATTAATGTACTCTTCTTATATAAATTATATAATCATTTTTATACAATTTATATAATTATTATTTTATTAATATTTACTTAAATTTCCTTATATAAATTACATAATTTATTATTACATAATTTATATCATTACTTTCTCCTCTTAAAATTTCTAAACTTTAATCATAATTATTGATTAATTATATAATCAATAATTTCAATTTTACTAATTTCCCTCTTTAGTTTTTCATTAAAAATGTGGATTAATTTAATTATTAATCCATTTACCTCCATAATCAATAAACTTTATAAATATAACAATTTATGCATTTTCACAACTATTTTAAATATTAACAATTTAAATGTATAATTACATGAAATTTCTCTTATTCTTCATAAATTGTTTTAAAATAATTTATTTACTCTTCAGTTATGTTAATTCAACACAATTTATCATCATCTCTGTACAAATTTAATTTACCAATTAAATCTCATCACACACTTTAAATCACATAAAATATATCAATCACAAATAATTTAAACAAGCTTGATAATTTTTGTTAATTAAATTCTTATTTAATATTATTAAAGAAATCCCAAAAATTCGGGTCCTCAAAATTTTTCAAAGATTAACTTAAGGACTGGTTATCATCAGTTAAAATTAAGGAAGGATGACGTAGCCAAGACGACATTTATAACTCATTACAGCCATTATGAGTTTCTAGTAATGTCATTTAGACTAACGAATGCGCCAGCCGCATTTATGGACATGATGAACATAATGTTCAAGCAGTACTTGGATAAATTTGTAGTTGTGCTCATTGACAATATTTTGATTTATTCCAAAACAAAATAGGAGCAC
This sequence comes from Hedera helix, assembly GCA_947179155.2. Taxonomy (NCBI): domain Eukaryota; kingdom Viridiplantae; phylum Streptophyta; class Magnoliopsida; order Apiales; family Araliaceae; genus Hedera; species Hedera helix. Next base: position 18,310,932 of record OX359266.1, on the reverse strand, counting down.
GCTGAACATTTAAGATTGGTGTTGGAGACATCAAGGATGGAGCAGTTATATGCCAAATTGTTGAAGTATGAATTATGGTTGGAGAAAGTTCAATTTATAGGTCATGTTATTGACAAGGAGGGAGTTTCAGTAGATCCAACAAAAGTGGAAGCAGCGATTAATTGGGAACAACCAAGGACGCTGACGGAGATTAGGAGTTTCTTAGGGTTAGCGAGTTATTATCGGAGGTTTATCAAGGACTTTTTAAAGATAGCAACACCGTTAATCAATTTGACAGGGAAGATAGTGAAATATGTTTGGACATAGAAGTGCGAGGTGAGTTTTCAAGAGTTAAAGAAAAGACTTAGTGTAGCACTTGTGTTAACTTTACCAGACGACACATGAGGTTTTACGGTCTATATTGATGCATCGCACAAGGGACTAGGTTGTGTGTAACGACCCCAAAATTAGGTTCCATAACCTCGGGTTTGGTTCTCACTATCTCAAATCATAATAACAACTAATTACATAGTCTTCATTTTATCTAGCGGAAAATACACATTTTTCCTTATAAAAAGGTAATACAATCTCAAGGTCTTTAACCTTAACATTTATCAAATCTATCTTAAGTGATTCATAAAAGATTTACAACATCCATTACATAATTAAACAAGTAAAACATCTATCATACATAATCCAAGCTTTGGCTTTTCCCTTACATTTGTCCTTTTTAGAGCATTTGGGCTTAGTTGAAAAATAAGTCATGATATAGCAAGGGTGAGCAATTAGCTTGCTTAGCAAGTTTAAGAACAAATAATACAAGATATATCATGATTGATTAGGAAATAACATCAAGAGTTTCAGCAATAGATAATAATTATGAAATAACATCAAGAGTTTCAGCAATAGATAATAATTATGAAATAACAAGAATTTAATTTTCAATGTAAAAGAAATGATTGAATCCTTACTACTGAATGGCATCTAAGGACTATGAACTACTGCTTAAGGTAAATTAGACATATATATGACACCTTGATAGTTTGGTACTCGAAGGGGATCAACCTCATGTACCCTATGTATATGCATAATATTCAAACATCTTACACAAAGGTTGGTTTCCCGAATATAATCCCCTTATCCAAGGTTGTTCGTTCTCAGTTTTACTATAAGAATCCGCACTAATCAATGATTTTGATAAGCTCTTAAAATATTCAAGTTGATGAATTTATATATGCAATGTCTAGTCGAAACAAAATTCTTAAACAATTCTTGAATTAATGAACTATAATTCTTACAAATGCACTATGTGCGAATACAACAACAATATGGATGTGGAATAATTTTAAATAATTAAGCCACTTAAAGCTCTTACAAAATTAAATACAAGTTTAAGTGTAGGAAACTTTTTCAATAATAATTTGAGTATGGTTAGGGAAATTGCAAAAATAAATGCAAGTTAAGGGTCAAAGAACTTGCCTCGTTTGTTGATTACACATAACCAATGCAATTTACTGTCCTTTGAACAGACCTAACAATTTATCAAGTTGATCTTTCAATTAGTATTATGTATAGGTTAATATAATAATATTTGTACATCTTAACTTAACTACACTTAATCACATACTTAAATAATTAATGTATATTAATCACTTAGAAAATATTATCATTATTTGATAATATTTTAATCACATAAAATCTATATTAATCATTTAATATAGTTTAGACTTCTATATAATATTATTAACCATTTAATAATATTTTATTCATTTTATAACATTATTACCTATTTAATAATAATTCATTTAATTGCTAATATTATTAATCATTTAATCATATTTTATTTATTTTCTAATATTATTAATTATTTAGTAATATTTTATTAGCTTTATAATATTATTAATTATTTAATAATATTTTATTTATTTTCTAATATTACTAATCATTTAATAATATTTTATTAACTTTATAATATTATTAATCATCTAATAATATTGTATTTATTTTCTAATATTATTAATCATTTAATAATATTTTATTTACTTTATAATATTATTAATCCTTTAATAATAATTTTTTTATTAATTTAATAATATTATTATTTATTTAATAATATTTTATTGATTTTCTAATATTATTATTCACTTAATAATATTTTAATGATTTTCCAATATTATTATTTATTTAATAATATTTTATTAATTTACTTATATTATTAATCATTTAATAATATTTTTTTCTTTTTCGTATTAAATTAACTATCTATTAGGTTTAAATTACATTTATTGGACCTAGAAATAATAAAATAATTTTTAGAACACTTTTTACTTTCTGACCCAACCCGGCCAAAACTGACCCGACCTGACTCGGTCTGGAATTAATTAAAATTCTGGAAACAGGCACTGTGCCCCGGCGTAGTATTTTGAACTATACGCTGCCTGGCGCCGTACTGTAGAAATATTTTTCAACTTTTCATAGATTTTCTAATTTTGACACTTTTGATTCAAACTTGCATAAAATGAAGCCTGTATCCAAATGACATCAAATCAGTTTTGTTATCTTCCTAACTTCTTGTTTTACAACATTTCATAGTTCGATCACATTTTCAAAAGCGTTTTGACATGAAATTTACGATCGATCCATCTAGGGTTTTTAAAATGGCATGGTTTGCGGTAAAATCTATAACTTCTTCATTTTTCTATATTTTTGAGAGATTCAAGTGGCGTTATCTTCATAACTTATGCATATAACTTTCTAGCCATAGAAATCAAATATCAAACTTGTATATCTCAAACTACCACAATAAATAACACATAGCTAACTAGGGTTTTATCGGTAAAACATTATATGAACTTTTCTTCCATTTATTTGCATATCACACATATGAATGCATGTAATAAACATACCAAACTATGAATCTACATATATATATATATATATATATATATATATATATATATATATATATATATATATATATATATATCATATCTTTAGACTTCTAGAGCATCAAAATAAGATTTGATCGGTTAAAAATATAATTTGACTATTTAAAACATATATAAATCATAGAAATGAAGTATTGAGGGTGTAGAGTACTTTTGAACCTCTTGGACTTGAATGATCTTCTTTTCTTGGCTATGAACTTTAATAGTGAATCCACCTTGACTATCCTCTAGCAATTTTCTTGATGGATTCTCAACTTATAAGAGTTCTCTCTATTTTTCTCTATAAAGCTCTCATTTTTCTCCCTTGGTGTTTTAGCAAATGACTAACCAACACAATGCATTGGTGAAGCACTCTATTTATAGCACTTCCTTAATCATCATCAACATCCACTAATCAACTAACATTGGTCAAATTAAAGGTTAATCTATATTACTATTGGATTAATTGACATGGTGAATGACTAGAGTTGTGGAGTGGTTGAACCACTTAGTCCTTAAGGAGATTTTCCAAGCAACCAAGCGCAACAAGCCACCCCCTTGTTGCTCTTCATATATATATATAAGAATTTTGTCCCTGGAATTATAAATTTAAAACTATTCAAAAAGATTCGGATAGTTATTCATCATCTTTTCTTCAAGTTCCAACGTAGCTTCCTCAGCGTTGTGGTTCCTCCAACGTACTTTGACCGAATGTATAACCTTATTTTGTAATTTATGTCTTTCCTATCTAATATCTGGAAAGGAATTTCTTCATATGATAAGTCTCTCTCAACTTATATCGGCTCATAGGATATGACGTGCTTGTAATCAAGCTTGTATGGCTGCAACACTGACATGTGAAACGCATTATGAATATGCTCCAGTTCAGGAGGTAAAGCTACCTCGTACGCTACTTCACCCACTGTCGTCAAATTTTCAAATGGTCCTATGAACCTCAGACTCAATTTTCCTTTCTTTCCAAACCTAATCTTCCCTTTTTTGGGAGATACTTTCATAAACACAAAACTTCCTATTTCAAAATCTCGCCTTTGTGGGTGTAGGTCTGCATATTTTTTCTGGCGATCTTGAGCTGCTACTAGTCGAGCTCTTATTACCTTAATAATTTATGTGATCTGTTGCAACAATTTCGACCCCAATAGTCGACGTTCCCTTACCTCATCCCAATATAGTGGTGTTCTACATTTCCTCCCATACAATACTTCATGAGGTGGCATGCCTATGCTTGTATGATAAATGTTATTATATGCAAACTCAACTAACGGTAGATGGTCCTCCCAACTACCTTTAAAATCCATCACACAGGCTCTGAGCATATCTTCCAATGTCTGAATTATTCTCTCGCTTTGCCCATCAGTCTGCGGATGATACGTTGTACTCATTCTTAACTACAATCCCATTCTTTCCTGAAGACTCATCTCAAATTTTGATGTGAAACGTGGATCCCTGTCTGGCACAATTGATACCGGGACCCCATGTCTTTAAACTATCTCTTTAATATATAGCTTGGCCAACTGATCCAAACTAAACTTAATCTTGATCGGCAAAAAGTGCGTTGACTTTGTTAATCGAACAATAAACACTCATATCGCGTCGTATCCTTTCGGTTTTGTTGGAAGTCCTACCACAAAATCTATCGTGATATGCTCACATTTCCATTCAGGAATCTCTAACAGCTGTAATAACTCGCTTGGTTTATGATGTTCAGCCTTTACCCTCTAACAAGTTAAGCATCGGCTAACACATTCTACGACCTCCCTTTTCATATTTGACCACCAAAAATATTGACGTAGATCGTGATACATCTTTGTGCTACTCGGATGTATCGAGTATCTCGTATTGCGGGCCTCTTGCAAAATCTTCTCTCGTAATTCAGGCACTAACAGTACCCAAACATGATTTTCAAACCTTAGCAATCCTTTGCTATCCACCTTGAACTTGACCTCCTCCTCATCAGTCCTCCTCTTTCTTATTCTGCCACATTCTTCATCTTTGTCTTAAGCCTCTTTCACTTTATCTAACAAGATTGGGCTCGCTTCCATCCTAATTACTCTTTTAGATTTTTCACCTCCAAATCCATTCGAGCCATTTCTTTTACCAGTTCTTCCTGGTCTGTCAATACAAACAACTTTTCTCTGCTTTTTCTGCTTAGAGCATTTGCTCCTATATTGGCTTTGCCGAGATGATATAGAATCTCACAATCATAATCCTTGATCAATTCTAACCATCTCCTCTGCCTCATGTTTAACTCTTTCTGTGTGAAAATATACTTCAGATTTTTATGATCTGTGAATATCTCACATTTTTCCCCTTATAAATAATGGCTCCAAATTTTAAGGGCAAACACTACCACTGCCAACTCCAAGTCGTGGGTAGGGGGCTTCTCATAATCTTTTAATTGCCTTGATGCATACGCAATGACCATGTTATTCTACATAAGCACACAACCTAGTCCCTTGTGTCATACAACACTATAGACCGTAAAACCTCCCATGTCGTTTGGTAAAGTTAACACAAGTGCTTCGCTAAGTCTCTTCTTTAACTCCTAAAAACTCTCCTCATACATCTCTGTCCATACATATTTCACTGTCTTCCTTGTCAAATTTGTCAACGGCGTTGCTATCTTTGAAAAATCTTTGATAAATCTCTGATAATAACCTGCTAGTCCTAAGAAACTCCTATTATCCGTCGGTGTCCTTGGTTGTCCCAATTAATTACCACTTCCACCTTTGTAAGATCTACTGAAACCCCCTCCTTGTCAATAATATGACCTAAAAATTGAACTCTCTCCAACCAAAATTCAAACTTCAAAAATTTGGCATATAACTACTCCTTTAATATCTTCAACACTAACTTTAAATGCTTAGCTTGCTCCCCTTCAATTTTAGAATAAACTAAAATGTCGTCAATAAATACCACTATAAATTTATCCAAGTATTGCTTGAATATTCTGTTCATCATGTCCATAAATGCAGTTGGCGCATTCGTCAGTCCAAACGACATCACCAAAAACTCATAATGACTGTAACGAGTTCTGAATGCCATTTTAGGTACACCCTCCTTCCTGACTTTCAACTGATAATAACCAGTCCTTAAGTCAATTTTTGAAAAGTACTTTGCCCCTTTTAATTGATCAAATAGGTCGTCATTACTAGCAATGGGTACTTATTTTTAATCGTTACTTTGTTTAACTCTCTATAGTCCATACAAAGTCCAATCGATCTATAATTCTTCTTTACAAATAGCACAGGTGCCCCCCATGGAGAAATACTCGGCTGAATGTACTTTCTAACCAATAATTCATGTAACTAAACCATCAACTCCCTCATTTCTACCTGAGTCATCCTATATGGCATCCTATATGGTGCCTTTGATATCGGTGTTGTCCTCGGTACTAAATCAATCACGAACTCTATCTCCCTATTTGGCAGAAGACCTGGCAGTTCATCTGGAAAAACATCCATAAACTCTTTAACTACTAGTATTTGTTATATCTTACACATCCTTTCCTCAGCAGTTTCTTGGCCTGCATCATCGTCAGACAACAAGATTGTCTTGACAACTTGCTACCATAAAATACGACATTTGACATATTTGGTGTCTTAAGGTGTATACACTTCCTCTGACAATCAATTACCGCTCCATGGTTAAACAACCAATCTATTCAAAGTATAACATCAAACTCCCCAAAACGTATCAGAATTAAATTCACACTCAACTTCTAACCCCTGATTTCGACATAATAATTTCTATGCATATATTCTACAAAAGTCACTTCTTTATTTGCAGCTTTTATATTCATAGGGTTTTCTAACTTTTCTCTAGGAAATTCTAACTGTTTACCGAAATAATCAGACACAAATGAATAGGTAGCACCCAAATCAAACAATACATAAGCATTTATATTATTGATCAAAATAATACCTGACACCACTGTTTCAATGCCACGACGTCTTGCACTATCATGTTAAAAGTTCGTGTTGTTGGCTTATTTTGTTGTAACGGCCCTCCAATGGTAAGCTTACTGTTGTTTTCCCTGTATCCATTCCCTCCATCACTCTTCCTCTTCGAACAATCCTTGATCTGTTGGTCCACAACTCCACATGAAAACAACCTCCCTTCTTAGGTTTGGGACAATTAAGGGCGATATTTCCTTCTTGCCCGCAATTGTAGCAGACGTTCTTACCTTTCATACACTCCCCTGAATGATTCTTCCCGCACTTACTGCACTTGTTCCCTCTCTTCTGATCATTTCCCTGGGGTGTCCCGAACTGTTGTTGTTCCATTTGCGCTTGTTGTTGTTGTTGCCTCCAATACTATTATTCTTATTTTCACCCTCACTCCTCTTTTTATTCATTTAAGTATAACTCCTCGTTCCCTCCTTCAGCTATGATTGATTTCTATAGTAAAGTTGATAACGAATCAATCTGCAGCATTGCTACCTTGTTAAATATCCAATGTTTCAAACAATTTTCAAATCTTCTGGCTTGCGTTCCTTCGTGTCTACCTAATGCGGTGCGAACCTGACCAACTCATTAAATTTTGTCACATACTCAAGTACCGACATATTCTATTGCTTTAGTTCTAAAAATCTAACCTCCATTATGCTTTTCATACTTTTGGGAAAGTAGTTCTCATCAAATATCTCCTTATATCTCGACCATGACACCACACCTTCTCTAGCCCTATTCTGATTAGCTTCCCACCAGAAATTGGCCTCCCCCTTCATCATTCCCCTAAACTCTGGTGGTCCGACTGCTTTGAGGTCCTTGAAATTTGCCAACTAATTCTGCGGTGGTGGCAGATTTCCTACTACTGGATGTCGATTCTACATTGCCTCTGCTAACATATCGACAAAGTTTTGCATTTGGTCTACATTGCGTCCCCCCATGTCATTGTTAACTGATTCTTCTACTCCTTGGTTTCTTGGTTGTTGTCTACGTGGCGGCATTTGCTGTTATAAACAAAAAATTAAGTTATTATATATTTTTTTATCTTTTCACTTTTATTTTATGGCTTAAGCAATTTTAACTAAAGTACAAGCAATCATCTCAATACATATAAACATAAACATGATTGCATTTATATTTATATGCTAAAACAATAGTGCATAGCACCTTACATCATCAGCATATTGTTATAAATGCCTTTATCCCCGAAAAGCTACAAAAGATGGGATCTAACGCCCACATATCCCATAATTTCATGGAGTTGGGATTTGCAACCATGTTAACCCTATATTAAAACAAAAGTAAGGTTCTACAGCATCTACATACATACAACATCATAACATAACTACTACTAATGACTTCGCATCCCCCTCCGAATTGCATCATCGTACTCTTCATCCCCTATGGCCATCACCACATTCCTACTGATAGTGTGCATTGATTGGCCCTCCCCAGTTGGGTAGTAGTGCACCCTGCTCTGAAATCTACTGAATAAATAGTGATAAACATAACTGAGCCTATCGATCCTCCCCCTCTTTTCGCGGACCTCGTCCTCCAGCTTCAACATCTGCCCATGTGCTGCATCTCTTCGAGCCTCCATCTCAATCCTATCCTCTATCGCCTCCTGCCAATGGGCATGGATAGCCCGTTTCTCTGCCTACACTTACTGAACCTTTAGCTCAGCCTCTGCTAACCTAGCCTTAGTTGCCGCTAACTTAGCCTATAGCTCAACATCCTGATTAACTAATTGATGGGTTAGTAACCCAAAGTGTTCCACGGAGTCCTTGTATCCCTGTACCTGCTCCTCCAGACCTGTTATCCTCTCCTTCAGCTCCGTGTTTTCGCCAGAGAACTGATAAGCTACTGACTTGTACTGATCCTCCATATGCTAGTGGGTTAAATTCCCCTCCTCTAAGTACTGGAATCTTTCCTCCAACTCCTCATTCCTCATAGTTAGCCCCTCGATAATTTCATTGGCAGTAGTGCCTATTGTGAGGCCCCTAAATTTTGGGTTCTAATTACCCGAATCCAGTCATCACGATCCAATACAAACATCCACCACTAAACAACATACAATAACTAAATGCGGAATAATAAACATATGTTGTTTATGCAAAAGGTGTTACTACTCCCAAGATACAGTAACCTTACAACAAAAGTACACAAATACCCTTAATAAAGTACTTAGGGTTTACATTACATAACAACTAATTTAGCTAACTAGAAAGCTGCATCCTAAAGTCTATCATTTCATCTTTTCCTTACCCTTATTCTTCCCAGAAGTCTCGGGTTTCGTTGCAATAAGGTTCATGATATAGCAAGGGTGAACAACTAGTTTACTCAACAAGTTTAAATAACAACAAGAGACAATATATCATGAATGAAAGGAAGTAGCTGAAACAATCCAACAATATGAATAACATAAGCAGGAATAATGACTTGTTTTTAGAATCAAGATAGTCAAGTAGACTATGAAATATAAACTTCCATTGGAGTCAATAGTTGGTTGACCCAATGGTTACTACCAGAAATATGTACTTGAGGGGATCAGCCTCTCGTACAATATGTGTATGCATAACATTTAATTTTCGTATTTTGTACTTGATATTAGATATAGGGTACTCCCTTATAATAGGGAGGTGTTTATAATAGTCTAAGAATTCACATCTTCAATGATTTGGATAGCTTTTAAAATCTTTAACATAAATGTCTAGCCGAACAATGGCTTAGACCTCCTTTGAACAGTTCTTTAAACAATAGAATGTTAATAAGGTACAAGTTAAAGACTGTACAAGCTCAAGTACACCAAGTACGAAAACAATAACGTCGATGTGGAGTAATTCTAAAGTAATTAAACCACTTAAAGCATGCTTGGAATTATAGTTCACGCTTAAATAAATAACTTGCTCATTGAAATAAGTTTAAAGATAAGGGACTTGACTGTCTGCTCAACTACAACAAACTAGTTTTAATTAAATGGCTTTAAAGGACCTAACATTAATCAAGTCGGTCTAACAATTAGTACGACATATGCTAACACATTTGTATGCTGGCACATTTGTATGCTTACTACGAACTTATCTAACAAATAAGTTTAACACATAATTCACATCATTTAACGTACTAACATTAACCCTATAGACACGTAATCACACTTAGGTTAATGATTTAATAACTTAGGAGTATTCGTCCTAAGTATTAAACACTTAAGGAACATTTAAACAATTTAATATAATTGTTTAATTGGTGAATTATTAAATACATTATATTTAATTAACTCTTTCTTTATTTAATTAATATTTGTTATTAGTTAAATAGTAATTAATTAACTACCTTTAGTTATTATTTAGTTATAAATAATGACTAATGAATCTTACTTAATAATTTGTTTATTTATTTTAATGCTTCTTAATTATTACATAAGATTAATTAGATAATAATTAATTATTTAACTTTATTATAATCTTATATAATTATTATTTAATCTTAATTAAATAATACTTAATTAATTAATTAATTAATTAACCGTACCTTTCTTTAATTATTATTTAATAATAATTAATTACTTAATTATCCTTATTTATTATTCAATATAAATAATAAATAATTAAAGTATTAACTTGATTTATCTTTAATTATTATTTATTAACTAAATAATAATTAATGACTTCTAAAATCTTTTTATTTAATATAAATCAACTAATCAATTAACTAAGTAATTATCCCCACTTATTATTTAATTTAAAGAAATTAAATAATAGTTTACTAATTTAAATCCTCTTTAATTATTATTTAATGTAAAATAAATTGACAATTAATTGTTTATTTAATTTAATTATTTAATGTCAAATAATAATTAATTTATTTATCCTTATTTATTATTAAATTTTTAATTAAATAATAACTAATTAATGAAAATTTTATTTTATGTAACTTAACCATAAATTTAGCTAACTAGATTAATATTTAAAATATTTAAATATTAATCATAATGAAAAATATAATCCTCAATATCATTTTATTATTATTATTTTTTTTGTTATAATTTTTTAAATTAATTAAATTATATAGAATGACAATCCTGTAAATAATTTGAAAAATCGAACTGAGGGCAATTTTGTAATTATACTGAAATCCGAACGGAGGGGCAGTTTAGTAATTTTGCCGAAAATTTGCTCCCGCACGTATCGCGTGTTTAACAAAAGAAACGTCCCAAAACGGTGTTGTTTTGAAGAATCCCGGAACTGGCTCTTGCACATGACGCGTGGGTTAAGGTTTTTATACCCTAAAGGACGCTGTTTGGCTCCGCATCCGGCAGCATACTGCTGGCGCGCAATGCGCAACCACCCTTAATGAAAATTATACCTTCCAGTAAACTTTAACCCCTCAAAAAAAATCCAAAATAATTACCAATCACTTAAATATCAATTTATAATATGAAAATTTAAGTACCCATGATTTAATTCCATATTTTTCATCAAAATTATGGTACCACATAAACTACTACAAATCATAACTTTTTATGTATAACTTATTTTTGAGTGATTCAAACCTTATTTTTCTCATGATTTAATGTTCTATAATATTAGAACATTAAATCTAAATCTCATGAAAATATTTTTGGTCATTATTTCAAGACTTGTTTACATACTACCAAACACATATTTTTAGCATACAAATTATACCAAAATACAAACCAAGATTATTAAACTCAAGTATGACATAAATACAACTACTACACATTATTAACTATATTAACATGCTTAAACAAACATGTTGGTTTATTTAATTTAAAAATAAAGCTAGATTTTAAATAACCATTACCTTGTTTTAGTGGCTATTTTCCCTTTTCTTCCAAAATAGTTGATGAATGAAGGCATGAACAATATGAACTCTTCCTCTTTCCTTTTCCTTGTTCTCTCAAAATACTTACTCTCACAAGCTATTTCTCTCAAACTCTCTCTTTTGGAGTTGAACAAGTAATGAAGTGTAAATGCCTTACTAATGCAAGTATACTTGTACAAAATATTAGATACACATACTATATCTAATAATCTAGACCATCATGAACTTATCTTGGATATTTGCACAAGAAATGGCTTAAGGACTTTAGTAGGTGAAAAGAGGGATGGTCCATGTACTTTATAAAACAACACAAGCAACCATAATTTAAATAAAGGAAAAATAAAATTAAAAAAAATCATTTTACTCCCTCAATCTCCTATACACGGCTAATGGCAAGTAATTTGTCCCAAAACGATGGTGACATTCTCACTTTTTTAATAAATAATAAGTTACACAATTAATTCCAAGTGGGCTTATACTTTGGACTTCATTTAATATCCAATGAACTCTTATTAAATGACTTGGACTATTATTTAGTCGAGTCCATTTAATTTATTATTGGACTAATTAATATAATCCAAATGATTGGTTATTAATTTTGTTACACATTAATTATCTCATCCATGATTAAATAATAATTAAATTGATTAATTAATTAATTACTCTAGCACATTAGTCTTAAATTACTAAATGGAATAATAAATATTATTATTAACATTTCACATTGTTTACATTAATTAATAATCATATTAATTAATTTATCAAATTTAATTAACTCATTATATTCAATTTAGTTGAATATTTAATTAATAGGAAACTTCACAATTATTTTGATATTAAAACTTTAAAGTTTTTCACTAATTTAATTAACATATTAGTGACCCTCTTTAATTAACTCAAGCAATTAATCACATAATCATTTAATCACGTAATTAATTAATCACACAAAAAGATTTAAATAACTTCGTAAAACTAACTCGTTAGAAATTAAATTAATAATTTAAATAATAATGACGTGAAAATTCTAGGACATTACACCTATACCATCAGCTGACTCCTCCTCCTCAGACTCTGACTCGGCCTCATTCTCATTGTAAAGCCTCATCACCCCACCTCTGACGGGCTCCTCTCTATCCCACATCTTTGATCAGACTCTGGATCCTCTATCGGTGCAACCACCAACGACTGTGCAGTATTCATGTGGATATCAATGAAATCCTTCTCAGCTATGTGACTAGACTGTACAATCTCAGGCATCTTACAATCACACAAATAACACGACATCAGTATCACAATAAAATATATTCATTAATGTAATGAAAGTATATTTAATTGTGTTACTACTCAACTTAATGAATTTCCTCTATTCAACTCCTATAATTCTAAACGACTTGACTCCTTTAAGGTTATATCCTAAAGTTTCGCAACTTAGAGTTTTATAACCTACAGCTCTGATACTAACATGTGACGATCCCAAAACCAGGTTCTATAACCTCGAGTTTGGTTCTCACTATCTCAAATCATAATAACAACTAATTACATAGTCTTCATTTAATCTAACAGAAAATATATATTGTTCCTTATAAAAAGGTAATATAATCCTAAGGTCTTTAACCTTAACATTTATCAAATCTATCTTAAGGAATTCAAAAATGATTTACAACATTCATTACATAATTAAACAAGTAAAATATCTATCATGCATAATCTAAGCTTTGGCTTTTCCCTTGCCTTTGTCCTTTTTAGAGCATTCGGGCTTAGCTGAAAAATAAGTCATGATATAGCAAGGGTGAGCCAAAGAACGTACATTGATTCGTTGATATGTGCTAGGCTTGATGTTGCTTATGTATGATAAGCAGATATCAGTTCAATTTTGGAGAAGAATATTAGAAAATAGTTTCTAATGATAGGTCTGATATAAAACTAGAGGGTTTAAAAAACTAAAGTTTGTTCAAACTAATCAAGATAACAGTATATCCATTTCAGGTATCATGATTACCGTGAACGGTGCTGCAGTGAGTTGAAAATGTTCTAAACAACAAAGAGTTGTTGACTTAGTGATAAATGCGTAGTAAATAACTATTAGTGAAGCTGCAAAGGTGATTGTTTGGTTCAATAAGTTCATTAAAGAACTTATAATGGTTTTTAGTGTTAAAGGAGTTTAACTCGCCAAGGAATCTAGGTCTCGTCTGAAATCCAAACATGTGTTGTAGCACTTTCATCTGATTAGATGAATCATTGAAAATGAGACGACACCATAAAGATGGTAGACATTCAGAATATCATTACATATCCATTAACTAAAATATTTCCTAAGTAATTTGTACGCCACTTAGAGAAGAATGGTATAGAGATACCAAAGGGAGATTGACTTTAGTGCAAGTGGGAGATTGAAAGTAGTATGCCTTCAAGCCAATCACATTTGATGTGATAAGTATATACTTTGTAATCCTGTTCATTTATTAATAAAAGTATCAAGTCATTTCTTTATTCATGATTAATTACTTGAATTAATCAAATGGATAAACCCATAGTTTTCGAGAAATACTTTTAGAACCATGATAAGGATCATGTCAATGAGATCTAAATTCAAGATAGCTCAAAACTAAAATTATTCCTAATCTTTGGATCACTAAAAAAAGGATTAGTAGATCCGGATAGATTGATACATACTATGATCGCTCTTATGAAAAAGATGATTGATCTCATAATCATTTGTGTAAAGACACTAAAGCAAGTATGTAGGTGCTTATTAGAGAATAAGTTCACTGAACGTGACTCGCTCAAGAAACACCTAATGGAGTTTTAGTTGTCTGTCAATATTAGTTCCTTATATGATAGTCGTATAAGTGATCCTTGGACTTGAGATCATCATAGTATCTTGTGTGTACTAAGTTATATTTTGACATATTCCTTAAGACCTGTTGGTATATCAAAGGATATGCTTGGGTATAATAAGGTACACATGGAGATAGATGAATGATCAACAAAAGATCAACCACTTCTAGTAAAGGGAGAGAATGTCCTACGCGATTCAATAAGTGACAACTCAGAAATCCCTGGCCAGGGTTGAATGGAATTAGAAAGGAGTTTCTAATTTACATTAACTAGAGTTGTGTATTTGTGAAATGAAATGCATATGATCAAATAAATAAGACTTGACAGAAATTTCGTGCCTTATATTTGAATTGTATAGTAGAAGGATTGAATTATACGGTAACTATTCGCTGAAAGGTTCTTTTACGATCAAATGTTGAAAACTATATTATCTGGAATGTCGACTAATCGCTAAATGAGCCTACCCTTATTGTGGAATAATTATTTATTTTGAATTAAAGAGTTAATTTGTAATAAATGAATTAGAATTGCTCTAATTTATTTATTATACAACCGATTTAATATGGAGAACCTGAAGGGTCACACCGTAAAAGAGTAATATTTATCTTAGAAGTGGATGGCATAATCGTAATAATAAATGAAGTATATTTAATTTATACTATGGTGATAGAATAAATTAAATATCTTAATATTTATAATTTAGTATTTTAGAAATACTAATTATAAAATTAATAAGAGGAGTCTTATTATTATTATTACTATTATTATTATTACTAGTATTATTATTTAGTTCCTAAATGGTTTAGGAATTAATTAATAAGTAGTTGTATTATTGTAAATAATTAAGTTCCTAAATAGTTTAAGAATTGTAATTATAATAATTAATTAAGTTACTAAATGGTTTAGTAATTAATTATTAAGAAGTACTCTCATTATTAAATAATTAAGTTCCTAAATGGTTTAGAAATTATAATTAATTAATTTAGTTCTTAATTAAATTAGAAATTAAATTAAAACCCTAATCCTAAATAGTTTAGGAGGGTTGACTAGATCTATAAATAAGAGGAGTCTTATCATAGATCAAGTTTACACACTCTTTTATTAGAATGGAGAGAGTACTCCATAATTTTCTACATCTAAGGAGTTAGATAGTGGTGTGATGTCGCAAGCACCCAAAAATAAAATCTTACTTTGGAAAAATAAATATGTAGTAGTGCAAGTAAGAGTCGATCCCACAGAGAATGATTAATTTAATTTTATGTTTTCGCAAACAAAAGTTGGGGGTTTTTAATTAAAGAGATAATTTAAATAAAATTAACTAAAATAAATATGAAATAAATAAATAAGAAGAAAAAGCCTTGGTTTAAGTTAATATCCACCATCAAGAATTTACAACTGATCACTGATGCAAAAATAAATCAATTAATATTTTAAAGATTCACCGTAGAAAGAACTACTCGCAGGTGGAATAATTTTTCTCCTCTCTCCTTAATTTTAGATAAGTAGAGCCACGTGGTCTAAATACCCTTACTATTAAATAACCCCCGGCACGTGCTAAAGATTTAATTTAATAGCAGCATAAAGAATTAGAGAGATCGTTGAACTAAACAACACAAGCCACGTGTTTGCATTTAATTTAGATGAATATTATTCCTAAGATAAAATAATCTTTTGATCTGCAAAATAATTATTAAACTTAGTTGCTTCACAAATAGCAGTAGATTAATATGAATAATAAACTAGTAGTACTCCTAGCAATTAAACAAATTAATCATAAAATTAAGCATAGAAGAATATTCAATAATCAAAATATAAATTGAACAATTAAAATAAATTAGATCTCACAGTGGATAAATCTTGATGGCTTCAATCACTTAAACCAAGAAAAAAATAATTTAGCTACTCATAATTGTAGAGAACACTAAAGAATAGAAGAAAGAATTTTATTCTAAGAAAAGTTGTGTCTTACAATGTGTATCAAGCCCTCTATTTATAGGCTCCAAAATCCTCCTAAACCTAGTTGGAATTAATCTTTCCAAACCCTAATAGGATTTAAAATACAAATAAAAATAAAAGAAAAAAAAAATAATTATTATTCTAACCCTAGTTGGAATTAAAATCCAATTTGGAATCAAAAAAATAGCAAAATCCCGAAATAATCTGTTTTGTAGCAATTTCCGCGCAAACAAACAAGACTTAACCTCAGCCTTGACCGGGTCAACGCGGTAACCGCGTCAGGTGACGTCAGCGACACGTCCGCGCATTGCGCGGGCGTTATTTTTTTTCTTCAACTGCATTTCCAAACGACGTCGTTCCATACGCGGTATAATTTACTCGCGCGCAATGCGCGCAGCCAAGTTTCCGGAATTTACGATTCTGCCACCGGTCTTTTGCTGAAATTACACCCATGTCCCTCCGCGACTTTTCTTCCTTAATTACGACTTTGCCATTAGCGTGGTTATTTACCGAAAATGCCATCAGAGTTTTGTGAATTTTTCAGATTTACCCCCAAGCTTTATTTTTCCTACAAAATAAAATATAAAAATAAATAAAAATAATATAAAAATACTAAAAATCCTAAAAACACATAATAATAAATAAAACACCTAAAACACTAAAAATACTTAAAAACTCACAAATAATTAAGTATAAAAAATACCTAATAAATTGATATAAAATCGACTTATCAAATACCCCCACACTTAACTCTTTGCTTGTCCCCAAGCAAAACAAGAATAAAAACTATAAAATTAAAACAAATATCCAAACAACTTACTTGAGCAATAGATCAATATAAACTTCAACATTAGCCTCAAAGATTTTTTAAATGATAACTCAAAGAAAATTTCAAAAATATGCAAAGATCAAAAATTTCAACATATTTATTAATCTTACTCTAGTCAAGACCTTTTGTGTGTGTGAATCCAAATGTATCAAATTAATTAAAACTCAGATAAGTCTAGGTTATTAATTACTTTATAAAAGATATATAATAAAACTCAAAATACTTATTTATCACATCACTTTTAGCTAATACAGACAAATATAAAGCAGAAGATCAAAAGGTTTTAATCAATTATATACACTAGGATTATTAATATCATTTTTTTTTTCAAATTTTTTTTCAATTTTTCTCTTTTAATGGGTGCATTTTATGCTCCATCCCATTTTCTTTCTTTCTTCATTTTTTTTTTTCACGGTGAGTGCATTTTATGCTCCATCTCACCAACGAGTGCGTTTTACGCTCCATCTCGCTTTTTCATGTGTTTATGAGTGAGTGCGTTTTACGCTCCATCTCAACCCACCACAAGATTTTTCTTTTCAATAATAATCCTAGAAAAATTACCTAAATCATCTCTTCCAAATTATATTTTGCTTCATATTTCACTTCAACTAATGATCAAATAAGATATAGAGTTCAAAAATATCTTTCATAAGCATTTAACCATTTAAACTTTTTCTTCATTAAAATTAGCTTAAACAAATGGATATAAGTGCATAAAAATTTAAAGGATCTTAAATAAAATAATAATCAATAAAAAGTCAAAAATTTAAACTAAGCAAAAATTTATCATTTTTCCAAGAGTTATTAGATAAAAATCAAAATTTTATCATTGGCTAAAAATTAAAATTCCAATTAACTCATTGCTCAAGCGACACATCCTAAAAATAATAAAAAAAATAAAAAAACTACCCCATTTTCGTAGGAAACACGGTTACACTTAGCATGTGCAACAAGCCTTTAAACCCCAAGGTTACCCCAAGTGGACGAGTTTTGTCTCGTGAGGGTTTGCAGTGAATTTACCCACAAAATTCAAATTTTCAAAATTTTTTAAAATTCCCAAAGAATAAAACAATTGTTTTTTAAAAAAAAAATAAATAAATAAATAAATAAATAAAATAAAACAAAAATTTCCTAAAAATAAAACAAATATCCTAAATCCCTTCCCCCACACTTAAAATTTACATTGTCCCCAATGTAAAATAAAATGCAAAGAAAAAGACACAAATAACTATAAAAAGGAAAAGGAAAAGAAATGCAAATCTGTTTTCTTGGGTTGCCTCCCAAGCAGCGCCTTTATTTATTGTCATTGGCTTGACAGCAGACCAAAGTACTACGTCACTCCAACTTCATGAATTTTGAGTATCCCATCCATCACGTTATTCTTCATAGGTAGATTCAGTCTCCCTTGCACGGGACATAAACGTGTTACTCCCTCTTCAATGAATAGACATTTAAGATGATTGGAGAGAGCCTTTATATTCGGAATGGGATCCTGCAAAACAAAAGATGAAAATTTATTATGAGTAACAGGCAATGGAATGGAAATTATTGCATTATTATCAAAAATCATTGGCAAAGAATTTAATGGAGCTTCAGCCTCCTTCAAATCTGATTTCAGCTCAATTGTTTCTTCTTCCAACTCCAAATTGTTGGTAATTGCAATGTCTAACTTTTCCTTGTTTATCTCCTCAACAATTTCCTCCACCTTAGGCATGTCATCATAAACAATAACATCATTGTCTATAGAAACACTGTCTGCTTCATTGATGTTGTTTTCTTTCTCTTGCTGTGACAATGGAGGAACTGTCTTTTCTGGATCTTCACTTCTTAACACTAGTGCACTTGTATTCTCCATTGGATTATCCATCGTTTGAGAAGGTACTTGCTCAAAACTTTGCTCCTCCAATTGATCGATTGTCGTTTGTCCCATTGAAGTACCCAAACGCTGAATAATTGCATTATTTTCTTGAATTCGTGCCTGCATGTCTTGTTGAAATTGCAAATTATCCTGTCGTAATTGTAAAGTGTTAGCCTCCATTAATTTAAGCATATCTTCTAAAGACATATCAGAATAAAGTGATTGGCCCTGTTGTTGTTGGGGATATGGTTGTATGTATTGTTGATAGCTTGAAAAATTCTGATTTGCGGCCGGATTCATTGGTGGATTCTCATAGCCAAAATTAGAATGATCCATCCATCTTGAATTATACGCGTTTGAATAGGGATCATATCTCCATTGGGGTTGACCAGGAAAACCACTTGCTATATTGGCTTGTTCATAGGACTCCTCTCGAAGAATGGGGCACATATTAGTCGGATGTCCTACCACCGCACAAATCCTACAAGCTTCCATTCGTTGTGTACGATCTGCAGCCATTTGATAAACAAGAGAAGTTAAGGTATCAATTTGTTGCTCAAGAGAAGAAATAGTGACCTCATTGACATAATCATGCCTCACTTCCATCCTTAACCTGCACAACTAAATTAAATTATGAAAATCTAAAAACATAAAATCTAAAAAATAAAAAAAAATTACTAAATTAGATACATATTTACAAAAACACCAAATTAAATTAAAATCATTCCCCGGCAACGGCGCCAAAATTTGGTGTGATGTCGCAAGCACCCAAAAATAAAATCTTACTTTGGAAAAATAAATATGTAGTAGTGCAAGTAAGAGTCGATCCCACAGAGAATGATTAATTTAATTTTATGTTTTCGCAAACAAAAGTTGGGGGTTTTTAATTAAAGAGATAATTTAAATAAAATTAACTAAAATAAATATGAAATAAATAAATAAGAAGAAAAAGCCTTGGTTTAAGTTAATATCCACCATCAAGAATTTACAACTGATCACTGATGCAAAAATAAATCAATTAATATTTTAAAGATTCACCGTAGAAAGAACTACTCGCAGGTGGAATAATTTTTCTCCTCTCTCCTTAATTTTAGATAAGTAGAGCCACGTGGTCTAAATACCCTTACTATTAAATAACCCCCGGCACGTGCTAAAGATTTAATTTAATAGCAGCATAAAGAATTAGAGAGATCGTTGAACTAAACAACACAAGCCACGTGTTTGCATTTAATTTAGATGAATATTATTCCTAAGATAAAATAATCTTTTGATCTGCAAAATAATTATTAAACTTAGTTGCTTCACAAATAGCAGTAGATTAATATGAATAATAAACTAGTAGTACTCCTAGCAATTAAACAAATTAATCATAAAATTAAGCATAGAAGAATATTCAATAATCAAAATATAAATTGAACAATTAAAATAAATTAGATCTCACAGTGGATAAATCTTGATGGCTTCAATCACTTAAACCAAGAAAAAAATAATTTAGCTACTCATAATTGTAGAGAACACTAAAGAATAGAAGAAAGAATTTTATTCTAAGAAAAGTTGTGTCTTACAATGTGTATCAAGCCCTCTATTTATAGGCTCCAAAATCCTCCTAAACCTAGTTGGAATTAATCTTTCCAAACCCTAATAGGATTTAAAATACAAATAAAAATAAAAGAAAAAAAAAATAATTATTATTCTAACCCTAGTTGGAATTAAAATCCAATTTGGAATCAAAAAAATAGCAAAATCCCGAAATAATCTGTTTTGTAGCAATTTCCGCGCAAACAAACAAGACTTAACCTCAGCCTTGACCGGGTCAACGCGGTAACCGCGTCAGGTGACGTCAGCGACACGTCCGCGCATTGCGCGGGCGTTATTTTTTTTCTTCAACTGCATTTCCAAACGACGTCGTTCCATACGCGGTATAATTTACTCGCGCGCAATGCGCGCAGCCAAGTTTCCGGAATTTACGATTCTGCCACCGGTCTTTTGCTGAAATTACACCCATGTCCCTCCGCGACTTTTCTTCCTTAATTACGACTTTGCCATTAGCGTGGTTATTTACCGAAAATGCCATCAGAGTTTTGTGAATTTTTCAGATTTACCCCCAAGCTTTATTTTTCCTACAAAATAAAATATAAAAATAAATAAAAATAATATAAAAATACTAAAAATCCTAAAAACACATAATAATAAATAAAACACCTAAAACACTAAAAATACTTAAAAACTCACAAATAATTAAGTATAAAAAATACCTAATAAATTGATATAAAATCGACTTATCAGATAGAGAGAGAGAATTAGGGCTAGCCACCCATGGTTTGGATAAACCATAATCCACTTCTTTAATTCATAGATCTCTTGGTGGATCACCTCTAGAGGCTTCACACTTGGGGAGCTAACATTGATCCGTGGAATCTAATCGGTGAATTTGAAGAAAAATGTAAAGGATTAAAGGGAGATGAACTTGTACCCGTGGAAGCTTGGTTCTACAAAGGTATAAATTCTTTTATCCGTCCTCAATTAATAATAGCCACATAAGAAAGATCCGGGTTATTGGTTTATACAAAAAAATTTAAAATCTAATTTTTATTTCTTCCGTTGCACTTATATAATTTAATTATATGTATGTCATATTTGTGCAAACCAACAGATATACTACTGGTAATGAATGACATACCGATGTAACAATCAGTAAAAGATGTAGTTGTTTAAACACTTCTCCATCAAGGACTTAAGAGAATCATCCTAATATTGGGGATACACGTCTATAGAGATAGATCGTATAGGATGCTCTGCTTGACCCAAGAAATATACATTGTTTGGGTGACATGTATTATTTTTCTTAGCCATGTGAAGGAATAATTATGTGATGTACGGCTTAATCCCTTAAATTGGGAAAATAGTACCATTTTCTACCAAATAAACTTTTACCATTGGACATTAACTAGTTGGATGTATTTTGATACATATATTATACATGTATTTGTAGAAGTATATATACATGAGGAAGGTCTATAAATAGAGCTTCCTAGATCACTTGGAAGAAGTTTAGAGCATTTGCCAAAAATTTGCTTAGTATAGAGTGCTAAAGAGAAAATAGGAGAGTTTGAGAGAAAACAAAGAATCTAGGAGAACTCTTGCACTTTGGAGGTTCAAGAGGAGTCTAGCAAAGGGAAAAGAGAGTGGATGCTTACTACAAATTCATTTTTAAAAGAAAAATAGCATCAAAGAGGTATAATTTCTTAAACTTAATTTTTATATGTTAAGTTAGTAAATGTTAGTTCATAGTTATATATTTATTCTTGGTCATGGGAGAAATTTTGTGTGGGAATCATGACAGATTTCAAAGGCATAAGGAAGGATTTGTGAAAAGGAATATGTGATTGATTTATGTTTATGCGTGTTTTATGTCTAAATTAACTAAAGAAATGCATGTGGATATAAAATATTTGTATTGGTTAAAAACTTGAGATTTGGTTCAAAATATAATAAAATGTGTAAGCTATTTGCATAATCTAAAAATTATATATTGTAGATCTATGAAATACGAAAATATTCCAAGTGGAGCGAACAAAAACGGATCTAAAATGAATTTATGGTAAATTTTCTTGTAATGTATGTTAAATTGGAAACCCTAACTAGAAGAACAAATAATTTTGGTTAAATTAATATTTTTAAAAATAATTTAAAATTTTGCATATTTTATGAGTTTGTGAAAGAATGAGATAGATTTGAGCTCATTTGGATGTAAAATGAGCAAGTTATAAAATATTCAATCAAAAATGGTCAAAATATAAAAATCTATAAAATGCTTCAAAACTTTCTGCCAAAGCTGCCAAATTTGAGCGGTCTTTGTGTTATAAAATTGAGCCACTGAGTGGTTGTTGCTTTTTGGGAAAAATCGGACACTGCGTCGAGGCGTAGTGCCAATTTGTTGGTTGACCGGATCGGTCGAACCTGGGTCTAACCAACAGGTTAACCCAGTTCGATTCGACCCGATCTATCCCAATCTGAAAAAAAAATATTTTCAATTAATAATAATAATAAAATAAAATAATATTTAACAAATAAAATAATAATTAAAAATTATTTTATTTGTGAGTTAATTAAAATAATATTGAACAAATAAAATAATAATTAAAAATTATTTTTGAGTTAATAATAAAGATTATTTTAATTAATGTTAAGAGTTACTTTAAACAATTAAAATAATATTAAAAATATTTTAATTGTGGATTAATAATGTATGAACAATTAAAGTAATATTAAAGAATATTTTAATTGTGAAATAATAAAAGGTGAACAACTGAAAAATTATTAAGGATTATTTTAATTGTGTACTAATGAAGTATAATTAAATTAAGAATAAAGGTTACTCTAATTGGGAATTAAAATAAAATAATAACTTAAAGTATTTTATTTGTGAATTAATAAAGTATGATCTAAGAAAATAATAATTGAATAATAATGAGTCATAAACAAATAGAGTAAGGGTACTTTACTTGTGAATAATTAAATGATGATCAATGGTAATCAAACAAACAGAATAATGCTAATTATTTTTTTATTTGTGATGATTAATGAATAAATTAAATAATGGAAATGATAGACAATGATATTTAAACAAATAATTTTATTTAAAATTATATGTGTGATAATTGAATAATAAAAATAATATGTGAATCCTAGTTCCCTATAACTAGTAAGTTAGATTGACTAGATCATTATTTGAAGGTTAATAAAGATTAACCATTAGATGAATATAATGAACATGTGTTGTTCAAATGATAAGGAGTCAAAGTCAGATAGAGTCGACGATCCACGCAAATACTTTAACTTGTACTTTATCAATTCAAACAAATAGAATTAATTGATGGAATAATTCTTGTTTAATTATATTGTGAAGATTAAGTTATATACTATGAAACATGATTTAAATCATCATTATATTCATGAACGATTATTCGAACCCTTTTTGCGAAAATTTAACATATCAATTATTCCTAATTGTGTTAAGAAGTACGTCTATGCCACTTGTATCAGCTAGACCAATGATAAGACTGATTGTAAGCAATCATATTTCTTTAAGAAAGCTATCCAAACCAATTGCCTTAATGCAGACTCTTATGCTGAGAAGAACAATCTTATAGAAGGGGAAACTATTTTACGTTGTGAGACCGACACTCGTGCAAAATGCATGTCTGAGTGTTATGCATAATATAAGGTACTTTAGGCTGATCACATATTGTACTTGTTTATATTGTGAATTTTCAGTGAAAGACTGTTAATTCAAGCATGTGTTCATGACCACTCAGTACAATATCACTACAAAAAAAAAAGCTTATCTTCAACGGAATTTTCCGTCGAAAATAAGAAAATTTCATTGGAATTACCTTATTTCTGACAGAAAATTCGGTCAGCAATTCGGTCGTAACTAAGCTCGTCGAGATTAATTCCGTCGGAAATTCAATCGGAAAAATTCAATGTTATTTTCGACGGAAATTCCGTCGGAAATAACTTTTAGTTTTTAAAAATATATATATATAGTGGAAGAAAACAATTCGCCATTTAGCAAACAATAAATTAATTTTTAGTCCAAACATGTTTGAATTCCCAGTTCAATCAGCTTCATGGCATAATATTTACAGAAAGTGCATAATCCTTCTAATTGAAAGAAATTTACCTCTAGAATATATATGAATGGCTTGCCAACATACCATAGAATATGCAGAATAAGCAAAATCAGATGCACAGGGGAGATGGAATCAAAGAGATGGAAGCCCACCGCAACTGCTTGAGAACAAAAGAGAGTGGAAAAAATGAAGCAGCTGGTTCGGTCTATTAAAGAACATAAGTTTTATTTCGACGTAATTTAAAGATTATTTCCGACGGAACTTCTGTCGAAAATATATTCCCACAAGCGGGAACATTGGCACCTATAATTGGCGTAATTTCGACGGAATTTGAAGTCTATTTTCGACGGAACTTTCGTCGAAAATATATTTCCACAAGCGGAAACTTTGGCGCCAACACAAAACACTATAGTTGGCTAATTTTCGACATAATTGGAGTTTATTTTCGACGAAAATTCCGTCGAAAATATATTTTCACAGGCGGGAAACTTTGGCACTACTGCAATTCACTGTAATCAGCATATTTCCGACAAAATTATTTCTGACGAAATATTCGGTTGGAAAAAACTTAAATTCGACTAAAATATTTCCGTCGAAAATAATTTCGTCGGAACTATACGATTTTCTTGTATTCATTAATTTAAAAATATTAAAGTTCTTGATTCGTATAAAAATCCTTTAGTCCATAGTGACTCTTTAGTAATATAAATAATCAAACTTGGAACTATAGATACTTGCATTGTTCACAATTCATTTACTTAATTCATGAGCTATTACTTGTTGTTACATCCCTTGAGATATGAATATTTACACATAAATGTTTAATTTTATTGCTTTATACTTGTTGAGCAAACTTGTTGCTCATTCTTGCTTTCATTAAACATTACAATTAAGACTGAGTAAGGCACCGACTAGGGAAAAGATAAGTCAATGGCAAGGTTGCTGAATAGACTTATTATTATGTCATAAATGTTGTTATTCGATGTTGTATCAAAACTTATGTTTTGAATTTATTAAGGTCGGACCTTGCTGATTTTGTCTGTTTTTGATATTTTGTGCGTTTGTAAAAAAATTAAAATAAAGGGTTATTTTATATGATTTTATAATTAAAATAAAGAGTTATTTTAAACTTGAAATTAGATTTCATGCAACTTCAAATTGCCCATTAAATGATATCAATGCATATATTGAATGTTTTAATTTCAAGATCTGAGTATTTTTGTGTGTGTGTGTGTGTGTGTGTGTGTATATATATATATATATATATATGATAATAAAAGGATTGAATATAAACTATTGATTAATATGATTGGATTTATTTTACGTGGATGCTTCAATAAATGGGTTATGCGTATCTCGTATTTTATAATATTTCTAATGTAAATTCTATCTCCCTCATATGTACTTCCCCTTGACTGCTGATCAAGGTTTCTATTTTATGAAAATAGTTTGTAATATGATTAATTAGGTTTACATGAAGAATTGAAACCGAAGATCAAGGAGCTTGTTGGAGCCCGGGTTAAATGTAATAGTTATATTTATGTATTTATTCTTGCACCTTAGGTTTGACCATTTGGTTTATTTGGTGGCTCAAATAAACCAAAGTAGAATAAAGTTCATAATCAATCAAAGTAGAATATAGTATTTTATATGTGCATGTTAATTATGTATATATTATATATTTTAAAACCTGTTTCGCATGTTAATTAATACAACGCGCATTTTATATATATATACATATGTGCATACAAGCTAAACAAGATGAGACAATTAATAACAAACCCCTTAAGATTTATTATATTAAGTTGTAACTTTCAAAGATATTTGGAACATCGAATGTCGCCTTCTAGCATGATAAAATGATAGAGTATCAAATAATCATTATAAGTTTGTTGTGTCACACAAGACTTATATTAATTTTTTGAGATGTTATATCATATTTTATGCTTATAAAAGAATTGAGCAGTGCTATTTTGTTGAGTAACACAATGACAGTGTTTTTCTTTTCACTTACATGAAAATGCTAGGTCGGACCTAACTTGGATAATTTTGATTTGGATGTGTCACATATGATCATAATAATCCAAGAGGCAAAATACAAGGAGTAACATGTTGTAATTGATAAAGAGTTGTCTACCTATTTATTTATATATAGTTTATTGTGTCACATAAAGCTATATACATTTGAAACATGATCTTTTTCTCACTAGCCAATCTTTAACTAGATTTGTCAAACTATATATTGAGGGTAATATAGTTTGATAAAAATAGTGCGAGACACCATTTTAAATAAAATCCTAATTAACTTGGTGATTAATAAAATAAATTCATGTTAATGTTGTTATTAATTCACTTAAAGAATTTTGTTATTTTAATTAATTAGCACTACATAGAATATTGGATGCTAATAATTTAATCGTACTGAATTGTTCGAATTGGTTAAAGAAATTTGAGAATAGTTCTCAATGCTGAAAAACTAGCAAATGTCCTTAATTTGTCTATCCCTACAAACGTTGCATACTAAGTCTCTAAGGAAGAGATTGTTTATGACGACCCCAAATCCGGGTTCCATAACCTCGGGTTTGGTTCTCACTGATTAATACATTACTAGTAATTAAATACATACATTGCATTTAAACTTAACGGAATAATACATATTGGTTCCTTACAAAAAGGTTACAATACCAGGGTCTATTAACCATAACATAAACAGTTCCTATCATAAGGAATTACAAAAGATTTACCAACAGTAAATACATTTCTAAACATTAATTAACAAGCATAATTTAACTTAATTTCTGGCTTTCCCTTTCCCCTTATCCTTCTTGGAGCAGTCAGGTCTATCTGAAAAATTATTCATGATATAGCAAGGATGAGCAACTAGTTTGTTCAGCAAGTTAAGAACAATCATAGAGATTTAATATATCATGAATGAATGGGAAATAACATCAATGGTTTTAACAATGGATAAAACAATGGTGAAATGAACAAGACTCAAATTTCATTAAACAGGAATATTTGAATCTTAAATGCTGAGTGGTCACCAAGGACCCTGAACTAACGAGGGTATAATAGAATTTCCTCTGACCCTTTGAGTAGTTTTGGTTTTCAAGGGGATTAGCCTATTCAACCCGTTGTATATGCATTACATTTAGTCAACTAGCGCCAAAGTCGGTTTCCCGACATAAAATCCCTTAATTTAGGGTTGTTCAATTCTCAGACTTAACATAAGAAATCCGCATAAAGCAATGGTTTGGATATGCTTTTAACAGTATTCAAGTTATTGAATTTATAAACGCAATGTCTAGCTGAACTATTAGCTTAAGACATCTTTAATACAGTTCATGAATCAATGATTATTAAGCTCAAATGCACTATGTGCGATTTCATAAACAATATGCATGTGAGATAATTTTAAATAATTAAACCACTTCAAACTTTGATAATAACTACAAGTATAGAAACTTGTTTAACAATAATTGAGTAGGGTTAGAGAACTTGCCTTGTGCGTGGTCTACTGCTAACCAATTCAATTTAAATTCTCTTTAGATAGACCTAACAATTAATCAAGTTGATTTTCAAATTAGTATCATATACACATTCATATGATAACATCTATACATGTTATACTTAACCACATAATTAATTAATTAAGGGTATATTAAACACTTAGGAAATGTTATCATTACTTGATAATATTTCAATCACATAAAACATATATTAATTACTTAATATAGTTCACATTCTTATCTAACATTATTAACAATTAATAATATTCTATTAGTCTTATAATATTATTAATCACTTAATAATATTTTATTAATCTTTAACCATATAATAATACATTATCAAAATATTAATATTATTAATCATTTAATAATATTTTATTCATTATCTAATATTATTAATTATTTAATAATATTTTATTAAATATCTAATATTATTAATCATTTAATAATATTTTATTATCTTATTAATATTATTAATCATTTAATAAAATTTTAATCATTATCTAATATTATTAATCATAATATTTTATTTCATTTACTAATATTATTATTTATTTAAATAATATTTTATTGACTTATTAATATTATTACTCATTTAATAATATTTTAATCTCTTACTAAAATTATCAATCATTTAATAATATTAAATCACTTATTAATATTATTAACCATGTAGTAATATTTTAATACTCTTTAAATAATATCAAAAGTTAACTTTTAAATTGGGTTAACCTTAGTATTTAATTTAAAAATTTAGCTAACATTCATTTATAATTAGACTTCATATATGTTAGTTTAATATCCAAATATATTCATTTTACACCTATTTTAACTTAATTTTTCAATGAAAACTCAACCCGGATCGACCCGACCTGACCCGGACCGACCCGGAGCCGACCCAGACTGCCCAACACTGCCTGGCAGCGTGTTATGGCACAGCTGCGTCAGTTCTGACGCATGTGCGTAAGGACATTATGTCCGGAATTCAATTTTTTTGACTACTCGAGCCTCCGACGCTCCGAGAGCCATAACTTCTTCATTTTAAAACATTTTGATGTGATTCTTGAGTCCATTCTTATTATAATTTTCCCCTCTAAAATTTCTCTTTAGATCACAAATTTAAATTCCGAACGTAACTAGACTCAAAACTGCATACAAGGATAAGATAAAAACTAACTTCACAAATCCTTTATTTTATTTGTTCAAACTTGAATAAAATGTGATCTATATGTCCAAATGACACAAACTCAGTTTTGTTAACTTTGTAACTTCCTGTTTTACAATATTTCATGGTTCAATCACATTTTTGAAAATGTTTGACACAAAATTTGAAGATCGAACCACCTAGGGTTTAAAAACGACATCATTTACGGTAAAAGTTATAACTTCTTCTTTATTCAATATTTTTGAAAGCTTCAAGTTGGATTTTCTTTAAAATTCATAGATCTAACTTTCTAGCCATAAAAATCCAATTTCCAAATTGTACATTTCAAAATACAACTTTAAACACAACATGCTTAGTTAGGTTTTACCATTAAAAATACACTATGAACATTTCTTATGTTTTCATGCAAAATACACATACCAAAACATGATATAAACACTTCATACTATGAATATTCATATATTACATAGATAAACACTTCTAGCCTACAAAAATAAAATAAAGAGATGTTTAGAGCACTTTTAAACCTTTGTGACTTGTGTGCTCTTCTTCTCCTCCTACCAAAGTATGTGATGATGCTTTGTGACATTCACCAAGCTCCTTCTCTAACTTTTTCTCTCAACCCCCAAGTGTATCTCTCAAATTCTCACAAATGCTCTCACTTTCTTTTCTCTAGAATACTTGCAAATGACTAACAAACATTTCAAGTATGTGGAGCACTCTATATATAACCATCTATTAAACTTTCATTAACCTTCCTAATTCACCAACATAGTCACATTAAGAGCTTAAGTTGGATTACTATAGCATGGATGGACTAGTTGAATGACTTCTTGATTGACTTGGGTGGTTCACCTACTATGACATAATGTATAAAAGAAGCAATATGAAGATCAAGCAACCCCCAAGTGGGACCCCCTAAATTGCTGGAAAATGGGATTTAATCACCCATTTTTGCTTTAATTTTAATGCTTTAATTATGCATATATACTCCTATATATATATATATATATATATATATATATATATATATATATATATATGTAACAATGTTGACCAATTTTGACTTCTTATTGGGCTCCATAATGGATCCTAGGATTAAATATATTGGGCTCATTCATTGAATTGGTTTGGGCTCAATTTAAATAACACATTGGGCCCGCATTTAAATAATTATGCTACCTTTAATTAAAATAAGCATTGGGCTTGTTTAATTAATTACATGGACTAAAGTTTAATTTAATTACTTGGGCTACTAGGTAAATTTAATTGACCTAGTTTAACAACTCATTTGGATTTAAAATATAATCCAATTAGATTTGCTTTAATTAATTATACACGTTGCTTTAATTCTTTAAATAAATATACATACACATAAGTACATTTATTTAATTATCTAATGCACAATTAATTTAATATAAAAATTTTAAATTCATTGCTAATTCTTTATTAATTATAATGACAATGACTACTGAAATTCGTGGTCATTACATTCTCCCCCCCCCCCCCCCTATAAGAATTCCATCCCCGGAATTACAATTTTAAACTACTCGAAAAGATTTGGATAGTTAGCCCTCATCTTTTCTTCAAGCTCCCACGTAGCTTCCTCAGCGTTATGGTTCCTCTAGAAAATTTTGACAGAATGTATAACCTTATTCCGTAATTTCTGTTCTTTCCTATCTAGTATCTGGACAGGAATTTCCTCGTATGATAGATCTTTTTCGACTTGTATCGACTCATAGGATATGACATGCTTGTAGTCTAGTTTGTATGGTCGCAACACTGACACGTGGAACACATTGTGAATATGCTCCAGTTCAGGAAGTAAAGCTACCTCGTATGCCACTTCACCCACTCTCTTTAATATCTCGAACGGTCCTATGAACCTCGGACTCAACTTCTATTTCTTTCCAAATCGGATCTTCCCCTTGCAGGGATCTACCTTCATGAACACAAAACTCTCAACTTCAAAGTCTCGCTTCTGTCGATGTAAATCGGCGTATTTCTTCTAACGGTCTTGAGCTGCTACTAGTCGAGCTCTTATTACCTTGATAATTTCTACAGTTTGTTGAACCAATTCTGGCCCCAACAGTCGGCGTTCTCCTACCTCATCCCAACATAGAGGTGTTCTGCATTTTCTTCCATACAATGCTTCGTAAGGCGGCATGCCTATGCTGGCATGGTAACTGTTATTGTAAGGAAACTCAACTAATGGTAGATGGTCTTCCCAACTGCCCTTGAAATCCATCACGTAGGCTCTGAGCATATCTTCCAATGTTTGAATTGTTCTCTCGCTTGCCCATCAGTCTGCGGATGATACGCGGTACTCATTCTCAGTTATGTCCCAATCTTTCCTGAAGACTCCTCCAAAATTTTGACATGAAGCGTGGATCTCTGTCTGACACAATCGATACCGGAACTCCATGTCTTGAAACTATTTCCTTGAGGTACAGTTTAGCCAACTGATCCAAACTAAACTTAATCTTGATCGGCAAAAAGTGCGCTGACTTTGTTAGTCGATCCACAATCATCCATATTGCGTCATATCCCTTCTGCGTTGCTGGAAGTCCTACCACAAAATCCATTGTGATATGCTCCCATTTCCACTCAGGAATTTCTAATGGTTGTAGTAATCCACTCGGTCTCTGATATTCTGCCTTTACCCTTTGACAAGTTAGGCATCAGCTGACACATTCTGCAACCTCCCTTTTTAAATTCGGCCACCAAAAATGCTGACGTAGATCTTGATATATTTTCGTACTCCCCGGATGTATCGAGTATCTTGTACTGTGGGTCTCTTGCAAAATTTCTTCTCGTAATTCAGGTACTAGTGGTACCCAAAAACGATTTTCAAATCTCAGCAATCCCATGCTATCAATTTTAAACTTGACCTCTTCCCCATCGGTCATCCTCTTTCATATTCTGTCGCATTCCTCATCTTTTTCTTGAGCCTCTTTTACCCTATCTAACATGGTTGGGCTCGCCTCCACTTCTATTGACTCGTTTGGATTTCTCACTTCTAACTCCATCTGAGCCATCTCTTGAACCAATTGTTCCTGATCTGTCAATATGAACAATTTCTCCCTACTCTTTCTACTTAGAGCATCTGCTACTACGTTGGCCTTGCCGGGATGGTATATAATTTCACAATCATAGTCTTTGATCAATTATAACCATCTCTGTTGCCTCATATTCAACTCCTTCTATGTGAAGATATATTTCAGACTCTTATGGTCTGTGAATATCTCACATTTCTCTCCATACAAATAATGCCTCCAAATTTTAAGGGCAAACACTACTGTTGCCAGCTCCAAATCGTGGGTAGGGTATCTCTTCTCATAATCTTTCATTTGTCTAGACGCATACGCAACAATTTTGCCGTTTTGCATAAGCACACGGCCAAGTCCCTTGTGCGATGCATCACTGTAGACCGTAAAACCTCCTGTATCGTCCGGTAAGGTCAATACAGGTGCTTCACTAAGTCTTTTATTTAACTCCTGAAAACTTTCCTCACACTTCTCCGTCCATACATATTTTACTGTCTTCCTCATTAAGTTGGTCAACGGTGTTGCTATCTTTGAAAAGTCTTGAATGAATCTCCGATAGTAACCCGTTAACCCTAAGAAACTTCTTATCTCTGTTGGCGACCTTGGTTGTTCCCAATTTATCACCGATTCAACATTCGCTGGATCAACTGAAACTCCCTCCTTGTCAATAACATGACCTAAAAATTGAACTCTCTCCAACCAGAATTCACACTTCAAAAACTTAGCATACAACTGCTCTCTGTAAAATATCCAACACCAATCTTAGGTGTTCAGCATGCTCCTCCTTCATCTTAGAGTACACCAAAATATCGTCAATGAACACAATAATAAATTTATCCACGTATTGCTTGAATATTCTATTCATCATGTCCATAAATGCGGCTGGCGCATTCGTTAGTCCAAACGACATCACTAGAAACTCATAATGCCCATATCGAGTTCTGAATGCCGTCTTGGGTACATCCTCCTTCCTAAATTTCAACTGATGATAACCAGTCCTTAAGTCAATCTTTGAAAAGTACTTCGCCCCTTTCAATTGATCGAAAAGATCGTCAATTCGTGGCAACGGGTACTTGTTCTTAATTGTTACCTTATTCAGATCTCTATAATCAATACACAGTCTCATCGATCCATAGATCTCTATAATCCATACACAGTCTCATCGACCCATCCTTCTTCTTTACAAACAACACATGTGCTCCCCATTGAAATACACTTGGCTGAATGTACTTATTATCCAACAACTCCTGTTACTGGACCATCAATTCCTTCATTTCTGCTGGAGCCATCATATATGGTGCCTTCGATATTGGTGTTGTCCCCGGTACTAAATCAATTACAAATTCTATCTCCCTGTCCGGCGGTAAACCTGGCAGTACATCTGGAAAAACGTCCATGAACTCCCTAACTACTGGTATTTGCTCCATCCCGGGGCTCACCATTTGTGTATCCACCACATGAGCCAAATACCCTACACAACCTTTCTTCAATAATTTCTTGGCCTGCATCATTGTTAGACAAGAAGACTGTCTTGACAACTTGCTGCCATAAAATACGACCTTAGACTTGTTTGGTGTCTTAAGGTGTATGCACTTTTTCTGACAATCAATTATCGCTCCGTGGCTAAACAACCAATCCATCCCGAGTATTACATCAAACTCCCCTAAACGTATCAGAATTAGATTTATACTCAACTTCTGACCCCTGATTTCAGCACAACAATTTCTATGTATGTACTCTACAGGAATCACTTCCTTATTAGCAACTTTTATGTTCATTGAGTTTTCTAGTTTTTCTCTAGGCAATTTTAACCATCTAGCGAAATCGTCAGACACAAATGAACAGGTAGCGCCCGAATCAAACAATACATATGCATTTATATTATTGATCGGAATAATACCTGACACCACGTCTTTTGATTCCACGGCATCTTGCACCGTCATATTGAAAGTTCTTGTTGTCGGCTTGTTCTGTGGTACCGGTCCCCCAATAGCCAATTTGCTGTTATTGCCCTTGTAGTTGCTTCCCCCATCATTCTTCTTCTTAGGACAATCCTTTATCATGTGGTCAGAAGCTCCGCAGGAAAAGCATCTCACTTTCTTTGGGAGGGGACAATTTGGAGAAATATGTCCCACCTAACCACAATTGTAGCACGTGTTCTTGCCTTTCCTGCACTCCCCGAAATGATTATTTCCACATATATTGCATGCCGGCCTTTTCTGAACATTTCCTTGTTGATTCCCTGAGCTCTTGTCGTCGTTGTTGTTGTCCCATTTGCGTTTGTTGCTGTTATTGTTATTATTATTGCCCCCACTGTTACTGTTCTTACATCCCTCTTCAATCTTCTTTTTATTCCTCTCTTGATTAAATTTGGTTAACGCATCATTTCCCCCTTCTATAATGATTGACTTCTCCAGTAAGGTTGAGAATGAGTCAATCTGCAGTACTGCTACCTTTTTGAATATCTAAGGTCTCAATCCGTTTTCAAACCTTCTGGCCTTGCATTCCTCCGTGTCCACCTGATTTGGAGCGAACCTGGCCAGCTCATTGAATCTTGCCGCGTACTCCGGTATCAACATGTTCTCTTGCTTCAATCTAGAAATTTCACTTCCATCCTACTTTTCATACTCTTCGAGAAATAATTCTCGTCGAATATTTCCTTAAATCTTGTCCATGGCACCACACCATTGCCAGCCCTATTCTGATTGGCTTCCCACCAGAAATTGGCTTCTCCCTTCATCATATAGGTAACAAAGATTGTCTTTTGCTCCTCAGTTACTCTTGCGATAACGAACGCTTTCTCTATTTCCTTTATCCATGACTGGGCTTCTATCGGGTTTGACGTTCCCCTAAACTCTGGCGGTCCCACTGCTTTAAAGTCTCTAAAATTTGCCAACTAATTTGGTGGTGGTGGCGGATTTGCTACTACTGGGTGGCGGTTTTGCATTGCCTCAGCTAGCATGTCAACGAAGTTCTACATTGGGTCTATGTTGTGTCCCCCCTCGTCGTTGTTAACTGACTCTTCTACCCCCTGGTTCCTTGGTGGTTGTCTACGTGGCGGCATTTTCTATCATAAACAAAAATTTACATTATTATACTTGCTTCATCTTTTTCATCTCATTGTTTTGTATCTTAGACAACGTTTAGCTAAAATACAAGTAATTATCTCAACACACATATAAACATAAATTTTACTGCATTTATATTCATATGCTAAAACAGTAGTGCGTGGCATTTTACATCGAAAGCATATTGCTATAAATGCTTCTATCCCTGAGAAGCTACAAAAGATGGGATCTAAAATATCCTACAACTTCCTAGAGTTGGGATTCAATGACATATTAACCCTCTAATAAAACAAAAGTTGGGTTCTACTGCATCTATTTACATTCATAATTAGAAAACAACTAATACTACTGGTTGCGCATCCCCTTACGAATCACATCATCATACTCCTCATCCCCGATGGCCATCATCACATTCCTGCTGATGGTGTGCATAGACTGACCCTCCTCGGCTGGGTAGTAGTGCACCCTGCTCTGAAGTCTACCATATGACGATCGATAGACATAGCTAAGTTTATCCGTCCTAACACGCTTCTCACGGATCTCCTCCTCCAGCTCTATCATTTGACCATGAGCGGCATCCCGCTGTGTTTCCATCTCCATTCTATCATTTATCGCCTCCTGCCAATATGCACGGATGGCAGCTTTCTCTGCCTGAACCTGTCGAATCTTCAGCTCAGCCTCGACTAACCTAGTCTCAGTCGCTGCCAACTTAGCCTGCAGCTCCACATCCTGATCTACGAGCTGATGAGTTAGCACTGTAAAGTGCTCCACTGAATCCTCGTACCCCTGTACCTGATCCTCCAGTCCTACGATCCTCTCTTTCAGCTCCGTGTTCTCGCTAGAGAACTGGTAAGCTGTATCCTTGTACTGATCCTCCATATGCTGGTAGGTCAGGTTCTACTCCTCTAAATGCTGGACCCTCGCCTCCACCCCTCGTTCCTAGTAGTCAAGCCCTCTATGATGTCAGCGACAGTAGTGCCCATGCCATCAGCTGACTCATCCTCCTCAGACTCCTCAGACTCTGCCTCCTCCTCACTGTAAGGCCTCATCACACTGCCCCAGACGGGCTCCACGCGATCTCCCTCATCGGGATCTGACTCCGGCTCCTCAACAGGTGCAGCCACCAGCGGCTGTGCAGTATTCATATGGATATCAATGTAATCCTCCTCAACAGTGTGACTCGACTGCCCGATCTCTGCCATCCTATATCATGAAAATTACACATGTCAGTACAGCAATAAAATATATTCATTGATGAAATGAAATGATATTTTATCATGTACAACTCGGCTCGATGGATTTTCTCAATCCACCTCCAAAAATACATATTACGATGAATCTCCCTGATTCATCTCCTAACGCACTCAATATGAGTTTAATACTAAGGTTATAACTTAGGTTTCGCAAATCCTAACGTTTCTAACCTACAACTCTGATACCAACCTGTGACGACCCCAAATTTGGGTTCCACAACCTCGGGTTTGGTTCTCACTGATCAATACATTACTAGTAATTAAATACATACATTGCATTTAAACTTAACGGAATAATACATATTGGTTCCTTACAAAAATGTTACAATATCAGGGTCTATTAACCATAACATAAACAGTTCCTATCATAAGGAATTACAAAAGATTTATCAACAGTAAATACATTTCTAAACATTAATTAACAAGCATAATTTAACTTAATTTCTGGCTTTCCCTTTCCCCTTATCCTTCTTGGAGCAGTCAGGTCTATCTGAAAAATTGTTCATGATATAGCAAGGATGAGCAACTAGTTTGTTCAGCAAGTTAAGAACAATCATAGAGATTTAATATATCATAAATGAATGGGAAATAACATCAATGGTCTCAATAATGGATAAAATAATGGTGAAATGAACAAGACTCAAATTTCATTGAACAGGAATATTCGAATCTTAAATGCTGAGTGGTCACCAAGGAGCTTGAACTAACGAGGGTATAATAGAGTTTCCTCTGACCTTTTGAGTAGTTTTGATTTTCAAGGGGATTAGCCTATTCAACCCACTGTATATGCATTACATTTAGTCAACTGACACCAAAGTCGGTTTCCCGACATAAAATCCCCTAATTTAGGGTTGTTCATTTCTCAGACTTAACATAAGAAATCCGCACCCAGCAATGGTTTGGATATGCTTTTAAAAGTATTCAAGTTATTGAATTTATAAACGCAATGTCTAGTTGAACTATTAGCTTAAGACATCTTTAATACAGTTCATGAATCATGGATTATTAAGCTCAAGTGCATTATGTGCGATTTTATAAACAAATATGGATGTAAGATAATTTTAAATAATTATACCACTTCAAACTTTGACAATAACTACAAGTATAGAAACTTGTTCAACAATAATTGAGTAGGGTTAGAGAACTTGCCTTGTGCGTGGTCTACTGCTAACCAATTCAATTTAAATTCTCTTTAGATAGACCTTGTGACGCCCCCAAATCCGGGTCCCTTGAACCTCGGGTTCGGTGCTCACTATTCAACACTCGTCAAACATTCATAAAATACATCTTCAATATCTCGCGGAAAACATACATAATTTCATTACAAAACTTACCTTCAATCCCAGGTTCCACTAACCCTAATACATCATCATTACCTTATAATACAAAAGGTTTACACAAATAATACGAACTAACTACGTCTACTCGTTCATCTGTCCTTTGTCGTGGTACTCCTTAGATAACTCGGCTTAACTGAAAATAGTTCATGATATAGCAAGGTTGAGCAACTACTTTGCTCAGCAAGTTTAAATAAACAATAAAATGTATATCATGAATGAAAAAGATTTAGCTCTGGAAACTTCAACAATATATAATAATTTTGAAGACATGCAACTTTGAATAATATAATTCAATTGATATAATATACTGCTTCATCATGCTGAAAGGGTCACAAGACCATGAACACACGTTTTGAATATTTACAATACCCTATAGACAGAAGACGGTCAGTTCGTTTTGAATATTAACAATCATTTCGATTGACATATCCGGTGATGGGTACTCTAGGTGATCAGCCTATCGTACGTTTATAGAGTGCACAATATAACCATCTAGTTCGTTTTGATCGGGAATATTCCATCCGACCGTAAGCTTATCTGCTTATAATGCTCTGTTCATTTCAGCTTATCCCATCAGATTCCGCACCATAACAATATGGTTTGGACTAACTTCAATAATATTCAGATTTATGAATTTAAATCGTACATGGTCTAGCCGAAACAATTGGCATAGAACCCTCACTTAGAACAGTCATAATATCACATGCAATATCTAGCTGAAACAAATAACATAGATATTTCTCTTTAAACAGTTCATAACGTGAACAGTCATGCAAATGCACCCAAGTGCGATTGTCAATAACAATATAGATATGAAATAATTCTTAATAATTATTTCATCATGCATGTTGAAATAAATTTTAGATTCTACATAAATAACTTGCCAAATAAATACAAGTTAAGGTTCAGAGAAACTTGTCTGTTCCGCTGACTACTGTTATTCAACTTAAAAATACTTCATTTGGGTGACCTAATATTCAATAACATTGATCCTCCAATTAGCATAACACATATAGGTTTATTTAACATTAATAACCTTAACATATATGTCTTAAATCATCTATCACTTAATCATAACTTTAAAACTCTTAATAATATTATCAATCCCTTGATAATATTTTAAATCACATAACAATCACTTTATTGCTTTATAATATTATCACCTTTGATAATATATAAATACCAAATATTATATTATTAATCGTATAATAATATTTTAACCATTTACTATCTCAATAATAAATCATCTAGTTCCTCAATATTATTAACCATCTAATAATCATCTTAATCTCTTTATTATCTCAAACACTTATTAACATTATTAATACATAAATAATGTTTTACACTATCCCCAATGATATTAATTATCAAATAATATCTTAATCATTTATAAATATTATTAACCTTTTAATAATATTTTATCCTGTCAATAATATTATTAATCCCTTAATAATATCCTTAGCCTTAGTTAATATTATTAATCATTTAATAATATTTCAATCATATGTTAACATTGTTAATAATGTATTACTCTTCAAATAATATCTTCAATAACTTATAAATATTATTATCCATTTAATAATATTTTATATTTAAAATAATAGCATTTAATACTATTTTCTTCTCTCATCAATATTATTAACCATTTAATAATATTCTATTCTCATACTAATATTATTAATCATTTAATAATATTTTACTCATTCATTAATATTATTAACCATTTAATAATATTTTAATCCTTTATTAATATTATTAATCATTTAATAATATTTATTAACTTACTAATATTATTAACCATTTAATAATATTTCAATCCTTTATTAATATTATTACTCATTTAATAATATTTATTAACTCACTAATATTATTAACCATTTAATAATATTTTAATCATTTATTAATATTATCAATCATTTAATAATATTTATTAACTTACTAATATTATTAACCATTTAATAATATTTCAATCCTTTATTAATATTATTACACATTTAATAATATTTATTAACTTACTAATATTATTAACCATTTAATAATATTTTAATCCTTTATTAATATTATTAATCATTTAATAATATTTTATTCATTATCTAATATTATTAACTATTTAATAATATTTAATTAAGTATATAATATTATTAATCATTTAATAATATTTAATTTCTTTAACTAATATTATTAATCCTTTTAATAATATTTTATTTTATATTATTAACTCTTTAATAATATTTTACTCACTTTAAAATATTATTATACATTTAATAATATTTTAATAATTTTCTAATATTATTATATTAATAATAATATTTTATTAATTTAATTATATTATTAAACCTTTAATAATATTTAACTCTTTTTATTTATTAAATCACTTATATTTAATTTAAAAATATATTTATTAAGTCCAAAAATAATAAAATAATTTTTGGGACATTTTCCATTTTCGGATCCGTACGGACCCGACCCGGTTCGGTTTTTATTTTTTTCCCTGGAACAGTGCACTGCGCCGCGGCGTAGTGATTACACTGTAAGACGGCGCCCCGGGGCTGTCCGGCAGAATGTTATCCAAATCTTTTA
This sequence comes from Hedera helix, assembly GCA_947179155.2. Taxonomy (NCBI): domain Eukaryota; kingdom Viridiplantae; phylum Streptophyta; class Magnoliopsida; order Apiales; family Araliaceae; genus Hedera; species Hedera helix. The sequence continues at coordinate 18,270,134 of OX359266.1, read as the reverse complement.
TTTTTTTGACAGTTTTGATACCCTTTGATCAAACCTTGATTAAATGAGATCTACACATCCAAATGACACCAAATCAGTGTTGATGTGTTCCTAACTTCTTGTTTTACAATAATCCATGGTTCGATCGTCTTTTTGAAAACGTTTTATACGAAAATTACGGATCGAACCATCTAGGGTCTAAAAACGACATCATTTCCGGTAAAAGCTATAACTTCTTCGTTATTCAATATTTTTGAAAACTTCAAGTTGGACTTTTCTTTAAAACTCATAGATCTAACTTTCTAGCCATAGAAATTAATTTTCCAACTTGTATATTTCAAACTACAACATTAAACATAACATGTATCGTTAGGGTTTTACCGGTAAAATGTGTTATGAACATTTCTACAACTTTTATACATTTCTCATATACCAAATCATGATTTAAGCATATCAAACCATGTATCTACCAGTTTATCATAGCTTAAGACTTCTAGACCATCAAAACCACTTTTGATCGGTTAAAAATATATTTTGACCATATAAAACATATATAGCCTACAAAAATGAAATAAAGATGAGATAGAACACTTTTGAACCTTATGTTCTTCTACTCTTGGCTAGAGACTTTGTTGGTGACTCCTCCTTGATAAGTCTCTAGCAATCTCCTTGGTGAAAAACCAACTCTCAAGAGTTCTCTCTATTTTCTCTAGAATGTTCTCTCTATTCTCTCTTGGAGTTCTTACAAAATGACTAACAAACATAGAAAATGGGTGGAGCATGCTATTTATAGAACCTCTCTAAACTTGCTTAGCATCTACTAATTAACCAATGCTAGTCAATTAGGAGCTTAATTCATGCTTACTATACATGGAATGACCACTTGATGGACTTTTTGATTGACCCTTTGATTGACTAGGGTGGTTGGAAGTTACTTGTACCAATTTAAACTCCAAAATCAACCAACTAGCTACCTTTCTATCCATGTGGGCCCCAAAATTCGGGATTGACCAATATTTATCCAATTTGACTTTATTTTTAAGTCTTATATAATTATATAAGTATTCATATATATATACATATATATATATATACATATATATATACATATATATATATATACATATATATATACATATATATATATATATGTATATATATATATATATACACATATACAAGCTTATTGGGCTCCACTTTGGATCTTAGAATTAAGTTCTATTGGGCTCATTCAATTAAATTGTTTGGGCTCAATTTATATCACACATTGGGCTAGCATTTACATAACTATGCTACCTTTAATTAAAATAAGCATTGGGCTTATTTAATAAATTACATGGACTAGTAATTAAATTAATTACATGGGCTACTAGGTAAACTTAATTGACCTAGTTTAACAACTCATTTGGATTTAAATTATAATCCAATTAGATTTGCTATTTATAAGTCCATTGGATTCCTTAATTAAATAACACTATTAATTGCAATTTCCTTGGGTTTGTTTTAATAATACCCTAATACATATTAATAGAATTACATTGGACTTGATTAAATTAATTCATTCACTAACCCCTATCATCAAATTGGATTTATAATATAGTTAACCGTACACAAATAATTATTCCCACATTGAATTATCTCAAATAATTCACTTGCTTCTTCTTTCGCATTATTCATACAAGTAATTAACTTGTTCATTAAAAATCTTCTTAATTGTCATACAAGGCCAACGTTCAAGCTTTGTGATTTCATCACATAAGCTTCTTTTGAAATCTTTTTCCTTCTTTAGTTAATTAATTTAATTAACTAATTTAGTACCTCTCATCATACAACTTATCACATACACACATACATCATACCTCATATTTTCTTATGGATATAATTAAATAAAAAAAAAATTGGGTTCGTAATTTTCTCGGTCATTACAGACCTAACAATTAATCAAGTTGATTTTCAAATTAGTATCATATACGCATTCATATGATAACATCTACACATGTTATACCTAACCACATAATTAATTAATTAAAGGTATATTAAACACTTAGGAAATGTTATCATTACTTGATAATATTTCAATCACATAAAACCTATATTAATTACTTAATATAGTTCACATTCTTATCTAACATTATTAACAATTAATAATATTCTATTAGTCTTATAATATTATTAATCACTTAATAATATTTTATTAATCTTTAACCATTTAATAATACATTATCATATTATTAATATTATTAATCATTTAATAATATTTTATTCATTATCTAATATTATTAATCATTTAATAATATTTTATTCAATATCTAATATTATTAATCATTTAATAATATTTTATTATCTTATTAATATTATTAATCATTTAATAATATTTTAATCATTATCTAATATTATTAATCATAATATTTTATTTCATTTACTAATATTATTATTTATTTAAATAATATTTTATTGACTTATTAATATTATTACTCATTTAATAATATTTTAATCTCTTACTAAAATTATCAATCATTTAATAATATTAAATCACTTGTTAATATTAACCATGTAGTAATATTTTAATACTCTTTAAATATTATCAAAAGTTAACTTTTAAATTGGGTTAACCTTAGTATTTAATTTAAACATTTAGCTAACATTCATTTATAATTAGACTTCATATATGTTAGTTTAATATCCAAATATATTCATTTTACACCTGTTTCAACTTAATTTTTCAAAGAAAACTCAACCCGGATAGACCCGGACCCGACCTGGACTGCCCAACACTGCCTGGCAGCGTGTTCTGGCGCAACTGCGTCAGTTCTGACGCAGGTGTGTCAAGACATTCTGTCCGGAAATCAATTTTTTTTACTGCTCGACCCTCCGACGCTCCGACAGCCATAACTTCTTCATTTTAAAATATTTTGAGGTGATTCTTGAGTCCATTCTCATCATAATTTCCCCCTCTACAATTTCTCTTTAGATCACAAATCAAAATTCCGAATTTAACTAGACTCAAAACTACTCACAAGGATAAGATAAAAACTAACTTTACAAATCCTTGATTTTATTTGTTCAAACTTGAATAAAATATGATCTATATGTCCAAATGACACAAACTCAGTTTTGTTAAATTTGTAACTTCTTTTTTAACAATATTTCATGGTTCAATCACATTTTTGAAAACACGAAATTTAAGGATCGAACCACCTAGGGTTTAAAAACGACATCATTTGCAGTAAAAGCTATAACTTCTTCTTTATTCAATATTTTTGAAAGATTCAAGTGGGATTATTTCTTTAAAATTCATAGATCTAACTTTCTAGCCATAAAAATCCAATTTCCAACCTGTACATTTCAAAATACAACGTTAAACACAACATACTTAGTTAGGTTTTACCGGTAAAAATACACTATGAACATTTCTTATGTTTTCATGCAAAATACACATACGAAATCATGATATAAACACTTCATACTATGAATATTCATATATTACATAGATAAACACTTCTAGACCATCAAAACGAGTTTTGATAGGTTAAAAATAGATTTTAACCGATCAAAAGCTATCTAGACTACAAAAATAAAATAAAGAGATGTTTAGAGCACTTTTAAACCTTTGTGACTTGTGTGATTTTTTTCTCCTCCTACCAAAGTATGTGATGATGCTTTGTGACATTCACCAAGTTTCTTCTCTAACTTTTTCACTCAACCCCCAAGTGTATCTCTCAAATGCTCACAAATGCTCTCACTTTCTTTTCTCTAGAATACTTGCAAATGACTAACAAACATTTCAAGTATGTGGAGTACTCTTTATATAGCCATCTATTAAACTTTCATTAACCTTCCTAATTCACCAACATAGTCACATTAAGAGCTTAAGTTGGATTACTATAGCATGGATGGACTAGTTGAATGACTTCTTGATTGACTTGGGTGGTTCACCTACTATGACATAATGTATAAAAGAAGCAATATGAAGATCAAGCAACCCCCAAGTGGGACCCCCTAAATTGCTGGAAAATGGGATTTAATCACTCATTTTTGCTTTAATTTTAATGCTTTAATTATGCATATATACTCCTATATATATATATATATAGGAGTATATGTAACAATGTTGACCAATTTTGACTTCTTATTGGGCTCCATAATGGATCCTAGGATTAAATATATTGGGCTCATTCATTGAATTGGTTTGGGCTCAACTTAAATAACACATTGAGCTAGCATTTAAATAATTATGCTACCTTTAATTAAAATAAGCATTGGGCTTGTTTAATTAATTACATGGACTAAGGTTTAATTTAATTACTTGGGCTACTAGGTAAATTTAATTGACCTAGTTTAACAACTCATTTGGATTTAAAATATAATCCAATTAGTTTTGCTTTAATTAATTATACACATTGCTTTAATTCTTTAAATAAATATACATACACATAAGTAAATTTATTTAATTATCTAATGCACAATTAATTTAATACAAAAATTTTAAATTCATTGCTAATTCTTTATTAATTATAATTACAATGACTAATGAAATTTGTGGTCATTACATTGCTACTTTAAGAAGTGGAAAGATGATGCAACTATGGCTCAATATATCATGCTCGCATCCATAAGTATTGAGTTACAGCGTCAACACGAGAAAATGGTTGCACCTACTATTTTGTTATATATTCAATAGTTGTATGGTGAGAAAAGTAGTTCAACTAGATATAAGATATCTAAGTAGCTCTTCCAATCTATATGGCCAATTGCACTATAGTATAAACACATATCCTAAAGTTGATTAATCTAATTGACTAATTGAGACAACTGAGTTTTGTCAAGGATGGAGAGTTAAGTCAAGATTCGATCTTGCACCCACTCATTGACTTTGTTTCACAATATGTTGTGAATTTCACATGTTTAAGCTAGATGTCAGCTCGCCTGATTTGCTTAACATGTTGAAGACTGTGGAGAGTAACTTTCCTTCCAAGAAAGACCAAGTTTTACTGGTAGATGAATCTTCTTAGCTAGATAGAGGGCCAAAGGTATTTCTGAGGAGTCCAAAAATGTAAAAGGCAAAAGAAAGGCTAAACAAATAACAAAAATAAAAGTGATCCCGACGGAAAAAGAGTTTACTTTCATTATGATAAGCCAGGAAACTAAAAAAGCAATTGCAAAAGAGTTGCAATAGCAAAGTAGAAGAAACTTAATGAAGTTTCTACTACAGATATAGATTTGTTCATAATGAAATTGAACTTTCTATAAGTCAAGTTTTACTTGAGTATTAGATACCGACTGGTGGTCTCACATATGTAAGTCATTGCAGAGACTAAGCATAAATATTAGGCTAAACAAAGGACAAGTAATCATGTGTGTAGGGAATGCAGCAAAGGTTGCACATTAGCCAAAAGAACTTAAAGCTTAGCGTTACCTGCGGCAAGTCTATTGAGTTAGCAAGCTATTATTATGTTTCAGTTCTTGTAAGACATATTATGTTCGTTCCATGTGTAGACTGTTGGTTTGCAAAAATATGGTATACATATAATCAAATTATATAAGCACAACGGAAGCAAGAAAAATTAGATTTTAAATTTTTTTTACAAACCAATAACCAAAATCTTTCTTATGCGACTATTATTAATTGAGGAAGGATAAAAGATTTATACCTTTGTAGAACCAAGCTTCCAAAGGTACAAGTTCAACTCCATTTAATCCATCACGTTTTTCTTCAAATTCACTAATTAGATTCCACGGATCAATGGCTCCCCAAGTGTGAAGCCTCTAGAGGTGATCCACCAATAGATCTATGAATTAAAAAAATGGATTTTGGTCTCTCCAAATTATGGATGGCTAGCCATAATTCTCTCTCTCTCACTTATTAGATATAGATAATTATGAAGTACTCTCTCTATTCTTGTGAAAGAGTGTGTAACCTTAATCTATGATAAGACTCATCTTATTTATAAATATAGTCAACCCTCCTAAACTAATTAGGTTTAGGGTTTTAATTTAATTCTCAAATCAATTAGAAGCTAAATTAATTAATTATAATTCCTAAACTATTTAGGAATTTAATTATTTAATAATGAGAGTACTTCTTATCAATTAATTACTAAATCATTTAGTAACTTAATTAATTATTATAATTATAATTCCTAAACCATTTAGGAACTTAATTATTTACAATAATATTACTACTAATTAATTAATTCATAAACTATTTAGGAACTACATAATAATGCTAGTAATAATAATAATAGTAATAGTAGTCGTAGTAGTAGTAGTAATAATAATAATAATAATAATAATAATAATAATAATAATAATAATAATAATAATAATAATAATTTAACTTATTCTATCACCATAGTATAAATTAAATATACTTAATTTATTATTATGATTATGCCATCCACTTCTAAAATAAATATTACTCTTTTGCGGTGTGACCCTTTAGGTTATTCATATTAAACTGGTTGTATAATAAATAAATTAGAACAATTCTAATTCATTTATTACGAATTAACTCTTTAATTCAAAATAAATAATTATTCTACAATAAGGGTAAACCCTCTTAGCGGTTAATCGACATTTCAGATAATATAGATTTTAATTTTTGATCATAAAAGAACCTTTTAGTGAATAATTACCGTATGATTCAATTCTTATACCATACAATGTCCCAATCAAATATAAGACACAGAATTTTTGTCAAGTCTTATTTGATTTAATCATATGCAGTTCATTTCATAATTGCACAACTCTAGTTAATGTAAACTAAAAACTTCTTTCTAATTTCATTCAACCCTGGTAAGGAATTTATGAGTTGTCACTTATTGAATTGCATAGGACATTATATCCCTTTACTGGAAGTGATAGATCCTTTGTTCATCATTCACCTATCTTCATGTGTACCTTTTTATACCCAAGCATATCCTTTGTTATACCAACAAATCTTAAGGAATATGTCAAAGTATTACTTAGTACACACAAGATACTATGATGATCTCAAGTCCAAAGATCACTTGTACGACTATCACATAAGGAACTCCTATTGACAGACGAGTAAAACTCCATTAGGTTTTCCTTGAGCGAGTCACGTTCAGTGAACTTATTCTCTAATAAGCACCTACATACTTGTTTTAGTGTGTCTACACAAATGATTATGAGATCAATCATCCTCTTCATACGAGCAAGCATAGTATGTACCAATCTATCTGGATCTACTAATCCCCTTTATAGTGATCCAATAATTAGGAATAATTTTAGTTTTGAGCAATCTTGAGTTTAAATCTCATTAGCATGATACTCATCATAGTTCTAAAAGCATTGCTTAAAAACTTTAGGTTCATCCATTTAATTAATGCAACTAATTAATCATGAATAAAGAAATGTCTTGATACTTTTATTAATAAACGAATAAGATTACAAAGTATAAGATTATCACATCAAATCCAATAATTAGGAATAATTTTAGTTTTGAGCAATCTTGAATTTAAATCTCATTAGCATGATCCTCATCATAGTTCTAAAAGCATTGCTTAAAAACTTTAGGTTCATCCATTTAATTAATGCAGCTAATTAATCATGAATAAAGAAATGTCTTGATACTTTTATTAATAAACGACTAAAATTACAAAGTATAAGATTATCACATCAAATGTGATTGGCTTAAGGGCATACTACTTTCAATCTTCCACTTGCACTAAAGCCAATCACCCTTTGGTATCCCCATACCATTTTTCTTTAAGTGGCATACAAATTGCTTAGTAAATGTTTTAGTTAATGGATTTGTAATGTTGTACCGAGAGCTTGCCATCTTTATGGTGTCGTCTCCTTTTCAATGATTCATCTAATCATATAAAAGTGTTGCAACACATGTTTGTATTTTAGATGAGAACTAAGTTCCTTGGCGAATTAAACTCCTTTAATGCTAGTAATCATCATAAGTTCTGTAATGAACTTGTTGAACCAAAGAATCACCTTTACAGCTTCACTTATAGTTATTTACTATGTATTTGTCACTAAATCAGTAACTCTTTGTTGTTTGGAACTTTTTCAACTCACTATAACACCGTTCAAGGTAATTATATTACCTAAAATGGATATGTTGTTATCTTGGTTAGTCTGAAAAAACTTGAGTCTGTTAAGCGTTATAGTTTTATATCAGACTCATCATTAGAAACTCTTTTATAATGTTCTTCTCTTAAATTGAACTGATATTTGCTTATCATACATAAGCAATATCAAGTCTAGTACATATCAACGAATCAATGTACATCCCTTGGGTCTAGCCGAGCATCCTTTATGATCTATCTCTATAGACATTTATCCTGAATAAAATGTTAAGATGCTTCTCCCAAGTCCTTAAAGGAGAAGTTTTTATACAACCACATCTTTATTAATTATATCATCGGTATGTCATTCATTATTGGTAGTATATTAACATATAATACTATGAATGATATAGTGCTCTCACTAACCTTTGTACATACTTAGTTCATCCCTGTCTTTGATAAAATCAAACTCTTTTGATTGTTTCATCAAAACGGATGTTCCAACTTCGATAAATTTGCTTCAATCCATAACTAGATTGTTGTAGCTTGCATACTTAATTTAGTCCATCTCTATGGAGACAAATCATCTTAGTTCTATCATACATACATCATTTTGTATAGTAAACTGCAACTGCAAGTAAAATCTGAATGGATATATGCATTTTCATTAGTTAAATATTTTATTATAGCCAACTTCTTGACCTTGTTTGAAATCTTTTTACCACTAGTTAGCTCTTATAGGTCTCTACCTTGCCATCTGCTTTAGTCTTTCTCCAAAGACCCATTCAGATTATGGTCATCAACTATTTCTCTTGAGTATCTAATACCCATGCCTCATCGTGTGTAACTGGATCATCATCCACTATAATGTGTACCTCATCATCATCATCTATGATGAATCCATACCTTTCAGGTATCTTCGGTACTAGACCAAATTTACGACTTGGTAGTGGTACAATAATTTTATCTATTTGTACAGATTCCTTCATTTGATATGTAGTATTTTATGGTTATTGATCTTCTTCAAGATCTATTTTACTCCCACTAACCCTTTAAGGAAAAACTTCTTTTCCTATAAGGCATCGTGTTTAACAAACACCTTTTAATTAGTCGAATTATAGAAGTGTTACCCTAAACTTTTTTAGGATATCCCACAAGTTTACACTTATCATATCTTGTTACAAACTGTTCACTGTCAAACCTTTTGACATAAGCTGGATAATCTAAATCTTAATATACTTAAGACTTGATTTCCTCCCTATCCATAACTCATATGAAGTATGAGGGATGAAATTTGAAGGTACCTTGTTTAGTAGATATACGATCGTTTCTAGGACATAACCCTAGAAGGATACTGGATTATCGGTAATACTCATTATAGATCATCACCATGTCCATTCTGTGAGAATATCATTTCCCTTGAAATGATTTAGAAACTTACTGCTTAAGTATTCCATTCTCGATCTAATCGAAGAACTTTAATACTTTTTTCCTTTAATTTCTATATTTCACTTTTGAATTCTTTGAACGTTTCAAAGGTTTAGGATTTGTATTTCATCAAATTCATATATCAAAATCTAGAATCATCAGTGAAAATAAATTAAGTAATAAATGAATACCCTCCTCTTACATTTGTTTTTATAGTTCCCACACACGACTGTGTGTACCATCTCTAACAACTCTACAACTCGCTCTCTATGTCCACTAAATGGAGATTTAGTCATATTATCCATGTTACAAGATTCACAAGCTGTATTTGATTCATAATCAAAAGGCTCTAAAAGCCTATTTTTATATAATCTTGTTTGATCTTGTTTCATTAACGTGACCGAGTTAATAGTGTTGCATGAATGTATGATTCATATCATCTATTTGCCTTTAGTTCGTTCAAATTGGAATATTTTTCATGTAAGTCAAGTACACAAAGTCCATCAAGTAATCAACATTGTAACAACTTACTAACTTAATAGACTTGCCCATGGGCCATGTTAAACTGTAAGTTCCTATGGTTAATGCAACAACCGTTGCTTCATTCCCCACGCATATGATTACTTATCATTTGTTTAGCTTTTTACTTCTGCTTAGTATCTATAATGACTTGTATATGTGAGAGCACCAGCCGGTATCTAATACCTAAGTAGAACTTGACTTATAGAAAGTTCTATTTCATTATGAACATATATATATCTGCAGTAGAAGCTTCTCCAAGCTTCTTCTGCTTAGGTACTGCAACTCTCTTGCAGTTGTTCTTCTAGTGTCCCAACTTATCGCAATGAAAGCAAATTCATTTGCCCTCGGGATCACTTTTATTTACGTCCTATGTTTAGCCTTTCTTTTACCTTCTATTATTTCTGACTCCTCAGAAATACCTTTGGCCATCTTCCTCGGCATAGAAGATTTATCTACGAGTAAGACTTGATTTTTCTAGGAAGGAAAGTGACTATCAATAGTCTTCAACATATATAAGCAAATCAGTTAAACTGACGTCCAGCTTATTAATGTTTGAAGTTCACAACAAATTGTGAATAAGAGTTAGTGAGTGACTGTAAGATCGAATCTTGACTCAACTCTCCATCCCTGAGAAAACCCAATTATCCCACTTGATCAATCCAATTGACCATTTTTTTTAGGAGATGTGTCTTTACTGTAGTGCCATTTGTTATTATAGATCGGAAGAGCTCCTAAGATATCTTATATCTAGTTGACCTACTTTGCTCTCCATACAACTATTGAATGTGCAGCAATATAATAGGTGCATCTATTTTCTTGTGTTGATGCTTTAACTCGATACTTATGGATGCGAGCATGATGCATTGAGCTAAATTGCATCATCTTGCCATTTTTTAAAATAACAATCTCTTCCTCACAGGTTTAGTCTGCAACATTTGCAGGGATAGGCAAATTAAAGACATTTGCTAGCTTTTCAGCATTGAGAACTGTTCTCAAATTTGTTTAATCAATCTGAACAATTCGGTTCGATTAAATTGTTAGCATCTAATATGCTATGCAGTATTAATGAATTAAACATAGCAATATTCATTAAGGGAATTAATGACAATATTAACATGTATTCATTTTATTAATCACCAAGTTAATTAGGTCTTTATTTAAAATTATGTCTCCCACTATTTTTTTTTAAAACTATATTACCCTCTTTATATAGTTCGACAAATTTAGTTAAAGATCTGCTAGTGAGAAAAGGATCATATTGACATAAGTATATCCTTGTGTGTGCACAAGAAACTATAGTTTATTCAATAGGTAGACAACTCCTTGTCAATTACATCAACATGTAACTCCTTTGTATTTTGTCTCTTAGATTATTATGATCATGTGTGTGCACATCCAAATCAAAATTATCTAAGTTAAGTCCGACCTAGCACTTTTATATAAGTAAAGAGAAAAAGATTGTCCTTGTATGTGTACAACAAAACAATAATGTTTAATTCCTTTATAAGCATCAAATGTGATAAAACAACATCTCAGATAATTGATATAAGTCTTATGTGTGCACAACAAACGTATATTGACTATTTGATACTCTTTATCATGGTAAAAGTCAGCATTCGATATTTTTAATAAATATCTTTGAACGTTACAACTTAATATTATGAGTAGTAGAATAAATAAATTAGAACTATTATAATTTTATTTAATTGAATTAAACTTCTTTAATTCATGAATTAAACCTTTTCATTAATTTTAAAAATAATATTTATTCTACATCATGAGGGATTTGTTAATATTAATTGTCTCATCTTGTTTATCGCGCATGCATATATATATATATATATATATATATATATATATATATATATATATATATATATATATATATAAATACGCGTCATATTATTTAACATATGAAGAATGTTTGGATAATATATAATAAATATATATTAAGCATGCACATATAAAATACTATATTCTACTTAGATTGATTATGGACTTTTATTCTAATTTGGTTCACTAGAGCCACCAAGTGAACCAAAAGGTCAAACCTAAGGTGCAAGAATAAATTAAATTAAATGTAACTATTATATTTAAATTCGGGCTCTATTACAAACAGGTCTTCATGCGCTCCTTTCTTCTTTACTCTAATTCTTCAAAATAATTCTAACTAATCATATTACAAAACTATTTATAATAAATAAAAATCTTGATCAACAGTTAAAGAGAAGTACATAGGAGAGAGATAAAATTTACATTAGAAAAAAAAAATTAGAAAAGACGAGGTACGCAGACCCCATTTATAAAACTCATTCATTCATATATCTAATTAAAATTAAATCCAATCAAATTGACCAATAGTCCATAATTAATCTCATTTATTGTCATATATATCAACATATATATTAATAAATAATATTAATCACATAAATTAAATGAATCACTCCATATGTATATATCGGTATCATTTAATGGGCAATTAAAGTTGCATGAAATCTAATTTCATAATTAAAATAAACTTTATATTTTAATTATAAAATCATGTAAAAATAAATAATTTATTTTTATTATATTTTTGAATTTTTAAAATCACCCAAAATTAATCTTTTATTTTTTAATTTTATAAATCTGCTCAAATTACAAAAATGCCATTAAAATATGAAGTTGTAGTTATTTACGAAACTACCATTAAAAATCGGATTTGCAGTATTTACAAAACTGCCACCACGCACATTATTTACGAAATTGTCATCGCATCCGATATTTACAAAAATGCCACCGTGTCTGTTAATTACAGAATTGCCACTACGCCTGGTATTTAGCAAAATGCCACTATGCCTGGAATTTAGCAAAATGCCACAGCGCCAGCTAATTACGAAATTGTCATTATGCATAGAAATTACCAAATTGCCATTCTCGGTTACTATAGCAGTCAAGATTTTTGTTTTTTTTTTCTTGTTCCAAAACATAATTTTTGGAATTGATTTTCAAGACCCATGATTCTATACAACAAATTATGTCCAATAAATTATTCTAAATACCACTGTGCTCTTGATGCCACTGTTGGTTTACAAAAATATGACATACATATAATCAAATTATATAAATGCAACTGAAGCAAGCAAAATCAAATTTTAAATTTTTTCTACAAATTAATAACCATGATCTTTCTTATGCGACTATTATTAATTGAGGAATGATAAAAGATTTATACCTTTGTAGAACCAAGTTTTTACACGTACAAGTTCAACTCCCATTAATCCTTCGCGTTCTTCTTCAAATTCACTGATTAAATTCCACGAATCAATGTTAGCTCCCCAAGTGTGAAATCTTTAAAGGTGATTCATCAAAAGATCTATGAATTAAATAAGTGAATTTTGGTTTCTCCAAACCATGGGTGACTAATATTAATTCTCTCTCTCTCTCTCTCTCTCTCTCTCTCTCTCTCTCTCTCTCTTTGTCTCTCTCTCTCTCTCTAACTCCTTAGATATAGATAATTATGAAGTACTCTCTCTATTTTTGTGAAAGAGTGTGTAACCTTAATCTATGATAAGACTCATCTTATTTAGAGATATAGTCAACCCTCCTAAATTATTTAGGATTAGGGTTTTGATTTAATTCCCAACTCAATTAGAAACTAAATTAATTAATTATAATTCCTAAATTATTTAGGAATTTAATTAAATAATGAGAGTACTTATTATTAATTAATTACTAAACCATTTAGTAACTTAATTAATTATTATAATTACAATTCCTAAACCATTTAGGAACTTAATTATTTACAATAATACTATTGCTTATTAATTAATTCCTAAACCATTTAGGAACTAAATAATAATACTAGTAATAATATCAAGGTTTAAATGCACCGTAAACCCTTGAACTCTTGGAATTTTAGATTTTGAGCCCCTTTACTCTCAGTCAACGCAAATTAATATTGAACACCAGTGTGCCACATGTGCATGACCGCACACGTGGACACACGTGGCACATCTGACATGGCAAAATTAGCCTTAATAAGTGAAAAAAATCTTGCTCCCACCATTCAAACTTGAGACCTATAGATTAAAACTTGCAAATTAGAACCACTCGAGCACTTAGGGCTAACTAATAATATAAATCAAGAAATTGTATGTATTTTGTAAAGAAGATGTCCCCAACCCACTTTACCAAAAGACGATTGTACCCCCACTTCACCAATTGAACTCTTTTAATTGAACGAAAGAATATTATTAATAAGTAAATTATAATACGCTTTAATAATAATAATGGACATCTGCTTTACGAAATATGTACAATTTCTTGGTTAATATTTTCAGCTAACCCCAAGTGCTCAAGTGGTTCTAACTTGCAAGTTTTAATTTAGAGGTCTCAAGTTCGAATGGTGGGAGCAAGATTTTTTTCACTTATTAAGGCTGATTTTTTTCACTTATATATATACACTCCATCATGAACCTGTTGGTATGCAAAAACATAACATATATATATAATCAAATTATATAAGCGTAATGGAAGCAAGCAAAATCAAAGTTTAAAATTTTTCTACAAACTAATAACCATGATCTTTCTTATGCGAGTATTATTAATTGAGAAATGATAAAAGATTTATACCTTTGTAGAACCAATCTTCCACAAGTAAAAGTTCAACGCCCTTTAATCCTTTGCATTCTTGTTCAAATTCACCGATTAGATTTCATGGATCAATGTTAGCTCCCTAAGTGTGAAGCTTCTAGAGGTTAAATAAGTGAATTTTGGTTTCTCCAAACAATGGATGACTAGCCCTAATTCTCTCTCTCTCTCTGGTAAAATCAAATTTAAAAATTTACAAACCATAATCCAGGATCGACCTTTATGTGCAACTATTTATTTATAAAGAAGAAGTTAGAGATATACCCTTGTAGAACTCAAAGTTTCAACGGGTACAAGTTCACTTCCAAATCCTTCGCGTTTTCCTTGAATTTCACCGATTAGATTCCAATGATCAATGTTAGCCACACAAGTGTTTGACCTCTAGAGGTGATCACCAAGAAATAATAATAATTCAAGAAGTCGGTAATGACAAACTCCAATTTTCTCTCTCTAGAAAATATATTAGTACTTTCTCAAAACTTGTGAAAGTGTATGTGTGTAACCTTAATCCATAATAAGATTTCTCTTATTTATAAATTTAGTAAACCCTCCTAACACTTTTAGGAATATGATTTTTAATTAAACTCATAATCTAATTAGGAACTTAATTAATTTAATATAATAATTATAATTCCTAAATAATTTAAGAACTTAATTATCAATTATGATAGTACTCTTATTAATTAATTCCTAAATCATTTAGGAACTAAATAATAATAATAATAATAATAATAATAATAATAATAATAATAATAATAATAATAATAATAATAATAATAATAATAATAATAATAATAATAATAAGACTCCTCTTATTAATTTATAATTAGTATTTCTAAAATACTAAATAATAAATATTAAGCTATTTAATTTACTCTATCCTCGTACTATAAATTAAATATACTTAATTTATTATTACAATTATGTTATTTACTTCTTAAATAATTATTTTCCTTTTGCGGTGTGACCTTTTAGGTTCTTCATATTAAACCGGTTATAGAGTAAATTAATTAGAACTATTCTAATCTTATTTATATAAATAAATTAAACTATTTAATTTATTTAAATAAATAATATTTATTCCATAATAAGGATAAGCTCTCTTAGCGATCAACGACTTTTCAGATAAAATAGATTTCAACATTTAATTATAAAAGAACCTATTCAGCGAATAGTTACCATACAATTCAATCATTCTACCTTACAATGTCCCAATCAAATATAAGACATGGTATTACTGTCAAGTCTTATTTTATTTGATTATATACATTTCGATCCTTAAATGAATAACTCTAATTAATATAAATTAGAAATTAGTTTCCATTCTGCCTTGGTCAATGACTACTGAGTTGTCATTTATCAAATAACATAGGACATTCTCTTCTTTTACTAGAAGTGGTAAATTCTTTGTTGATCATTCACCTATCTCCATGTATGACTTATTATATCCAATCATACCCTTTGATACACCCTAAAGGTTTTAAGGAATATGTCAAAACATAATTCATCATACACAAGATACTATGATGATCTCAAGTCCAATGATCACTTGTACTACTATCACAAAAGGAACTCCTATTGACAATCAAGTAAGACTCCATCAGGTGTTCCTTGAGCGAGTCACGTTCAGTGAACTTATTTTCTATTAAGCACCTACATACTTGATTTAGTGTCTCTACACAAATGATTATGAGATTAATCATCTTCTTCATAAGAGTTAGCATAGTACATATTAATCTAACCGGATTCACTAATCCTCATTTTAGTAATCCCACGATTAGGAACAATTTTAGTTTTTGAGCTATCTTGAATTTAGATCTCATTAGCATGATCATCATCATGATTCTAAAAGCATTGTTTAATAACTATGGGCTTATCATAATTAATATTATCTATTAAATATGGATAAAGAAAATGTCTTTATATAAATAAACTTTTATTAATAAATAAACAAGATTACAAAGTATATGCTACATCATATCAAATATGATTGGCTTAAGGGCATACTACTTTCAATCTCCCACTTGCACTAAAGCCAATCACCCTTTGGTATCCCCATACCATTCTTCTCTAAGTGACGTACTAATTGCTTAGTAAATACTTTAGTTAATGGATCTGTAATGATGTTCTAAGAGCTTGTCATCTTTATAGTGTCGTCTCCTTTTCAATGATTCATCTAATCATATGAAAGTGTTGTAGCATATATTTGGATTTCAGATGAGATCTAGGTTCTTTGGCAAATTAAACTCCTTTAATGCTAGAAACCATTACAAGTTCTATAATGAACTTGTTGAACCAAACAATCACTTTTTCAGCTTCACTTATAGTTATTTACTATATCTTTGTCACTAAATCAGTAACTCCTTGTTGTTTAGAACTTTTGCAACTCACTGCAGCACCGTTCAAGGTAATCATATTACCTGAAACGGATATGCTATTATCTCGACCAGTTTGAAAACTTGAGTCTGTTAAGCCCTCTAGTTTTATATCGGACCCATCATTAGAAACTTTTTTCTAATATTCTTCTCCACAAATGAACTGATATATGCTTATCATGCACAAGCAATATCAGGCCAAGTACATATTATCCCGTACATGATAAATCCTATTGCTAAGGCATAAGGAGTCTTACTCATACTGTCTCTCTCTTCAAGTGTCTTTAGGGCCTGCTTCTTCGAGAGATGTATTCTAGGACCCATAGGCATGAGCCATTTCTTGGAATCTTTCGTGCTAAACTTCTTTAGCATAGAATCAATGTACATTCCTTGGGACAAGCCAAGCATCCTTTTCGATCTATCTCTATAGACTTTTATCCTTAATAGAATACTAGGATGCTTCTCCCAAGTCTTTGAATGAGAAATTTTTAGACAACCACATCTTTACTGATTGTAGTATTGGTATGTCATTCTTCACTAGTATTATATCATCATATAATACTAGGAATGTCACAGTGCTCCCACTAACCTTTGTACACACTTGGTTCATCATCGTCTTTTATAAAATCAAACTCCTTTAATTGTCTCATCAAAACAGATGTTCTATCTTTCAGAAATTTGCTTCAATCCATAATTGGATCGTTGTATCTTTCAAACTTGATTTACTCCATCTATATGGAGACAAATCCTCTTGGTTATATCATACATACATCATTTTGTTTAGTAAGCTACAATTGCAAGTAAAATCTGAATTGATATATGCATTTTCACTAGTAAAAAGTTTCATTTTAGTTAACTCATTAACCTTGTTTGAAATCTTTTTACCACTAGTCAGGTCTTATAGGTCTCCACCTTGCCATCTGCATTTAGCCTTTCTCCAAAGACCCATTTCAGATTTTATGATTATCAGTCATTTCTCTTGAGTATCTAATACTCATACCTCATCGTATATAACTGGATCATCATCCACTATGATGCGTATCTCATCATCATCACCTATAATGAATCCATACCATTCAAGTATCTTCAGTACTAAACCATATTTACGACTTGATTGTGGTGCAATAGGTTTATCTACTTGTACAGATTCTTTCACTTGATTTGTAGTGTTTTGTGGTTCTTGAACTTCTTCAAGATCTATTTTACTCTCACTAACCCTTTAAGGAAAAACTTCTTTTCCTATAGGTAACGTGTTTCAATAAACACCTTTTAATTAGTCGGATCATAGAAGTGATAGCCTAAACTTTCTTTAGGATATCCCACAAGTTTACACTTGTCAAATCTTGTCCCAAGCTTATCACTGTCAAACCTTTTGACATAAGCTGGACAATCCAAATCTTAACATACTTAAGACTTGGTTTCCTTCCTATCCATAACTCATATGAAATCTTAGGAACAAAATTTGAAGGTACGTTGTTTAGTAAATATGCGGCCGTTTCTAAGGTATAACCCTAGAAGGATATTGGAAGATTGGTATAACTCATCATGGATCATCATCATGTCCATTGTGTGAGAATACCATTTCGCTTGAGATGATCTAGAAACTTATTGCTTAAGTATTCCCTTCTCGATCTAGTCGAAGAACTTTAATACTTTTGGTCTTTAGTTTCTATACTTCACTTTTAAATTCTTTGAACGTTTCAAACGATTTGGATTTGTATTTCATCAAATACATATATCGAAATCTAGAATCATTAGTGAAAGTAATGAATGAATACCCTCCTTTTGCATTTGTTGTCATAGGTCCCACACACGATTGTGTGTACCATCTCTAACAAATCTACAACTCGTTCTCCATGTCCACTAAATGGATATTTAGTCATATTGTCCATGATATAAGATTCACAAGTTGTATTTGATTTATAATCAAAAGGCTCTAAAAATCTATCTTTATACAACTTGTTTAGTCTTCTTCAATTAACATGACCGAGTTAACAGTGTTGCATAAATGTATGATTCATATAATCTCTTTGTCTTTAGTTTGTTCAATTTTAAAATACTTTCATGTATGTCAAGTTTATAAAGTCCATCAAGTAATCAAGTTAGTAACATCTTACTAACTAAATAGACTTACCCGTAAGCTATGCTAAACTATAAGTTCCTATGATTAATGTAGCAACCTTTGGTTCATTCTCCACGCATAGAATTACTTATCATTTGTTTAGATTTCTACTTCTGTTTAGTCTCTACAACGACTTGCATATATGAGACCACCAGCTGGTATCTAATATCTAAGTAGAACTTGACTTATAGAAAGTTCTATTTCATTATGAACAAATTTATATCTACAATTAAAGCTTCATTAAGCCTTTTTGCTTAACTACTGCAAGATACTCCTTGCAGTTCCTCTTCTAGTGTCCCAGCTTATCACAATGAAAGCAAACTCCTTTGCCATCGGGATCACTTTTATTTATGTCATTCGTTTAGCCTTTCTATTTCCTTCTATCTTTTCTGACTCCTCAGAAACACCTTTGGCCATCTTCGTCAACTTAGAAGATTCATCTACTAGTAAGACTTAGTCTTTCTTAGAAGGAAAGTGACTCTCAACTGTATTCAATATATTTAAGCAAATCAATTAAACTGACTTCAAGCTTATTAATGTTAAAGTTCACAACAATTTGTGAAAAAGAGTCAGTGAGTGACTGTAAGATCGAATCTTGACTCAACTCTCCATCTATGACAAAACCTAGGTATCCTAATTAATCAATCGGATTGATCATCTTTAGGACACGTGTCTTTACTGTAGTGCCATTGGTTATTATAGATCGAAAAAATTTATTAGATATCTTATATCTAGTTGACATATTTTGCTCACTATACAACTTTTGAATATGCAACAATATAGTAGGTGCATTCATTTTCTCGTGTTGACGCTGTAACTCGATACTTATGGATGCGAGCATGATGCATTGAGCCATCTTTGCATCATCTTGCCATTTCTTAAAATAACAATATTTTCCTCATAGGCTTACTCTACAACATTTGCAGGATAGACAAAATTAAAACATTCTGCTAGTTTTTCAGCATTGAGAACTATTCTCAAATTTGTTTAATCAATCTGAACAATTCGATTCGATTAATTGTTAGCATCCATTATGCTATGCAGTGTTAGTGAATTAAACATAACAATATTCCTTAAGTGAATTAATAACAACAGTAATATGCATTCATTTTATTAATTACCAAAATAAATTAGGTCTTTATTTAAAATGGTGTCTCCCACTATTTTTATCAAACTATATTACCCTCCTTATATAGTTCGGCAAATCTAGTTAAAGATTTGCTAGTGAAAATAAGGATCCTATTTCAAATGTATATAGCCTTGTGTAACACAATAAACTATATATAAATAAATAGGTAAACAACTATTTGTCAATTACATCAACATGTAACTCATTTTATTTTGCCTCTTAGATTATCATTATCATGTGTGACACATCTAAATCAAAATTATCCAAGTTAAGTCCTACCTAGCATTTTCTTATATTTGAAGAGAAAAAGACCGTCCTTGTATGACATAACAAAACAGTAATGTTCAATTCTTTTATAAGCATCAAATGTGATAAAACATCTCAAAAAATTAATATAAACCTTGTGTGACATAACAAACTTATAATGATTATTTGATATTCTATCGTTTTACCATGCTAGAAGGCGATGTTCGATATTTTTTTAATAAATATCTTTGAACGTTACAACTTAATATTATGAGTAGTAGAATAAATAAATTAGAACAATTATAATTTTATTTAATTGAATTAAACTCCTTTTAATTCATGAATTAAACCTTTTAATTCATTTTATAAATAATATTTATTCTACATCATGAGGGGCTTGTTAATATTAAGTGTCTCATCATATTTAGCGCACATGCACATATATATATATAATACACGCCATATTATTTAACATGCGAAACATGTTTGGATAATATATAATATATATAATTAACATGACCATATAGAATACTATATTTTACTTGAATTGATTATGGACTTTTATTCTAGTTTGGTTCATTAAAGCCACCAAGTGAAACAAAAGGTCAAACTAATGGTAAAAAGAATAAATTAAATTATATGTAACTATTACATTTAAATTCGGGCTCCATTACAAACGGGTCTTCATGCGCTCCTTACTCCTTGACTCCAATTCTTTAAAATAATTCTAATTAATCATATTACAAACTATTTATAATAAATAGAAACCTTAATCAAAAGTCAAGGGGAAGTACATAGGAGGGAGATAGAATTATACATAAGAAAAATTAGAAAGACGAAGTACGCAGACCCCATTTATAAAAGTCATTCATCCAATTAAAATTCAATCCAATCATATTGGTCAATAGTCCATAATCAATCCCATTTATTATCATATGTATCAACATATATATCAATAAATAATATTCATCACATGAATTAAATAAATCATTCCATATATGTATTGGTATTATTTAATGGGTAATAAAAGTTGCATAAAATCCAATTTCATGTTTAAAATAATTTTTTTATTTTAATTATAAAATTATTTAAAAATAAACTATTTATTTTTATTATTTTAAAATTACCCAAAATAAAGTCTTTTATTTTAAAATTTTAAAATCTGTACAAAATTATCAAACTGTTTGGCTAAATAATATATATTATAAATATATACCATTCGGTAATTATAATATATATATATATATATATATATATATATATATATATATATATATATATATATATATATATATATATATATATATAGTCCGAAAAGATAAAAATTGAATGATTGCCAAAACAGTGAGTTTGTTTTGTTATTAACCGTGACATCCAGCAAGCTTTATATATATATATATATACCAAACACCTATCCGAAACTTTGATGCTTTATATATATAATATATATATCAAAAAGCATACTGTTAACATATATATATATATGTATATATATATATATATATATACCAAACACCGAAACAATTTCTTGCAAATTTGGTGATTGCCGAAACAGTAGGTTGCTTTGTATATATCATATATACGAAACTTCGAACAATTTCTTATCGAGAATTTAATTTTGGCATATTAAAATAATAATTTTATATAATAAATTATGCCCAATAAATTATTGTAAACATATACCCATACACATATGGAATCAAAACAATTAATAATTCGCATAAAGTTTGGCTCTTAATGCCACTGTTGGTTTGTAAAATTCATAGACGCAATCAAATTGCACAAAATAGCAGAAGCATGGTAAAATCACATTTAAAAAAATTTACAAACCATAATCCAAGATCGACCTTTATGCGCAACTATTAATTAATAAAGAGAAATTAGAGATATACCCTTGTAGAACTCAAAACTTCAACGGGTACAAGTTCATCTCCAAATCCTTGGCGTTTTCCTTGAATTTCACTGATTGGATTCCAATGATCAATGTTACCCACCCAAGTGTTTAGCCTCTAGAGGTGATCCACCAAGAAATAATAATAATAATAATAATAATAATAATAATAATAATAATAATAATAATAATAAGACCCCTCTTATTAATTTATAATTAGTATTTCTAAAATACTAAATAATAAATATTAAGCTATTTAATTTACTCAAATAGTATAAATTAAATATACTTAATTCATTATTACAATTATATTATTTACTTCTTAAATAATTATTTTTCTTTTGCGGTGTGACCCTTTAGGTTCTCCATATTAAACTGGTTATAGAATAAATTAATTAGAACTATTCTAATCTTATTTATATAAATAAATTAAACTATTTAATTTATTTAAATAAATAATATTTATTCCATAATAAGGGTAAGCCCCCTTAGCGATCAATGACTTTTCAGATAATATAGATTTCAACATTTAATCATAAAAGAATCTATTCAGCGAATAGTTACCATACAATTCAATCCTTCTACCTCATAATGTCCCAATCAAATATAAGGCATGATATTACTGTCAAGTCTTATTTTATTTGATTATATACATTTCGATCCTTAAATGAATAACTCTAATTAATGTAAATTAGAAACTAGATTCTAATTTTCATTCTGTCTTGGCCAAGAACTACTGAGTTGTCACTAATCGAATCGCATAAGACATTCTCTTCTTTTACTATAAGTGGTAAATTCTTTGTTGATCATTCACCTATCTCCATGTATGACTTTTTATATCCGATCATACCCTTTGATACACCATAAAGGTTTTAAGGAATATGTCAAAAAATAATTCATCATACACAAGATGCTATGATGATCTCAAGTCCAATGACACTTGTATTACTATCACAAAAGGAACTCCTATTGACAGACAAGTAAGACTCCATTAGGTGTTCCTTAAGCGAGTCACGTTCAGTGAACTTATTCTCTAATAAGCACCTACATACTTGCTTTAGTATCTCTACACAAATGATTATGAGATCAATCATCCTCTTCATAAGAGTAAGCATAGTACGTACTAATCTATCCGGATTCACTAATCCCCTTTTTAGTAATCTCACGATTAGGAATAATTTTAGTTTTTGAGCTATCTTGAATTTAGATATCATTAGCATGATCATCACCATGATTCTAAAAGCATTGCTCAATAACTATGGGTTTATCACAATTAATATTATCTATTAAATATAGATAAAGAAAATGCCTTTATATAAATAAACTTTTATTAATAAATAAGTAAGATTACAAAGTATATGCTAGATCATATCAAATATGATTGACTTGAGGGCATACTACTTTCATCAAGTACATAAAGTCCATCAAGTAATACTACTTCGTTACTTAAGAGACTTGCCCACTGGCAATGCTAAACTTTAAGTTCATGTGGCTAATATAATAACCTTTGCTACATTCACACACATAGGATTACTTGTCCTTTGTTTAACCTTCTACTTTTGCATAGTCTCTACAACAATTTGCATATGTGAGACCACCAGCTTATATCTAATACCCAAGTAGAACTTGACTTATAGAAAGTTCTATTTCATTATGAACAAATCTATATATGTAGTAGAAACTTCTCCAAGCTTCTTCTGCTTAGGTACTACAACTTTCTTGCAGTTGTTCTTTCAGTGTTCTAACTTATTGAAATGGAAGCAAACTCATTTGCCCTTAGGATCACTTTTATTTATGTCCTTTAATTAGTGTCTTTCGTTTGCCTTCTATCATTTCTAACTCCTTAGAAACACCTTTGGCTATCTTCTTCCACTTAAAAGATTCATCTATGAGTAAGAATTGATTTTTCTTAGAAGAAAAATGACTCTCAACAGTCTTTAACATATTAAGCAAATGAGTTAAACTGACGTCTAGTTTATTAATGTTGAAGTTCACAACTAATTATGAATATGAGTTAGTGAGTGATTGCAAGATCAAATCTTGACGCAACTTTTCATCCTTGACAAAACTCAGTTATCGCAATTGATCAATCCAATTGATCATCTTTGGGACATGTGTTTATACTGTATTGTCATTGGTTATTATAGATCAGAAGAGATCCTTAGATATCTTATATCTAATTAACCTATTTTGCTCACCATATAACTATTGAATGTTCAGCAATATAGTAGGTGCATCAATTTTCTTGTGTTGACGTTGTAATTTGATACTTATGGATGCAAGCATTATGTATTGAGCCACATTTGCATCATATTGCCATTTCTTAAAATATCAATCTCTTTCTCAGAGGCTTAGTCTGCAACATTTGTAGGGATAGACAAATTAAGGACATCTGCTAGTTTTTCAGCATTGAGAACTATTCTCAAATTTGTTTAATCAATTCGAACAATTCGGTTCGATTAAATTGTTAGCATTCAATATGCTATGCAGTGTTAGTGAATTAAACATAACAATATTCTTTATGTGAATTATTAATAACATTATCATATATTTATTTTATTAATTATCAAAATATATTAGGTCTTTATTTAAATTGGTATCTCTTACTATTGTTTTTAAATTATATTACTCTCCTTATATAGTTCGGCAAATATAATTAAATATTTGCTAGTGAGAATAAGGATCCTATTTCAAATGTATATAGTCTTATGCGACACAACAAACTATATATAAATAAATAAGTAAACAACTTATTGTCAATTATATCATCGTGTAACTCCTTGTATTTTGTCTCTTGTATTATTATGATCATGTGAGACACGTATAAATCAAAATTATCCAAGTTAAGTTTGACCTAGCATTTTCATATAAGTGAAGAAAAAAAAACTGTCCTTGTGCGACACAACAAAATAGTAATGTTCAATTTCTTTATAAACATCAACTATGTAATAAAATAGCATATCAAATAATTAATATAAGCCTTGTGCGACACAACAAACTCATAGCGATTATTTGATACTCTATTGTTTTACCATGCTAAAAGGTGACGTTCGATATTTTTAATAAATATCTTTGAATTGTACAAATTAATATTATGAGTAGTAGAATAAATAAATTAGAACCATTCTAATTTTATTTTATTGAATTAAGCTCCTTTAATTCATGAATTAAATATTTTAATTTATTTTATAAATAATATTTATTCTATATCATGAGAAGTTTGTTAATATTAATTGTCTCATCTTATTTAGCACGCATGCACACATATATATAAAATACGCGTCATATTAATTAACATGCGAAGCATGTTTGATAATATATAATATATATAAATAAGCATGCACATATAGAATACTATATTCTACTTAGATTGATAATGGACTTTATTTTAGTTTGTTTTATTTAAGCCACAAAATAAATCAAATGGTCAAACTTAGGGTGCAAAAAAATATATTAAATGCAACTATTGCATTTAAACCCGGGCTCCATTACAAACGGATCTTCACGCGCTCCTTGCTCTTCGGCTCCAATTTTTCAAAATAATTATATCTAATCCTATTACAAACTATTTATATTAAAGAGAAACATTGATCAGCAGTCAAGAGATGGTACATAGGAGAGAGATAGAATTTACATTAGAAAATTAGAAAAAGACGAGGTACGTAGACCCCATTTATTGAAATTCATTTATTCAATGCATCCACATAAAATAAATTCAATCATACTGGTGAGTTGTCTATAATCAATCTCATTTACTATCATATTTATAAACATATATATTAATAAATAATATTCATCTCATAAATTAAATGAATCATTCAATATATATATTAGTATCATTTAATGGAAATTAAAATTGTATGAAATTCAATTTCATGTTTAAAATAAATTTTTATTTTAATTATAAAACCATGTAAAATAACCCCTTTATTTTTTTTCAAAAAAAATTATAAAAAAAAACAGAAAAATTCTGCTTTGAATGCCCCGGGGCTCAGGTGAGTGCCTCGGCATTCAAAACAGAATTCTGAGTACCTCGGCATTCAGCCCTAAATCTATTTTTTGTGATTTTTTTTCTGCAGTCACAATTTTGATTATTTGTTCATCAAAAACATGATTTTTGTAATTATTTTAAAAAAAAAAAGCCATTATTTTATACAACATGTATGCCTAATTAAATTATTCCAAACATAAACCCATAAATATACGAAATCAAAATAATTAATAATTCGCACAAATTTGGCTCTGATACCATTGTTGGTTTTCACAAACATGACATACATATAATCAAATTATACAAGCGCAACAGAAGCAAGCAAAATTCACCGATTAGATTTTACGGATCAATGTTAGATCCCCAAGTGTGAAGCCTCTAGAGGTGACTCACCAAGAGATTTATGAATTAAAGAAGTGAATTTTGGTTTATCCTAATTCTCTCTCTCTCTCTCTCTCTTTCTCTCTAACTACTTAGATGTAGAGACTTATAAAATACTCTCTCAATTCTTGTGAAAGAGTGTGTAATATTAATCTATGATAAGACTCATCTTATTTATAGATATGGACAACTCTCCTAAACTATTTAGGATTATGGTTTTAATTTAATTCTCAATCTAACTAGGAACTAAATTAATTAATTATGATATCTAAACTATTTAGAAACTTAATTATTTAATATGAGACTACTTCTTATTAATTAATTCCTAAACCATTTCGGAACTAAATTAATTATTATAATAATTACAATTCTTAAATCATTTATGAACTTATTTATTTATAATAATACTATTATTTATTAATTAATTCCTGAACCATCTAGAAACTAAATAATAATAATAATAATAATAATAATAATAATAATAATAATAATAATAATAATAATAATAATAATAATAATAATAATAATAATAATAATAATAATAATAATAATAATAATAATAATAAGACTCGTCTTATTAATTTATAATTAGTATTTCTAAAATACTAAATTATAAATATTAAGTTGTTTAATTTATTCTATCACCATAGTATAAATTAAATATACTTAATTTAATATTAAGATTATGTCATTCACTTTTAAAATAAATATTACTCTTTTACGGTGTGACCCTTTAGGTTCTCCATATTAAACCGGTTGTATAATAAATAAATTAAAATAATTTTAATTCATTTATTACGAATTAACTCTTTTAATTCAGAATAAATATTTATTTCATAATAAGGGTAAACCCCTTAGCGATTAATCGACACTCTAGATAATATAAATTTCTACATTTGATCATAAAAGAACTTTTCAGTGAATAATTACCATACAATTCAATCATTTTATTACACAATGTCCTAATCAAATATAAAACATTAAATTTACGTTAAGTCTTATTTATTTGATCATATACATTTCAATTCACAAATGCACAACTCTAGTTAATGTAAATTAGAAACTCATTTCTAATTCCATTCAACCTTAGCCAAAGATTTCTGAGTTATCATTTATTGAATTGCATAAGACATTTTATCCCTTTACTAGAAGTGGCAAATCCTTTGTTGATCATTCACCTATTTCCATATATACCTATTATACCTAAGCATGTCCTTTAATATACCAACAAGCCTTGAGTAATATGTCAAAATATAACTCAGTACACATAAGATACTATGATGATCTCAAGTCCAATGATCACTTATACGACTATCACATAAGTAACTCCTATTGGCAAACAAGTAAAACTCCATTAAGTATTCTTTGAGCGAGTCACATTCAGTAAACTTATTCTTTAATAAGCACTTACATAGTTGTTTTATTATCTCTACATAAATAATTATGAGATCAATCATCCTCTTCGTAAGAGCAAGCATAGTATGTACCAATTTATTCGAATCTACTAATCCCTTTTTTAGTGATCCAATGATTAGGAATAATTTTAGTTTTGAGCTATCTTGAATTTAGATCTCATTAGCATGATCCTTATAATGGTTCTAAAAGCATTACTAAAAAACTATGGGTTTATCCATTTAATTAATCCCGCTAATTAATCATGAATAAAGAAATGTCTTGATACTTTTATTAATAAACGAATAAGATTAAAAAGTATATGCATATCACGTCAAATTTAATTGGCTTGAGGGCATACTACTTTCAGAACCACCCTTATATCTTCGGATCTCACCATAGATCCCTTTCACATATATTTCTCCCACAACAAAGCATGAAAAAACACATACAAAGAAATAACAAACTAGGGTTTTAAGCGACTTTTAAACCTTTTATGGAAATTTTCTTCTTGGAAATTGTTATAACTTTTCATTGCTCTTCTTTTTTACCCGAAACTTTTCTCTAGCGAACCCTCTTAATGATCTAACTCTCAAGATCTCTAACACTTAAAGTATTACTTTTCTTTTTCTCTCAAGAAGTTCTCCATTCTCTTTAGAACTTCCTAGCTCTACAACTTAGTAAATGAAACAAATGAAGTAATATTTTACTAGCTTTGGTGGAGACCTTTATTTATAGGACTTTATTAATCTTGATTAAAGGTTACTAATCAACTAGTATTGGTGAAATTAAAGACTAACACAAGCTTACTATTTTAGTGATTGACTACTTGAAATGACCAACATGAATGACCACTAAGAATGACAATTATCACAAAACTTTTCAAGTAACCAATTGTGTATAAAACACTTAACCCAAAAGCTAGTAAGGCACCTCTAGTGGGGGCTCCTAGAAATCATACCACCTCCCCCTTTTTCTCCAATTTTTTATTTTTCTTTTTATCTTATATATACATATATACACCAACATATATCAATTGGACCAATATTTTACTACATTTTGGGCTCCACTTTGGACGTCCTAATTAATTCCCTTTGGACTTCTACAACACTTTGGTTGGGCTCAATAATTTAATTCTTTGGGCCACTAGTTTGCGTCATTTAACTTTCCCAACAATTAAATAACTTTGACTAACTTATAATTTAACA
Organism: Hedera helix; assembly: GCA_947179155.2. Taxonomy (NCBI): domain Eukaryota; kingdom Viridiplantae; phylum Streptophyta; class Magnoliopsida; order Apiales; family Araliaceae; genus Hedera; species Hedera helix. The sequence goes on along the minus strand of OX359266.1, from coordinate 18,240,796 downwards.
CTTGAACTCCTCTTATTAAATTACATAGACTAGTTTACAAGACTTGTTAATATTAAGACTTTGGCTACCCATATAATCATATTGGATTAATTACATAATTCAATTAGACTTACCATTTAAAGTCATTTGGATTACTTAATTGAGTTAGTTTATAAAATACTAACACTTAACATATCTTGGGTTTGTTTTATTAAAACCTTAACACACATACATATATAGAAGTATTATAATTTGATTCAATAAACTACCACATAACCTTACATTAGGCTTGTGATATAACTAACCACATAACCTACACTTATTACCACATTGGGTTAACTTTAATAATTCATTTATTTCTTCTTCTTCATTAATCATACAAGTAATTCCCTTCGTGATCACTAATCTTCTTATTTCTTATTCAAGGTCAACATTTAAGCTTTGTGATCTTATCACATAAGATCTTCTTGTATTTCTTTTCATTCCTTAGTTAATTCGAATAAATTAAATTAACTAGCTTACTAATTCTTATCACATAACATATACACAAACATAACATAACTTCACACATCATATTTTTTCATGAATATAAATAATAAAAAAATAATTTTGGTTCGTAATTTTCTCGGTCATTATAAATCAAGTGAAAGAATATGTTCAAGTAAATAAACCTATTATACCACAATCAAGTCATAAATCTGGTTTAGTATCGAATATACCTGAAAGGTATGGATTCATCATAGATAATGATGATGAGGTATGCATCATAGTGGATGATGATCCAGTTACATACGATGAGGTATGAGTAGTAGCGACTCAAGAAAAATGGTTGTTTACCATGATATCCAAAATGGGTCCTTTAGAAAGACTAAAACAGATGACAAGGTGGAGACCTATAAGACCTGACTAGTGACAAAAGGATTTCAAACAAAGTCAATAAGTTAGCTATAATAAAAAACTTCACTAGTAGAAATGCTTAAATCCATTCAAAATTTATTTACAGTTGCAATTTACAATACGAGATCTAGCAAATGGACGTGTATATGCCCTCCCTCAAAAGATGATGTATATATAATACAACTAGAAAGATTTATATCCATAAATGGAGTAAATCAAGTATGTATGTTACAACGATCCAATTATGGATTGAAGCAAACTTCTCAAAGATGGAATATCTATTTTGATTAGACAATTAAAGGAGTTTGATTTTAACAAAAACGAGGATGAACCAAATGAGTATAAAGGTTAATGGGAGCACTGTGATTTTCCTGGTACTATATGTTAATATACTATTGATAAGGAATGACATACCGATGCAATAATCAGTAAAAGATGTAATTGTTTAAACACTTTTCCATCAAGGACTTGGGAGAAGCATCCTAACATTCTATTCAAGATAAATGTCTATAGAGATAGATGTAAAGGATGCTTGGCATAACCCAATGAACGTACATTGATTTGATAATATGTACAAGACCTTATGTTGTTTATATATGATAAACATATATCAATTCAATCCTAGATAAGAATATTAGAAATGAGTTTATAATGGTTGGTCTAATTAAAACTAAGAAGGCTTAATAGACTCCGTTTTTCAGACTGACCAAGACAACAATTAATCCGTTTTAGGTTATATAATTGCCTTGAACAGTGGTGCAGTGAGTTGGACAAGTTCCAAATAACAAAGAGTTGATAATCTAGTGATAAAGACATATTAAATAACTATAAGTGAAATTGCAAAGACATTATTTGGTTCAAAAAGTTCATTACAAAACTTGGAATGGTTCCTAGCATTAAAGGAGTTTCATTCGCCAAGAAACCTAGGTCTCATTTGAAATCCAAATATGTGTTGCAGCACTTTCATTTGATTAGAGGAATTATTGAAAATGAGATGACACCATAAATATGGTAGACTTTCAGTACAGCATTATAGATTCATTAATTAAAGCATTTACTAAGTAGTTCGTATGCCACTTAGAGAAGAATAGTATGAGGATGCCAATGGGCAATTGACTTTAGTGTAAGTGGGAGATTGAAAGTAGTATGCCCTCAAGCCAATCACATTTGATGTAATATGCGTATGCTTTGTAATCTTATTCAATTTATTAATTAAAAGTATCAAGGCATTTATTTATTCATGATTAATTGGCTGAATTAATTATATGAATAAACTCATAGTTTTAAGCAATGCTTTTAGAATCATAATGTTGATTATGTTAATGAGATCTAAATTTAAGATAGCTCAAAACTAAAATATTCCTAATTGTGGGATCACTAAAATGGGGATTAGTGAATTCAGATAAATTAGGACATACTATACTTGCTCTTATGATGAGGATAATTAATCTCATAATTATTTTTGTAGAGACACTAAAGCAAGTATGTAGGTGCTTATTATAAAATAATAAGTTCACTGAACTTGACTTGCTTAAGGAACACCTAATAGAGTTTTACTTGTCTGCCAATATGAGTTCCTTTTATGATAGTAGTATAAGTGATCATTGGACTTGAGATCATCATAGTATCTTGTGTATAATGAATTATATTTTGATATATTATAGTATCTTGCTTGTCAATAGGAGTTCCTTTTGGGATATTCTTTTAGACATTTAGGGTATATCAAAGGATATAATCAGGTATAATAAGTTGTACATGGAGGTAGATGAATGGTCAACAAATGATCAACCACTTTCAGTAAAGGAAAAGAATGTCATATGTAATTTAATAAATGATAACTCAGAAATTCTTAACTAAGGTGGAATGAAAATTAGAAAGGAATTTCTAATTTATATTAAAATTGGGTATTTGTGAATTGAAATGCATATGATCAAATAAATAAGACTTGACAGTAATTTTATGTCTTATATTTAATTGGGATATTAAGGGGTAGAATGATTGATTTGTAAGGTAATTATTGGCTAAAAGGTTCTTTCTACGATCAAATGTTGAAATCTATATTATCTAGAGTGTCGATTAATCGTTAAGAGGGCTTACATTTATTGTAGAATAAATATTTATTCTGAATTAAAGAGTTAATTCATAGTAAATGAATTAAAATTATTCTAATTTCTTTATTAAACAACCGGTTTATTATGGAGAACTTAAAGGGTCATACCACAAAAATGTAATGTTTATTTTAGAAGTGGAAGGCATAATCGTAATAATAAATTAAGTATATTTAATTTATACTATAGTGATAGAATAAATTAAAAAGCTTAATATTTATAATTAGTATTTTAGAAATAGTAATTATAAATTAATAAGATGAGTCTTATTATTATTATTACTATTATTATTATCTTTACTAGTATTATTATTTAATTCCCAAATGGCTTAAGAATTAATTAATAAGTAGTGGTATTATTATAAATAATTAAGTTTCTAAATGGTTGATAAATTTTAATTATTATATTAACTAATTTAGTCACTAATTGGATTATGTAATTAAATTAAAACCCTAATCCTAAATAGTTTGAAAAAGTTGAGCATATCTATAAATAAGAGAATTCTTATTATGGATTTGGTTAATGACTCGCATAATAATTTTCTACATCTACATCTAGAGAGAGAGAGAGAGAGAGAGAGAGAGTTACTGTTAACCACCTATAGTTTAGATAAACTAAAATCCACTTCTTTAATTTACAGATCTTTTGGTAGATCACCTTTAGAGGCGTCACACTTGGAGAGCTCACATTTATCCGTGAAATCTAATCAGTGAATTAGAAGAATAACGCGAAGGATTAAAGAGAGTTGAGCTTGCACCTATGAAAGCTTGGTTCTACAAATGTATAAATTTTTTATTCTTCCTCAATTAATAATAGTCACATAAGAAAGATCATTGTTATTGGTTTGTAGAAAAATTTTAAAATATGATTTTACGTGTTTCCGTTGCGCTTATATAATTTGATTATATGCATGCTATGTTTTTACAAACCAACAAATTTAGCCTTAACACTTATCAAAATTAAAAAGTTGATATAAGGTTAAAACATAAATCCTAACGGTTATAACCTAGCAAAAACTGTCAAACGTCTTAATCCTTTTTGACTTTTCGCATTTCATGAAATAACATTTATACGGTGTATAAATGCATATTAGCCAATAAATTTTTATTTTTTTTGTGAAATTAACGGGAATCACTATTCACGAGAAAAACGATTTTCGTACTTTTGACTTTTTGTTTCACGAAATAGCGTTTTTTAAGGTATAAATGTCAAGGAACTAATAAAAATTATTCCTAAGGAAAACGCATAAAAACACTATTCACGCAGAAACCGTCTTCCGTTTTTTTAAAATTTCACATTCCTAAATAGCATTATTACGGAGAATAAATACATTCTCACCAATAAAAAATTTACCAAAGAATTTTTTTGGATATTACTGTTCATAAATATAGAACGAATATGAGAATTATACGAAGTATAATACGAGAAATTATACAGTAGAAAGACAAAAAGTTAATCGATGAATAGTAAAAGTCAACTAATCAAAATACTTGGAAATGAACTAAGTTTAATGGTATTTAGTTGTAAACAAACTAGATTAGGTGTAACTAAGTTGGTGTAACCAAACTAGAAAAAACTAGCACGATTACACTAACTAGATTGTAACTAAATCCATGTGAAATGAGATCAACCAATCACAAGTCAAGCTAACTTAAATTAACCAATCAAAACAAAGCATGCCATCATGGTCAATGTAGCACAAAGTGGACAGTTTTGCTAGTGAAAAGTAAGAAAAGTTTAGGTTATTAAAGTGTAATAAACCAAGCCTCTAACGTGCAATTAACGAAACTTTATTTTCCTATAAATACCAAGTCATTCCTTCACTTATTCCTCATTATTTTTCAAGCACTTTCAAGAGCAAACATACTATACTTATATTCTAAGAGTTATTGTGAGAAAAAAAAAATATTTCAAGTATCGAAGCCCTACACATTTTTCACTAAAGTAAGCACTACAAAAGGTATATACTCTTGCAATTATAATGCTTAAATTATTTCATGTCTAGTAGAAGAAATCACTTTTACAAGCAGTTATAATGCATATATTATTTCATATATAGTAGAAGAAATCACTTTTACAAGCAGTTATAATGCCCAAATTAAAACTTAAAGATTAAATTCTTATAAGTTAAAACTTAACTAGTTTATATAAGCTTATAATTGTGTAGGATTTACGAAGAATGTTAACTCTTAATATTTATCTGTAAAAGATACACTAAGGCAAGTCTTCCACTCTAAATCTATGTTTATAGCTTTTTACTTGATTTATGCACTTTGTGCAACAACGTATTATAAATCCTTAGAAATGAAAGTTATTGCTATTAGTTTCGGTATAACTTAAGAAATGAATGTTTATTTGTGAAATATTGAACTATGATTCTTTATTGAGCTTTTAGTCAAACCAAATTATTTTGATACAACTTCCATATGTAAAGTAAACTATGACGAATAAAACTTTAAACATTTTTCATGATTAGTCTAGTGTAGTGTATGTCATGCATAACACAGGATGTCGTTAGGTTGATCATCTATAGATATCCATTGATAGTTTCAGAGTCAAAAAACAGACGAATATTAGTTCTTAGTTTAACTATCACTCAGTTTTGCTATGTTAGAACAAATTGTAATAACTTTTGTTGAGCTATGAATCCTTTTAAATGCATATTGGTGTGTGTTCACTTATATGCTATGTGTTTAGACTTGCTGAGATTTTGTATGCTCACCCTTGCAAATAAAACCTTATTTGCAGACAAACTCAAGAGCTCTGACTCTAAGAATAAAGGAAAGAAGAAATGCATAGACTAGTTTACACGCTTTATTAATTGCTTATCTTTTTGTTATAGTCTTGATGACTTTTGTAACACGAACAAGCAAACCATGTAACTAAATCTTATATCAATATTATCATATTTTATCACATATTGTTGTCATGTCTTTACTTTGATTAAACTTAGAACTATTACACATTAACATAATATTAATAAAGAACTATTATGAGTGTAATATGAATATAGATTTAGCACCGATCAAGAAATTAAATTCATCTCAAGGTTCCTCTATTCCAAGTACAAATGTGTTATTAATATTATGAACTTCATATAGATAAAAAAAAATATCAATATAAAGAGATATCTTTATAAAGTTATGTGTCTAAGTAATGGTATTGAATGATATTTGGAGTTCGGTAAGCACTGAGGTTACACTAATGAGCCTTATTAAGATGCCAAAATTATCGAAATGTGCCCCTTAGTTCCAAGAACAATCTTATCATTAATATTTTGAATCTTGGATATGTAAAGTTATAAAATATCTAAATCTTAATATTAAAATGATAAAAGTAAGTATTAAGTCCCTTGTATCGATTACAAGAATTTAGTATGAAATGATGAAAGATCTTTGGGAATTAAGATGAGAACTTTGTCTATGAAACTATTAGATTGAATGAGAGTATCGATAATATGGATTGATCATGTTAATGTTGATACTCTGAAATTCAGTTTGATAAGGTTTATGAATAAGGACATCATCTATAAACTTAATGATTTAGCATTTACAGTGAACACCAAATCAACTATAGTTAGTATAGTTATTTGGGGGCATCACAACATATCTCACCTTTGACCCCCAGAAACTCCATGAAGCCAATGGCATTACCATCAACTCATTAAGACAGTTTGAAGCTACCAACAGAGAACTCCACACACAACTTCAACAATAAATTCAATAAGACCGATAAGACGTAAAAGTCAAAGAAGACAAAATCACCAGACTTTAGGATATCAACAAAAAAGGCTTCGCCGAGAACGAAGAATACCAAAATTACGCTGCCAAACCCAAAGGAAAATAACTCCCTTAAAAAACATCGAGAAGAAATCATCGTCGAGTCCTGAACCTCTCCAGAACTCACCAAAAAGATAGCCGAAGAATTTGCCAAAGGATATCGAGTGACCCTCACAAAGATCCAAGCCGTCGAAATCGATCCCAAGTCAATTGGCTTTTTCGAATGTGAAAAATACAATGACCCCAATACCAACCCTCAAAAAAATTAGTGTAACGACCCCAAAATTCGGGTCCCTTGAACTTCATATCTGGTTTGCCACTGTACAACCTTTTCCTTATCGTTCATGACTTGCAACAATATTATAATTACTAAATAATCATTTATTTAAAATTTGAAACATCTATTTCTATTCTAGAATCGCAATCTTTACAAATTTCTAGTATGCCTCAATATCATATATGTTACGAGTTCATTATATTGCAATCAATTTAAGTATTTAAACACCCACGATACGCACTAACTATTTCTGTGAGGATCCGAATTTTCAGAATTTCTTTAATAAAATTAAATAAGAATTTAATTGATAAAATTATCAAGGTTGTTAAATAAATTATTATTTTATGTAAATTAAGGTATGTGAATGGATTTAATTGGTAAATTAAATCCGTACAGAGATGATGACAAATTGTGATTGAATAAAAATAATTGAAGAATAAATAGATTGTTTAAAAACAATTTATGAAAAATAAGAGAAGTTTTAATGAAATGGGTAATATTTAAAAAAAAAATTATTGTGAAGGTACATAAATTATGATTTTAAATGAGATTATGTGATAATGTAAAAGGCATGAATTAAATATATATATATATATATATATATATATATATATATATATATATATATATATATATATACATTTTTATATATGTGTGTGTTATGTTTAATTGATAATTATAAATGTTATTAATTATGACAATTAAGGGATTAATAATTAAATTAATCCAAGTTTAAATGAAAAGCTAATGAGGAAGTTAGTAAATTTTGAATTATTGATTTTAAATTTAATCAAGAATTTTGGAGGTAATTTAGAAATTAATTGAGAATGAATGTAATTATATAAATTATATAATAATATAATTTATATAAGGAAATTAAAGTGAAATATGAGGAAAATAGTAATTATATAAATTATATAGGAATAATTATATAATTTATATAAGAAGATTTAATTGAATAAGGAGGGAAGAAAGATTTTATAAATTGTATTTTGTGTAAAATAAAAATTATTTAAAAAGGAATAATGTAATTATATAAATTATATAATATTAAATTATAAAATTTATATAAGAAAAGTTAATGTGAATATTAAAGAAATGAATAATAAATAAGAAAAATGAATATTTTAAGTTATTAAAAATTATATTTATGTATAATAGAATTTTTATGACTTTTATGAAAGATAATATTGTAGAAACGGGAACATGTTAGTGTAACATGTTGTCCAAGTAACGAAGTGAAAAATTGTGAAAAATAATTTTTGCATGTTATATGAATTATTTTATGATTTTTGGAGGTATAAATTACCTCATATAATTACATGCATGGCGTTATGCGTGTACGAATTTGTGAAGAAAAGTACACAAAAGAGGTATTAATATTATTTACAAATCATATCATGATTTTTGGTGAATTAAAATAAATATTTTATATACATTATATAAAATATTTATTACACGAAATAAATACGTAATGTATTAAATTATTAATTATGCATGATTTTATGGAAAAATCCGGAAATGATAAAGTTTGTTGGCATGAAATGAGGCGGTGGACTTATTGTTTTTATCCAAAGTGGTTAAGTGCCTTATTTATAAAAGGAAAAAGGAAGCAAAGAAAAAAGGAAGGAAGAAATAGAAAATGCATGTAAAAACACACAATTCTTTCTCTCTTCCTCCCACCGAGAACCACCACTCTATGCTACCACCCGACCACCATAGCTACCAACGGAAAGAGAAAATAATGGGTGCCAACAAGGAAAGAAAAGCTTCAAGGAAAGTAAAATAATTAAATTATTTGATTTATTCATGTATTTTTTTAGTGATAAATTATTATTGTGGAAAAATAGTAAATAATTAGAATAATTATTCTAAATAATTTTAGGATGTATATCTACGAGTTATATAATTTTTGGAATGATTTTATTGTGAAATTTTGTGTAAAAATGGATGATTGTTGGGTTGGACGGTATACTGTTGCCGCAAAGAAGAAGGAAAAATTTTGCAGAGATGACAGCGCCATGTGCGCGGTCATTTTTTTTCGCGCACCAAAACAAAACGGCGTCGTTTTTGGCGAGGATTCGGTTGGCCGCGCCATGCGCGCCTTGGTCGCCAAACGACGTCGTTCGATGGAACGGGCAGGGGACTGCCGCACCATGCGCGACCGCGATTTTTGGAGTGAAATTACGGTTTTTCCCCTGCCTTTTCAGTTAATACCGACTGTGTCCCTTGACCACAAAAATTACGAAAATGCCCATGGACTTTCCGGGAAATTTCAAATGTGTCCCTAATGGCGCGAAAATTACCAAAATGCCCCCATAAAATGTTTTTAATTAAAATAAATGTTTAAAAATTGTTTAAAAATTATAGAAAAATACTAAAAATATAGAAATGATGTTTGGGTATTAAATTTAATATTTTCGTAAAAATATTAAATATTGGCGATTAATATTTAAATATTTTAAATATTAATCCATTAAGTTTAAAAGTTAGAAAATGAATGAATGAAAATCCGGACAACCGAATATGCTAAAATTTGTACGACGAGCTGGGTTGTCCGAAGCGAAGGAGTTAAATATTAAGTTATGTTAATATTTTAAAGGACGGGGTTAATATAATTAACTGTATTATGTAATAATTAGCTCAGGGATGATATTAATTTAGTAAATTAATATCATGAGAGGATAAATAATTATTAATTAATTATTTTATTGCCATAGGTTGTTCGAGGAAGGGTTTTAAACTACCAATTTAATAGTTGAATTTTCAGGCAAGTTCTTCAGTCCTTAAATGTTAAATGTTGACTGTTATGATATGATAATATTTATTAAATGCATATAAATTATGTGTTATGTGATCTGTGAATAATATGACGACTATGTGTACTTTGTGCGATGATATGAGATATATTTTTATAGTAGAGGCATAACACGTAATGCATGACACACACCAAGCATAATAAGGTATGTACTACGTGAAGTATAAACAGTTGAACTTGTTGAGCCGTTGTGCTCATTACTTGCTTAATAAACATTTTTGCAGGAAAGAAATGAATTTCAAGAATATCAGATTTTATAGAGACGGATTTTCCTAAAAGGTTGTGAACGTTAATATGAAATGTTGATGTTATAATGCCATGTGAATAATTTGTCAAGGTTACATTAATATTTTGTATGTACATATATGTTGAATCCAGACAGGATAAGTAAAGTTAAATTTTGAACTGTGATTGTACTAGATAGATGTTATGATAGAGATTATTAAATGACTTAATTATGAATTATGAAACAAAGAATAATTGTGGAGATATAAACAATATTAAATTGTGAACGTTGAGATTTATGACACTGGTAATAAAAAAACAAAAGTGAAGGTTGGGATCCAAGGACTAGGATCAAGAAGTTTTGTAACGACCCCGAAATTCGACCCATTTTATTCCCTTAAAGCTTATATTAAAAAAAATATTATTTTCATTACGTCCAAATTTCGGTCCGTTAATAATTCTTTCATCACCTAAATTGATCCCTTATTTAATTTCAATATCATCGGTTACCAAATTTTCGATATAAATTTTTTTTTCTTTTTCTTTTTCTCCATTCAATCATTGTATTAAAACATTTGGATATTTAAAATCCTTACATTCTGTATCCTAGTCCCTGGATCGCAACCTTAACCTTTTTCTTTTCTCTTACTAATGTCATACAGCTCAACATTCACAATTTAGTATTGTTCATATCCATACAATTTATTCTTGATTTCATAATCCATAGTTAAGCCATTTAATAATTTCTATCGTAACATCTATCTAGTACAATCACAGTTCAAAACTTGACTTATCCTGTCTGGATTCAACATATATGTACATACAAAATAACACTATAAACCTAACAATAGTATTCACATTATGTTATTGAAATATAACAATAACGTTCACAACCTTCTGTGATTATCCGTCTTTATATCATCTGATATTTTTGAAATTCATTTCTTTCCTGCAAAAATGTTTATTAAGCAAGTAATGAGCACAACGACTCAGCAAGTTCAATAGTTATACTTCACGTAGCACAAACCTTCTCATGCTTGGTGTGTGTTATACATCATGTGCTTGTGCTTCTACTATAGCAATATATCTCATATATATTCATATCGTTGCACAAAATACACATTGTGGTCATATTAATCACGTATCACGTAACACATAATTTGTATGCAGTTAAAACAAGAATTACATATCATAACATTCCAACATTTAATATAAAAGGGACTAAAGAACTTGTCTGGCGTCCAATTATTTAATTGATAGCTTAAAACTCTCTCTCGATCAACCTATGATCATAAAATAATCAAATAATAAATATTTAACTCCTTATGATATTAATTTAATTAATTAATATCATCTCTAGGCCAATTATTAATTTATATGGCCAATTATATTAACCTCGTTCCTTAAAATATTTGTTTAACTTAATATCCAATACCTCTAATACGGACAATCTGACTCATCGGATAAATTAAACATATTTGGTTGCCCGAAAATTTTATTTAAACATTTTCTAAATTATAACCTTATTAGATTAATATTTAAACATTTAAATATTAATCCCCAATATTTAATATTTTTACAAAAATATTAAATTTAATGCTCAAACATCATTTCTATATTTTTAGTATTAAACAATTTTTAAACATTTGTTTCAATTAAAAATCAATTCTTGGGGCATTTTAGTAATTTCCGAGCCCAGGGGCATTTTCGTCATTTCGGCAACGTTAGGGACAAATCCGGAATTTTCCGGAAAGTCCAGGGGCAATTCTGTAACTTCCGCGGCCTTGGGGACACATTGGGTATTTCTGGAAAAGCTGAAGGGCACGGCTGTAATTTTACAGGGCCAGGGGACACGACGGGTATTATCGCAAAAGACCAAGGGCACGCTGGTAATTTCCAGCCGTGCCAGTCGCCCGCGCAATGCGCGGCGACTGTTCTACCGACGCCCAAAACGACGTCGTTTCCTTCGCCTGATTCTGGGCTCCGCGCATGGCGCAGTTCCCCCCTTCCGCATGCCAAAACGTCGTCGTTTTGGTCCCTCGTTCGGAAAAAAAATGGCTGCCGCGCATTCTTCTTCCTCTTTTCCCAGCAACAGTGCACCAGCCATGCAAAATTCCTCCATTTTTACACAAATTTTCTCCACAAAACCATTCCAAAAATTCTATAACTCATACATATACATCAAATAATTATTTAAAATAATTATACTAATTATTTATAATTTTTCCACAAAATAATTTATCACCAAAACTATAGAAATAAACCAAATAAATTTATTTTTATACCTTCTAATGCTTTCCTTTGAAGCTTCTACTCACTTGTATGACACCAATATTTTCCTTCCTTCCCCGTGATGGTGTTTTCCGGCGGTGGTGGTGGTTTCGGGTGGAACCAATTAAAGAGGGAGAGTATTATTGTGTTTGCTTTTTTTTCTTTTGTTTTTCCTTCTTGCTTTTCCTTTCCTTTCTTTTATACAAAAGTTTATTCATCCAAGTTGGCCAAATTTCCACCGCCTTTGACCATCTTGAATCTTCCAGATTTGCCAAAAATGAAGCATAAAAATATTTTAAACACATTACGTAATTATATTATGTAATAAATATTTTATATAATAAATATAAAATATTTATTTAAATTCACTAAAAATCATAATATGATTTATAAATAATTTTAATACCTCTTTTAGGTACCTTTCTTGACAAATTTTGTACACGCATAATGACATGCATGTAATTATTTGAGGTAATTTATACCTCCAAAAATCATAAAATAAATCATATAGCTTATAAAAATTATTTTTCATAATTTTTCACTACGTTACTTGGATAACATGTTACATTAACATGTTCACATTTTCGAAATATTATCTTTCATAAAAGTCATAATAATTACATTATACATAAATATAATTTTTTAATAACTTAAAACATTCCTTTTTCGTATTTATTATTCAATTCTTTAATATTTACAATAATTTCTTTATATATAAATTATATAATTTATATATTTACATTCTCATTTCTTAAATAATTTCTTAAATTCCTCCATAATTATCAATAAATCAATATTTTCACATTTACTAACTCTCTCATTATTTTAATTTTCTTATATAATTTATTCTTATATAATTTATATAATTATAATTTCCTTTATACTTTACATTAATTTTCTTATATAAATTATATAATTCATTATTATATAATTTATATAATTACATTTCTTCTCAATCAAATTCTAAATTTTCACCATAATTCTTAATTAAATCTAAAATCAATAATTACAATTTTATTAACTTCCTCATTCGTTTTTCATTTAAAATTGGATTAATTTAATTATTAATCCTTTTACTTTTCATAATTAATGAAATTTATAATTATCAATTAAACATTCACCTATATAAATGTACATATTTAAATCTTACCTCTCACATTACCATATAATTTCCTTTAAATCTAATTTCCACATTTTCATAACAATTTAATTGTACAAATTAATGTACAATTATCTGAAATTTCTCTTATTCTTAATAAATTATTTTTAAACAATTTATTTACTTTTCAATTATTTCAATTCAATATCATTTCTCATAATTTCTGCACAGATTTAATTTACTAATTAAACCTCATCCCATACCTTAAATCACATAATATCACAATTAATTTAAACAACCCTGATAATTCTGTTAATTAAATTTTATTTAATTTTATTAAGGAAATCCGAAAATTCGGGTCCTCACAAGTTTTGTCATTAAATGTACAAATATTTTAATACAATGATTGAGTTGAGAAAAAGGAAAATTTATACGAGAATTTTGATAATTGATGATTTTAAAGACAATTAACGGATCGATTAAAGTGATTAACGATTTATTAACGGACCGAAATTTGGACGTAAATGAAGATAATGTATAACAAATACGAAAATTAAGCTAATTAAGTAGGTCGAATTTCGAGGTCGTTACAATTTCTTTAATACACAATCATTTTTACATGTCCAGTCTGGACTTATAACTACAACAATCTTTTAGATTAACTAAATTATTTACTAACTTAATAACTTTAAGCTTAATAACAAAACAACGAACAACTCAATAATTATCTTTTAGCATTTACAAAATATCCTTCCTCTAAGAATCCATTATCTATAGGGATTTCTTCATTATTTGCAAAATTTTAGTTTGCAAGAATAAGCATGACGGCTTAACAAGTATAACAGTAATCACATAACACATAGTTCACATTTACATCATGATTTATGCTTTGTATTTTATACATGGATCATGCTCAATCATGCTTCGCATTAAAGTACTTCACCTTATCATGCTTCACATTTTCATACTTTATGCTACTTCACATTATCATGCTTCACATTGTATTACTTTACGCTACTTCACATTATTATGCTTCACATTACCCTATTCATATACATAATAGAGTTCACATACCATAAATTATTTTAATATACACTGAATAAGGATAGTTAATATTGTATCACAATGTCAACATGCACATTTAAACAATTCATAATAACTTCACATCATATTATTAAGTTAACACAAAATAAGTTCTGAAAAACTTGCTTGATAAGCTTGTTCGTCTTACGCTAGTTTTACGTCTTTCGTTCAACCAACAATTGTGACACCCCGGAGTTCGGGCTCCTTGAACCTCGAATTTGGTGCTCACAGTTCATATATTCTAACTTCATTTACCACTACTCAAAAGTATTATTAATATATATTACGTCCGTTAAGGTTCAAAACAATACAAAAGATATCTAATAAACCCTCAAGGTCATTAACCTTTATATATATACAATGTTACTAGGATACATATTTCACATTAACAGCCACAAAATAGATTTAAAACTACTAGTGAGGGACATTTCATCAATTCTTTATTCCAATATCTTTCATTTGCATTTGTCTTTCTTATTTATACTCTCAGGTTTAACATCTTTGTCCGCGTCACATTAATCAAGCAAGAATGAGCAACTGAAGTGCTCAACAAGTATAATGAATTGATTAACAATGCAGTATGAGGAAAAGAATTTATAATAATAACGTAACATGAACCCATTTCGAATGAAAGAAAATAACTGAGGAAAATATCCTTTGAAATATGATAATTGAAAATCATACTGAGGGTCACAAGACCATTGAGCATAGGTTAATCAATAGTAATATTAACAACCTATATGTGTCATAAAGACCATAAAACCTTAAACCCGTACTCGAGGTGATCAACCTCTCGTACCTATGATTGTGCACATCATATTATCGCATACCGCGGAATATCGGAATTTAAAGCATCCGACAAGCTATATCCCCTGGAATAGGGTTGTTCATCTTAGTTTCTAGGAGTCCGCACCAAAACAATTTGGTTTGGCTCAGCACTTAACAATAAAGAATAATTTAAAATTCAATTGTATCAAAAGTCTAGCCGAACAAATGGCATAGACTCATAATCATCAACTCACTAATCAACAATTATGATTCGTTATAGATGACATTTAAGAATGAATGTGAGTAACAACAAAGATTTTTAATTTTAATTGACCAATCTACAACATCAACCGAAATCAATATTCAAGAAAATGGAATAATGATAAAACTTAGGAAATAGAACTCAATGAGGATTTTTAATATCTAACATATGATTAATGGTTCAAAATTAGGGATTAGGAACTTGCCTCAATGTCCAATTATTAAATTAACAGCTAATAATCCTCTCTTGGGCAACCTATAATAATAACATAATCAAATAATAATAATTTAGTAACCCGCGATATTAATTTATCGATATTAATTTATGTAATTAATATCACTCATAACATAAATATTCTACTCATCGGATCTATATTGGAGTTCACAATTAATTATAAACTAATTTGGTTCTTTAATTTAATCGTGTCCTTTTTATGGCTTCATATATAAAACACTTAATTATTAATTGAAATTATTCCTTAAAATTGAAAATTTGTTAAATTTAATTTATAAAACATTTATATATATATTTTTTCTGATTTTATATAATTTTTTATCAATTTTTAAACATTTGTGTTAATTAAATTAAATTCCAATGGCAGTCCCCTAATTTCTCTGAAAATCAGAACCAGTGGCAAAACTGTAATTTCATGAAACTTTGGTCTGCCGCGCATTGCACAGACCCGTCTTCTTCTCCCTTAAAACGACATCGTTTCCTATGGGCAGCTACAGGAATCTGATCGTCGCGCATGGTGCGGCCCAACCTTTTCCTCCTCAAAACTTTTTTCGGTCCTAGCTCCGAAAAAAAATATGGCCGCTGAGCAATGCGCGGGCAGCCTTAAAAAAAATTTCTTCTTTTTTTCAACGTTAACAGTAAGCCAAGCAACAAAATTTACACCATTTTTACTCTCAATTGACACATCATAAATACTCTAAACATCATGAAATCCATAAATACACCTCCAAAAATTACATAGAACAATTATCCTAATTATTTACAAATTTTTCATAAAATTATTTTATCACCAAAATTACAAATATAATCCAAATAAATAAGTTTTATACCTTTCTTAGGCTTGAAAATCTTCCTTGGTGTCTTGTTCTACACCTTGATGACACTAAAAATTCCTCATTTCTTGATAGTGGTGGTGCTCGGTGGCGGTGATGATGGTAGGAAGGAGAAGGAAATGAAGAGATGGAATGGTTATGTTAATATTGCAAGTAATTGTTAGTTTATGGCTTAATTATGTGAATAGTTTTTAAGATTCACTCCAAGTCCACCGACTTGGAGTTAAGTCGGTAAAATATCATGCATCGTTCCTAATTTAATACATTACACAGTTATTTTGGGTAATAAATATTTTATATAATGTATATAAAATATTTATTTTAATTTACTAAAATTCATAAAATGATTTATAGATAATATTTATATGCTTTTAGGGTACCTTATTTGATAAATTTTGTACACGCATAATGACATGCATGTAATTATATGAGGTACTTTATCCTTCCAAAATTAATAAAATAATTCACATAACTTAATAAAAATAAAAAATTTCACATTTTAACTTTGTTACATATACATTACGTAAACATACATGTATTTTCTATTATTACATAATATATACATATATCAATTATTATATATATTATGTATTATAATAATTTCTTTCACATATTTAAACCACAAAAATATTAAATCTCATATATATAATTCTATTTTACATAAACATAAATTATCTTATTAAATAAGAGTTATCCATATTTACTAATTATTCTTTTTCACTATTTCACATATTTTATATAAACTATACAATATAATTTTGTATAATTTATATAATTATTAACCTTTTCCTTAATAAATTTATTTTCTTGTATAAATTATATATATATACTCTCATATAATTTATATAATCAAAAAATCCTTTATATTTAATTATGTTTCCTTATATAAAATATATAATTTATTACTATATATTTTATATAATTAATTACTCTTCTTAATAATTCCCACAAATTCACTATAATTATTAATTAATCTATAATCAATAATTTTGACCTTGTTGATTCTCTCGTTAACTTTTAATTTAATTTAGGATAAATTTCCAATATTAATTCCTATTTTATTAACACCATTCATTTAAAATTAAATTAATAACCGTACAATAGAGTGTGTGTGTGTGTGTGTGTGTGTATATATATATATATATATATACACATACATACATACATAATTAATTTACACAATTCACATTACCTACCTAGTTTAAATAATTAAAATTCACACATTTTATTTATTTAAACTTTTTACACGTCATAATATCCTGGATATTACAACAATTATGTATGAGATTAACATAATCATTATTTATAATGACTATTAATTAGTCTTAATTTAAGACCCTAACTCCAATTTATTAACTTTTAAAATGTTCGACAAACGAACTTTTGACTTTCGGACAAAACTCTAGCCCAAACCTAGTTGGACATATCGAGTAAGCTTATCCCACTTACGCATTCACTATACGTTTTTCGTACGACCTACTTTTAATAAGTTGACTAAAATTAGCTACAAATGGACTATTTACATTGGTTTAATTCAATTAAACTTTTTTCTTTTACATAACTTAACGTTTCAGACATTTAATAACGTACCAAACGCTCCATACTATTATCAACCTTTGATAATATATTAACCACATACAAACATTATAACGACCCCGAAATTCGACAATCTTAATTCCCTTAAATTTTATATTTATTATACATTATCTTCATAACGTCCAAATTTCGGTCCATTAATAAATCTTTAATCAGCTTAATTAATTCATTTATTGACATTATCGTCATTAATCACCAAATTTTCAGTATAATTTTTTTTTTCAATCACTGTATTAACTATTTGGACATTTAAAATAATAGTATCTCGATCCTAGTCCCTGGATCGCAACCTTTACTTTTTTTTTTTTTAATAATAAATATTCTGGAATAGTCAGAATACCTAACTATCAATAGTACACAAATAAACTCGATTCACCCAATCAGTATTTATGATATCCATAACATACACAATATTGTTATAAACTCTGTCAATTGTATTCGTAATAGTTCAATCTAGTAATACATTGAATAATTAGACTATACCATTAATTGGTGTCATAGCATAATCCTCATATATCCTGATATTCCTGAAATTTATTTCTTTGCCTGCAAAAATTTACATTAAGCAAGTAATGAGCACAACGGCTCAACAAGTTCAACAGTTTACACCTTTCATGCTTCACATAACACAACATGGCATACTCTGTGTGTGTCATACATCATGTGTTGTGCTTCTACTTAAGCATTATATCTCACATACATTCATATTATTGCACAAAGTACACATCATTGTCATATTATCCACAAATCACGTAACACATTATATGCATTTGAACAGGAATTAACATATCATATCAGATAAATATTTAAAAACAAAGTACTGAAGAACTTGCATCGGTTTGCGTTCATTACGTAACACTTACAAACATCTGGCGTATAGTCTTGTTCGTCAATTAACATTTCTTTGATCTTTATTATTCGTCAAATAACCTATATATCATAACTCAGGTTATAACACAATTAATAATCTCGTTCCAGAAATAATACTCTTTTAAATTATTGTAATAAACTTTAATAACGTTGCCTTTATCGTAACTTTTTGTTACTTAACCACTTACGTTCACTAGTCAGTCAACACACGATTCATAACATCCTAACATCTCACGAGTCTAATAAACCTTCTAAAGTCTCTAGAATATTATTCTAAAATTTTCAACCAATTTTCACATTTTTTGGATTATCCGACAATTTTCTGTAATTATTATTATTATTTTTTTATTTTATAAAAACTATCATTTAATAGATTTAAAATAGAAATAATAATTCAACATACTTTTATATCCTGCAATCACCATCAATATTTTAATCTCTTATTAATATTATTAATCATTTAATAATATTTTAATCATTGATTAAACTCATAAACAATTTAATTTAGTTGTTTGTTCATTACTATTTCTTTTATCTTTAACAAACATAAAATGTCATACATATAACATTTTACTAAAAATGACCTAAATACCCTTATAAAATCTGAACATATCATATTAAAGGCCATTTGTCAATAAAATCATATTTACATAATTTTTAATCTTCATTTAACTTAATATACTCATTTATTCATAACTCAAACATTTACATGAAAAATACCAACACTACTCATAAAATTTTCTTTTATGTGAATCATCAATATATGATATCCTCATGATCATATATTTTTTTTGCATTTTTCCAATTTCGTTTACTATTTTTAAAATGGTCCAAAACAGCCGAAAATTGTTACATTTATCATAAATTATCCTTATGTCCAAAAATTACGAAATTTTCACAGGAAGCTTCTATTATGAACATCTAGTTCCAGTAAAAATTTTACAATTTTCTGAGTTACACACAAAGAGTTATTCCCGTTCACTTTTAAAAACATGCTTTCTTATAAAAGCCATAACTTGAGTTCTATACATCCACAATTTACCATCTTTGGACGGAAACTTAATAATTCAGCATGTTAAAATCCCACAAAATCTCAGAATTTTTAGAGAAAGTAAAGTGGCCGAAAATGCCCATAGACCAAATTGGCCAAAACAGGGGTTCTTCTTTTTATTTTATTATTATTATTATTTAAGCTTTTCACTATCCAAAATGGTTAGATATAATCATAAAACATTCTAAAAATTATCAATAACAATTATTCTAATATTAACTAATTTTTCATAAAATTACATAAATTAATTTCATAATACATAAAATGAACAATAAAATGAATTTTATACCTTCATATTGCTTGGAAAAACCATTTTCTTGCACTTGATATCCCTTTTGGTGGCATAAAACCAAGCGTATGAAAATTTTATCTTTCTCCTACTTGATAGCTTCGGGCATAGCATGAAGATAGAGAGAGAAAAAAAAATGAGATAGTGTTCTTCTTTTCTTTTTCCTTCTTTAATATCTATCTATCTATTTATCTATCTATCTCTCTATATATATATATATATATATATATATTTTATTTCTTCACACTTAGCCAATTTGGAGATAACCTTCACATCCGCCGACTTGGCTTGCACGGTTTTGGCTAAAATCAACCATAAACAATTATTTTAATACATTACGTAGTTATTTCGTGTAATAAATATTTTACATAATATACGTAAAATATTTATTTTAATTTATCAAAATTCATAAAATAATTTATAAATAATATTTTTATCTTTTTAAGGTACTTTATTTGACAATTTTTGTACATGCATAATGACATGCATGTAATTATATGAGGTAATTTATACCTCCAAAATTCATAAAATAATTCATATAACATATAAAAATTATTTTTCACAATTTTTCACTTCGTTACTTGGACAACATGTTACATTAACATGTTCACATTTCTGAAATATTATTTTTCATAAAAGTCATAATAATTCCATTATACATAAATATAATTTTTAATAACTTAAAACATTCATTTTTCTTATTTATTATTCAATTTCTTTAATATTTACAATAATTTCTTTATATATAAATTATATAATTTAGTATTATATAATTTATATATTTACATTCTCCTTTCTTAAATAATTTCTTAAATTCCTCCATAATTATCAATTAATCAAATATTTCACATTTATTAACTCTCTCATTATTTTAATTCTCTTATATAAATTATATAATTTATCCTTATATAATTTATATAATTATAATTTCCTTTAAATATCACTTTAATTTTCTTATATAAATTATATAATTTATATAATTATATTTCTTCTCAATCTATTTCTAAATTTCAACCATAATTCTTAATTAAATCTAAAATCAATAATTATAATTTTATTAACTTCCTCATTCGCTTTTCATTTAAAATTGGATTAATTTAATTATTAATCCCTTAATTTCCGTAATTAATACATTTATAATTATCACTTAAACATGTACATTTATATATATATATATATATATATATATATATATATATATATATATATATATATATATATATATATACACACACACACACACACACACACACACACATATCTAATTTCATATATTTCACATTACCACATAACCTCAATTAAATCATAGTTTTTACATTTTCATAACAATTTAATTGTACAATTTATTATACATTTACCTGAAATTTCTCTTATTCTTAATAAATTATTTTTAAACACTTTATTTACTTTTTCAATTATTTTAAATCAACATAATTCATCACAATTTCTACACAGATTTAATTTATGAATTAAATCTCATCCCATACCTTAAATCACATAAAATATCATAAATAATTTAAAGCATCTTGATAATTTTATTAATTAAATTCTCATTTAATATTATTAAAGAAATCCTGGAAATTCGGATCCTCACAAACATTATTAACCATTTAATAATGTTTTAATCCCTTACTAATGTTATTAACCATTTAATAATTTTTTAATCATTTAGTAAATTATTAATCATTTAATAACTATTTAATCACTTACTAATGTTATTAATCATTTAATAACCTTTTAAAAATCTTCAAACAATACTAAGCAATCACATTTTTTAATTGCTTTAATCTTATTCTTTATTTTAAATATTTAGCTACAAATTAGTCACTAATAGACTCTATTATATATATTGGTTTATTGTACAAACATATCCATTTTACACTTATTTCAACTTAATTTTTTTTAAAAACCCGACCCGGACCGACCCGACCTGACTTGGACCAACCAGACTCGACTTGGACAGCAAAAGCATATTCTAGGCAGAGTTTTGACCACTGCGGTGGTGGGCCAAAAACCCTAATTTCTTGGACTGCTCGACCATCCTTCACTCTAACTACTATAACTTCTTCATTTCAAAATATGTTTGGGTGATTCTTAAGTCCATTCGCATCAAAATTTCCCCCTCTACAACTTCTTTTTAGATCATAAATTCAAATTTCAAATAGAAGTAGGCATAAAATCGCTCATAAGGACAAAATGAAAACTAGTTCCATAAATCCTTGATTCGATTAGTTCAAACGTGATGCTACAAGCATTATTTTGCAATACTATCATGTTTTATGACTTTACAACATTATAATACATAACATACATCATATATATTCCCACTAGTTCAAACCTTTAACAATATAAAATGAAAAGATCAAGGTTAAGAAACTTTTCAACGTTCATAGTTCATTATTATTCCTTACTTGAGGCTAGACTTTTATTGCTAGACTCATCCTCCTCCTTCTTCTTCTTCCACCTGAAATGACTAACACTCTTGGTGGTTCTCTTAAACTCTCTCAAATGAGTTCTCACTTCTTTCTAAAATACTTCTCTTTCTATAACTTGGTGAAATAACAAGTGACCAATCTTTGCTAGCTTATTCTTTCTTTTCTATTTATAGACAACAAGTGGACCTACTACTTAAGCTTTTAATTTAGCATGCTTAACATGCTGATCCAAGCTTACCATTCCAATGGCTTGACCAAGTGATTGACTAGCTTGATTGACCAATGGATTGACAAGGATTTGGTAAAAGAGTATGAAGCAACAACTTGAGTGTCTTAGAAGCAACTTGAAAACCAACATTTTCCCTAAAGTAAGGCCCCATTTTTGGCCACTAGGGTATTTTTCTCCCAATTTGGCTTTATTTTTATCTTATATATATATATATATATATATATATATATATATATATACAGACACACACCACACACACACACATACATGTTGCCAATACTTGAAATTTTCTAACACATTGACCTTCTAGTTGACTTTTAAATGTTTGGACTACTTAATTTACTTCTATTGGGCTCTTCATTTAAATTGTTTGGGCTACACAACACGACTCACACAACTCTAATAACTTAGGTTAGGTAATTAATTCAATTGAACTACCACACCATTACAAATAATACTTGTTAACATAATTTAATTATGCTTATATCATTTACTTCATGGACTATCTCCTAACATAGCACTTGGGCTTATTATTTAATTACACACATTCATGCAATTATTCTCATATTGGGCTAACTTAGTACATTCATTTATTTCGTTAAACTCCCATTAATTATAATCAATTGGGCTAGTTTACTAGTCATAATTAAATTATTTGGACTTTTTATTTATTGATAAATAAATGTACACATACATACCTATATATGTATATACACTAATATATATATATATATATATATATATATATATATATATATATATATATATATATATATATATATATGTTAATTTATTTAGTCAACCCATTAACCATCCCTTTGGTCTTTGGGCTCATCATTTATATTTATTTACTTTGTCATAGTAAATTTACTTGGTCATTCTCTACAACCCTTGATAACATTATAACATATTGAGTTTGCTTACTTATATTCATTGGACTACATTATTAATAACCATATTTTTTGTAAATATTATTACAAGTTGGGCTCCTCACATAATTCTCTTGGGTTAGTCCACTAATATATAATTAAATTACTTAGACTCTTCATAAGACTTAATCCATAAATTTAATTGGGCCTCTTTATAATTATCAACAAAGCTTAAAACAATTAAAATATTGGACTTGTTTTAATCCATTATTGGACTCTATACTAAAACTTGATAATTAAGTTAATTACATAATTAATTAACTTATTATTGTCATCCTATGCAATCATTATAGCTTTTCTATTTACTATCATAACTTTAACTGATAACTCATATAATTAACTTAATTAATTATATTTCATGACGTTCGTTCTTGCTCCATATTAAAACTAATTAATTTATTAGTTTTGTTGAGTATTAATTTAGTCATCTTCTTATTTGGCTAAAAAAACACAAGTTTAGGTATTTTATTTTCTTAATAAATCTTCCACGTGCATCACTATAATATTCTCACAT
This sequence comes from Hedera helix, assembly GCA_947179155.2. Taxonomy (NCBI): domain Eukaryota; kingdom Viridiplantae; phylum Streptophyta; class Magnoliopsida; order Apiales; family Araliaceae; genus Hedera; species Hedera helix. The sequence continues at coordinate 18,216,250 of OX359266.1, read as the reverse complement.
AAATTCTTTCATCGAATAATCTTATTAATTTTTAGATATATTATATTACCTTACTTATGCATCTAAATATACATATTAGTCCTTTCTAGAGTTTGAATTTTCATAACCCACAATTACACACATTTAATTCCTAACGCATAATTTAGGTTAAATGTTTACTCATTTTCTAAACATCTCACTTCTCCAAATCTATGTTTTAAGCCTTAACATTTAATTAATCATTTAAGATCTTATCTACAAGTCTCATAAATATCTGGGGCATTGCGATTAGACATTTTGTAACTTTTTTCCATTCATCATTTCCTCTTTCTTTTTTTTTCTCTTTTGACAATGATTGAAATATATTCGAAACTTCACATGTACATGCAATCAGTAAATAATAAAATATTACTTTCTTTTATTAATATCTACTCTCATGTTACGTATAAATAATCCTCTAACGACTTAATTAAAATAAACTATTAACTATTGATAATATTTTCTCAACCGACCAGCATGCCAAGTATTTTTGAGCTTTGATCCGTTCATCCCCCAAAGCTTGTAAGTACCTGCCTTTACCACATCCATAACTTCATAAGGTCCTTCCCAGTTAAGTATGAACTTCCTAGTATTCTATGGAGTTGAAGTCTCTGCCTCCCGAAAGGCCAAATCTCTAACCTCAAACCTCTTTGGTTGGACCTTTCAATTATAATATCTCACTATTTTCTGTCGGTATATAGCCAACCATAGAATCATAGCATCTCGAACCTCAACTAGGATATCAAGATTAAGTCGAAGTTCGTCATCATTATACAACTCCTTAAAATTGGATACTCTATATGATGTGTACCCGATCTCTATCAGAATTAATGCTTCGGTACCATATGCCAATCTAAACAGTGAATCCTCTATAGTAGTTTGTGGCGTCGTTCGATAAGCCCCCAAAATGCTCAGCAGTTCTTCAGGCCATCTTCCCTTTGTCTCATCCAATCATCTCTTAATGTCATTAAGTAACGTACGATTAGTTACCTCCACTTGACCATTAGACTGAGGATGAGCCATCGATGTCTTTCGATGTTGAACCCCTAATTTGGATAAAAATTATTCAAATTTAGCACACACAAATTGCAAACCGTTTTCTGAAATCAACACCATCGAAATCTCGAACCGATATACCACTGATTCTTTCAAAAACTTCAAGCAATCCTCCTCGGTAATACGCTTAAGTGGTTTCGCTTCCAACCACTTAGTCATGTAATCTATGGCCACCACGATGTACTAAAGTTATCCCCTTACTTTTGGCATTGACCCCAATAGGTCTACCCCCCAAACAGCAAATGAGATTGAAGACAGTACTGATGAATAGTCCGATGCAAAACTGGACTATTCAATTGGCACTTTGGACACTTCTTGACATACTCCTTACTTCGTAAAACATAGTAGGTCAATAGTACCCCTGCCTGATCAACTTATACGCCAATGACTTTGCCCTTACGTGGTCCTACAAATGCTTTAATGTTCCTCCCGAAGAACATATAATGCCTCCGATGGAACCAAACACTTTAATAGAGGTGATGAATAGGCACAATGATATAAATCTCCATCAATCAAATAGAAATAAGAGCTTCAATATTTGATTCGCTTTGCAATAAATTTGTCTATTGGTAACTTCCCATCGGCAAAATACTTTATATATGGATTCATCCAACAGTTAGATCTTCGACTGTCAAGATTTTCTTTTTGTTGATACTAGGTTCACTCAAAACTTCCAAATACACCAAACCTTCAAAATCTTCTACCTGGGTCAATGCCAACTTGGATAACGCATCAGCAATGGTGTTTCCCTCTCGTTCTATACCTTGAAAAGTATAAAACTTGAACCTCTGTAATAATCCCTTTACTTTGGACAAGTACCTAGTCATTTGAATCCCCAAAGCTTCATATTCCCTTTGGATTTGCTTTACCACTAGTTAAGAATCATTGAATATAAGGATCTGATGCACCTCAAAACTTTTGGCCAATTTCATCCCTGCCAACATTGCTTTGTACTCAACTTCATTGTTTGTGGCTTTGAACTAAAACCGAATCGCTTGTTATACCCTAAACACTTCTGGGTTGGTTAAAATGTCGTCAGCTTCACTAGCCTCTACATTAGATGAACCATCAACATACAATATCCAAGAAAGAGCTGGGATCGATTGACCCCCAGCTATTACTCCTACAACTATTGTTGTCTCATCCACTTGATCACCTTCCATAAAAGTACATTCAAGCATAAAATCAGCTAACGTCTGCCCTTTGATAGTAGTCCAAGGACGAAGCGTTCGACTTATGCAACACTTTCTTCAAGGGTTGGTCCGTGTATACAATAATAGCCCAACCTTGGAAATAATGGTAAAACTTCCTACTAGCAGTCATCAGGGCATACACACATTTTTCCAAATTTGGATTCCGAGTCTCTGACTCTGAATCCTTTAGAGCGTGACTGACATAATAGACAGGTCGCTGGACTCTTCCCTCTTCCCCAATTAAGACTGCATCAACTACTAACAAATTGACAGAAAAATATAATTATAGGGGCTCCTTTGGCATCGGTTTTCACAACAAATGAGCTGTTGACAGGTATTTCTTAATCACCTGGAAGGCGTCCTCGCATTCTGCAGTCCATTGGAATGTCTTCTCATCCTTTGGCCCTTTCAAAGTATCGAAGAAGGGTAAGCATCTTTCTGATAACCGAGACATAAACTTCGTTAAAGCCGCCACCTGCCCTATGAGCCTTTGTACATCTTTAAAATTTTGCAGGGACTTCATGTCTAGAATTGCCTTAATTTTTTTTGAATTGGCTTCAATTCCTTTTCGGCTTACTAAGTACCTCAAAAACTTCTCTGAACCAAGGCCGAAGGTGCACTTGGTGGGGTTAAGCCGTATGTTGTAATGTCTAACAGTCTTAAAACATTCTTCAAGATCCTACAAATGGTCTTAGAACCCTAGTACTCCTGACAATCATATCACCCACGTACACCTTCACGTTCTTCCCGATCTGTTTTTGAAAAACTTTGTTCATCGTCCTCTAGTATGTGGCCCCAACATTGATCAACCTGAACGTCACTCAATTGTATGCATAGATGGCCCGATGAGTGACGAAAGACCACGTTCGCTAGCCATTCCAAATATTTTATCTCATCTATCACTCCGGCATCCAAAAGTTTGGCAACTTCCTCATCTATTATCTTTTATCGCTTAGGTGCAAAATTCAATCGCTTCTGGTGAATTGGTTTCCAGTTCGGATCAACTAACAGCCTATGAATAGCTATATCTTTCAAAATTCTAGGCATGCCGTGAGGTGTCCAGGCGAAGATATCTGAATATATCTATAGCAACTCTACTAACCCAACCTTAATTATACTTTGTAACCAAGTACCTACCTTCACCAACTTGGTTGTGTTGCCCAGTATCAATTCCACATCCTTAGTCTCCTCAGCGGGCAACGCCAATGGTTCCCAGCCTTTTTAGTAAAAGGTTCAATGTCTACCACTTCTGTTAGCATGTCCCAACCACCGACGTTGTGAGTGCTATTAGATAACACTTTTTTGCTATGTCCAAGACTCATTTCAATTCGCCAACCCAATTAGGTATAAGGAATTTTTGATCTTGAAGTATGGGATCAATGTAACAACGTATAGTGCAGACATAGTTATTCTCCCTAATATGGCATTATAAGCCGAATCGACCTTAACCACAAATAATTTCATTATGACCTTCATGTCTCGTAGAGCCGTCCCAAAGATCATTGGTAATTCTACAATCCCAACCATAGGTACAGGCTCATTCCCGAACTCATATAAAGGTGTTTCGTGCCTAACCTCTAACTCGACCCCTTGTAAATCCATTTGTTGATATGCATGATTGTACACCACATCGACCAAAGATCCATTATCAATCATGATACGTCTTATGTCTATAGGACCGACCTGCGCTGTAATGACAAATGCCCTTTTATGGGGCTTAATTGCTTCAGTTGAGTAATCTTCATCTGAAAATGAGATCACCACGTTCGGGAAACGCCGCTCTGGCTTAGCTAACGACTTAGATAAGGCCATAACTATGTCTGAAATTGACCATCGCTTCTTCCCAGATTGTGTTAATCGCTTCAGTTGAGTAATCTTCATTTGAAAATGAGATCACCACGTTCGGGAAACGCCGCTCTGGCTTAGCTAACTACTTAGATAAGGCCATAACTATGTCTGAAACTGACCATCGCTTCTTCCCAGATTGTGTTAAAATCGATCCTTTTGTGATAACATCTATTATTTGTCAAGGTTGCACTGCATGTTCAGCCCCTCAAGCCTCCATCTATGCTTGGTTCGATGCGGGTACCTCCTGCTTGGCCACATACTAGATCAACTCCTCACTTTGAACACGACTCTCGATCATGTCTTTCAGTCCAACACATGTCTCCGTTCAGTGTCCAGTATGCCAATGATATTCACAGTATAGGGTTCTCCTAGCCTATCCGTTATAGTTGAATCCCTAATTGCATGTAAAATCTTCACCCGATTGGTATTCAATGGAGTGTATATTTTACCGTCAGGTCAAGGCTGAAACGATGACCTGTTAGCCATTGGTGGTGGTCCTCCTTTTGACCCAATACGATCAAACACATTCCCTTTTGCTTTCTCCATCCTTACTGTTGTTACTAGGTCAGTCATTCACCTTACCACCTGGTTGTAGGCTCGTCGACCGCTATGAATTTTTTAGCTCTTTCTTACCCATCAAACAAATATTTTGGAGGGTTGAACATAACATTCTTCATTAGCTTCTTATTTCATCACATGTCCAACCCTATCGTGAAAAATCCCAGTGCCTGTGTCATGTTAAGATCAACAATAGTCCTTACTGTATCCCATAATCTCTGTACAAACTGACTTAAGGACTCTGTCAGCTTCTGTTTAATCTGCATTAATGAAGCTGTCAATTTTCCTCTTCTCTTATTGCTCACAAATCTCTTGTGAAATTTATCACATAGTTCCTTCCACGACTTGATTGAGTTCGGGGACAATGACATGATCCACTTTTTAGCTCCTTTTTAAGTGTAGTCACAAAGATCTGACACATCCCAACTTTTGAATGGTTGTAGTACTTCATCACCTGTTCATAAGAACTTGTGTGATCATACCAGGTCACCCGTACTGTCATAAGTCTCCAAAGGTGGCAATTTCTTCTTTGGATCAACTTTCTCTTGGTCTATTGCCAAAGAGAATGGAGATTTTGGATCCACAAGCAAAGGTTCAATCGGTCCCACCTCTGTCGTGGATCAGGCCTCTGTTGCCTCCATTTTCTCTCTAATTCTGATATCATCTATAGGATGGGTTCTGAAATAGGTACCAATATGGTTCCATGCCGTTCTTCTTGACCCGGGTTTGTCCTTACATCATCCTGATTCCTTTCTTTAATGGGAGATCGTGTTCGCCTCCGATGATACCGGTTCGGTAAGCCGGGTTGCCTTATATCTTTGGTACGATCCTAGTCGGTTCGACCAGGTCACTTCATAGAACCCTAAGGATGGTCGCGATCATGAATTTTTGATCGTCCAATTCTCGTCTGCCTTAATCAAGGCTGACTCTGTGGTGTTGCCTCACGTTTAACTCCTTTAACAGTAGTTGGTGGATCTCTGCGTCTTTTTTTTTATCTGATTCTTTCCCTTTGATCTCACCGTGCAGTCCTTCCTTGTAGGTTTTCCAATTCTTTTGGCCTCAACCTCAGTAAGTGTGAATCTATTGTGATTGATGGATAGAACAAGTGCCTCCTGATCAGTGTTAATCGAGTCTATACAAACCTAGATCTCGATTGACTAGGCCCAATTCTGTCCTTTATAGACCCTTAAACATGACGAAGAATTGGGTCCGTAGAAGATCCATGCTGGTCCCTACTTGGGTGTGCTGCTCTTGCCATAACAATGAACTTCAAACAAAACTGGTAATTTGTAACTCAAAATACGGGCCCCTCCTTCTAGCACTAATGTTGACACGTGATTTTGTCCACCCAATGAAACCACCAAACAGAGGGCAATAACCGTTAGCTACCCCCAGATCAAGCGACGACTTGGGCCATCCCGGGATGCTCCAACGTGAAAATAAGTACAAGTCAAAAAGCGTAACAATGGAGAACTTGTTATTATTGGGAAATAATAGGTATTTTTAGAAGAAAGAATTGTGTCACTTAGACCTCCATGCTTGTAGCCTTATTTATACTTTTCTTCAATCACCTAAATTCTCGTAACGAACTAGGATATGAAATCCCTTAACAAAATTCAATTATAATTATGATGTTGATCGGTCAATCTCTATCTTTCCCAAGATCTAAGATCACAATATAATTTAGAATCTTAAGTCAATATGGACATTGACCTTCCTAGTGTACCCAAGCCATCCCAAAAAGGGAACACTTGTGTAATATCCTAGATATATATGAGATTAAAAAATAGAATCAAAGACGATTAAAGGTTAAGGTTCAAAACCTAGGTTGGAGAAAATAAGTGCGAAGAGGAATAATTAAGCATTTAACCTAATTTATGTGTTATGAATTAAATATGAGTAATCATGAGCTAAGAATTAAAACCTAGAGTCAGTTAATATGAATATTTTGTGGTACATTAAGAGCTATGTATTTATACGACGTATAAATATAAAATCACTAATCACGATTAGGGAATGAAATACATGGAAACAATTTTTCATAAATAGAAAATTTTCATGAAAGAAAAGTCTAGAGAAAATAAGAGATGACCATTTTGCCCAAGAGTATCTAGTAATGACTAGGATGTCCTAATAATCACCTAGAGACCATTCTACCCTTGGTTGGTGAGATGTAATGATAAATTTACCCTTGGGGTGAAATTTGATTTAATTGGTCCAAACCCTAATTCATTTAATGTTTAGGGGCAAATTATTGTAAATTTTATTAGTTGGCCCAATATAATTTAATTAGAGGCCCAACGTGAGTTATAGAGAACCCTAATGGTGGAATTAATTCTGAGTCCAAATGAATAAATTGTTGGGAGCCCTAAATGAATTAAATTAGTAGTCCAACTTGGAATAAATTATGACCATAATTGATTGTTGTTGGTAGCCCAATGGAAATTAATATTGTTGAGCCCAAACAATTTAATGAAAATCTCTAATTGAATTAATTGGAGAGTCTAAAGTGGAGCCCAAACATTTTTGGTGTATTGATGAATTGATGAGAGTTAACCATTATATGGTTTAAATGGTAAGAAGTTAACCTCACTTGGGTTAAATGCTGGAATATTGGGAGGGAAAATAGCTAGCTAAGTGCACAATGCTCCAAGCATTTCCTAGATAACATAAAACCATAAATTCCTCCAATGCAAGACAACATTCCTAAATTTGTGGATCTTGTTTGTAGAGACTTAACCAAAGTTGGGTTAGTTTGGTAACCCTAAGAGAGTCTAGTTGTAACTTGGGTTGGTGATTATGTATAAATGTAAATCTATATGTAAATAATTAACTAATAAGTAACCTAGGTTACTTGAGTGTAGAGAATTAACTCTACATGAGTTAATTGATGGAGAGATATTCATAAATGTATAATGTAGGAAATTGACCAAATGGGAGTTAGTGAATAAACCCTAGGTAATACTATGGGTGAAAAGTAATCTTACTAGAGTTAATTGGTGGGAGGAGTTAGAAAAGATGACACCTAACTAATGTTGGGTAAGTGTGATAACCTTGGGTTATTTGTTAGTAAGAATTAACCCTAGACTAGTTAAGTAGTGTGAGAGCTAGGAAGCTAGCATGTCAAGTTCCCCAAAATCCTCCCCCATGCAAGTATCATTCCTTAATAAGTGGATCTTGCTTTGTGAAGAGAGAGGATTGCATGTATTGGTGGAAATTGATAGATATACAATATGTACGTATATCACTAATAAAATAGCAAGAAAGATAGATGAGTTAGTCATTTTGCTAGAAATTATGAGAAGAAAAGAGAGATAGATAGTTGAGAGCTTTCAAGAGAGAAAGCTAGAAACACTTGTGTTCTTGAGAGCTCTCGAGAAAAATCTAGAGAAAAGAAAGAGAAGGAGAAAAAATCTTAGAAGATAGATCTACCAAAGATTGAGGAATATGATCAAAGATAGATCATCCATTCATTCAAGAAGACAAGAACCTATGATGTTCAAAAGTATTTCTTAAAACCCTAGCCGTTTTATTATTTTTTGATTCTTCCATTTTTGTGGTAGGAGAGTTAGGTTAATGATGGTTCGTGGTGTAACCAAGGAGATCAAGAGTTAATCTAGGTGGATATATATATAAATATATATATATAGGAAAATTTTCAAAAGCGAACTAAAGACGAACCGTCGTCTTTGGTATCTATGGCGACAGTTCGACTCGGACGACGGTTCGTTTTTGGTTCGCTTTTTAAGGTTCGCTGGAGAAAGGGACTATATATATATATATATATATATATATATATATATATATATATATATGTATGTATGTATGTATATTTATGTGTCCATACATGCTCTATATATTTTTCATAGTCAAAATGTAATTTCTATGGTCAATATGTAGTGTACCTGGTCAATATGCATTTCATATGGTCAAAATGTATTTGTAATGATTCAAAATCTATTTTTATACTTTATAATATTAGATCTATAACATTTATGTAGATCTATGGTTAAACATGCTCAACATATGTTTTGATATGTTGGTTATGTGAATAAGTGTAGGGAAAATGTATATGGTCACTTTCCGATAAAAACCCTAAATAGATATGTGGTTTGTTGGTTTGTGTTATGAGTTGTGAATGTTATTTTTATGATTTCTATGGCTTGAAAGATAGCTCTAGAGGTTATAAAAATAACTCAACTTGAATCATTGAAAAATGTGATGACATGACCAAGTTATGGTCTCTATACCAAAAGAGGTCGTTTTGAAAACCCTAGTCGATCACTCATGATTTTGATGTCCAATACATTTTCAAAAAGTGAATCGACCCATGAAATATTGAAGAACATTAAGTTACCAAACTAACAAATCAAATTTAGTGTCATTTGGATGTATATAATATGTTTTATTGAAGATTGAATCAAAAGTGTCAAAGTTAAAAAATCTGAAAATTTGAAGAACACCACACTGCAGGTTTGCAGTGTTTAGTACAAAACACTGCGCCGGGGCGCAGTACTTATTTTTCAGAAAATGGGGTTTTTCAGACATGATCAAGTCGGGCCGAGTTTTGCCAGTTCGGGTCCAAGTCGGTTCGAGTCAAAATGTATAAAAATATTTTTAAATTAATAATATTGATATGTGACCCAATTTAAATTTAAATGATTAATAATATTAAAAAATAATTAAAATATTATTAAATAATTAATAATATTAGAAAATGATTAGAATATTATTAAATGGTTAATAATATTAGTAAGTGATTAAAATATTATTAAATGGTTAATAATGTTAGTAAATTAAGAAAATATTATTAAAAGGTTAATAATGTTATTAAATGAGTAATGATACGTGATTAAAATACTATTAAATAATTAATAATATTAGTAAATGATTAGAATATTATTAAATGATTAATATAATTAGTAAGTGATTAAAATATTATTAAATAATTAATAATATTAGAAAATGATTAGAATATTATTAAATAATTAATAATATTAGTAAGTGATTAAATATTATTAAATAGTTAATAATATTAGAAAATGATTATAATATTATTAAATAATTAATAATATTAGTAAGTGATTAAAATAATATTAAATGGTTAATAATATTATTAAATGAATAAAATATTATTAAATGATTAATAATATTAGTAAATGAATAAAATATTATTAAATTGTTAATAATATTCTTAAGTGAATAAAATATTATTAAATGGTTAATAATATTAGTAAATTGATATAATATTAATAAATGATTAAAATATTATTAAATAATTAATAATATTATAAAGTGAGTTAAATATTACCAAATGTTTAATAATATTAGTAAGAGGGTAAACGTTATTAATTGATTAATAATGTAAATAAGTGATTAAAATATTATTAAATGATTAATAATATTATTAAGAGGGTATATATTATTTGATTGATAATATTCGTGAATAATTAAAATATTATTAAATGGTTAATAATATTTGTATGAGGATAATATATTATCAAATGGTGATAATATTATGAAGTGTTTGGTACATTATTAAACGTTCAAACCATTAAGTTATGTAAAAAAAGAAAGTATAATTAAATTAAACCAAGAAAAAGAGTGTAATGTCCTAGAATTTCCACGTCATTATTAATTAAATTATTAATTTAATTTCCGACGAGTTAGTTTTACGAGATTATTCAAATTTTTTATGTGATTAATTAATTATGTGATTAAATAATTATATAATTAATTACTAAAATTAATTAAAGGGGGTCACTAATATGTTATTAAATTAGTGAACAAACCCTAAAGTTTTAATATCAAAATAATTGATAAGTTTCCTATTAATTAAATATTCAATTAAATTGAATATAATGAGTGAATTAAATATAAAAAATTAATTAATATGATTATTAATTAATGTAAATAATGTGAAATATTAATAATAATATTTATTAGTCCATTTAGTAATTTAATACTTATGGGTTAGAATATTTAATTATTTATTCAATCTAATTATTTATTTAATCATGGATTGAATAATTAATGTATAAATTATTAAATTAGCCCAACATGGGTCAATTAGTAGCCCAAGTGGAGAATAATAAAATTTGACAATTTAGTAGCCCAAACAATTTAATAGGAGCCCAATTGGTATTTTAAATTAAAGCCCAATGATTGGCCTACTTGAAAAATACTTAATTAAACTATTTATTTAAAAAAAAAATTGGAAAGTGACTCACATTTTGGGACAAAGAAAGAAAAGTCAGCCGAGCATGCAAGATTGGAGAAAAAGTGTGGTGATTGTTTTTATTTATTTATTTTACTTTTTCATTTTTATTTAATGGTTACTTGTTTTACTTTTTCAAGTACATGGACCATTCCTCCTTCCACCTAATGTGTCATTTAGCCATTCCTTGTGTAAGTTGTCATATAGGGGCATGGGCTAAATTATTAGATATATTATGTATCTATCATATTTGCAAGTATACTTGCATTGGTAAATATTTCATTTCATCATTTTCTCCAAGTCCAAAAGAGAGAACTAGAGAGCATTTGAGAGTGTAGAAAAATATTTTGAGAGCAAAATTATCAAGAGAAGGATTTCTTGGTTTATGTCTTCAAGATTCACCACCTATTTTGGAAGAAAAAGGAAGATAGCCATTAAATCAAGGTAATGGTTATTTTAAATAAAGTTTTGTTTTTAAATTAAATAAATCATCATGTTAGTATAAACATGTTAATATAGTATTTAATGTGTAGTTGTAATATTTATGCCATGCTTGAGTTTAATATGTTTGGTTTGTATTTTGGTATATTTTATACTAAAATATGTGTTTAATAGCGTGTAAACAAATTTTGGAATTTATGTCTAAAAATATTTTTATAAAACTTAGGTTTGATGTTCTAATATTATAGAACATTAAATGATGAGAAAAACAAAGTTTGAATCACTCAAAATGGAGTTATATACAAAAAGTTATGATTTATGGTAGTTTATGTGATGTAAAATTTTTTATAAAAAAAGAATGATATTAAATCATGAAAAATTAAATTTTCATGTTATCAATTGATATTAAGTGATTGGTAATTTTTTTGGAGTTTTATTAGGGATTTAAAGCTTACTTGATGGTATATTTTTATTTAAAATGAGTATTGCCGGACACTGTTCACATTCTGCAAAAGAAAAAAAAATAAAAATTTAAAGGTTCTGCGCAATGCGCGGACCACTGTTCATAGAAAACGCGGAGACAAAACGACGTCGTTTCGTATAAAGAAAAAAACAATCCGCGCGTACGAGCGGAAGCCATCAGCAGTGTCCCAAAACGGCACCGTTTTGGGCCTGCTTACGTATAACGCGCGCAATGCGTGAGCAACTGCTTCCGCAAAATTACCAAACTGCCCCTCCTTGTTTTTTCTCGGCGAAATTACTATTTTGCCCTCGTTTCAGTTTTCAACTTATTTACAGAAATGCCATTCGGGTTTAATTTAATTAATTTAAATATTTAAAAACTAATTTAAAATTATAACAAAAATAATAATAATTCAAAAATGATATTGGGGAGGATATTCTTAATTAAGTTTAATATTTAAATATTTTAAATATTAATCTAGTTAGCTAAATCATGGTTAAGTTAAATAAATTTATTAGTTATTTATTATTTAAAATGTTAATAATAAATAAAGGAGATAAATTAGCAATTATTATTTAATTCACATTAAATAATAATTAAAGAAGATATAAATTTATAAATTAACTATTTATTATTTAAATATTATTAAATAATAAATAAGGATAATTAAGTAATTAATTATTATTTAATTAGCAATAAATAATGATTAAGGGAAATTAAGTTATTTAATTTAAATAATAAATAAGGATAAATAAATTAAATTTTATTTAATCTTAAATAATAATTAAAATTAATTAAATAATTAATTATTATTTAATTGACATTAAATAATAATTAAAGAGGATTAAAATGAGTAAACTATTATTTAATTTCCTTAAATTAAATAATAGGTAAGGTTAATTACTTAGTTAACTATTAATTGATTAATATTAAATTAAAGAAGGTAAAAATGAATCAATAATTATTTATTATTTAATTACGATTAAATAATAAGTAAGTACAATTAGTTATTATTTATTTTAAATAATAACTAGAGTTAATTAATTAATTTCTATTTAACCAAGATTAAATAGTAATTAAATAGAGATTGAATTAATAAAATAAATTTAATTTAATTATACTTTAATTAAACAATTGTAATAAGTTGTTTAAGGGTTTAATAAGTGTCCAACACTTAAGAAAAATATTTTCTAACTTATTAAATTATTAACCTAAAATGATTAAGGGTCTATAAGGTTAATAATATTGTTTTGACTAATGTAAATTATGTGTTAGTACTTATATGATAAATAAGTACTTTAGTGAGCGTATAGTTGTGCAAATATGCCGTACTAATTATTAGACCAACTTTATTAATGTTAGGTCTTTTCAAAGCCAGTTAGTTAAAGCTAGACATATATTGTAGCTGAGCAGACAGGCAAGTTCCTTATCTCTAAACTCATTTCATTGAGCAAATTATTTATTTAAGCTTGAACTGTTATTTCCAAGCATGCTTTGAGTGGTTTAATTACTTTACAATTATTCCACATCGATATTATTGTTATTCGCACTTGTTGCACTTGAGATTGTACAGTCATTGGCTTGTACTTAATTATTGTTCTATTGTTTAAAGAACTGTTCAAAGTAGGTCTAAGCCATTGTTCGGCTAGACATTTATGTTAAACATTTTAAAAGCTATCCAAATCATTGAAGATGCGGATTCTTAGACTATTATGAACACCCCTTTATTATAGGGGAGTACCCTGTATCTAATATTAGGTACAAAAATACGAAAATTAAATGTTATGCATACACATTATTGTACTGAGGCTGATCCCCTCGGGTACATATTTCTGGTAGTAACCATTGAGTCAACCTGCTATTGACTACAGTGGATATTTATAGTTCATAGTCTATTTGACTATCCTAATTTTAAAAGCAACTTATTATTCCTGCTTATGTTATTCACATTATTGAATTGTTCAGCTATTCCCTTTCATTCATGATATATTGTTCCTTGTTGTTATTTAAACTTGTTGAGCAAACTAGTTGCTCACTCTTGCTATTTCATGAAACCTTATTACAGTGCAACCCGAGACTTCGGGAAAGAACAAGGGTAAAGGAAAGATGAAGTAATAGACTTCGAGATGCAGCCCTGTAGTTAATTAAATTAACTGTTATGTAATATAAACCCTAAGTACTTTATTAAGGGTATTTGTGTACTTTTGTGTAAGGTTATCGTATCTTGGGACTAGTAACACCTTTTGAATGAACAACATATGTTTATTATTCCGCATTTAGTTATTGTATGTTGTTTGGAGGTGAATGTTTGTATTAGATCGTGATGACCGGATCCGGGTATTTGGAACCCGAATTTGGGGGCGTCACAGGTTGGTATCAGAGTTGTAGGTTAGAAACGTTAGGATTGCGAAACCTAAGTTATAACCTTAGTATAATACTCGTATTGAGTGTTAGGAGATAAATCGAGGAGATTTATCCTATGTGGTTTTGATGAATTGGGGAATTCATCGAGTCGAGTCCTACCCAATGAAATATAATTTCATTTCTTCAATGAATATATTTTATTGTTGTAATGATGTTAATTTTTCTGTTGTGTTGTAGGATGGCTATAGGCGAGACGAGCGGAGCTCGAGAGGACGTGGTATTCATTGATATCTCAGTGGATACGCAACAGTTGGTAGGGTATGCACCCGTTGCACCTGTAGCACCAGTAGGAGAGTCCGATCCGGAGGAGGATGATAGTAGGGATGCCGCGGAGCCCGTCATGGGTGGGGTGATGAGGCCCTATAGTGAGGAGGAAGCCGAATCTGAGGATGAGGCCGATTCTGAGGATGACGAGCAGGAGGAGCTAGCAGAGTATGCTGATGGCATGGGCACTACTGCCAATGACATCATCGATACTTTGACTACGGCTAATGATGAGCTAGAGGAGAGGGTTCAGCACCTAGAGGAGCAGAACCAGATTCACCAGTAGACTGAGGAGCAGTATAGGGACGCAGCTTACATGTTCTCTGGTGAGAACATGGAACTTAAGGAGAAGATGGCCGATTTGCAGGCCAAAATTCAGCAGTTGGAGAGCGCTGCACCTCCGTTGGGTCCTACTGTACAGTAGCTGATGATCCAGAATAGTCAGCTGAGGCAGACGGTGGAGAGATTGGATGCTAGGGAGATTGCTAGTCAGACAGTTCTCCAGACAGTCAGGGCTGAGCTTGATGTTGAGCGGAATCGGCACCTATAAAAAGCGCGCGATTCCGGATTCGTTTGAATGAATGTACGCGCAAGTATACGCGGTCAACAAGTAATATAATGTAAGTAAATTGTCGATCCCACGAGGAGTTATACTAACGACATCTGCATGGCAAGCTTAAAGCAATCTAATCCGATTTAAACTAAGATTAAGATGGTGAGTTTATGTTAACACAATAA
This sequence comes from Hedera helix, assembly GCA_947179155.2. NCBI lineage: Eukaryota > Viridiplantae > Streptophyta > Magnoliopsida > Apiales > Araliaceae > Hedera > Hedera helix. The sequence goes on along the minus strand of OX359266.1, from coordinate 18,201,030 downwards.
CCTAAAATAATAAAAACGTAGCAACAAAGATTCGATTAAAACAAGCTAAGATCACAACTTCACTCACTACCTCCTTTAACCCTCACACCTCTCTTTTCAATGCTAAGACCGCTCGAATGATAACCAGAGAAAACAAGCAACCATAAACCTCTTTCGATAGTAAAATGATTCACACCAAACTAAATAGTTCACTATATTCCTATGTGACCTAACTTAGCAAGATGGCAATAAAAACACTCCTCAACAAGGGTACACAAGGTACACCGGTATATTCCTATCCGAGATACAAATTAGGCTCTCATCCGAAGATAAAACAACCTACAAGTGCTATCATGCTTTAGATCTAGTTATTTACTCCATTTTTCAACATCATAAACAACCACACATTACATACAAAGTACATAATCCATACATGAAGAGCAAAGCATGATAAACATTCATTAGCAATCCATTCACATCAAAAAGAGAGATATTTCATTAAAATCTAGTAGTGAGATCCATTGTGATCCTAGAAATGAAGTTAGTTCATAGCTAAATGACCAACAATCATTAACAAGTTACTCATTAAGCTTAAATACATAGAATGAAGATAACTAGAATGGATGAAACTTCCTAGAACACAAGTTTCAAACACTAAAACTCCCTTCACAATATAGCAATCCAAGCTTGATGATTCTTCTTGTTCTTGAGCTTAACACCAATCCAAGTGGCTTTGAAGGCTGGAAGAAATGAAGAAAATAAGCTCTAAGGCGTGAGAACTGATCCCCCTAGGGTTAGCCTACCTTTCACTTAAGTAGGAAAAACTCGTCAGAAATCAGCATGGCTGACCGCCGCGGCGGTAGAATCCACCGCTGCGGCGGTGGTCTTTTGTGAAATTTACCATTTTGCCCTTTCAGCTCAAAAATCCTACAAAACACCGACGAGACATTAGGGATCAAAAAAATTCATAAATATAAGCAATAACAACTCTCAAAAACTCACAAAATATTAAGTTAGACGTACTAATTCGCAGGTATAAAACCCGCTCATCACTTGATAGGGAGAGAGCTGCTAGGGTCGACACCTTAGAATATGCTCTTGGCACTTCGTTTGATCGACTGAGGCATCGGATTAGGAGGCACCCTAGGGAGGCGGGTAACAGCAGACGCTGGATTCGTCGCCGTACAGTGGAGGAGTTGGCCCAGCAGGCTTTACGCAGGGCTATTCGTAGGACTGTTCTCCGCAGCAGGCGGTGATTTATTATTGTTATCTTATTTGTACCTAGAAGTAGCGAGTCCCACATTTTGTTTCTATTAGGGATGTTTCAGCTGTTGTAAGCCTTTATATTTTGATGTATGCATAGGATGTCAGTTAGACTCCAACTTTTGTTCTGTTAGGGGGGTTGATGGTTGTGAATCCTCACTTTTGTTCGTCAGAGGATAGTCATTATTAGGCAACTTGTGCCTTGAGCGTTTATAGAAGTATGCCACTTGTTGAGTCTGTACTAAAACATTGGTATATGAATATAAATGCAGTTATTTCCTTGTTTAAATCAAATATGCTTGATATATAGTTTAAATTTAAATGTTAATTTGGCTAACATAATGTGTAGAACTATAAGCATAAGTCTAAGATTTGCTCTTTAGCAGATCATGCCTAAAGGTAAAACACGCAATCAACGTATCCCAGAGTCAGTGAGTGAGGTTGGGGATCAACCCAATCCTATGAGGATGTTTGCAGAAATGCTGGCGGAAGCCATGCAAACTAGACCCCCACCAGTGGTAGTACAACCAGCACCGCAGCCAGCGCCGCACTTGGCAAACTTTAAGGACTTCAAACTGGTTGGACCACCGGAGTTTCAGGGAACTCTAAACCCGATCGAAGCACAGACTTGGATCGAGGAAATGGAGAAGGTGTTCGAAGTCGCTAGGGTGGTCGAAGCACAGAAGACTAATTTCACTACCTTCATGATGAAGGGGGAGGCGAACTACTGGTGGAAGGCCAACAAGGGTCGTGCGGGAGAAGGCGTCATCACCTGGGAACGCTTTAAGGAAATGTTTCTGGAAAACTACTTTCCAGAAAGCATGCAGCAAGAAATGGAGGTGAAATTCCTCGAGCTAAAACAGGGGAGTATGTCTGTGGCCGAGTATGCGGCCAAGTTTAATGAGTTGGCAAGGTTTGCAACTCATCAAGTGGATACGGAGGCTAGGAAGGCTCAGAGGTTTGAGCTGGGACTGAAGCCGTGGGTGTACCGTTTTATAGCGGTATTAAAAATCAAGAGCTTTGCAGAGCTATTGGAAAGGGCAATCATTGCAGAGGGTGGCAGTGAGGCCCTGGCTAAATTCAACCAGGAGAGGAAGAAAGGTCATGAAGGACAGAAGACGAGGAGCAGTGGAGGCAGTAACCCCAATAAGCGAAAGTGGAATGAGAGTCAATCGTCCGGAGGTAACAAATCTGGAGGAGAGGCTAAGAAAGTGGGCAAATGCAACAATTGTGGTAAGAACCACACGGGCGAATGCTTGAAAGGGAAGAGTGTTTGCTATAGTTGCGGACAACCAGGGCACATGGCTCCACAATGCCCGAAGAAGATGAAGGGAATATGTTTCTCCTGTGGAGCAACCGATCATCATGCCAAGGACTGCCCAAAGAGGAAGGGAGACGCTGGGAGTGGCAACAGAGGCAACAGCAGCAGCAACAACAACAACAACAACAACAAGCTGAGCATTGGAGTGCCAGCCAGTCAGGCCAACCGACCCACAACGCGCACCTTCAACATGGCTGTGCAGGATGCAGTCGACTCCAAGGATGTGGTGTCAGGTATCATCCCGATCAATGATATTAATGCATATGTATTGTTTGATTCGGGTGCTACCTGCTCATTTGTTTCTGAAGATTTTGCTAAGAGATTAGATTTACCTCAAGAAAAGCTAGAACACCCTATGAACGTAGAAGTAGCAAACAAAGAAATCATTCCCGTAGACTACATTCATAGGAACTGTTGTGCTGAATTACGAGGGTTTAGACTTAACGTAGATTTGATACCGATTCGTCTGGGGGAGTTTGATGTAATCCTAGGGATGGATTGGCTATCGAGTCACGGGGCGGTTATTGACTGTAAGAAGAAGTGTGTGCACTTAAAGACTCCGAATAAGTCCAAAGTTATATTTTACGGTAGTAAATCGCCGAGACAATCAAGTTGTCTGACGATGATGCAAGCACGAAAGTTGCTCAGGAAATGGTGCGTAGGTTATTTGGCTCATGTGGTCGATACTCAACGTGTCGAGGGCGAACTGAGTCAGATACCTGTTGTACGGGTATTCGCTGATGTTTTCCCAGAAGAGATTCCGGGGTTACCGCTGGACAGAGAAGTGGAGTTTGTTATTGATTTGGTACCGGGGACCGCACCGATATCAAAGGCGCCGTATCGTATGACACCAGTAGAAATGAAAGAATTGATGGTTCAGCTGCAGGAACTGTTAGATAAAGGTTACATCAGACCAAGCGTGTCACCATGGGGAGCGCCGGTTCTGTTTGTAAAGAAGAAGGATGGTTCGATGAGGCTTTATATTGATTACCGGGAGTTGAACAAGGTCACCATTAAGAACAGATATCCGCTGCCCAGAATTGATGATCTGTTTGATCAACTTAAGGGAGCGAAATACTTTTCGAAAATAGATTTGAGGACGGGTTATCATCAACTGAAGGTGAGGGAGGAGGATATCCCGAAAACGGCATTCAGAACTCGTTATGGTCATTTCGAGTTTCTAGTGATGTCATTTGGACTGACGAATGCACCAGCGGCATTCATGGATATGATGAACAGAGTGTTTAAGCAGTACTTGGACAAGTTCGTGGTCGTATTCATTGATGACATACTGGTGTATTCGAAGACGGAGGAAGAACATGCAGAACACTTACGAATCGCATTGGAGGCTTTGAGAAGGGAGAAGTTGTACGCTAAGTTTTCGAAGTGTGAATTTTGGTTGCAAAGGGTGCAGTTTCTAGGTCATGTTATCGACAAAGACGGTGTTTCGGTGGATCCAGCAAAGGTGGAGGCAGTTATCAATTGGGAACAACCGAAGACACCGACTGAGATTAGGTAATTAAAGATTATTAACGGACCGAAATTTGGACGTAAGATAAATAATGTATACTAAATACAGAATTTAAGGGAATAAAGTGGATCGAATTTCGGGGTCGTTACACCATAGCTAGGTTTTACTACCTGATATTTTACAAAAATGCTACTTGACTCATTTGGCTTCTTAAAATTATCGAAATAATAGCCCGTAAGAGGGCGTTTAAACTCGTTTTTACACTTAGACTCATTTTCAACATTTTCGTCAAATTTGCGATTTTTGGCCATTCACTTTTAAAGTTCATTCCAATACTTGATATAGTCTCTATACATCATATAAAACATTTCTACACCTTTAAAATAATTTAGATCTTTAGGATGCGAGATTTGTCTATAAAAATTCGTTTTAGGTCGAAACGATCAATTTCGATCGCTCGAAACACATTTTTGTTCTAACTTTCATCCGTTGACAACCAAATCAACGTATAAAAGTGTAATAACATAAAGCTAAGTCATTTAAATTTATTTTATCATTAAACTTTTAAAATTACCAAAAATCATACTTAAGTTGAATTTTCATCAACTTTACATAACTTTTCATAAAAATTCATTTCAAACACTTAGACTTTCTTTCTCATATACTCATTAAAGAGTTCATTTATAATTTTTATAGAATTATATCATACCTATATGAATTTTTCAAAATTCATTTACCTTTAAAATATGTTTATATGAATATATAACTACCATAGCCAATTTTAGACTTCAAATCTATACTTTATTTACTTTAAGGTCTTTAACATGCTCTAAAACATGAAAAACACACAAGACCTTCATGTTCAACTTTATAACTTAAGGTTTCACCATAATCTTCCAACTCTAGACACATATTCTTCCATAAATCATACTATTAACCATACATACATGCATAAACATACTTAGATTAAAGTTTTAAGTTTGGAAAATTTTTAAGCTTTTATGGATGATCAATCTTCTTATATAGAAAGATTCACCATGATGAGGCCGTCAACTTTTTTTCACACTCCATGACCATCCAAGCTTCCTAGTTCACAAAACTTCAAGCTTTTACTTATGGCTTCCATGGCTTTCTCTCTTCTCTCTCATAGTAATTCTAACAAAATAAAATGAAGAAGAAGGCCTACTTATCTTGCTAGCTTATATGAGACTTAATCCAAGTTAGGTTAAGTCATTTTAACTATAGTTAATCCCAACCAAGGGCATTTTGGTCATTTTACACATTTAGTTAAGGATATTTTTGTCATTTCATCTCTTGGGACACAACGATCATTACTTAATCTGTCAAGGGTATTTTGGTCATTTTGTTCCTTAGGACACAAAGGTCATTAAATAATTTGTTAAGGGTATTTTAGACAATTACCCATTTTCCTTTTCATTGAAATTTCCTTCTAAGGAAACTTTTATATTTCCTTTTCATTAATTTATTTTATGTTCATTTCAATCGACCGGCTAGATCATTCATTTTTCACTGTGCTACCTTCACGTAGTTTCATTTAACTACTTAATTAGTTATTTAATCGCAAACTGACTAAATAACATTTCTTAACTATAATTATGTTTCTAGTTTTCTACGAATCTTCTCGATTTCACATTTAATCAATTTCAATTCCCGTTATTTTAAATTGTATAAATTCTCATTTTTCCCATAAAATTGTTTTTTCGAAAAGCGAACCCTAATCGAATTATCAAAATCTATCATCTTTTATCCTTTTTCGCTCATATTACCATTTTACGGCTTTTAGGTCATTTTAATTATTTACTTAGTACATATATGACAATTTGCATCGTACATGTATTTTGTATTCCTTCTACTCTTTTTTAGGAGTATTACCTTCTGTATTTATTTATCGTATAATTACTCAGTTCATTTCAATTAATTAATATTGATTCATTAATCAATTTCAGATATCTAATCTCAAAATTCTTATTTTTCAGTTAATTCCTAATATACAAATTAGGTTAAACTGTTCTATCATTTCTGCACATTCTGTCATACCTTACCTTACCATTTTCTCAATCTAGTATCTCAAGGCCTATTCATCAAGCTAGTTATTACCGTTCATAACTAAAGCTTAATTTACACTTGTTTTCATCATTTTATCATTTTTCTCTAGATCTTACTTTTCCTTTCGCTTATCATTTTTCTCTAAATTTTATCATATGAAGAAGTTCCTGTTCAGATACTCGATAGGAAGGAACAGAAACTGAGGAATAAGATAATTCATTCTGTCAAAGTACTTTGGAGAAATCACGCAATTGAAGAAGCTACGTGGGAACTAGAGAAAGAAATGAGAACGAATTACCCGTTTTTATTTGAGTAACCTTATTTTACAATTCCGAGGACGGAATTTTTATAAGGGGGGAGAATGTAATGTCATAGAATTTCCACGTCATTATTAATTTAATTTCCGACGAGTTAGTTTTACGAGATTATTTAAATTTTTTATGTGATTAATTAATTATGTGATTAAATAATTATGTAATTAATTACTAAAATTAATTAAAGGGGGTCACTAATATGTTATTAAATTAGTGAACAAACCCTAAAGTTTTAATATCAAAATAACTGATAAGTTTCCTATTAATTAAATATTCAATTAAATTGAATATAATGAGTGAATTAAATATAATAAATTAATTAATATAATTATTAATTAATGTAAATAATGTGAAATATTAATAATAATATTTATTAGTTCATTTAGTAATTTAATACTTATGGGTTAGAATATTTAATTATTTATTCAATCTAATTATTTATTTAATCATGGATTGAATAATTAATGTATACATTATTAAATTAGCCCAACATGGGTCAATTAGTAGCCCAAGTGGAGAATAATAAAATTTGACAATTTAGTAGCCCAAACAATTTAATAGGAGCCCAATTGGTATTTTAAATTAAAGTCCAATGATTGGCCCACTTGAAAAATACTTAATTAAACTATTTATTTAAAAAAAAAAAAATTGGAAAATGACTCACATTTTGGGACAAAGAAAGAAAAGTCAGCCGAGCATGCAAGATTGGATAAAAAGTGTGGTGATTGTTTTTTTTTTTTTATTTTACTTTTTCATTTTTATTTAATGGTTACTTGTTTTACTTTTTCAAGTACATGGACCATTCCTCCTTCCACCTAATGTGTCATTTAGCCATTCCTTGTGTAAGTTGTCATATAGGGGCATGAGCTAAATTATTAGATATATTATGTATCTATCATATTTGCAAGTATACTTGCATTGGTAAATATTTCATTTCATCATTTTCTCCAAGTCCAAAAGAGAGAACTAGAGAGCATTTGAGAGTGTAGAAAAATATTTTGAGAGCAAAATTATCAAGAGAATGAGTTCTTGGTTTATGTCTTCAAGATTCACCACCTATTTTGGAAGAAAAAGGAAGATAGCCATTAAATCAAGGTAATGATTATTTTAAATAAAGTTTTGTTTTTAAATTAAATAAATCATCATGTTAGTATAAACATGTTAATATAGTATTTAATGTGTAGTTGTAATATTTATGCCATGCTTGAGTTTAATATGTTTGGTTTGTATTTTGGTATATTTTATACTAAAATATGTGTTTAATAGTGTGTAAACAAGTTTTGGAATTTATGTCTAAAAATATTTTTATAAAACTTAGGTTTGATGTTCTAATATTATAGAACATTAAATGATGAGAAAAACAAAGTTTGAATCACTCAAAATGGAGTTATATACAAAAAGTTATGATATATGGTAGTTTATGTGATGTAAAATTTTTTATAAAAAAAGAATGATATTAAATCATGAAAAATTAAATTTTCATGTTATAAATTGATATTAAGTGATTGGTAATTTTTTTGGATTTTTATTAGGGATTTAAAGCTTACTTGATGGTATATTTTTATTTAAAATGGGTATTGTCGGACACTGTTCACATTCTGCAAAAGAAAAAAAAAAAATTTAAAGGTTCCGCGCAATGCGCGGACCACTGTTCATAGAAAATGCGGAGACAAAACGACGTCGTTTCGTATAAAGAAAAAAATCAATCCGCGCGTACGCGCGGAAGCCATCAGCAGTGTCCCAAAACGGCACCGTTTTGGGCCTGCTTACGTATAACACGCGCAATGCGCGAGCAACTGTTTTCGCGAAATTACCAAACTGCCCCTCCGTGTTTTTTCTCGGCGAAATTACTATTTTGCCCTCGTTTCAGTTTTCAACTTATTTACAGAAATGTCATTCGGGTTTAATTTAATTAATTTAAATATTTAAAAACTAATTTAAAATTATAACAAAAATAATAATAATTCAAAAATGATATTGGGGAGGATATTCTTAATTAAGTTTAATATTTAAATATTTTAAATATTAATATAGTTCGCTAAATCATGGTTAAGTTAAATAAATTTATTAGTTATTTATTATTTAAAATGTTAATAATAAATAAAGGAGATAAATTAGCAATTATTATTTAATTCACATTAAATAATAATTAAAGAAGATATAAATTTATAAATTAACTATTTATTATTTAAATATTATTAAATAATAAATAAGGATAATTAAGTAATTAATTATTATTTAATTAGCAATAAATAATGATTAAGGGAAATTAAGTTATTTAATTTAAATAATAAATAAGGATAAATAAATTAAATTTTATTTAATCTTAAATAATAATTAAAATTAATTAAATAATTAATTATTATTTAATTGACATTAAATAATAATTAAAGAGGATTAAAATGAGTAAACTATTATTTAATTTCCTTAAATTAAGTAATAGGTAAGGTTAATTACTTAGTTAACTATTAATTGATTAATATTAAATTAAAGAAGGTTAAAATGAATCAATAATTATTTATTATTTAATTACGATTAAATAATAAGTAAGTACAATTAGTTATTATTTATTTTAAATAATAACTAGAGTTAATTAATTAATTTCTATTTAACCAAGATTAAATAGTAATTAAATAGAGATTGAATTAATAAAATAAATTTAATTTAATTATACTTTAATTAAACAATTGTAATAAGTTGTTTAAGGGTTTAATAAGTGTCCAACACTTAAGAAAAATATTTTCTAACTTATTAAATTATTAACCTAAAATGATTAAGGGTCTATAAGGTTAATAATATTGTTTTGACTAATGTATATTATGTGTTAGTACTTATATGATAAATAAGTACTTTAGTGAGCGTAAAGTTGTGCAAATATGCCGTACTAATTATTAGACCAACTTTATTAATGTTAGGTCTTTTCAAAGCCAGTTAGTTAAAGCTAGACATATATTGTAGCTGAGCAGACAGGCAAGTTCCTTATCTCTAAACTCATTTCATTGAGCAAATTATTTATTTAAGCTTGAACTGTTATTTCCAAGCATGCTTTGAGTGGTTTAATTACTTTACAATTATTCCACATCGATATTATTGTTATTCACACTTGTTGCACTTGAGATTGTACAGTCATTGGCTTGTACTTAATTATTGTTCTATTGTTTATAGAACTGTTCAAAGTAAGTCTAAGTCATTGTTCGGCTAAACATTTATGTTAAAGATTTTAAAAGCTATCCAAATCATTGAAGATGCAGATTCTTAGACTATTATGAACACCCCTTTATTATAGGGGAGTACCCTGTATCTAATATTAGGTACAAAAATATGGAAATTAAATGTTATGCATACACATATTGTACTGAGGCTGATCCCCTCGGGTACATATTTCTGATAGTAACCATTGAGTCAACCTGCTATTGACTACAGTGGATATTTATAGTTCATAGTCTATTTGACTATCCTAATTTTAAAAGCAACTTATTATTCCTGCTTATGTTATTCACATTATTGAATTGTTCAGCTATTCCCTTTCATTCATGATATATTGTTCCTTGTTGTTATTTAAACTTGTTGAGCAAACTAGTTGCTCACTCTTGCTATATCATGAAACCTTATTGCAGTGCAACCCGAGACTTCGGGAAAGAACAAGGGTAAAGGAAAGATGAAGTAATAGACTTCGAGATACAGCCCTGTAGTTAATTAAATTAACTGTTATGTAATATACCCCCTAAGTACTTTATTAAGGGTATTTGTGTACTTTTGTGTAAGGTTATCGTATCTTGGGACTAGTAACACCTTTTGAATGAACAACATATGTTTATTATTCCGCATTTAGTTATTGTATGTTGCTTAGAGGTGAATGTTTGTATTGGATCGTGATGACCGGATCCGGGTATTTGGAACCCAAATTTGGGGGCGTCACAAAGAGTCCATTAAAGACTAATTATTAGACCAACTTATTAAATGTAGGTCGTACAAAGAACGTGTAGTGATGACATAAGTTGGATGAACGCATCAAGTAAGTTTTTCAATATTATGTGATGTATCTGCGAATTTGTTGCTATATGTATAAATTGTTATGTGTGTATTTATTGTATGTGTGAATTGATTTTAAATATACATTTGTACAGTCGTATGATATGAATAGTTAATATACATTTGATGCTATGAGTTTCAATGTGTTATATGGATTATATAATTTGAAAAGATTGAGATGCATTGTAAGCATGAAGTAATTATATAAATACAAAACATGATAAGCATGATGTATGTATAAAATGCGAAGCATGAAACATGAAGTATAATTTAAATGTGAACTACTTGTTATGTGATAACTGTTAGACTTGTTGAGTCGTCGTACTTATTCTTACTTAAAATAAATATTTTTAGAGAAGTTAGGGAAATGTAAATTTTGTAATAAAATTTTATTATCGACGTCTTTGTGGTATTTGGTTATAAACTTATAATGGTATGTTTGTTGTCATTATGGAAGGTTAGAAAACATGTAAATGTTAATATAACGTTTAGATATACTAGATACTTGTGTTATTGCAAGGAATGATTGTAATAGAATAGACTCGTATCGTATATGATATTAAAATGTAATATGTAATTGTAAATATTGCAATTCTGAGGTAAAGAAACAAAGAGAATAAGGATGTTATAAAAAAATTTAATTTGTTGAGTTTTTATCAGCATTTTATTATATAATGTTGTGAATTTTATAAGAAGGATGTGCGTCTAACGTGCGAGAGTTGCCCGTGGCCAGACGAGGGATTCCCTAGGTGTTACAACTTGAATGGGTCAACCCCAATCTGGGCCCATCATAATATGTAAAATATAATTCAATTGATACCCCAGAGAAGAATAACTTTTAGGCCCAATTCAAATATAAAGCACAATAAATTATATTTCAACAGTCGTAATGCAAATTTATCACAAATTTGTTGACATATAAATTGTTTTTCATTTTCAAATGTACCTTTAAACTAAAAATCTAATAGTGATAATGTGATACTAGATATAATTATAAAAAAATAATGATAAATTAAAAATATTATAGTATCGTTTTATAGCCTTATTTAAACTAAATATATATTTATAAGGATTGAATAGATTAACAAAATTGTATCTTTACTTAGTTTTTTCATTCTTTGTTTCGATCGATGATGGAAAGACCATAGGTAGTTGAACGATCAATTTTAGTTTTTTTTCCATCTCGTCGTGGCACTAATATTCTCATCTTTCCTCCCAAAGAAAGCCAACCACCCAAAAAACCAGGCTCAAGGTGTCACATCGTCGAGAGATATCTCACCTTCCTTTGATTACTGCCACAATGTCGAATTTTGTATTGAATTAATAGAGACCCGGTAAAAAAAAAATCCTAAAAATAAATAACAAACTGTTTATCGTGTCTACTCACAAATGGCGGATCTATTAAATAAGGGACCTTCAATTTTTTTAGTTTCATGTTACCATATTGTATATGATATTTATATTCATACATGTAAAATTAGAATATATTTTAAGAAATGACAATTTTTATTAAATATTTTACTTTTGTAAACATATGCCTAACATTTGCTAAAAATTTAGCAGTGGTGATATAATAGTACTAAATCTAGCTAAAATATAAATAATAATATATTAAAAAAATTATGTCATTTTATAATTTTAAAAATATAAATGTCACTCTATCTTTGTATGGACTAACTACAATGAAAAGTATTAAAATTAGTTAACTTAATTTGTCATTTTATTTATTCAAAGTTAATTAAAGTTGAATAGTTTTATTTATTCATATCATTTGTTCGAAACTTTCAGTTAATTTCTTATAACTGTTAATTTTGTGGGATATTTAAATTAAGTTGATTAAATAGATTGTGATTTAATTTTTAAAATTGTAATTATTTTTTAATAGTTAAATATTTGCCCTCCGTAATTAAATTTCTTGGTCTGTCAGTCGATCTATATTCACGCAAAAGTTAACACGAATAAGGTCTTGGTGCCAAAAGATTGGATACTAAAAGATTATACAAAATAATGTGAAAGGTAATTAATGATTATAACTATTAGATACACAGTAAAAAATTTGTTAATTATAATTCGACACATTATTTTGTATTAATTTTTTTTTATAACCATCTTCTATCAGCATAGTATTACTCAAGTTAACACATTTAGGACAGATGATAATTCGAACGTAATTTTTACTTTTTGGGCACAAATATGCGATACACGTACATTGCCCTGAAATAGTATTAAAACCTGCAACAGAAATATCAAATCCCATTTTGTAGGCACATATAACAGACTATTTCGTATTACTCAAATATAATAAATAGTCTACCTCCATTTTCTCCCTTATTTTTGGTAGGTGTGTTGCATATAACACTCCATTCTAGACCTTTTCCAACACAAACGCTATATATAAACACACTCGTTTACACGATCTCTCTCATACCCAACAAGTTTTTTTTGGCTAAATCTCTCATACCCAACTAATGGATTCATCAAATTCATTATGTTCACTAGTACTTGTAACCCTACCTCTAATACTACTTTTATTTGTCTCACCAACATGTTCAACCTCTAGACATGCTATGAATCACCATACTGCAAAAACCGGGTTCCGGGTCGCCCTAAAACACATCGATTCGGGTAAAAACCTAACCAGATTCGAGCGTTTACAACGTGCAATGAAGCGTGGAAAGCACAGATTGGAGAGGCTAAATTCAGTCTCTTTGGCAGCATCATCATCGGAGGATGCCGAGGTTCAATCCCCAGTACACGCTGGAAGCGGCGAGTTTCTAATGGAGCTAGCAATCGGATCCCCACCGGAATCCTATTCGGCGATATTGGATACCGGCAGTGATTTAATTTGGACACAGTGTAAGCCTTGTAAAGATTGTTTTAAACAGTCCACGCCCATATTTGATCCTAAAAAATCAACCTCTTATTCGAAATTATCGTGCTCTAGCAAACTTTGTACGGCTTTACCAATGTCCAAATGTGGGGGAGATGAATGCCAATATGTGTATACTTATGGGGATGAATCATCCACGCAAGGAGCGATGGCCACTGAAACTTTCACATTCGACAAAATTGCGGTTCCCAATATCGGATTTGGTTGCGGGGACGACAACGAAGGGGGTGGGTTCAGCCAGGGTGCGGGCTTGGTGGGACTCGGGCGCGGACCATTGTCTCTGGTTTCGCAGCTGGAGGAGCCCAAGTTCTCGTATTGCTTGACTTCTATGGAAGATAAAAGTACTAGTACACTTTTTATGGGGTCACTAGCAAGTGTGAAGAATAAATCAGGAACTATCATAACCACGCCTTTAATTAAAAATCCATCATTTCCCTCCTTTTATTATCTTTCACTTAAAGGAATAACTGTTGGCGACACTAAGGTGGGTATGAAGGAATCAGCTTTCGCACTCGATGCAGATGGGAATGGAGGTATGATTATTGATTCTGGGACAACTATTACTTACTTAGAGGGGAGTGCTTTTGAGTCGGTGAAAAAGGAGTTTATTTCACAAACGAAGCTTCCGGTCGATGATTCGGGCTCAACTGGGTTGGATGTCTGTTTTGTCCTGCCCGTTGACACGGATAGCATAGAGGTTCCGAAGCTTATATTCCATTTTGATGGCGCGAGTTTGGATTTGCCGGCTGAGAATTATATGATTGCAGACTCGAGCAGTGGGGTGGTGTGTTTGGCAATGGGAAGTTCGGATGGTATGTCGATTTTTGGTAATGTGCTGCAGCAGAATATGTTGGTGGTTCATGATTTACAGAAAGAGACTTTGTCATTCTTGCCAACGCAGTGTGATCAGCTATGATCTGCTCGAATAGTTGCATGATTTATTTTTGGCATTGTCTATGCAGTTTGTTTGTTTCTTTTTTTTCGTTTTTTGTTTTTTTTTGATTTTTTAATTTTCTAAATACTAAATTTATTTGTTATGTTTTCGTTACGATTGTCCACAAACTTCAACCGTTTATTTGATTGTCCACAAACTTCAACCGTTTATTTATTTCTTTTTTTACTACAAAAAAAATAAAAAAAATCCACTTTTTACCATTGATATAGTATTATAAGATGACTCAACATTAAAGTTTCATTATCATGTCGTGAATGTTATACCAATAATATATTATTTTTAAAATTACAAATAGGACAAATACATTCATAATATTTAAAAAGAAATTTTGTTGTGGGACGTTGAGTGTAATATCCCAAAAATTTTATAATATAAATTAAAGTTTTAATAAATATTTTTTTTTGATTTATAAACTGGTGTGTAAATATATATGTGGTAGCACACAAAATCATAGAGTACTACAAGATCGTAGAGTCAGACAGTCGTAATGAAACGAATGTAGAAGAGTAAGAAGATCGTAGAATACGACGATCGCAGAATGAAATGATCGTAGAATGAATTAATCATAGAAAGAAAAATAAGATCATAGAGTAAAACAATCGTAAAGTGGAAAAGATTATAGAAGAGTAAGGCAATCGTAGAGTAAGACGACCGTAAAGTGGTTATTATATTAAAAGATCGTAGAGTAACCATTGATAGAGAAAATCATGGAGTAAGTTTTGGAAGAACGTAGGGTGACTAAATTGTAGAAAGATATATAAGCTGTCACACATATAAAGAAGTAAACTCACACATGAAGAAAGGTAAAACTGATCTTAAAGTCAAATGAACAGATGTTAGTAAGTCTATAATTATAGATTAGGAATTGTGACTCAGAGTTTAGACTTGTACACTCATAGTACTATGATAAGCTCCACGGTATGCTTACATAAAGTAGTCGTTGTCCCGGATCATTTTCTAGCAAAGTTGTATGGTGAACCATGTAAGATACCTCAAACCGTCACCTATACGGAAGACCTTGGTATAATCATTTGTGCAAGGAAAAATTACGTTATATGGAACACCAACAACACCTCAACCCGTTATCTATAAAGAGACAAAAATCTTGGTACAATCGACCATTGATGTGATAGAATACGTCACACCCAACTATGTACCGTTGAATGATAAGTCAAGATTGAATCTTAAGAGTACTAAGAACGTTTAGAAATTCTTAAAGAATGAAAAGATAAGAAAATTCTCACAAGTATATTATTAATTTCAAAGTCATGTAATTGTGTTTACAATAGTCTTTGATCCCTATTTATAATATTCATATGAATCCCTAATCCTTCAAACAATAGGAAGTATAATTACATAAGAAACTTAATTAAATAAGGAAACCAAATCCTAATTACATAATAAAATAACTAAGAACGTGTTACTATTCTGCGTTCCACCACTGCGACGCAAGTTTAAGGCTCTGTGGCGCTGACATTTTGCTTGGATAGTGCTGCGGCGCCCAAAATGAACTAGGGAATGGCTCTGCGGTGTTGGCGTGATTTCTATTTTTGGCATCTGTTGGTAAAAAGATTATAACATTTTATTCGGGAAGAGTTATGGGATATGCCACATATCAAATCGAAGCTCTCGACGAGTTCTACAATAAAACCCAAGTTTCAAGCCAAGAAAAGTGCCAAAACAAGTGTTTTTCCTTCCATTTCCCCTTCCTATTGTTACTTGTCTTATCTGTAACTGTAAAGATTGAATTTGCCATTTTTGCTTGTCTTTCATAATTTGACTTCTTGTTGTGCCTCTCCATACGTGTTGTCTTGCCTAAGAAATTTCCCTTTCACACGATTTGTCGAGGTTTGATTTAATTTAGGTTTGGGGTTGGGTTTGGGCCAACAAGCTTGGATTCCGTTTATGACTTGAAATTCAGCTTCATTCTTACTCTCTTTAGCCCATTTCTTACTAGTAATGCTCGTATTGGATTGATGACCATGTATCTTAGTCTCGTTTGATGCAAACATGATCCGGATCGTGCCATTCCCCTCCTCTTGAAAAAGATTTGTCCTTAAATCTGGTCCTACACCAAAACTAATCAAGTTAGCAACACCAAACATAATATAATCACAATTCTCACCTGACAAATTAAACGTATATGCATTATTGTCAACGCTAGCAAATATATGCAAATTTTCATCCCTTCATGGATCAAATATCAATCTTTGAAACCCTTCTTCTAGCAAACAAAACCATTCATGCTTTTTATGGCACAAATACACACATTTACTAATTCTTAGATCAAAATTCTCAATATGGAACTCTTCGTTTGGCATAAACCACCATTCTTGAATTCCATAATCAAACACAACACAAAACCATGACAACCCCAAATTCGGGTTACCTCAATCTCGGATTCAGTGCTCACGGTAATACACATACAAATCCATACATCATTCATTAACTTAAAACATAAATTAAATAAATTATCTTTATAAAAAATATACTTTTAGTCCCAGGTTATTCTTGTAACACCCCAGTCCCACTTTAGTTAATGTGGGATATTTGGATATGTTTATAAGGACCCAAGTTGCTATCATTAATACCTTCAGTCATGACCTTTTGGGTGAGCCTGTGGTGGGCTAAGATGACCCAAGAAGATATTATTGAGACAGCTCATTGGGCCTTATTCTGCTGTAATTTGATTCAGACTCGGGATTTGACCCGGGTCGTTACATATAGTATCAGAGCCGACTCTCGAAAACTCGGGTCGAGTCATCCGATCGGGTTGCCGGAGGTGGGGACACGAAGGCGGGCCTAGTAGGCCGTTGGTATTATCCCACAATGGCTAGAGAGACGAAGTTTTTGGGCCTTATGTGACTATGTGTTCGGCCTGATGGGGATGCCAGGTATTTAAGTGTGGGAGTTTGTAACACCCCAGTCCCACATCAGTTAATGTGAGATATTTGGATGTGTTTATAAGGACTCAAGTTGCTATCATTAATATCTTCAGTCATGACCTTTTGGGTGAGCCTGTGGTGGGCTAAGATAACCCAAGAAGATATTATTGAGACAGCTCATTGGGCCTTATTCTGCTGTAATTTGATTCGGACTCGGGATTTGACCCGGGTCGTTACATAGTTTCTCTTTAACACCCCGAACCAACCACTTGTCCGGAATGCCACACGCCGCAAACCCAAAGGCCCGCAAGGCAACAATATCAATAGCGCAGCCTAAAAACAACACAACGATACTAGTGTAGACACCCAAATTTTGCACTTCTCTACTAACCCTGGCAGGAGGGCAAAATCGTCACTTGACCCGACACGCAAAGAGGAAGGTGGACCCCAACACGAAGCCACCCTAACAACTTACGGTCAAAGCCGCCACAGCAAACAACGAGCATCAGGCCAGGCAAACAGCTGATCCAGAAGAACCTGATCGGATCACCAAAGACGACAAATGGCCACTACGCTTACGATGTTCGGGGGTCTCGCTCCCCGGTGAGCGAGCGGCTGCCCAGCTCGCCGGTGAGCTGGCGGGGGTGGAAGGGGGCAGCGCCCCCTGGAAGCCAAGCACAACGAGCGATTTATACATCCGGTAACAGCCTTCCAAAATAATACCGCAGAAATTGGCGAATTAAGACCGCGTGGCACGAAAATCGAGAAAAGTAAGCTAGACAGCCGCGGATGCAATCGCGGCCACCGACAAAGGGGGCAGGTTCACGGCTCGAGGGCGGCACACGGCAGCCGAGGTTCGGCGACTCAGACGGCCACAGCAGGCAGCCGCAGATGCACCTGTGGCTGCCTGAAGATCAGCTATACATCGCCATTGTTGCGTCCGAGAGCGAAAGAGGAGAAAATGTTTTAAGCTTTTAGAGAGAGAAACACGCGAGGAAGAGAGAGAGGAGCTCGGGTTTGGCTCAAATCAAGTGAAATTTCATGTTCTTTTGCTAGATAGTTGAATACTCTTGTGGTTAGGCTCGATTCGTGAAATATAAAGCTTTGTTTGGTCTATTGCAAGGTGAAAAAGGGTGTTTCTTTTGATATTTTCTTGTTTGTATTAATGTGATAATCTTGTGTTTTGGGTTTGTTTAGCATAGAATGTTGTTGTATTAATGATGATCCGTGGATTAGGGATCGTTAGCGAGGGTTCTTTTGGAACATAATCTCCTCCTAACGCCCCGATGACATCCGTATGGTGATATATCGTTCGTTGTGGTAATGAGTAGTTCGTAGTGTTGGGTTTGTGATATTTGAGTTATGTAATGTGATAGCAATGTCTAATATTGTTAGATTTGGCTTAGTATTGGTTGTGTAGTGATTCGGTGATTGTGAGCCTAGGGAGGAGATCCTCGTGATCGAATCCCGATGATGGACGTTTTGGTATATGTAATCATGGTATAGGGTCCATTGTGGTGTATTTGTAACATCGGGCCTTAACGCGATACCAAATCGTGATCGGGTTAAGGCCCCGTAATAATAAGAGCGAGATATGTGATTGTGTGTGTTTGGGGTTGTCTGGATGGCTCACATGCCCATGGATAGCCCCGACACGTTTTGGGATGCTTGTTTTAATCTACGACACAAAAAAATGGTTTCCTAAAAATAAGACAAATAATGAAGATTTTATAAAAGTGATCAAACTAGGATGCTAGATTCACGAGGTTTAAAATCAAGGGTTTTTGGCAAACTTTAATCCATGATTGATGAAAAGGCTTTAGTTGGTTTTAAAATGTCACAAAAAATGATTTCGTAAAATAAATAAATGTTTTCGTTAAACTTTGTGCATAGGGTGAAAGAGTTCTAGAAGTTGCCTTCATTTTATTCAATTTGTTATTAGAGGGCAATGTATAGTCTCGATACCTATTTGACAAAAGTTTAACAACTATTTTCTGAAAACGACACCTAATAAAAACCCTCATCGCTTTCGAAATTAAAATCAATTTTTATTATGAAGCAAAGCCTTGTCAATGGGGTCAAAGGACGTCTAAAACGCTTTCCAGATAAACACATTTGCCATATAAAATCAAAGCAACTTTTATGCAAAATTCACCACAAACATTCATTTATGCACACACGCACACACATGCGCACACACACATTTTTGGATTTAAAAGGATAGGAAAACATCGAGATTGCGGTAACCGTGTTTCACGGAAGTCGGGGGGTGCCTAACACCTTCCCCTCGCTTAAGCAAGCCCCCGAACTCTATGAATCTCGGTTTGCGGACCAATTAACTCGGAGTCACATATGAGCCATCGATTACGAAAACTAAATTCGGATGAGTTGGTACATCCATTTCAAATATACCAACTGGCGACTCTGGTCAATTGGCTCATAAAAAATCGACATTTCAAAACCCCGTCGACATTTAAGCCGACCCTTTTCAAAAGTCGCATGTTAAACCCAAGGCTAAAATTGGAAAGGGGCTTTTAATATTAAAAAACGAAACGCGGAAAGGGGCTTTTACAAAGGAGTTCAAGAACTAAATATTGAAAACACAACTTCGGAGACGCAGCTCCCTTAAATAAAAGTCTTATCAAATTCAAAATAATAATAACGTCATAACTAAAAGGACTTCAGTCATCCACAAAAGCATCCACATTGTTCGACTCTTAACAATAAACCCTGTAAAAGTTAATGTAAGGGTGAGCGGTGAAGCCCAGCAAGTAACAATCTTCACTATTTAGGTGGATCAAGTACTATTTGCAAAACACTTTTTCGAAATACCTTTTGTTCAATAACAGTAATAAATATACTTTTTGAAATAACATTTTCTTGTTCAATAACAATAGTCAATATTTACTTTCAAAACCAAAATCAATAATTACAAAACACAATTCAAAGACAAATTTCGATAAGCTCAATATATTCGATCAACGATTTCGATAAGTTCAATATATTCGATGTATCTTTTAATCCACAGAACGACTAAGGTTACAACAGCCCTGTAGCACGACCCTTATGTTCGATAATGTTAATGATCACGCACCCTACTAAGGGATCAATGAAGCACGCACCCCGAAAGGTGCCCCCCGAAGGGTATCTCAAGTTGTGCACCTTAGTAGGTCCTATATAGTTCTGGAACTAACGTGAAACACTAACGAAGTTCAATACATAGTCGGACTGAGGTTTCTAAAATCAATTTCCCAATATTATCTATGTTCAAAACATTTCTAAATATTATCAATATTCGAAACTATACTTGTTTCGCAGTTCAAAAATAAATAATTGATCCGAAGTTTTTAACAAAATATTCAAATGGAGACCTTAATAAAATATAACAATTTTTGAAACAATATATTTGGGCATCCGAGAAATTTCTAAATCATACTATAATTTCAAAATACCAAATAGTTTGCAAAATCACTTACACTATACAGTTCAAAAATACTAAACAGTTCAAAAAGTACTTACAATATATAATTTTGAAAATACTAAATAGCTCAAAAAGTCACTTACACTATACAATTTGAAAATACTAAACAGCTCAGAGAGTCACTTACTTCAATATGGCTGAACATAAAATTAATAGTCGAACGATTCCTAAATATAAATTTAGAACAAACAAATATCATTAGGACAATTCTATTATTTAGCAGCTTTTTTATTTCTTTTTCAAAATAACTATAAGTATATTTATCAAAAATATTCTTTCAATATTTAATCATTTTTCAAACAAATATTACTATTATGCCAAAATAGTAATCTAAATAGCAATAATAATTAAAACCAATAACGTTAATCTAAAATTATTAACTAATAATCTAAATACAAAACAATAATTAAAGCCAATAATACTAATCCAAAACTAGTAACTAATAATCTAAATACAAAACAATAATTAAAGCTACAAAAATAATAACAATACAAAAATACTAATTACGAACAAAATATCCTAAAATATCAACTAACAAACTAAATACAATATTTAAAATAAAAAATAAAAAATGACAATATAGAAAAATTAAATAAGAAACATACCCGAAAATTACGAGTTCCGCAGATTGTCTACGTCCTCGATGACAAAATTTTAACTAAGGAGGTCTTTTATTAAAAGCCCTCCCACCACAAAGCCTTTCAAAATTGAAGGTCTTATTTGTGGTGAAAGAAAACAAAGGCATGTGAAGATCCGAATTTTCAGGATTTTCTTTAATAATATCAAATGAGAATTTAATTGATTAAATTATCAAGATTGTTCAAATTAATTATTATTTTATGTGATTAAGGTATATGATGAGATTTAATTAGTAAATTAAATATGTACAGAGATCATGACGAATTGTGTTAATTTGAAATAATTGGAAAGTAAATAAATTGTTTTAAAACAATTTATGAAGAATAAAAGAAATTTCTTGTAAAGGCAATAAAAATTATTATGGAAATACGAAAATTATATTTAAATGAGGTTATGTGATAATGTGAAAGGAATGAATGGAATAAGTATATATATATATATATATATATATATATATATATATATATATATATATATATATATATATATATATGTATATGTATATGTTTACGTGATAAATATAAATGTTATTAATTATGGAAATTAAGGGATTAATAATTAAATTAATCCAAAAATTTATGAAAAGTTAATGAAGAAGTTAGTAAAAATTGTAATTATTAATTTTAAATTAATTATGAATTATGGAGGAAGTTTAGAAATTAATTGAGAAGAAATGTAATTATATAAATTATATAATAATAATTATATAATTTATATAAGAAAATTAAAATGTTGTATGAAGGAAATAATAATTATATAAATTATATAAGAATAATTATATAATTTATATAAGAGAATGAAATTAATTAAGGGTAGAAGAAAATTTTATAAGTTGTATTTGTGTAAAATGGAAATTATTTAAAAAGGAATAATGTAATTATATAAATTATATAATATTAAATTATATAATTTATATAAGAAAATTTAATGTGAATATTAAAGAAATTGAATAATAAATAAGAAAAAGGAATGTTTTAAGTTATTAAAAATTATGTTTATGCATAATTAAATTATTATGACTTTTATGAAAGATAATATTTCAGAAACGTGAACATGTTAGTGTAACATGATGTCTGTAATATCCCGGATATTTAAATGAATTAGAAATAAAATATTTAATATTTAATAAAGGTTGGAGTTTGATAACCTAGTAGTGATAGATAAATAGAGGTCCAAATTAAATTTAACGGACTAACTTAGATATGGTGATATCAAAATTTTTGATACGTTAGCAAGCAAAGTGATAATTCAATAAACTTGACTAACAACAAGTCTAATTAAATTAAGAGAATTAATTAGTAGAGTTATGTAATTATGCGACGTGGTTGCGTGTAAATTAAATATGTATTTATATGAATATATATATATGCGTGCATATTTAGTAACATAATTTAATGGTTAATTAAATTGTGATAAATAGATAGATTAATATTAAATTAATCCGAATTGAATTAAAAGGTTTATTGTGGAATTAATTATATTCATTAATCAACAATTATGCAAATTGTTGATAAATTATTTGTGAGGAATAATTATGTAATTTATATAATTATAAATTATATAAAGTAGTTGAATTAATGAAGGGAAATTAGTAATTGTATATATGTACAATATTTAAGTTCATATATATGTACATATATATAAAGGGATTAAATTAATTGTGTAATTTTAAGTAGTAATTGAATATGTTAAATGAATATATTCTATAATTAAATAAATCATTGTAAATGATTTATGAGAGTGAGAAATTTAATTATACAATTATTTGTGTAATATTAATTAAATAATTAAATAAATTATTTAAATAAGAAATTAAGTAAATATATTATTATTTTAATGTATTTTCGGGTAAATGGAATTATTTCCATAATTGATGAGAAATGAATTATTTAATGTAAATGTATTAAATAATTAAATTTATGGCCTAAATAATATGTATTAAATTATATATTGTATTTATTTTAATTTCATAATTTATTGTGAAATTGTTTTCGAGGTAAGGTAATGTGTATAAATAATATATATAGATTATATATATTATTATTAGCGAACACACTCTGAAGTTTTAATATCAAAATAATTGACAAGTTGTCATTAATTAAATATTCAATTAAATTGAATATAATGAGTGAATTAAATTTTATAAATTAATTAATATGATTATTAATTAATGTAAATAATGTGAAATATTGATAATAATATTTATTAGTCCATTTAGTAATTTTATACTAATGGGTTGGAGTATTTAATTATTTATTCAATCTAATTATTTATTTAATCATGGATTGAATAATTAATGTGTAATAAAATTAATAACTAATTATTTGAGTTATAATTAAATAGTCCAATGATGAATTAAATGGACTTGACTATTTAGTAGCCCAAACAATTTAATAGAAACCCAATTGATATTTTAAATTAAAGCCCAATGATTGGTCCACTTGAAAAATACTTAATTAAACAATTATTTATTAAAAAGTGACATGTGACAAACATTTTGGGACATTAAAGGAGCATGTTGCCGGCAAGGAAGGAAAAAGATGGTGAAATGATATTGTTTTATTATTTTATTTTTCATTTAATTAAAGTAAGGTTGCTTGTATGGTTTTTATTTTATGGACCATACCTCTTTTCACCCACTTAGTCCTTGGCTTAAATCTCTTGCACAAGTCTCCAACTACTCTCATGATGGTAAATTTTAATAGATATAGAATTTATATCTATCCAAATTGTAAGTATACTTACAATTTAGGAGTTTTGTTATTCATTTTCTATCTTTCATCTTCTAAGTCTTGAGAGCAAAATATTGAGAGGATAAATATTTGAGAGAGATTTTGGGTGGAGCTTCAAGGAAGAAGAAGAAAGCATAAGTTAGTTCATGACATTCACAACCCATTTTGGAAGAAAAATGAAGATAGTCATTAAAATGAGGTAATGATTATTTTAAATGTAGTTTGTTTTTAAATTAAATAAATTATCATGTTAGTATAAACATGTTAATATAGTTAATAATGTGTAGTGGTAATATTTATGCCATACTTGAGTTTAATATACTTGGTTTGTATTTTGGTATAATTTATATGCTAAAAACATGTGATTGGTGGTGTTAAATCAAGTCTCAAAGTAATGACAAGAAAAATATTTTTATAAAATTTAGATTTAATGTTATAATATTATAGAACATTAAATCATGAGAAAAACAAAGCTTGAATCACTCAAAATGGAGTTATACACAAAAAGTTATGATTTGTGGTAGTTTATGTGATGTAAAAATTTTTATAAAAAAAATTTAATATTAAATCATGAAAAATTAAATTTTCATGTTATAAATTGATATTAAGTGATTGGTAATTTTTTTGGATTTTTAAAGCTTACTTGAAGGTGTAATTTTTATTAAAGTGGTGTATTAAAGTTACTGTTCACAATCTGCTTGGAAGAAGAAAAAACCACTGTCCGCGCAATGCGCGAGCTACTGTTTACCCGCCAGACGCGCTATAATACGACGCCGTTTTGGGTACAAAAAATCAGTTCTCGCGCGACATGCGCGGAAGCTAACAAACGGTGTTACAAAACGGCACCGTTTTGGTACAGTAGAAATGTCAGCGCGCGCAATGCGCGAGGAACCAGTTTTCGGCCGAAATTACCATAATGCCCTCCGTCCGATTTTTTGATTAATTACGAAATTGCCATCGGTCCGGTTTTTTCAGTTTATTTACGATTTTGCCATTCTGGATAATTTAAATGTTTAAAAATTAATTTAAAATTATAACAAAAATATTAATAATACAAAAATGATATTTAGGTATTGAATATTATATTTTCCAAATATAATAAGTATTTAGGATTAATATTTAAATGTTGTAAATATTAATCTAGTTAGTTTAATATTATATTTTTTTTAAATATAATAAGTATTTAGGATTAATATTTAAATGTTGTAAATATTAATCTAGTTAATATTATATCTTCTGAATTTATGATTAAATTGATTATTATTTAATTAATATTAAATAATAAACAAGGATGATAAATTAATTAATTATTATTTAATTACTATTAAATAATAATTAAAGACAACTAAGATTGATTATTTAATTATTTATTATTTGATTAACTTTAAATAATAAATAAATTCAGTTAGTTATTATTTATTATTAAATAATAACTAATGATATTTGAGTATTTACTATATAATTTTATTATTTATTATTTAATTAACTTTAAATAATAAATGGATCTAGTTAATTAGTTATTATTTATTATTAAATAATAACTAAAGATATTTGATTATTTTTAATATAATATAATTATTTATTATTTGATTAATTTTAAATAATAAATAAATCTAGTAAGTTATTATTTATTATTAAATAATAACTAAAGGTAGTTAATTACTTACTATTTAATTAATGATAAATAGTAATTAAATGAAATTAGATTTAATGGAATAAAGGAAATGTCTTTTAACTCTTTTGTTTAAACAATTATAATAAATTGTTTAATAGTTTAATAAGTGTTTAACACTTGAGAAAATTATTTTCTAAATTATTAAATTATTAACCTAATTTGATTGAGGGTTTATAAGGTTAATAATATCGTTTTGACTGATGTAAATTATGTGTTAATACTTATGTGTGGTAGATAAGTTCCTTAGTGAACGTATAGTTGTACAAATACGCCGTACTAATTATTAGACCAACTTTATTAATGTTAGGTCTTTCAGAGCCAGTTAGTTAAAGCTATACATTTATTGTAGCTGGGCAGACAGACAAGTTTCCTAAACCCTACTCAATTTATATTCGAGCAGGATACATTATTTTATTGTTCAAGTTCCTAACTCAAACTCAAGTTGTTACGTTTCAAGCATGCTATGGTTTAATTCTGTATAATTATTCCACCTCTTTAAATTGTTGATTCGCACATAGTGCTTGTTGCATGTGTTCATCAGGTATGAAAGGCTGATCACCTTCATTACCATAAGGTTCAGTTAAATTTGTTCATGGTCATTATTGACACTCAACATTAATTAATTTAGTCATTCAATTATTGAAATTATGACTTGTACTCTTTCACAATTATTATATTGTTGAAAATTCAAAAGCTTATTCTTTCTTTCAATCATGATATATCGTTATCGTATTTAAACTTGCTGAGCAAAGTCGTTGCTCACTCTTTCTATATCATGATAACAAATTTCAGAATAATACGAATGTCCAAGGAGAGACGGAGACAGAAGCAACAGACAAGATTATAGTGTTATGCATTATAACTAAATTGTTATATGATGTAAGTAATTTTGTAAACCTTTTTATGAATCGAAAGGTATATATGTAAGTTAAGGTTAGAAACCTTGGGAAATGTTGTAGAATAAACAATTTATGTTTATATATTCCGCATTAGTTATAGAACGTGTATGAAGATGATGTATCATGACGTACCAAGTCTAGGGTTAAAGGAACCCGGATTTGGGGTCGTTACAGGTTGGTATCAGAGCTGATAGGTTATAGGTCTTAGGTAGCAGTACCTTAGGCTATAATCATGGAAAGATAATGAAGATAGTGAAAGGATAAACTCAGATAGAGTTTAGAAATGAACATATACAGTTCATAAAGGAGGAAATAGATCTATATAGATACATAGATATATGAAAAGATTCAAAGAAGGATCTTCAATGAGTGTAATCCAAATAAATGGAATAAGAATCAGGGAACACTTGATTCAAGAATTTAAAAAGAGAAGGATCGTACAGTAAAATGATCAGAGATGAATGATAAGATGATAGAATTAAACGATCCTAGAATAAAGGAGAAATAGTACAGTGAAATCAATTGTGTTATAAGATCACGATGATCATAGTAAAATCATGGAATGACAAATGGTCTGTTAAATGATTAAGAGGTTGTTTTGATAGCATGGTGCTATAACAATGAAGATACTGAAATAGTAACAAGTGGACTCTTGAAGTGTTGAGTGTGATAAGGTATGAATTGACAAAATTCATATCAAGAGAAGTTAGAGGTTTGTAGGTTTTTAATTGAGGACTCATATTAGTGGCTGAGTTGTACAATTCCTTGTATGGGCGGGGAATTGGTGCTTGGTTTTAGAACCGCTTAGCTTTCTATATTGATACAGTGGTTGAGTTGAACAGTCCTTTGTATGGGCAGGGGATTTGTTCTTGGTTTAACGACCGCTTAACTTCCTATATTGATTAGTGGCTGAGTTGACCAATTTCTTGTATGGGCAGGAGATTGTGTTTGGTTTGACGACCACTTGGCTTCCTATAATGATAATCAACTGAAACCTGGTGTCGCGCTATTCACTATATGTATGTTGAGAAGGTGATTCTTTTCTCATGTGTATAACGGATAGGTAGAGGATGTTAAGATAAGTTCGTGTTCTGAGAACTGACACGCATAGTAAGTTCGTGACTCATAGTCATGTGGTGGAGCCCCTCAGCGAATGGGCGACTTTGGCCTGACTAGGACAAGTTCCTCAAACCATATGATTGTGGTAAGTCCTGAACCCAAATACGTGATGAGTTTGACGGACAGTGAGTATGGATAGAGTTAAGTAGTCAGGTTAAGGCTATAATAGATATAGTTATTAAGCTGAAAAAGAATGTGGAGGAAAAATTTGAGGTGTTTTGAGGTTTTAGGATATTCCAAATCTTCTAGCTATGCTAGACTTTGAAATTCTTAAAATCGTGCCAAATTCGCACTTTTGTGCTTTTGAAAAGACAAATGTATTTTAGAGATCATTAATGCACTTAGTGCAGAGATGATAAACGATGGAGTCATCAATGCAGAGTAACCTAGTGTTGGATGTATTTTTAAGCCCACTATGGTATGATGTAATATGACAAAGTCAAAATGATTTTTAGTATTTTGAAACGTTTAAAGAAGAGTCTATGCTAATTGTTTCGGCAAGACAAATTGATTTGAAAATATCAAAATGTATTTATAAAATCATCACACGCCATTAAAGCCATGGTGCAGAGATGAAAAAGACGGAATCCTCAACGCACTGTTGCAACGGTGCGGTATCATGAAGTCCTATAAATGAATTTTAGTACTTTAACTAATCTGAAATGATTTTTTTTGAATCGTAATATACGAACAGTTCAATGATGTGAGTCTATGTCATTTATTTTGACTGGACACTTTTGGTCAGAAATGTCTCAAGTTTTATTTTCCAATCCAACTTATGCTGGAGCGGAATTTTGTAGTAAGTCTGAGGTGAACAACCCCGTAATGGGGGATATGTCAGAGCCATGAATAAAGAACCCGCGAGGGGGCGCCCAACAGTGGTGGCATGCTGATATGGGTTGGTAAATCCAAAGAGTTCGACCCCGTGAGAAGTCGTTGTGCACAACGCAAAAGTACGATAGACTGATCACCTAGCGTACACCTATAGAATGTTTTTAGTCTTTGTGATTGATAAACACTCTGTTTATAAGTATTTACAAGGATAAATACTATTTATTCGGAATTCAGTTAATTCCATGTTCACAGTCTTGATGACCCCTCAGCATATTATGAAAGTTTTAATGAATATTTTGATTTTCAATTTATTCTTCTGTAAGATATTGATTTTCAATTTATTCTTCTGCAAGAAATTCCATTGTTCAGGAATTATGAGTTTAGAAGTATGAACTTCCTAGAAAAGGGTGGTCATAGAATTTGATGAGTAAAGAGTTATACTCATAGATGAAAATTGGTAGAAATGTGTATGAGATAATTTCGGGGACGAAATTTTTAGAAGAAGGGGTGAATGTAATATCCCGGATATTTAAATGAATTAGAAATAAAATATTTAATATTTAATAAAGGTTGGAGTTTGATAACCTAGTAGTGATAGATAAATAGAGGTCCAAATTAAATTTAACGGACTAACTTAGATATGGTGATATCAAAATTTTTGATACGTTAGCAAGCAAAGTGATAATTCAATAAACTTGACTAACAACAAGTCTAATTAAATTAAGAGAATTAATTAGTAGAGTTATGTAATTATGCGACGTGGTTGCGTGTAAATTAAATATGTATTTATATGAATATATATATATGCGTGCATATTTAGTAACATAATTTAATGGTTAATTAAATTGTGATAAATAGATAGATTAATATTAAATTAATCCGAATTGAATTAAAAGGTTTATTGTGGAATTAATTATATTCATTAATCAACAATTATGCAAATTGTTGATAAATTATTTATGAGGAATAATTATGTAATTTATATAATTATAAATTATATAAAGTAGTTGAATTAATGAAGGGAAATTAGTAATTGTATATATGTACAATATTTAAGTTCATATATATGTACATATATATAAAGGGATTAAATTAATTGTGTAATTTTAAGTAGTAATTGAATATGTTAAATGAATATATTCTATAATTAAATAAATCATTGTAAATGATTTATGAGAGTGAGAAATTTAATTATACAATTATTTGTGTAATATTAATTAAATAATTAAATAAATTATTTAAATAAGAAATTAAGTAAATATATTATTATTTTAATGTATTTTCGGGTAAATGGAATTATTTTCATAATTGATGAGAAATGAATTATTTAATGTAAATGTATTAAATAATTAAATTTATGGCCTAAATAATATGTATTAAATTATATATTGTATTTATTTTAATTTCATAATTTATTGTGAAATTGTTTTCGAGGTAAGGTAATGTGTATAAATAATATATATAGATTATATATATTATTATTAGCGAACACACTCTAAAGTTTTAATATCAAAATAATTGACAAGTTGTCATTAATTAAATATTCAATTAAATTGAATATAATGAGTGAATTAAATTTTATAAATTAATTAATATGATTATTAATTAATGTAAATAATGTGAAATATTGATAATAATATTTATTAGTCCATTTAGTAATTTTATACTAATGGGTTGGAGTATTTAATTATTTATTCAATCTAATTATTTATTTAATCATGGATTGAATAATTAATGTGTAATAAAATTAATAACTAATTATTTGAGTTATAATTAAATAGTCCAATGATGAATTAAATGGACTTGACTATTTAGTAGCCCAAACAATTTAATAGAAACCCAATTGATATTTTAAATTAAAGCCCAATGATTGGCCCACTTGAAAAATACTTAATTAAACAATTATTTATTAAAAAGTGACATGTGACAAACATTTTGGGACATTAAAGGAGCATGTTGCCGGCAAGGAAGGAAAAAGATGGTGAAATGATATTGTTTTATTATTTTATTTTTCATTTAATTAAAGTAA
Source organism: Hedera helix (assembly GCA_947179155.2). Classification (NCBI taxonomy): domain Eukaryota; kingdom Viridiplantae; phylum Streptophyta; class Magnoliopsida; order Apiales; family Araliaceae; genus Hedera; species Hedera helix. Next base: position 18,170,445 of record OX359266.1, on the reverse strand, counting down.
GGTTGCTTGTATGGTTTTTATTTTATGGACCATACCTCTTTTCACCCACTTAGTCCTTGGCTTAAATCTCTTGCACAAGTCTCCAACTACTCTCATTATGGTAAATTTTAATAGATATAGAATTTATATCTATCCAAATTGTAAGTATACTTACAATTTAGGAGTTTTGTTATTCATTTTCTATCTTTCATCTTCTAAGTCTTGAGAGCAAAATATTGAGAGGATAAATATTTGAGAGAGATTTTGGGTGGAGCTTCAAGGAAGAAGAAGAAAGCATAAGTTAGTTCATGACATTCACAACCCATTTTGGAAGAAAAATGAAGATAGTCATTAAAATGAGGTAATGATTATTTTAAATGTAGTTTGTTTTTAAATTAAATAAATTATCATGTTAGTATAAACATGTTAATATAGTTAATAATGTGTAGTGGTAATATTTATGCTATACTTGAGTTTAATATACTTGGTTTGTATTTTGGTATAATTTATATGCTAAAAACATGTGATTGGTGGTGTTAAATCAAGTCTCAAAGTAATGACAAGAAAAATATTTTTATAAAATTTAGATTTAATGTTATAATATTATAGAACATTAAATCATGAGAAAAACAAAGCTTGAATCACTCAAAATGGAGTTATACACAAAAAGTTATGATTTGTGGTAGTTTATGTGATGTAAAAATTTTTATAAAAAATTTTTAATATTAAATCATGAAAAATTAAATTTTCATGTTATAAATTGATATTAAGTGATTGGTAATTTTTTTGGATTTTTAAAGCTTACTTGAAGGTGTAATTTTTATTAAAGTGGTGTATTAAAGTTACTGTTCACAATCTGCTTGGAAGAAGAAAAAACTACTGTCCGCGCAATGCGCGAGCTACTGTTTACCCGCCAGACGCGCTATAATACGACGCCGTTTTGGGTACAAAAAATCAGTTCTCGCGCGACATGCGCGGAAGCCAACAAACGGTGTTACAAAACGACACCGTTTTGGTACAGTAGAAATGTCAGCGCGCGCAATGCGCGAGGAACCAGTTTTCGGCGGAAATTACCATAATGCCCTCCGTCCGATTTTCTGATTAATTACGAAATTGCCATCGGTCCGGTTTTTTCAGTTTATTTACGATTTTGCCATTCTGGATAATTTAAATTAATTTAAATGTTTAAAAATTAATTTAAAATTATAACAAAAATATTAATAATACAAAAATGATATTTAGGTATTGAATATTATATTTTCCAAATATAATAAGTATTTAGGATTAATATTTAAATGTTGTAAATATTAATCTAGTTAGTTTAATATTATATTTTCCAAATATAATAAGTATTTAGGATTAATATTTAAATGTTGTAAATATTAATCTAGTTAGTTTAATATTATATTTTTTTAAATATAATAAGTATTTAGGATTAATATTTAAATGTTGTAAATATTAATCTAGTTAGTTTAATATTATATTTTTTTTAAATATAATAAGTATTTAGGATTAATATTTAAATGTTGTAAATATTAATCTAGTTAATATTATATCTTCTGAATTTATGATTAAATTGATTATTATTTAATTAATATTAAATAATAAACAAGGATGATAAATTAATTAATTATTATTTAATTACTATTAAATAATAATTAAAGACAACTAAGATTGATTATTTAATTATTTATTATTTGATTAACTTTAAATAATAAATAAATTCAGTTAGTTATTATTTATTATTAAATAATAACTAATGATATTTGAGTATTTACTATATAATTTTATTATTTATTATTTAATTAACTTTAAATAATAAATGGATCTAGTTAATTAGTTATTATTTATTATTAAATAATAACTAAAGATATTTGATTATTTTTAATATAATATAATTATTTATTATTTGATTAATTTTAAATAATAAATAAATCTAGTAAGTTATTATTTATTATTAAATAATAACTAAAGGTAGTTAATTACTTACTATTTAATTAATGATAAATAGTAATTAAATGAAATTAGATTTAATGGAATAAAGGAAATGTCTTTTAACTCTTTTGTTTAAACAATTATAATAAATTGTTTAATAGTTTAATAAGTGTTTAACACTTGAGAAAATTATTTTCTAAATTATTAAATTATTAACCTAATTTGATTGAGGGTTTATAAGGTTAATAATATCGTTTTGACTGATGTAAATTATGTGTTAATACTTATGTGTGGTAGATAAGTTCCTTAGTGAGCGTATAGTTGTACAAATACGCCGTACTAATTATTAGACCAACTTTATTAATGTTAGGTCTTTCAGAGCCAGTTAGTTAAAGCTAGACATTTATTGTAGCTGGGCAGACAGGCAAGTTTCCTAAACCCTACTCAATTTATATTCGAGCAGGATACATTATTTTATTGTTCAAGTTCCTAACTCAAACTCAAGTTGTTACGTTTCAAGCATGCTATGGTTTAATTCTGTATAATTATTCCACCTCTTTAAATTGTTGATTCGCACATAGTGCTTGTTGCATGTGTTCATCAGGTATGAAAGGCTGATCACCTTCATTACCATAAGGTTCAGTTAAATTTGTTCATGGTCATTATTGACACTCAACATTAATTAATTTAGTCATTCAATTATTGAAATTATGACTTGTACTCTTTCACAATTATTATATTGTTGAAAATTCAAAAGCTTATTCTTTCTTTCAATCATGATATATCGTTATCGTATTTAAACTTGCTGAGCAAAGTCGTTGCTCACTCTTGCTATATCATGATAACAAATTTCAGAATAATACGAATGTCCAAGGAGAGACAGAGACAGAAGCAACAGACAAGATTATAGTGTTATGCATTATAACTAAATTGTTATATGATGTAAGTAATTTTGTAAACCTTTTTATGAATCGAAAGGTATATATGTAAGTTAAGGTTAGAAACCTTGGGAAATGTTGTAGAATAAACAATTTATGTTTATATATTCCGCATTAGTTATAGAACGTGTATGAAGATGATGTATCGTGACGTACCAAGTATAGGGTTAAAGGAACCCGGATTTGGGGTCGTTACAATGTCCAAGTAACGAAGTGAAAAATTATGAAAAATAATTTTTATAGGCTATACGAATTATTTTATGATTTTTGGAGGTATTAATTACCTCAAATAATTACATGCATGTCGTTATGAGTATACAAAATTTGTCAAGAAAAGTACCAAAAAATGGTGTTAATATTATTTATAAATCATGATATGATTTTTGGTGAATTAAAATAAATATTTTATACATTATGTTAAATATTTATTAAACGAAATAATTACGTAATGTATTTAAATAATTAATTATGCATGGAAAATTCGAGAGAGAAAGCTGGATTGCGTGGGTTAAAGGCGGCGGAAGTGAATTTGTTTTAAAAAATTGTTAAGTTTTGTTTGGCTATAAAAGAAAGCAAAAGCAAGTAAAGGAAAATAAGAAGGAACAAAAGAAAAGAAAAGAAAAGAAAACATTCTCTCTTCTCTCCTTCATCCGACACCACCACCTTTGCCGGAAAACACCGGGAGCCACCAAGAGGATGTCATACATGTGTAGAGAAGCTTCAAGGGAAGGATTTTCAAGTCTTGGGAGGTTGATCGAGTTAAGGGTTTGAGCTATCAATTGAAATAACTGGATGTCAGGCAAGTTCTTCAGTCCTTAAATGTTAAATGTTGATTGTTATGATATGATAATATTTGTCAAATGCATATAAATTATGTGTTATGTGATCTGTGGATAATATGACAGCTATGTGTACTTTGTGCAATGATATGAGATATATTGTTATAGTAGAGGCACAACACGTAATGCATGACACACACCAAGCATGATAAGGTATGTGCTACATGAAGTATAAACTGTTGAACTTGCTGAGCCATTGTGCTCATTACTTGCTTAATAAGCATTTTTGCAGGTAAAGATATAAATTTCAAGAAATATCGGATTATGACGGATTTTTCCTAAAAGGTTGTGAACGTTATTATTAAACGTTTATATTATGATCTAATGTGGATAATTTGTCACAGTTATATTGATGTTTTGCATGTACATATATGTTGGATCTGGATAGGACGAATAATGTTAAATTATGAACTGTGATTGTTCAAGGTGATGGTAAGGATAAAGATTATTATAGGTTTAGTTATGAATTATGACGCAAAGAAAGATTTTATGGATATGAACAATATTAAAATTTGAATGTTAAGTTTTATGATGTTGGTACAGAGAGAAAAGAATAAGTAAAGGTTGCGATCCAGGGACTAGGATCCAGTTATAAAGATTTTAAATATCCAAATATTTTAATACAATGATTGAATTGAGAAAAAGAAAAAAAAATTATACCGAAAATTTGTACTTGATGATTTTGAAATCGGCTAATGGATCAATTAAGGAAATTAAAGATTTATTAACGAACCGAAATTTGGACGTAAGGAAGATAATGTTACATAAATATGAAAATTAAGGTAATAAAGTGGGTCGAATTTCGGGGTCGTTACAAGGCAAACACTTCTATTTATAGTGTAAGGGAGACTAAGTGGTTTCCCATTTAGTTGATCTGGGACTAAAGGCTTAAGAAAAAAAAAATAACTTAGGCAATGTGGGACTAAAAACATTTGAGTTATTACATTACCTCCCCCTAAAAAAAATAATTTTGGTCCTCCAAATTTTCAAATCAAAATCTACAATCATTCAACTAAGTCTTTCTATCATGTTTCATTCACAAATTTATCAAAATTAGCCTCGAGTACTAAATCTCAAACAATACAAAGATCCCCACCTTATTCTCTATCCCACTCCATAATTTCTCATATAATCCTCAAACAACACAAATATTTTTACCTTATTCTATCTCCAAATTCTAAATTACTCCTCAAACAACACAAAGATTTTCACCTTATTCTATCTCCAAAATCTTAAATTTAGTCAAGACTATACCCACAGTTAACTCTCAAAATCACTCCCCAGGGAATGTGTAGGTTTTTCAACTCAACACACTGCGAGGGCCCACCACTCTAATACCATCTCTTTAACACCCAGAACCAACCACTTGTCCGGAATGCCACACGCCACAAACCCGAAGGCCCGCAATGCAACAATATCAATAGCGCAGCCCAAAAACATCACAACGATACTAGACTTAAAAATCCAACAATATTTTATTATTAAATTTACAAAGGAGTTAAAGAACTAAATATCGAAAACACAACTTCGGAGACGCAGCTCCCTTAAATAAAAGTCTTATCAAATTCAAAATACTAATAACACCATAACTAAAAGGACTTCAGTCATCCACAAAAGCATCCACATTGTTCGACTCTTAACAATAGACCCTGTAAAAGTTAATGTAAGGGTGAGCGGTGAAGCCCAGCAAGTAACAATCTTCACTATTTAGGTGGATCAAGTACTATTTGCAAAACACTTTTTCGAAATACCTTTTGTTCAATAACAGTAATAAATATACTTTTTGAAATAACATTTTCTTGTTCAATAACAATAGTCAATATTTACTTTCAAAACCAAAATCAATAATTACAAAACACAATTCAAAGACAAATTTTGATAAGCTCAATATATTCGATCAACGATTTCGATAAGTTCAATATATTCGATGTATCTTTTAATCCACAGAACGACTAAGGTTACAACAGCCCTGTAGCACGACGCTTATGTTCGATAATGTTAATGATCACGCACCCTACTAAGGGATCGATGAAGCACGCACCCCGAAAGGTGCCCCCCGAAGGGTATCTCAAGTTGTGCACCTTAGTAGGTCCTATATAGTTCCGGAACTAACGTGAAACACTAACGAAGTTCAATACATAGTCAGACTGAGGTTTCCAAAATCAATTTCCCAATATTATCTATGTTCAAAACTGTAATGACCCCGAAAATTCGACCAATCTTATTACCTTAATTTTCATGTTTATTATATATTATCTTCCTTACGTCCAAATTTCGGTCCATTAATAAATCTTTGATCACCTTCTTTAATCCATTAAATTGACTTTAAATTATCAATTACCGAATTTTTCGGTATATTTTTTTTTCTCAATTCAATCATTGTATTAAAATATTTAGATATCTAAAATCCTTATATTTCGATCCTAGTCTTTGGATCGCAACCTTTACTTTTTCGTTTTCTCACAAATATCATAATGCTCAACATTTAAAATTTAATGTTGATTATAAATACACAATTATCGTTTGTATCATATCTCTTTATGATACATCTTGCCTTGAATAATCACGGCTTATAATTTAACACTATTCATCTTATCCGGATCCAACATATAGGTACATACAAAACATCAATATAACTTTGACAAATTGTCCACATTGGATCATAATATAAACGTTTCATAATAATGTTCACAACCTTTTAGGAAAAATCCGTCATAATCCGATATTTCTTGAAATTTATATCTTTACCTGCAAAAATGTTTATTAAGCAAGTAATGAGCACAACGGCTCAGCAAGTTCAACAGTTTATGTTTCACGTAGTACATAGCTTATCATGCTTGGTGTCTGTCATACATCATGTGCTTGTGCTTCTATTATAGCAAAATATTTCATATATATTCATATCGTTGCACAAAATACACATTGTGGTCATATTAATCACGTATCACATAGCACATAATTTGTATGCATTTAAAATAAGAGTTGCATATGATAATAATCCAACATTTAACATAAAATGACTGAAAAACTTGCCTGGCGTCCAATTATTTAAATTGATAGCTCAAACTCTTAACTCGATCAACCTATGATCATAAAATAATCCAATAATAATTATTTATCTCCTTTTGATATTAATTTAATTAATTAATATCATTTATAATGTAATTAACCCTACCCGACAATTTATTTTATGGTACTGAGTCAATTATTAACTAGTATGGTTAATTATTTTAACCTCCTTCCTTAATATATTTATTTAACTTAATATCGAACATCTTCAATACAGACAATCCGGCTCATCGGATAAAATTTAACAAATTCGGTTGTCCAAATTTTTATTTATTCATTTTCTAACCATTAAACCCATTTGATTAATATTTAAAACATTTAAATATTAATCCCTAATATTAAATATTTTTACAAAAATATTAAATTTAATGCCCAAATATCATTTCTATATTTTTAGTATTTTTCTATAATTTCCTATAATTTTTAAATAATTTTTAAACATTTATTTAATTAAAAATAATTTTTGGGGGCATTTTAGTAATTTCCGCGCCCATAGGGACTCATTCGGTATTAACAGAAAAGGTCCAGGGCATTTCCGTAATTTTCGTGGCCTACAGGACACGTTGGTCATTTTTTGGAAAATTCAGGGGTCAATTCGTAATTTCCCCAACGTTAGGACATAATCGGTATTAACGGAAATGGCCAGGGGCACGCTGGTAATTTTCAGCGTGCCGATCTCCCGCGCAATGCGCGACGACTAAATCTGCAGACACCAAACGACGTCGTTTCATACTGCTTCCTGAAGCTTCCGCGCAAGGCGTGGTATTCCCTCCGACACGCCCCAAAAACGGCGTCGTTTTTGGCCCTGTAACATTTCCAGCCGCGTGCAATGCGCGACCCTGTCCAGTCTCCTTTTTCTTTCTTCTTTCCGCACAGTATACCAGCCATGCATAATTTAACCAAAAACCCAACATTTCTTCACAATTTTTTACAACATATCCCATCCAAAAATCATATTATTCATAGATATACATCCTAAAATTATTTGGAATAATTATTCTAATTATTTTCAATTTTTCCATGAAAATATTTTATCTCCATAAATACAAAATAAATTCCATAATTAAATTTGTATACCTTCCTTGAAGCTTTCTCTCACTTGGATGGAACCAAACCTTCTCTCTTGCGGTGGCATGGTGGTTCACGGTGGGTGGAGGTGATGTTGTTCGGTGGGAGGAAGAGAGAAAATGAGAGAGAGAGTTGTTTTATTTTCTTTTTCTTTTCTTTCTTATTTCTTTCCTTTTTGCTTTTCTCTTCTCTTATTCCTTTCTTTCCTCTCTTATATATAAGTCATAGACTTAATTAATTTGGAACAAAAATAAATTACACCGCCTTGTTTCCTTCAACAAAGTTCCAAGACGCCACAAATCATGCAAAAATTAATTATTTAAATACATTACACAATTATTTCGTGTAATAAATATTTTATAAATATATATAAAATATTTATTTTAATTCACTAAAAATCATCGCTTGATTTATAAATAATATTAATACCTCTTTTGGGTACTTTACATGACAAATTTTGTATATGCATAATGACAAGTACGTATTTAAATGAGGTAATATACACCTCCAAAAATCATAAAATAATTCATAGGACATATAAAAATTATTTTTCATAATTTTTCAATTTATTACTTGGACAACATGTTACACTAACATGTTTTCGTTTCTAAAATATTATTCTTCATAAAAGTCATAATAATTCCATTATACATAAATATAATTTTTTTTATAAATTAAAACATTCATTTTCTCATTTATTTTCATTTCTTTACAATTTACATTAACTTTCCTTATATAAATTATATAATTTATTATTATATAATTTATCTAATTACCTTATCCTTATATAATTTTCATTTTTCACAAATCACAATTTATAAAAATCTCTTCCATCATTATTCAATTTAATCACCTTATATAAATTATATAATTATTCTTATATAATTTATATAATTATTAATTTCTTCATACATCACTTTAATTTCCTTATATAAATTATATAATTTATTATTATATAACTTATATAATTATTTTTCTCCTCAATAAATTTCTAAATTTTCACCATAATTCTTAATTAAATCTAAAATCAATAATTACAATTTTATTAACTTTCCCATTCACTTTTCATTTAAAATTGGATTAATTTAATTATTAATCCCTTAATTTCCATAATTAATAAAATTTATAATTATCATAATTAAACATTCACATTTATATATGTACATATTTAAATCTTACTTCTCACATTACCATATAATCTACTTTAAATCTAAATTTCTGCATTTTCATAATAATTTTATTGTACAATATATTGTACCTTTACATATAATTTCTCTTATTCTTCATAAATTGTTTTTAAACAATTTATTTACTTTTTAATCATTTTAAATCAACACAATTCATTATGATCTCTGTACAGATTTAATTTACCAATTATATCTCATCCCATACGTTAAACCACATAAAATAATAATTGACTTAACAACCTTGATAATTTTATCAATTAAATTCTCACTTAATATTATTAAAGAAATCCTGGAAATTTGGATCCTCACATTCTTCCCCCCTTAACAGGATTCCGTCCTCGGAATCATAATTACCGTAATAATCATACGTATTTTATTTATAACACCTTGCTATACCTTTATCTTGATAAATCACCACTATATCCATAATAATCATATCTTTCCTCATTAATTTCCACAGCTCACATGGATAACATCATAATAATCATAACTGTTAGAATATTCAATTCTTATTTAAATTCCCAATTTCTTTGATTTCTCATTCTCTAAAAATTTCCTTTCTTTAATCATAGTTACCCTTACTCAATCCGCTTATTTCATATTCCTTATTCCACCTTATTGATACTTTACACATTCATCATTCTTTCCTTAATTCATATAAATCTTCTTCACATTCCATAAATCATTCCTCAATACCTTCATCATTCAACACTAGGTTCTAAACGTTAACATTTACTTAATTCATCATAACCTTTATTTGAAATTATTCTAAAATCCTAGGTGTCACACTCACCCCTCCTTCATAAAATTTTGTCCTCGAAATTTCTATGTACTCGATCTTCACAATTTCTTTACATTTATTCTACATATCTTTATTTCATTCTCGTAGTCATTGTACATTACAATTTTCTAATCCATCACGTTTCATACTTTCTTTACTTCATAATTATTGCTTTCATTATTACTCACAATTAAAATACTACTCCATCCTACCATCCAATCTTTATAAGAGTAGAGAAAAATAAAACTTTTCGTAGTATGCTGAATGAACTTTTATTCCGGTTAACAGTATTTCACTCCCAGAGTACCTCATACTGCAACCCATTAAAATAATGAATTTTTCATAACATTCTGAACATGATCCCGGTTTACAGTACTTCGCTCCCCGAGTACTTCATACTGCAAACCCTGACAGTGGATCAGTCTGTCATTAAAATGATGGATGTTTCACCATACTGTGTTTCTTATGCCAGGTGATCATTCGATCAACCTGCAACATTCTTAATCTTTTTGTTCATCTCAGCCATAGAATTCATTCAAAAGAAATTTGTTTAGTTATAGCTTTCAAAGAAAACGAATTCAAGAAATATATTTCAAAATTTGTCTAGCTGAATCAAATAGCTTAGACTTGTATTTCTTCAACGCTTGTCTAGCTAGATCAATTAGCATAGACTTACTTTTAACTATTTATAACCCGCAGAATTTTTTTAAAACATTTATCATGTCAAAACTTTTCAAAACGTCTAGCCGAGTCAAATGGCAAAGGCTTATAACTTTGACATACCTTCACAAATCAAAATCATTTATGACTTCATGTTACCGCATCATCTTGACAGTACGTTGAGGATTCCGTCGTTAATAATTCCTACACCATAAACCATACTTTATGGTGTTGAATCATCTTATGATGAAATAGTACCGCACTGTCTCAACAACACGTTGAGCATTCCGTCATTCATCACATCTGCACCGGGCTAAAAGGTGCGTGGATGATTCTTTTGAAATACATTTTGATGTAAAAACATTTTTGTCTAGCCGAGACAAGTAGCATAGACACTTTTTTTTTTTTAAATCGCTTAAAAATTTCATTTATAATTTACAAAGCACACACGTGCCAAATCAACTTGAGGCCAAAATTTTCGAAATCTAGCAAAGCTAGAAGAGTGGGAATATCCTAAATTCCCTAACATTCACCTTCAGTTTCTTTACTTAATTAATAAATTTATTGCTAGGACTATTATTACCATTATACAAAAATTTTCTAACTATTCCAACATTTCTATACCCTCGTATAGTTCATCAAACTTACCACACATTATGAGTCCAGGAACTTACCACAAAAATATGAGTTTAGAAGCTTGTCCTAGCAATACGTAGTCTAAGAACAAGTCAAAGACTATCCATATGCTGAGGGGCTCAAAACATACCATACAATTATGAGTCATGGACTTACCATATGCATGAGTTTTAAGAACTCGTGCCTAAACTTAATATTATTTACCTATCAGAAACTCTTAACGCGAAACTCTTAGCGCAACTCTAACATTTCAATGATTATCACATAGTAACTAAGTAAACACAAATCCCCTGCCCATACAAAGGATTGTGCAACTCAGTCACCACATGAGTCTTCAACTGAAATTTCGTACCCAGACTTTCTATCCCCTTATCACAACATTTCATTTCTGTCATTCATGTCTCATCATTCTCTGAGTTCTTCTTGTACTATTTCATACTACCATATCTCTTTATAGCATCAAGCTATACCTTGTTGACCATTAACAGGTCTTTCTATTATTTTACAGTCTCATTGGATCCCATCATAATCTTGCTTTACAATCTATTTCTTATTCGCTTTCTTTATCTTGTAATCGTATCGTAGTACGATCTTCTCACTGTACCTGATCATATTATTATGATATCTTTCTATGCTTTTTAGATTACCTCGTTATTTTATTGCTTGAATCAAGTCTCCTGATTTTCTTTGAGATTCATCTTTGAATCATTTCAAATATTCTTTCGAATTTATTCTTAATTGAACTTATGAATTTTCTCAATTCCTTACCTTCGTTCAAATCTTTCTTAACATCTTTATCTCTTTCTTGTAATCTTATATTTTTCATATTTCCTTCACTTTAGCCAATATTTTAGAACTATCTTTCTCAACTTATAGCTTTTCAGTCTAATCCCCCCATGTTCATCAAACTTATCACGTATTTGGGCTCAGGAACTTACCATAATCATATGGTTGAGGAGCTTGTCTTAGTCAGACCATAGTCGCCCATTGGCTAAAGGGGCTCCACCATATAATCATGAGTTATGAGCTTACTGTACGCTTGAGTTCTCAAAACACGTAACTAACCTTACTCTTTCTTACTTTGGTTATAGCCTAAGGTATCATTTACCTAAGATTTATAACCTCTGGCTCTGATACCAACTGTAACGACCCCGAAAATTCGACCAATCTTATTACCTTAATTTTCATGTTTATTATACATTATCTTCCTTACGTCCAAATTTTGGTCCGTTAATAAATCTTTGATCACCTTCTTTAATCCATTAAATTGACTTTAAATTATCAATTACCGAATTTTTCGGTATAAATTTTTTTTTCTCAATTCAATCATTGTATTAAAATATTTGGATATCTAAAATCCTTATATTTCGATCCTAGTCCCTGGATCGCAACCTTTACTTTTTCGTTTTCTCACAAATATCATAATGCTCAACATTTAAAATTTAATGTTGATTATAAATACACAATTATCGTTTGTATCATATCTCTTTATGATACATCTTGCCTTGAATAATCACGGCTTATAATTTAACACTATTCATACTATCTGGATCCAACATATAGGTACATACAAAACATCAATATAACTGTGACAAATTATCCGCATTGGATCATAATATAAACGTTTAATAATAATGTTCACAACCTTTTAGGAAAAATCCGTCATAATCCGATATTTCTTGAAATTTATATCTTTACCTGCAAAAATGTTTATTAAGCAAGTAATGAGCACAACGGCTCAGCAAGTTCAACAATTTATGCTTCACGTAGCACATAGCTTATCATGCTTGGTGTCTGTCATACATCATGTGCTTGTGCTTCTATTATAGCAAAATATTTCATATATATTCATATCGTTGCACAAAATACACATTGTGGGCATATTAATCACGTATCACATAGCACATAATTTGTATGCATTTAAAACAAGAGTTGCATATCATAACAATCCAACATTTAACATAAAAGGACTGAAAAACTTGTCTGGCGTCCAATTATTTAAATTGATGGCTCAAACCCTTAACTCGATCAACCTATGATCTTAAAATAATCCAATAATAATTATTTATCTCCTTTTGATATTAATTTAATTAATTAATATCATTTATAATGTAATTAACCATACCCGACAATTTATTTTAGGGTACTGGGTCAATTATTAACTAGTATGGTTAATTATTTTAACCTCATTCCTTAATATATTTATTTAACTTAATATCGAACATCTTCAATACAGACAACCCGGCTTATCGGATAAAATTTAACAAATTCGGTTGTCCAAATTTTTATTTATTCATTTTCTAACCTTTAAACCCATTTGATTAATATTTAAAACATTTAAATATTAATCCCTAATATTAAATATTTTTACAAAAATATTAAATTTAATGCCCAAACATCATTTCTATATTTTTAGTATTTTTCTATAATTTTTAAACTTTTTTTAAACATTTATTTAATTAAAAATAATTTATGGGGGTATTTTAGTAATTTTCGCGCCCATAGGGACTCATTTGGTATTAACAAAAAAGGTCCAGGGCATTTTCGTAATTTTCGCGGCCTACAGGACACGCTGGTCATTTTTCGGAAAGTTCAGGGGTAAATTCGTAATTTCCCCAACGTTAGGACATAATTGGAGGTTGTGTAATACGTGACCATTGGTGGTTTCTTTTAACGGATTATATACATTAAGTTAGAACATTTAACATAATGGTTATGAATGTATGTTGTAATAAACTTGATTATTTTGAATAATGTAAATATTTGTTTTATTAATGAGTTAGGTACTCTACAGTTCAATTGTATGTAAATGTATATGATTGTATCATATAGATGAAGTTAATATATAATATGTTATCAAGAATCAAATATATGAATCAATTGTATATTAAAAGTTGAATCCTTATATTCACAAATGACGTTGTGGAATGAATCATAATATATATGATTTTGAGATAAGACAAAAAGTAAATGTTGCAATTTTGGAATCGAAGAATTCTAAAGTTTTTAATAACAAAATTATATATATATATATATATATATATATATATATATATATATATATATATATATATATATATATATATATATATATATTGTTTAATGTTATATCTATTGTGCTCTTGAGCGACGTTATAAAAAGTTTTTAAAATTCATGAAATTTATTATTCATATAATTGATTTTGACGTAAAGTTAGAATTGAGGTCGAATTGTGAGCACCGAATCCGAGGTAAAAGAGACTCGAATTTGGGGGTGTCACATATATTTTTTTCTTAAACTGTTTTATACTTGTTGAGCGACTTAATTGCTCACTCTTGCTTTAAACATAATATTTCAGCTAAGCAAAAGAAGACAGTAGATCTGGTAAAGACAAAGGAAAAGGAAAAGCAACCGAGTAGCCGTTGTTTAGTTTATGTTTTATTTATGTTATGTAATAATGTGTAATAGACTTCATGTTATTATATCTTTTTTAATTCGTAAAGGTTAGAGTAACCTGAGACTATAAGTATATTTTGTATAAGATAATGTTTTTAATTTATGTTTTAAGTTAATGAATGATGATGTATGGGTTAGTATGTGTAGTACCGTGAGCACTGAACCTGAGGTTAAGATAACCCAAATTTGGGGGCGTCACATGTTAGTATCAGAGCTGATAGGTTATAAATCTTAGGTGGGGCAAAACCTTAGGAATATGGCCTTAAGAAAGATATAAAGACTCATTTAGAGTGTTAAGGGACAAATTATGAAAATTCATCACAAATAAAAATTTGCAAAAATATGTGCTATTTGAAAAGATAAAATGTTGTTACAAGGAACTAATTAAGTTGTTTATGTGACTTTTTAGGATGCAGGAACTTGGGAAATTCAGTCAGGTAAGAGAGGAAGAACCTCGTGATATATATGTGGAATACAAGGAACTAGTTGCAGCTGAGCTGATACCAACAGTCACAGTTGATGGTAGATAATTTGAGCCCAAGACGGATCCCTAGGAGGATCCTGAGGCAGAAAATGAGGGAGACGAGCTAGGAGGGTTCTCTGACGGACTTATAGAGGATGTTAAACTGGAAGGATATGATGAGGAAGACTGGGTGGTTGGTCTTCTCGATTAGAACTCAGAGTTTGTGGATCAGATTCATGAGTTAGAGGAAGAGAAACATGAGCTGGAGTCGTCGGTGGTCCTTTGCGAGGCATTGGTGACACATGTAGTAACAAGGAACGTGGAGCTTGGGGATAAACTTCACGAAGCTGAGTAAGAGCTGGAGAAAGTAAAAGAGGAGAAAGAGAACTTCAAGACCTATTGGGAGGAGGAGGTCAGGGATAGGGTTATGCTGGAGATTTAGTGGAATAAAGCATGTGATAGGATTAATGATCAGGAACAGAAAATGAGGAATAGGAAAATTAAGATGGATAGGATGAGCTATGCATTTTGCACTGCCTTTGGGAGGTGGCAGGATTGGGTGTATAACTACCCCGCTGAGGATGGTCATACTCATAGGACTCTGAGCCAAAAAGGGATAATCGGGATGGGGGATGAGGACTATCACGACACCAAATAGCGCGGCATGCTCCACTAGCTGTTTACGTAATAGATATGTAGTTAGTAAGTGTATATATGTCTATGCATAGGATGTCCCAACTTTTGTATAAGTTATGAGGGACCTTTATTTAAAACCCGTTTTTTTTTTATTTCAATAGAGGGTTAACTTTTGCAAATCCCAATTTTGGAAGTATCGTGGGATATATGGTATTTATAGCAGTATGCTAGCTAATGTAAAGTGTTAGGCACTAACCCGTCGCATATGAATATAAATATGTTTTTTGTTTATGTGCCTTGCAATGAATAAATTATCTCAATAACTTTTAAATGTTTTAAAAGACATTATGATAAGAAATAAATGATTAAACAGAAAACCAGTTCCACCAACACTTGTGGAATCAGTTAACACCAGACCAGAGCCGATAAACCCTGTATTAAATATGATCCCCTAAAAGAAAATATATTAAGTTGTAACGTTCAAAAATATTTAGAATATCGAATGTCGCCTTTTAGCATAATAAAGAAATAGAGTATTAAATATTTAATATGAGTTTGTTATGCACACACCAGACTTGTATTAAATATTTAAGATGTTTGCTTTATTACATAGGATGTTTATAAGGAATTGAATGATACTGTTTTATTGTGCACACACAAGGACGACATTTTTATCTTCACTTATATGGAATGCCAGGTCAGACTTAACTTGGATAATTTTAATTTGGATGTGCACACACTTGATCATAATAATCTAAGAGGCACAATTAAAAGGAGTTACATGTTGATGTACTTGACAATGAGTTATCTACCTATTGAATAAATTAAAGTTGTTGTGCACACACAAGACTATACTTATGTCAATATGATCCTTATCTAACTTATGGATCTTTCACTAGATTTGCCGAACTATATAAGGAGGGTAATATATTTTGATGAAAATAGTAGGAGATACCATTTTAAATAAAGACCTAATTAACTTGACGATTAATAAAATAAATGCATATTAATGTTGTTAATATTCAGTTAAAGAATTTTTCTATGACATATTCACTAACACTACATAGTATATTGGATGCTAATAAGTTAATCGAACCGAATTGTTTGGATTGGTTAAAGAAATTTGAGAATAGTTCTTCATACTGAAAAGCTAGCGAATGTTTTTAATTTGTCTATATTAGCAAACAATGCAGACAATGCCTCTGAGAAAGATATTGATACTTATGAAGTAGCAAAATGATGCAACTGTGGCTCAATGCATTATGCTAGTATCCATGAGTATCGAGTTACTGCGTCAATAAGAGAAAATGGATTTACCAACCATATTGCTACACCTTCATGAGTTGTATGGTGAGCAAAGTAGTTTGTTAGATATAAGAAATCTAAGAAGCTATTCCGATTTATAATAATCAATAACACTACAGTACAAAAACATGTTCTGAAAAATGATCAATTGAATTAATCAATTGGGATAACTAAATTTTGTCAAGGATGGAGAGTTGAGTTAAGATTTGATCCTGTAGTCACTCACTGACTCTTTTTCATATTTTTTTGTTGTTGTGAACTTCAACATTAATAAGCTAGACATAAGTTTATCTGATTTTCTTAACATGTTGAAGATAATTGAGAGTCACTTTCCTTCCAAGAAAGATCAAGTCTTACTAGTAGATGAATTTTCTAAGCAAAGAAAAAGAGTCAAAAGTGTTTATGAGGAGTCAGAAAAGTAAAAGGCAAAAGAAAGACATTAAATAAAAGACATATATAAAAGTCATTCTAAAGGCAAAGGAGTTTACTTTTAGCTGGGGCACTATAAGAGGAATTACAAGAAGTATCTTACATCTGTCAAGTAGAAGAAACTTAGTGAAACTTCTACTACAAATATAGTTTTGTTCATAATGAAATAAAATTTTCCATAAGTCAAAGTTATACTTTAGTATTAGATACTGGTTGGTGGTCTCATGTATGTAAGTCATTGTACAGACTAACCAGAAGTAGAATGCAAAACAAAGGACAAGAAATCCTGTGCATGATGAATGGAGCAAAGGTTACTGCATTAGTCATATGAACTTACAGTTTAGCATTGCCTACGGGCAAGTCTATTAAGATAGTAAGTTTTTATTATTACCCAATTCTTAGAAATATTATTTTTTTTGCACGTGTTGACAAGGAAAGTTTTAGCATTATAATAAAGAATGATCATTGTTCTATTCATAATGATAATACTTTATTTAAAAGCAAGTTGATTACTTGATGGACTTTGCATACTTGACTTACATAAAAAAAACTTTTTCAAATGGAACAAACTAAACAAAAGAGATGATGTGAATCATATATGCATATTACACTGTAAACTCAGTTATATTAATGAAACAAACTAAAAAAGTTGTATAAAGTTGGGTTTTAGAGCTTTTTGATTAAATCAAATATAATTTATGAATCTTGTTTCAAGGCTACTATGACTAAATCTCCATTTAGTTGACATGGAGAGAGAGTTTCAGAGTTGTTAAAGTTGATACACACAGTCGTGTGTGGGACCTATGACAACATATGCAAGAGAAGAGTATTCATTCACTACTTTCATTGATCATTTTAGATTTGGATATGTGTATTTGATGAAATACAAATCTGAATCATTTAAAATGTTCAAAGAATTCAAAAGTGAAGTAGGGAAACAAATTAGCAAAAGTATTAAAGTTTTTCAATTAGACCGAGAAAGAAATACTTAAGCAACTAGTTTCTAAATCATCTCAGAGAATGGTATTCTCTCATAATGGACATGATGATGATCCATGATGATTGTTACCAATCTTCCAATATTCTTTTGGGGTTATACTCTAGAAACGATAACGTATCTACTAAATAAGGTGCCTTCTACATTAGTCCCGAAGACTCCATATGAGTTATAGTCAGGGAGAAAACAAAGTCTTAAGTATGTTAAGATTTGGATTGTCTAGCTTATGTCAAAAGGTTTGCAAATGATAAGATTGGGATAAGATCTGACAAGTATAAATTTTTGGGATATCCTAAAAAAAGTTTAGGATATTAATTCTATAATCCTACTAATTAAAAGATCTTTGTCGAAACACGCTTCCTTATTTGAAAAAAGAGTTTATCCTTAAAGGGGTCAGTGGGAATAACATAGGTCTTAAAGAAGTTCAAGAACTATAAAACACTATAGATCAAGTGAAGGAATCTGTTCAAGTAGATAAACATATTGTACCATAACCAAGTTATAAATCTGGTTTAGTAACGAGGATACCTGAGAGGTATGGACTCATCATAGATGATGACGATGAGGTATGCATCATAGTAGATGATAATCCAGTTACTTACGATGAGGTATGAGTAGTAAAGACTCAAGAGAAATAGCTAATGACCATGAAATCCGAAATGGGTCTTTAGAGAAAGAGTAAAGCAGAAGGCAATGTGGAGACTTATAAGATCTAACTAGTGGCAAAAGGTTTCAAACAAGGTCAAGGGGTTGACTATGATGAAATTTTTCACTGGTAGAAATGCTTAAGTCCATTCGAATTTTACTTGCAGTTGCAACTTACTATACGAGATCTGGCAAATTGACGTGTAGACATTTTTCCTCAAAAGAGGATGTATGTATGTTACAGCCAGAGGGATTTGACTCCAAAGATGGAGTAAATCAAGTATATAAGCTACAACGATTTAATTATACATTGAATTAGGCTTGTCTAAGATGGAATATCCGTTTTGATGAGATAATCAAAAGAATTTAATTTTATCAATAACGTGGATAAACTAAGTGTGCACAAAAGGTTAGTGGGAGTACTGTGATATTCTTAGTATTATAATGATATACTACTAATTAGAGAATGACATATCAATGTTACAATCAGTAAAGATGTAGTTGTCTAAACATTTATCCATCAAGGACTTAGGAGAAGTATCATATTATTGGGAATAAAGGTCTATAGAGATAAATCGTAAAGGATGTTTCGCTTGACCCACGGAACGTACGTTGATTTGATGCTAAAGAAGTTTAGCATGCTAAACTCCAGGAGGTCTCATGTTGATGAGCCAGGGAATAAATCTCTCTAAGAAAATGTCCTCAAAAGACACCGAAAATGAGAGATTGCATGAATAAAGATACCTTATACTTTAGCAATAGGATCTATCATGTATGGATAATATGTACTACCCCTGATATTACTTATGTATGATAAGCAGGTATCAATTCAATCCTGGGAAATTATATTAGAAATAAGTTTCTAAAGGTCGGTCTAATTTGAAACTAGAGAGCTTAACAGACTCAAGTTTTTCAGACTAACCAAGATAACAACAAATTCGTTTTAGGTTATGTAATTACCTTGAACGGTGGTGCAGTGAGTTAAAAGAGTTTCAAGCCACAAAAAGTTATTGATTTAGTGACAAAAATATAATATATAGTTATAAGTGAAGCTGTAAAGGAGATTTTTTAGTTGAACAAGTTCGTTACAGAACATAAAATGGTTTTTAGCATTAAATGGGTTTAATTTTCCTAGGAACCTAGGTCTCATCAAATTTCCAAACTCGTGTTGTAGCACTTTCATTTGATTAGTGGAATCATTAAAAATTACGGATCTATTAACTAAAGTATTTACTTAACAATTCGTTCGATCGCCACTTAGAGAAAAGGGCATGAGATACCTAGGGCGATTGACGTTAGTGCAAGTGAGAGATTGAAAATAATATGTCGTCTAGCCAATCACATTTAATGTGATAATCATATACTTTGTAATCTTATTAGATTTATTAATAAAAGATTTATTTAAAGGCAATTCATTATTCATGATTAATTGGTTGAATTAATTAAATGAATAAATCTATAATTTTGAGCAATGCTTTTAGAAACATAATGTTGATCATGCTAATGAGATCTAAATTTTAGATAACTCAAACTAAAATATTCCTATTCGTGGGATCACTAAAAAATAGGGATTAGTGAATCTGGATAGATTAGTATATTCTATACTTGCTCTTATAAAGAGGATGATTAATCTCATAATCAGTTGTATGAAAACACTAAAGCAAGTATGTAGGTTATTATTAGAAAATAAGTTCACTGAACGTGAGTCACTAAAGAAACACATAATGGAGTTTTACTTGCCTATCAATAAGAGTTCCTTATGTGATAGTAGTACAAGTGATTCTTAGACTTGAGATCATCATAGTACTTTATCTATGATGAGTTATACTTTGTCATATTTCTTAAGATTATATGGGTATAACAAATAATATGTTCGGGTATAATAAGTTGTACATAGAGGTAGGTGAATGATCAACAATTTCTACCACTTTCAGTAAAGGGAGAGAATGTCCTATGTAATTTGATAAATGACAACTCAGAAATCCTTAGCCAAGGTGGAATAAAAAATTAGAAAGAAGTTTCTAATTTACATTAGAGTTGAGCATTTGAGAATTGAAATGCATATGATCAAATAAAATAAGACTTGACACTAATTTCATGTCTTATATTTGATTAAGACATTGTGTAATAGAATGATTAAATTGTACAGTAAATATTCGTAGAATAGGTTTTTTATGATCAAAAGTTGATATTCATATTATACAGAAAGTCGTGAATTGCTAAGGGGTAAGGGGGCTAACCATTTTTATGGAATAAATAAGTATTTATTTATAAATAAATTAGAGCTTAATTTATTAATATCCATAATATTAAAATTGTTCTAATTTATTTATTCTATAATCGGGATAATATTCAATCTAAAGGGTTACACTACAAAAGAAAGATATTTATTTAAGAAGTAAGTGACATAATCGTAATAATAAATTAAGTATATTTAATTTATACTATGGTGATATAATAAATTAAATAACTTAATATTTATAATTTAGTTTTATAAAAATACTAATTATAAATTCATTAGAGGAGTCTTATTATTATTATTACTACTACTACTATTATTATTATTATTTAGTTCCTAAATAGTTTAAGAATTAATTAATAAGTAGTAGTAGTATTATTATAAATAATTAAGTTCTTAAATGGTTTAAAAATTATAATTATTATAATAATTAATTTAGTTCCTAATTAGATTGAAATTAAATTAAAACCCTAATCCTAAAGAGTTTAGGATAAATAAGTTTCTCTATATAAGGAGGAGTCTTATGATAGATTATGGTTACTCACTTTATTAGAGGATTGGAGAATACTTCTAATAATTATCTATATCTAGCAGTTAGAGAGAGAGAATTATGGCTAACCACTCATGTTTTGGAGAAACTAAAATTTAATTCTTAAATTCGTAAATCTCTTGGTGGATCACCTATAGAGGCAACACACTTGGGTAGCTAACGTTGATCATTTGATTCTAATCAGTTTATTTAATGAAGAATGCAAAGGATTAGAGGGGGGGGGGGGGGGGAACTCGTAACTATTGAAGAATTAGTTCTATAAAGGCATAACACTTTTTTCTTTTCTCAATTAATAATAGTCACATAAGAAAGATTTTGGTTTTTGGTTTGTAAATTTTTTTAAATATGATTTATTCCTTGCTTCCGTTGTGCTGTACAATTAGATTGTATGTATGCCATATTTTTAAAAACCAACAAAACCCACACATGAAGAAAGGTAAAATTGATCTTAAAGTTAGATGAACAGAGTTTAGTAAGTCTATAACTATAGATTTGTTATCGTGACTCACAACATAGGCTTGTACATTTATAGTAGTAGAAGCATGAGTTGTAAGCATAATAAGACACTAGATTACGACTGAGTACTAAATACTCATTACTTAGACTTGCTTAATCATCATTAAGTAGGAGGTGTAAAGAAAAAAAGATATCTGTAAAAATAAAAGATAGAGGAGTTTTGACCAACACTTAATGAAACCATAGTGTAAAAGTTGAGATACAATCATTACTGTAAAAAGAGAGTAGACACTTCTATATTTTTCACAAATTAAATATGTATCCCAAAATAAGAAAAGAGAAAGGGAGAACGATTTCAAGAAACAGAGGGCAGGAACATAGTGTTAAGAGAAGGTTTAGAGAAGAGTACCATGCCAGTTCCTTAGCTCACTTAAACTTATATATTTAAGAAAGTTCTTAAACATGTGTATATTCTTATGATGATACACAAACCTTATTACAAAAGTTTTTCCTTAATTAAGGCAAGTTTTCTAAGATTTATGTGAACCCATGATTTTGCGTAGAGAAAATTCTTCAATCTATATTTTGAATAAGTTTTGAATATCTAAAACTTATAAAGTTATTGAAAGTAAAAAGTATGTCATTTCTTTTGGCTAAACTTTAGTAATTCTTGAATTGTTGATTGTTTGTCATAATTAAATGTCTATAGACACCCAAAAATTTTGGGTTTGTTAACTAACCGTGATAGGAGAGCAAAAACGTCATTTCTCATCCCCAAAGCCAAGATAGCAAGCCCAAGTTGCAAGCCTCAGAACGAAGTATTCTAAAAGATCATGCCAATATACAAGCAAAGGACTATGCAGTACAAAGACAATGGACGAGCCGACATCTATAGGAATATGATTATCCATATTTTTCTCTATCTTCCTAGATACATAATTGGCCAAACTCAATGTCATTGCGTAGCCCTCATAAAAAGCTCACCGAAATCGTAAGGAACATCTCCCAACTATTCCCAGATTGAAAGTTACGAGCATTCCAACACGAAGCACAAAAAATTAACGTGGCAGCATGAAAATTAAGGCACGTGGGCCCCGCCCTAACCAGCCGCAGGTAGATCTGCAGCCAGCCTCAAAGACTAAATTGGCGAAATTGGCTCATTTTGAAAAGTTTAGCCATTTTAGAGAAAGAAGCTCTATATTTTTAAAGAGAGAATCCGAGCTTAGAGAGAGAGAGAGAGAGAGACATTTTAGAGAGAGAACGCGTGAGGGATATATAGATCTAATATATTCTTTCTAATCTTTAGTTCCAAAAGGGAGACTCATCCAAGATTTTAGCTCAAGGCGACCCATTTCATCAATCCCCAAGGTGAAAGATTCGATCATTTGTAATTTTTATATAAATCTAATGTAGATCTCTTGTATTTTATGAGTTTCTATATTTATAATGTGAAAAGATTTGATCTTTATATATTTTTGTATAAATCTAGTATAGATCTAGTCTATCTTATGAGTTATTATATTTAAAGATTCGATTTTTAAGTATTTTAATGTAGATTTAATATAGATCTCACATATTTTAAGTATTGTTTTAATTATTTTGGTTATTTTAACTAACTTTTAATTCGAAATTACTTGATAGCACTCCTAGATCTATATCTAAGGGTGGAAGGGTCTCACCTTTTGGTCAGCTAGGAATTCTAACAAATAGAATACTACTATTAGCCAATCTAGGATACATTTTCATTTATAGATCCCAATTACATCATCATAAGATCTATAAGATTCTAGATCGAAGGATCTTATTCCTAGATTCTAGATCCCTTTACTAGATCCCATCGATAAGTAATAGTCCCTCAAAATGTCGGATTCATTGTGCGATCAATGGATTAGGGTCTTTGGGAACCCTTTCTATAGATTTTACTTTCCTTTTATATATTTATATATGTTGATGATTGTGAGCCTAGGAATGGTATTAAAGCCTTAAAAATCCTATTTAATGGGTCTTAAAGTGACTCCTATGATGGACATATACGATTGTACTATTTTCATTTCGAATACTTGTATATGTAAATTTGGGCCTTAAAACGATATTGAGGGTTCATCCTTAGAGAATTGGGTTTAAGGTCACATGATAGTGGATATCATGATTTTTATTGGTGTTTGGAGCTATTTTGATAGTTCACATGCCCACGAATAGTTCCAACCCTTTTGCGTTGTTTGATTTTATCTTCCGACACATAAAAATGATTTTTCGAATATAAATCAATAAAGATCTTCTAAAATTGAATCAATTTAGGTTATAGATTCACTAGATTAGAATTCAAAGTTATGGAGAACTTTGATTTTGAGTTCAGGAAAGGTTCAAAAATAAATGATTTTTGAAATGTTGTTATCTAAAGCGTTTTATCGAAAAAAACAAAAAATAAAATAAATTATTTTAATAAAAACAATGATTTTTTATGACTGATTTTTATACCTATTTATTTAATACCTTTGAACTTAATTATATTATAAATTCTTTAGCAGTTTAGTTAGTTTATATGTTTTTCTGTTATTATTGTAAAATATGATGTAATATTAGTTTTATACGTATTATTTATATTTTAGGTAATTTATATTATTTTTATATATTTTATTTATTCTAATTTGATTTTTGTAGGAAAATATAGTTGGAAGGGCATTTTGATAAAATCTACACAGAGGCCACCGCCGTAGCGGTGCCCTGCTACCACCGCAGTGGTAGTGCAATACATAATCTAATAGCAGCTTTCACTGCTGCGACGCTCAATTCCACCGTCGTGGCACCAAAGCTTCTGCCCAAAAAATTATATAGGACCGCCACGGTGCTCCCCTGCCACCGCCGCGACAGTGGTATTATTCATGGTTGGTAGATTCAGCTTTTAAGTCCATTTTCAGCCCTAAAATAGATACCTTTCATTCCTTTTTTATTTGGGGCGAGAGAGAGAGAGAGAGAGAGAGAGAGAGACTAGGGCTTGAGAGAAGATGAGAGAAGGTGGTTTTCCACTATGGGAAACCACCATAACTTTAATTCTTGATCCAAATCTCTCAATTTTTGGAATAAATGGATGAAGAAGATGAAGAGCAACCAAGGAATCCTTTAATGAAGCCATGTATGGATATAGCTTGGGGGTTGAGCTTGGATGACATCAAGTGTATCTTCTAACTCTTTATTTATCATTGTATTTTGTTGTATGGTGATTCTTATGGATTATGTAATGAATATTGGCTATTCTTCTTACATTGGAATCTAAGTATGCTTTTGAATACAATTTGTTGTTGGAATTGATTTTCTCTATCTTGATTGGCACCATATGGATTGGTTTGTCATATTTGTGCTTAATATATCAATTAATTACAGGTGATTGATTTGAGAAAACCTATATGAAATTGTAAGATGGATTATAGGTTTGGTCCTAAATATGATAACATGTGTTGTGTAATTGTTCTTAGGGGCATATGCATGATTTGCTTGTAGGATAGACATATACCTATGTGTCGCGTGTAGCCAATGTGAGAATATGTGCTTAAAAACTATACTTGTGTTAGTTCTCATAGAAATATAGTGAATTATCTTGATTGGGTTGTTCTTGTCTAAATTCTATGGAATGAGATAGATTTGGTTGGGATATGCTTGTTTGGCTATCGAAAGATGCCCATAAGTACTATCGTATTCTCGGTTGACAATTCGTCGTGACTGTATAATTGAGAGAGAGTTAAGAAATAAAAATGGCATGTTGGGGAACATTGCAGACTTAGATTCACTTATCTTAGATTTCCCTTTCTTCCATTTAATCACCTGTTTGAACTAAGATTTACTCAATGCAATTGGTATTTGAAACTCGTTATAATTAATTCCTCGTGGGATTGACTTTTACTTTCACTTTATTACTTGTTGACCGTGTATGCTTGCACGTTATTCATTCAAACGAATTTGAGATCAGAATCTAACTAATAAATAAAATATAAATAAATAGTTTCGATTTTGACCAACAATTTTCAAGAATTATTCAAAGAAGTTGTATTAAGACGAATCTTTTTAAATCAAATGATTTCCAAAAAGACACTCAAAGGCATTTTATTAAAACTAATCCTTCCAAATCAAATGATTTATTAAATATCAAACAAAGGAGTTTTACTAAAACAAAGAATAAAATAATCTTTTTCTTGAAATCGAACCTATAGAAGAAGTTTAAAATTCTTTTAAAAGCAAAGCACATTTCACAACTTGATCGTAAGAGACGATCCCTAGGGTGTTTATGATTCTACATAGTTTTTTTGACGATTTAGGCATCCTCAAACGACACCATTCACGTAGGCATTCACATACACACACACACACACACACACACACACACACACACACACACACACACACACACACACACACACACACACACACACACATACACTCTCTATTTTAGGGAAAACATCAAGATGCATTAACCATGTTTTCACGGAAGTCAGGAGGTTCCTAACACCTTCCCATCGCTTAACTAAGCCCCTGAACTCAATGAATCTCGATTACAAACCAATTACTAGGAGTCACATATAGGCCATCTCGATTACGAAAAATGTTAAACTTCGAATGAGTTTTTATATCCATTTAAACTTATACCAACTGACGACTCTAGTCAATCGATCCATTATTACTGAAATCAATCTTTCAAAAATTGACGACAATTATTTCAGTCTTTTACAAAAATCGTCCTGCATTAATTAATGAAAAAAAAAAAAAGGGAGTAGATTTTAAAGGAAGAGGTTTTTTCCCCAGCGTCGACAATGTCCAATCCAAATTATTTTGGAATGAAATCTTAAAAGTAAGACTGAGAATGAACAATTATATTAAATAAGAGATATTGTTAAAACATAGTCGGTAAACTGACTTGACGCTTCGGCGTGAAGAAGATGTTATACATAACATGAAGTATGTTAGCTTGATTGTAAGACCCCGAATTTTAATGAATAGATTTAAAAAAAAAAATCATAATTTTATGCCTAACAGTAAGGTGTTGAATTAATAAAAATTAAAGTTAAGGATGGTATGTGCAAAAATTTTATGTCGGACAATATTCGATTAGTTGGAGAATATTTGTTTTGTCGAGGAATATTCGTACGATGTCGCCGAAATATTTTGCTATGGATGGACCCCACAATGAAATATTGCCAGATGTAGAAAACGATAGCAATAGCATTTCCAAATAAAAATGGTCAACGGTATTATCACTTTTAATTGTTAAAATATCCAGTGATAAAGGCATGGTAGCATATGGTATTTTCCAGCAGCAGACGGTATTACACAATGTTAAATTATTGAACTGATAAAGTTGCTATTGGACAGTATTTCATCAATAATTGTCATTAGATGGTATTTTACATTATTGAATCAATAATTGTTATTACAGAGCATTTTACATTATTGAATCAATAATTGTCATTACACAGTATTTTACATTATTAAATCGATAATTGTCATTACACAATATTTTACATTATTAATTGCACGGTGTTCCATATTATTGAATTAATAATTGACATAATGCAAAGCATCTTACATTATTGGGCCAACAATTGGTACAGTTAGACAAATTTATTATTTAAAAAACACTGTATGTTCAATAATTGGGATATTAAATGAATAAAATTATATGTAAGCGTGTAACACATGTAAATGCGTTACATGAGTAAATGTGTAACGCGTGTAAATGTGTAACACGTGTGGACGTGAAACGTGTGGTAGTCAACAAATGGTGCAGATTAAAATGTGAAACGTGTGTTGGTTGATGAATGGTTTAGATTAAAAAATGAGATCAAAATGTGTGTAGTAAAGTTGGTTAGGCTCTGGCTATAAATATGGGGCTTAGCATAAGGAGTTTCATACATTTCTCACTCAATCTTCTTTTCACTCTCTAAATATTTCTTAGTATAAGTCTCTCTGAGTATATTAAAATTATCTTAAGCGTTGAAGATCTGGAAGGGTACGAGTATTGTTCAAGTAAGTTTTTTTTTTGTTAAAAGTTATATAAACACTCACACACACATCAATTTACAACTCTTCCTGTAGAAGACTATTTTTTTAGAAGATTTATTTTGAAAAAGTTTCTTTGAAAGATTTTACTTTGAAAAATTATTTTCTTTAAAAATTATTTTGAAGTATATTTATACTATATAGTCACTTTGATAATTTTAACTTTGATAATTTTATAAACATAAAATTGGTATGTGTTACTTACTAATTAAATTATGAATATACATATAGGTTGATCAACCTCACAAAAATTATATTTAGTCACGAGATAAGGTAAGTGATATCATTTTCTTTTAAACTCTTAAACTTATTACAGTAATGGATCATTCTTTTCATCATCATAAACGGATATCAATTTCTTTCTTACTTGTAAGGGACATCATCTTTTTCATCTTCTATACTTAAACTTACTACGGTAAGTAAGTATCTCATTTGTAAAATGGTGAAAATTCTTGAATTAATAATTCAGTAATATTCTCTTAATACTTTGCACTTCATCTAATACCCTTTAACAAGAACATTCCTATTAAATTTTCATCATCATATTTGAACTGTGAACTTATCCACCTTGAACGTTGAACTGTGGACATTTATTTGAACTGTGAATATTTTGGACTAATTCTTTGTACTGTAAACCTTACCGTTAAACTTCTTCCCTGTGGATCTTAGACATTACTACTGGACTTGGATACCTTTTTCTCTACATCATGTTAACAATTTGGACATTATTTGAATCTGGACAAAGTAAAATTTGCTAACTCTTTATGTTATTTTTATCCTATTTCTTTTGTTCATTATTTATATCTTTATTGTTATTTCAATCATCAAGTATCAGGTTGTTCTGAATATCTATGGTCTGGGGCATAGATGATACGTTAAAAGCGATATAAGTTAAAGGTGATATAGGTTAAAGGAGATATATGATAAAGGCGATATAATTGTTGGGTGTCTTTGGTCGGATGACAAGGACACGTGATAAATGTTCTCTTTAGCAGGGGGCAAAGAATAACTGTTGTTTGGCATGATCATGGCTAGTGGTGTGTCAGATGATAAAAGTTGATGATGATTTTCTTAAAAAGAGACGCTAGTAGACATCATGATCTACTTGATTCTCTTAGTGGCGGTTGTTTCACTGCAATTGAACTTTGTTTAAGAATTTAACTGCTATTTTTGATTTAAATCTTACTGTTTATATTACTCGATTAACAACTCAATTACAGTTGTTGATTTAAAACTTGTTGTCTATTATATTCGATTAAGAACTCAACTATTGAAGGTTAAGAATAATTTATTTTTTATTATCTTAGTCATGATATTCCTTACTGGGCAATTTGAGCTCACTCTTTCCTTTTTGTTCAATTGTTTAGGAAATGAGAGCGTAGCTGAGACTAGCAAGGAGGAAAGGGGAATGGAGTAGCGGTCCAAGATAGTTGTTATAGTTGTCTTCACTGTATTATAGAATAGTAATAATTATGAAAACTTAGTTGTGTATTATTGGGTACTGTAATAATAATTTTAATAATAGTGTATTGTAATAATTTTATTGTAGTCTTTTGACGACTCAAATTGGGTGGTAAGGGCCCAATTTGGGGACGTCACATTGATCACCTAATATACCTGAAGAGTCTTTGGTCTGTCGACTACTAGGCATGTCTACAATCTGTGTGATTGTTAGACAAAGGAAAAGAGTCTACAGTCTATGTAATTGTTAGACATAGGAAAAAGACAGTTTGTGTGATTGTTAGGCAAAAAGAAGAGTTTGTAGTTTGTGTGACTGTCAAGCGAAAGATGTTCTCAATTTTGAGTTGTTGAACATAAAAAGAAGTTCTTGGGTCCCTATGACCACTCAATATTAATAATTAAAGTCATTATTTTTCTTTATTATCAAATTATTGAGAATTCTTTGAATGTTTTATTCAGGTATTCATGATGAACTGTTAATGATCAGTTTTTTTTATACTTGCTATGTAATGACCATGAATTTTAGAGCACATTGTAATTAGAATTAATAACTAGTTATCAATGAAATAAATTTACATAAAGTGTACTCTTGTGTGATTGAAGGTGTAGATATATATGTGTGTGTATAATTTTTGATTTATTAAATAGGATAAGTAAGAAAAAAATAAAGAATGAAAGAATTAATTAAACAAGCCCAAGTCATCGTGTGTGCTAGGGTTTGTAGTTAAACCAATTTATAGTAGTCTAAATATTTTTATATATGACAAGTTTAATTAGATTATTTAATTAAACCAAGTGTGTCATTTAATGTGTTGGTCTATAAGGATTTAAGGAAAGTCCAAGAAAATAATGTAACCTAGCCCAACACATAATTAAATGCTAGCCTTGCAAGTTGGTAATGTTAGTCCAAAATAATTGATGTTGGTAGCCCAAACAGAAATTAATTGTTGAGCCCAAACAAAGTAAATGAACAAGCCCAAAAGATTTAAAATAAGAGCCCAAAGTGAGCCCAATTGATATAAGTGTTGTGTGTGTGTGTGTGTGTGTGTGTGTGTGTATATATATATATATATATATATATTATCATTAAAGTAATAAAAGAAAATCAAAATATAGGGGGAAATGGGGGGGGGGGGGGGGTCCAAGGAGGGTGCAATGCTTAAGAACATAATTTACTCCAAGATAAAGGTCTCCCCAATGCAAGTTAGTCCTTAAAAAGTGGATATTATTTTTCCTAGGTTAATTGTCTTAATTAACTATGTGTTGGTGAATTCCCCAATGCAAGCTAGTCCTTAAAAAGTGGATATTGTTTTTCCTAGGTTTATTGTCCTAATTAACTATGTGTTGGTGAATTAGCAAGCTTAAGTATACTTTTCATTTCCATATAACTATAGTGCATCACCAAGCATATCAAGTTTGCTAGTCATTTTGTTGGTTCATAGAGTAAAGAACAGAGAGAATTCTAAAGTGAACTTGCAAAGAGAAAAGAAAGTAAGAACAATTGAGAGTTGGAAATCTAGCCTTTTGAAGGATTCATAGTGAATATCATTTAGCTTCACTACATACTTTGGAAGAAAAAGAAAGAGAGCATTAAAAACAAAAAAGTTTAAAAGTGTTCTATCTTTGATCTTTGTCTAGTTTCATAGTTAAAGTTATAGTTAAACTTTTCCATGGTTTGATGTGGGAGGAATTTATGTGTTGTGGAACTACGGTGAGTTCCGATGAAATAAAGATGGAGTTTTGATGGAGATATCGTGATCTATGTGTTCAAGTATGTTGTGTTGTATTTCTTTTGTCAAAATCTCTTTTGATGTTGTGGTATGTAAATTTGATGGTCAAAATATAGTTTTAATGGTTCAAAACCTACTTTTATACTCCATGATGGTATATCTATACTATTTAGGAAGATCTATGGTTTTATATGTTAGATATGTATATTAACATGCCTTGAATGCAAAAAGATTGAAGAAAAGTTCATGTGAACATGTTTTGTAAAAAAATCCTAACTAGATGTGAGGTTCAATGATTTGTGATAGAAGTTATTTAAGTTGTTTATGCGGTCTTTGTATCTTATATGTTAAATCTATAAATTTCGATCGCAACGCAACTTGAATCATTAAAAAAAAGTTAAAATGAGTGAATTGTGATTTTATACCAAAAGAGGTTGATTTTCAAAACCCTAGTTATTTTGATGAGGTTTGATTATGATTTTTATGTCAAAATTTATTTCAAAAAGTTGTTTGGTTTATGAGATGTTGAAGAACATCAAGTCACGAAGGTAACAAATCAAATTTGGTGTCATTTGGATGTGTATATTTCATTTTATGCAATTTTGAATCAAAGTAACAAAATTTAAAAAAATCTGAAAACCCTAAAAAATGTTTTTTGCAGGATCAGGGTCGGGACTCTCTTTTGTACTGAAAACAAGGGTTGAGGCCCTTATCCATTTTTAGTAAAATAACAGTTCAATAACCGAGTCAGGTAGGGTCGGGCCAAACTGGTCGAATCTAATTGGTTTAAGTCAAAATGGGTTAAAATGTTTAAAAATTAATATAATTAATTTGGGACCGAATTAAAGAAATTATTTATCATTTAAAGAATGATAAATAATAAATGCTGTAAATAGAATCCATTATGGTGATTAATTGTTATTTAATCAATATTAAATAAAAATAATAAAGTAATTATTTATTATTTGATGATATGAAATAATAAATAAAGCAAATAAATAAAATAAGTAATTAAAAATAAAATTAAAGTGTTTAAGTGTTTAAATATTAGAAAATAAATAAAATATTATTAAATAATTAATAATCTTATAAAAAATAAAATATTATTAAATAATTAATAATAGTAAAAGGTGAATAAAATGTTTATTACTTAATTAATAATGATATTATCAAATGGCAATAATATTATTAGGTATTTGATATTTAAGAGATAATTATTTGTGTAATTAAAATATTATCAAACGATGATAATATTTGTGTCGCCCCCAAATCGGGCTCACCACCTAAATTTGAGTCGTCAAAAGACTATCACAAAATTATTATAGTACACTGTACAGTACCCAATAATACACAACTAAGTCCTCACAATTATTATAATTCTATAATACAGTGAAGACTACAATAGCAACTATCTCGGACCGCTACTCCATTCCCCTTTCCTCCCCGCTAGTCCCAGTTACGCTCTCATTTCCTGAACAATTGAACAAAAAGGTAAGGGTGAGTTCAAATAGCTCAGTAAGCAATATCATGACTAAGATAATGAAAAATGAATTATTCTTAGCCTTAAACAATTGAGTTTTTAATCGAATATAATAGACAACAAGTGTTAAATCAACAGCTGCAATTGAGTTGTTAATAGAGTAATATAAACAGCAAGATTTAAATCAACAACAACAGTTAAGTTCTTAAACAAAGTTCAACTGCAGTAAAATAACCACCACTAAAAGAATCAAGTATATCATGATGTCTACTAGTGTCTCTTTTTAAAAAAATCATCATTAACTTGTATCATCTGAAACACCACTGGCCATGATCATACCAAACAACAGTTCTTCTTTGCCTTTGGCCAAAGAGAACATTCATCACATGTCCTTGTCATCCGACCAAAGATACCTAACAATTATATCGCCTTTATCCTAAATCGCCTTTAACCTATATCGCATTTAACTTATCATTTGTGTCCCAGGCCACAGATATTCAGAATAACCTGATACTTGGTGATTGAAATAACAACAAAGATATAAATAATGAACAAAAAAAAAGGATAAACAATAACATTAAGAGTGAGCAAATTTTACTTTGTCCAAATTCAAATAATGTCGAAATTATCAACGTGATGTAGAGAAAAAAAAGTGTCCAAGTCCAATAGTAATGTTCAAGATCCACAAGGCAGAAGTTCAACAATAAGGTTTACGGTATAAGGAATTAGTCCAAAATGTTCACAGTTCAAATAAATATCCACAGTTCAAAAGTTCAAGGTCCATAAGTTCACCGTTCAAATATGACGATGAAAATTTAATAGGAATGTTCCTGTCAAAGGGTATTAGATAAAGTGCAAACTATTAAGGGAATATTAATAAATTATAAATTCAAGAATTTTCATCGTTTAATAATATTAGATGCACAAATGAGATACTTCCTTACCGTAATAAGTTTAGGTGATAGAAGATGAAAAAGATGGTATCCCTTACAAGTACAAAAGAAAATGATATCCCTTTATGATGATGAAAAGAATGATACCCCTTTACCGTAATAAGTTTAAGAGTTTGAAAGAAAATGATATCCCTTACCGTAACAAGTTTAAGAGTTTGAAAGAAAATAATATCCCTTACTGTAATAAGTTTAAGAGTTTGAAAGAAAATGATATGCCTTACCGTAATAAGTTTAAGAGTTTGAAAGAAAATGATATCTTTTACCTTATCTCGTGATTAAATATAGTTTTTATAAGATTGATCAACTTGAACTATACTCGTACCCTACCAGATATTCAACGCTTAAGATAATTTTAATACATTCAGAGAGACATTTATACTAAGAAATATCTAGAGAGTGGAAAGATGATTGAGTGAAGAATGTATGAAACTCCTTATGCTAAGCCCTTTATTTATAGCCAGAGCCTAACCAACTTTTCCACACACACATTACACATTTTAATCTCATCTTTTAATCTGAACTATTCATCAACCAACACATGTTTCACACTTTAATCTGCATCGTTCGTTGACTAACACGCGCTTTCCGTCTACATGCGTTACACATTTACATGTGTTACATACTTACACATGTTACACACTTACACATGTTATGCACGTACACGCGTTACACTTTTTCATATTATTTTATTGATTTAATATCTCAATTATTAAACATACAATATTTTTCAAATAATAAATTTGTCTAACTATTTAATACACGTGACTACTACTATAACAATTATTGGCCCACTAATGCTAGATGATGTGCATTATGACAATTATTGATTCAATAATATGGACCACTGTGCAATTAATAATGTAAATTACTGTGTAATAATAATTAGTGATTTAATAATGTAAAATGTTGTGTAATGACAATTTTTGATGAAATATTGTGCAATAACCACTTTATCGGTTCAATAATTTAAACATTGTGTAATACCGCGTGCTGCTATGCAATACCATGTGCTACTATAAAATATTGTGTGCTACAGTAAAATATCATATGTTACCACACTTTTATCACTAGATATTTGAACAGTTAAAAGTGATAATACCGTTGACCATTTTTATTTAGAAAGGCTAATGCTGTCATTTTTTACATTCGATAATATTTTGTTATGGGGTCCACCCATAACTGAATATTTTGGCACTGTCGTACGAATTATCTCTGACAGAACGAATATTCCTTGACAGAACGAATATTCCTATACAGAACGAATATTCTCCGACCAATTGAATATTATCCGACATAAAATTTTTGCATATAACATCCTTAACTTTAATTTTTATTAATTTAACACCTTACTGTTAAGCATAAAATTATGAGAAAATTTTTAAATGTATTTATTAAAATTCGGGTTCTTACATCCTCCCATCTTAATGAAATTTCATCCTCGAGATTTACGTACCTGGCATTTCGAAAAGATCAGGATACTTAGCTCTTATTTCAGATTCTAACTCCCAGATCATTTTCTCAGTATCTTGGTTTTTCCATAAAATCTTGAGTTGAGATATAATCTTTGAGCGTATGATCTATTCTTTTCTATCCAAGATCTTGACAGGTACCTCTTCATACGCTAAATCTTTTGCTATCTCATCTGGCTAGAACTCAATAATGTGATTTGGGTCTTTAACATATTTACGTAACATAGATATATGAAAAATGTTATGAATGAGGGACATATTTGGTGGTAGAGCTAATATGTAGGCCACAGTTCCTATTCAGTTAAGGATTTCAAATGGGTTAATAAATCGAGGATTGAGCTTTCCTCTCTTTCCAAACTTTGTAATTCCTTTCCATGGGAAAACATGTAAGAATACATGATCTCCAATGTTGAAACTTTCGTCCTTTCGATGAAGACTAGCATAACTCTTTTGTCATTCTTGTGCAGCTTGTATTCGTCGTCTGATCATTTGGATCTTTTCTGTTATCATGAGCACTAGCTTAGGTCCTAACAATTTTTCTTCTCTCACCTCATTCCAACATACTGGAGAGCGACACTTTTGTCCATACAAAACCTCAAATAGAGCCATTCCTATACTTGCTTGATAACTGTTGTTATAGGAGAATTCAACCAATAGTAAATACTTGTCCCAACTTCCTTTGAAGTCTAGCACACAAAGCCTCAATAAATCTTCAAGAGTCTGAATTGTCCTATCCGATTACTCATCTGTTTGGGGATGATAAGCAGGACTATATCGTAGTTCGGTGCCCATAGCTTTTTATAAACTGATCCAAAATCGTTAAGTGAATCTAGGGTCCCGATCAGAAACTATGGATACTGGCACGCCATGCATTCTCACAATCTCACTTATGTAGATATTAGCTAGACGCTCAAGTGAATAGTTTTCTCGTATATGCAAGAAATGAGCGGACTTAGTCAATCTATCTACAATGACCCAAATCGCATCCAAGCCTTGAGAAACTTTGGGAAGACCCGTAACAAAATTCATATTGATGTCTTCCCCCTTCCATTTGGGAACCTCGAGTGGTTGAAATGGACCCTTAGGTACTTGATGCTCTGCCTTGACACATTGACCCTGTAACGCACCGAGATCCCACATTCCCTTAATTAAGTCCAATTATGTCTGGATAAAACAATCATTAACTTTAAACCATAATAACTAGAATCTGGTACGTTAAAACTTAACCTTTAATCTTTGAAACTATTCAGTTGACCATAATACGATCCATATTTTTTTTATATTCTTTTACTCCTTACCTTTCTCAGGATCGCAACACTCACTTAACATTCATTAGCACTTAGATCAAACATTTATAAATTGTGATATAGTCTATTACTGTTTCACAATCATATATATATATATATATATATATATATATATATATATATATATATATATATATATATATTATGATTTTTGTCTTAACTTAATCTGTGAGTACCAATCACCATGCATAAATATCCATACATAATTTTGTTTGCTGTTACTTGTTCCATATTTGATCCTGTTCACATTTCTCTGTACTATACATAATCTTGTTTGCTTATAATTGATCCATACATACGAGTTTATTACATATAAAACTCGACCACTTTTACCTTATCCTTTTAAAACCTTTCCCTAAATAACACATAAATACATAAATTTATCATTATGGATTTATAAACCATACATTCCTTAAAACCATTATGCGTTTACATTTATCTGGCATATTTGCAAATTACACAAATACATATATCAAATTTTCTCATGCTGATCCATCTATTCACATTCTTTACCTTAGCTGCACTGGAACCTCCAGCCTTCTCACACCTTACCTGAAATGTTAGTTTATAGCAACAGTGAGTATAAAGCTCAGCAAGTCATTTAGATAACACATTACATGCTCGCAGTATATAATATGTGTCATGCCTTCCTTTACTTTTCTATGTTATGCATAATATCACAGAATTCACTTAACAGTTAGAACATGTAGTGGCACGGAGTGCAAATATCAACTATCACATAGTTCACGTAGAATATTTAGTACAATCAAGTCTGAAAAACTTGCCTGTC
This sequence comes from Hedera helix, assembly GCA_947179155.2. Taxonomy (NCBI): domain Eukaryota; kingdom Viridiplantae; phylum Streptophyta; class Magnoliopsida; order Apiales; family Araliaceae; genus Hedera; species Hedera helix. The sequence goes on along the minus strand of OX359266.1, from coordinate 18,132,959 downwards.
TGCATTTATTTTACTTAACCTTTACCGCCTCGCTTGACCTTTCTATCCTTTCTTGCCTCAGGTTACTAGTTCGAACCTTATCTGTTAATATTGCATCTATATATCAGTATAGGATCATAAAACTCAATATAACTTGTCAAACTTATTACATATTTATACAACCATTCTTCTCTAATCATTTCATATTTGATGTATTACACCTTATATAGGTTAATAATACATCATAGCTTGCTCCCAACCTTTTACCCAACCCATAACATGGTTTGACTTAGCATTAGGCATGTTATACTATGTCATTCATCATTTCATTATACTTTAACACCCTTTAATTTGACCATTATTATCAATTCTAAGGTTTATATAATTTGTTTCTATCATCCCATATCAAAATATGGCTTTTTAGAAGCTTAATTTTTTTTCAAATGCAAATACATTGCACCTTGGCGTCTTCAAAGCTCGCTGACCGCAAAGTGTTCTCGGCCATGAATAGTACACTTGGCTCCCAGCACAATGTTTAGTACAAAACATTGCGCCTAGGCGCAATGTTCAGAAACAGAATTTTTGATTTTTGCACTACATTTGCTGATTTTTAACTCCTTCATCTTACATCCAAATTAGCTCAAATTTGGACCACAACTAGACCTCAGTACCTAATATTTTATAAAAATATTACTTGCCTTATTTGGCTTCTTAAAATTAGTGATACACTATTCCATAGGAGGGCTATTTCTAGACTTAGAATTTTTTTTAACTTCAGAACTCAAAATTTTCCAACTTTGTGATTTTTGGTCATTTGCTTCAAAACTCTATTATAACACTTGACAAAGTTCACATAGGTCATTTATGACATGTATAGGCCTTTCAAACCATTAAATTATACCTGAGGCGGGTTTTGTCCATAAAAGTCCGTTTAGGGTCGAAACGATCGGTTTCGATCGTTTGAAACTCATTTTCATTCTAATTCTCATCCGTTGATTCTCAAATCAACCTAAATACGTGTAATAACATAAAACTAGGCCATTTAAATTTATTTCACCTTTAATTTCACAAAATGGCCAAAAATCACCTTTTAGTTGCATTTTCATCAAATTTCACGAACTTTTCATTTCCAAAACTTATGTTATTCTTGGCCCCTTTTGCAAAACTTGATTCCAACATGTCATTTAACACTTATAGCACATATTTAACTTGTACGGGCCTTCAAAATGTTTAAAACTTTTCAAATGAATTCATTTTTCCAAATAACTCTTTTTAGGTGTCGGCGAACGTTTTAAAACGTTTAAAATCCTCAATTATCGTCATAATCGCCAAACGACTTCCAAATCATTTCAAACACATGTATTAACATCAAACTTAGCTTTTTTGCCTCATCTGATTACCAATTACACAAAATGGCCAAAATTCACATATTAGTGGCATTTTTGCCAACTTAACAAATTCCAATCTTAAACTCAACTTGACATTTTGAACTTCATACACCACATAGGCTACCATATACACCTTTAACAACTTTGTAAGTCCATATTACTTTTATATGCACATTCTAATGCATTTTACAGATTATAATTTGGTTTATTTATAAATTATAGCCTAATATTGTAACTTTTCCACACCATATCATGTTTTTTAAATCATCAAAGCACCTTGTATGCTATCTAACAAAATAAATGGCATAACACCAACATATTCAATTCTTCAAACTAGGTTTTCATCAAAACCATCAACTTATTACACATAATCATTTATAAATCATGATTTCTATACATGATCATAAGTATGCTTGCACATAAAACCTATATCCTTAACTTCAACCCTTAGGGTTTCTTCATAAACAACATATATAGCACATATTACACATATCCTTTTCGTCCAACCATGAATTTTTACATGGCTACCTCTTATTTTTGCATTAAAACACTTAAACATCAAATCTCAAGGCTTGAACATGATTATACCTCATTGAATGGCCAACTTCCTTACACAGAAAGCTTTGTCTTGACAAGCTCTTCCTCTTTTCTTCTTGCTCCTAGATCATTTAAACAACCTAGCTCCATGATTTCCAAGTTTTTTCCTTAGCTCCTATGGCTTTTCTCCCTTTCTCTCTCTTGCTAGCTCACTTTACTAGTGACTTCGAAGGAAATGAAAAAAATGGCTAAGTTTGCTCATACTTACCAATATATACATACATATATTATATCCACATTACCAATAACTAACCATCCTTGGTTAGTTTTAACTCATGCATGGTTAAGGGGTATTTTTGTCATTTCTTATAGTTAGCTAAGGATATAATGACCATTAAACCATTTAGGACATATATGTCATTAATCAAATTATCAAAGGCACTTTAGACTTTAACTATAAAATCTAGAGATTTATAATTCTCAATAAATCATAACTTATTCATTTTCAATCCATTTCAATTCCATTGTACTCCTAACTTGTTTCATCATGCTTGAATTTCATTCCATCATTAAATACCTCATAATTGGCTTGTCCCATAACACTTGTCACATTTCTAAATACTAATTTCATCAATAAATTATAATCATTTATAATAAATGAAATTTACACATCATTTCATAATTAATTCTCTATTAACTTTCTTGATTCCATAATTCACAAATTTCGATTCCCGATATCTCAAATAGTAGGATTACTCGCTTTTTCCATAAACCGCTTTCTCGATAAGTGAACCTCGATCGAATTACCAAAATTTATCATCCTTTATCATTTAAACTTATAATACCTTCTTTACTACTTTACGTTCCTTTACTTGTTTACTTTACATATAATATCAATTCTCAACATATATCAAATATGCGTTCCTTCTACTCATCCTCGAGAGTATTACATTCCATATTCACACGTCATATCATGGTTATCTTATTTCAATCATTCAAGACCAATTTCTTAATAACTTCAAATATTCACAATCATTGTCCTTATTATTCATTTAATCCTTAACAGACCAATTAAGTCATACGGTTCCTTCTTCACTGCACGTACATACTTACCTTAACTTATCATCCTCATAACCTTGCCTCTCTAGGTCTATTCATTAAGCTCCTTATTAACTTTCATAACTAAAACATCAACTTAATTATGCTTTTCTCATTTCATTTTTCTCTTCTTTCTATATTCAATCACATATACATATAGACATATTCAATCCATTACCTGTTGTCACACAACAATGTCCTACACTGATTTCTTTCAAATTACTCTATTGTGGGCATTACAGCAGTCATACATCTTAAATCTGTTACCTCACTATTCAATTATCATAGGTCATCTGTAACACATTGGTTAAATAATAAATAAATTTAATCACATAATAACACTTTGATCACATAACAAATCATATTTAATTACACCTTGATACATTCTGTCATTCAACACTAGGTTTTAGCTGCTAACCTTTACTTAATTGGAAATCATGTTAAAAATATGGGATGTCACAGACACGTCAAACACCTCGAGACAAACTCAGCAATCTCCTTCTTTATATTACTCCACCAAAATGTATGTCGAATGTCACGATACATTTTGGTACTTCCAAGATGAATTGCAAACGGTGTATTGTGTGCTTCCATCATGATTTTATACTTCAATTCAGGGTCGTTAGGAATACAGAGTCGAGAGTTGACTCGAAGTATCCCTTTATCATCAATTCTTGCTTCTGGAATAGCACATTCTCGTACTTTTCTCATCATCTTCATCTATTTTTGATCAGTAGCTTGAGCAACTTTGACTTTATCGATTAAAGCTGGTTATACTTGTATGTACGCGACCCTCAGCTAGGTCCCTAGTGACTTTAGCTTTATATCCATCTTTTGTAAATCGTACAAAATGCGCCTTTGTGTTGTTAGTATTGCATTCGTACTCGCATATGATCTTCTACTTAATGCATTAGCTACCACATTCGCCTTTCCATGGTGGTACTGGATACTGTGGTCATAATCCTTTAAAAGCTCAAGCCAACGTCGATGTTGCATGTTGAGTTCCTTTTGGTGAAGAAATACTTGAGACTTTTATGATCTGTAAAGATCTCTACCTTTTCCCGTACAAGTAGTGTCTTCAGATCTTCAATGCAAAAATAACTGTTGCTAAGTCTAGATCATGACTAAGGTAATTTTCTCATAATCTCTGAGTTATCGAAAGGCGTAAGCTATAACTTTTTCGTGCTGCATAAGAACGCATCCTAGACCACTACCTGAAGCATCGCTGTAGATAATAAATCCTCCTGATCCTGATGATATAGTCAGAACAGGGGCTACAATGAGTTTTCTCTTGAGTTCTTAAAAGCTTTTCTTGCATTCCTTACTCCATTATAATTTTGTGTTTTTTCGAGTCAGTTGAGTTAGTGGAGTGGCAATTCAAAAAAAACCTTATACAAATCCTCGATAATAACCAGCTAGCCCTAGAAAACTTCATACTTTGATTACTGTCTTTGGTTGTTCCCAGTTTAAAATTGCTTCAATTTTCATGGATCAACCGATATTCGTTGTTTAGAAATCAATGCCCAAGGAATGTTACTTCCTCAAACCAGAACTCGCATTTTTCAGCTTAGCATATAACTTATTCACAAGTGACGTTCATGATCCTGATGACTCTTGGAGTTTATGAGGATGTCATCAATAAAGACAACCACAAAATGATCCAAATATTCTTTAAATATTTAGTTCATCATGTCCATGAAGGCTATAGGAGCATTAATTAGTCTAAAAGGCATGACTAAGAACTTGTAATGCCCATAACAAGTTCAGAAGACCGTCTTTGGAACGCCATCAGCTTTAACCTTCAATTGATGATAACCAGATCAGAGATCGATCTTTGAAAAATACTGAGCACCTTGTAATTGATCAAACAAGTCAACAATTCGAGGTAACAAATACCTATTCTTGATGGTGACATGATTTAACTCTCAATAGTCAATGCACAATCTCATACTCTCATCCTTCTTCTTTATAAATAGTATAAGGGCACCCCAAGGTGATGTACTTGGTCATGTGAAATTGGTATCTAGGAGCTCTTGAAGTTGGACTTTTAACTCTTGAAGTTCTATGGGAGCCATTCGGTATGGGGCTTTAGAAATAGGTTTAGTACCGGGTTCAAGGTCAATACATAATTCAATTTCGCGGTCTGGGGGTAGGCCATGAAGTTCTTCGGGAAATACATCAGGGAATTCATTAACAATAGGAATATTATTCAAGTTTATTGAGTTTTTATTTAAATCAGTGATATGAGCTACGAAGGCTTGACATCCGTTTTTTAATAAACGAATGGCTTTATGGCTAGAAATAACGGTTACAACTTTTAAAGGTTTGGTTGCTTGAATTTGCATCATAGGTTGCTCAGGAATATGAAAGCTAATGTGCTTATGGAAGTAATTAATTTTAGCATGATGGGTAGTCAACCAATCAATTCCTAAAATCACATCAAATTCGTGTTTTTCCAAATAGATAAGGTCAATGAGTAGGGTAAGGTTATTGATTTAAGCCAAGCAAGATTTATAAACAGTAGATGTAATGGCTATTTCCCCTAATGGAGTTTCAACACATAAGTCAAAGTCTAAATTTTCAAGAATCAAATTTAAACGTTGAGCACATGCAGGTGAGATAAAAGAGTGAGTAGAACCAGTAACTAATAGGGCATAGACTTCACAAGATTTTATGAATAGCTTACCAGTTATCACCTCGTTCAGATTTTGTGCCTTCTGAGACGTTATAACAAAAGATCTCCCTTGGATTACAGATTTTCCCTTGTCCATGCTAGCCTTTGGAGTCATCATCGATGCTGGACTTGATTTTGTTATAGTACAAAATCAAGCAATATGAAATTCTTTCCCATAATTATAACAAGACTTGGATTGTTGACTACAGTTTGGGCTGATGTGACCCTCCTGTCCACACCTGTAGCATTTTACGAGTGGTCAATCTCCTCCCCTTGAAACTATTATCGGTGATGATGTTGGTGCTAGTGCCTTTCCGTGATCATTGTGGGATCTCTTTCTCTTGAAATTATTCCCACTTGTTTCTCCCATTCTGTTATCTGGACCGAAATTACCACTAAAATGGTTACTATTTTCGAAATGGTGATTGCTGCCTCTACGGTTCTCGTTCCGATAATTGTTTTCATTATTTATTGCTCTTGGTTGGTCATTAGCTCTTGGTTGCAATATTTCATCTTCTTATTCGACCCTTTGGGCCATATCCATTACATCTGAATATAGACAAATTTTGTGAGAGATGAGGTGTCAGCAAATTTTAGGTCTCAAGCCTCATAAAAACATGGGAGCCATTTGGGCTTCATCGTCCACCAAAGAAGGCACAAATCGAGATAACTCCGCAAACTTGGCTTTGTATTGAGAAACAGTCATGTTCCCTTATTCTAGTTTAATAAATTCCACCTCTTTCATATGGCGAACATTTTCTAAAAAATTCTTCTCATTAAACAAATGTTGAAACTCTGTCTAGGACATCTCAAGTGCTAAATGATGGGTATGTTTTATATATTCTCACCCATGGTTTGCTTCTCCTCTTAGAATGAAGGTAGCAAATGGGACCTTCTGATCATCAGTACAATGGAAAACATCAAATATCTTTGTCATCTGCTTCAGTCATACCTCTACCTTAAGTGGGTCTGGCTTCTAGAAAAATTCGGGTGGTCCTAACTCCTTAAACTACTTCACAGTGACCATCCTCGAATCACCAGCATTTCCACAGGTGGGAGTTCCCCTCGCTTGATTTTGCATTAATTGCATAAAGTTTCTAAAGAAACCATTATAATTCACATGGCCACTTGCGTTATTTCCTGAAGCTGCAAGAAGATTATTTGTAGCCTCCTAGTTTTCTGCAGCATAATTCATCCCTTGTTTTTCAGATGCCATTTTGAAATATGGTCACAAAACAAAGGTTAGTTTAAACAAACTGACTTGTCATTTTTTGTCGTTTCATTCAAGCCAACTAGCTAAATTTAACTTAGGTAGGACACACTAGCAAAAGATTCTAATCGTCTCTCCCCTTCTAGTTCTAATCCCAGATCTTCATGCGAGATCATATCCCTAAGCTTTTACTACCAACTGTAACACCCCTAAATCGGGCTCACATCACCCAATTTGACTCGTTAAAAGACTATAACAAAATTATTACAATACACTGTACAATACCCAATAATACACAACCAAGTCTTCACGATTATTATAATTCTATAATACAGTGAAGACCACTATAGTAACTATCTTGGGCCGCTACTCCATTCCCCTTTCCTCCCCACTAGTCCCGGCTACACTCTCATTTCCTAAACAATTGAACAAAAAGAAAAGAATGAGCTCAAATAGCCCAGTAAGGAATATCATGAATAAGATAATGAAAAATGAATTATTCTTAACCTTCAACAGTTGAGTTCTTAATCGAATATAATAGACAACAAGTATTAAATCAACAGCTGCAGTTGAGTTGTTAATAAAGTAATATAAACAGCAAGATTTAAATAAACAACATCAGTTAAGTTATTAAAAAAAGTTCAACTGTGGTGAAATAAGCACCACTAAGAGAATCAAGTAGATCATGATATCTACTAGCGTCTCTTTTTAAGAAAATCATCATCATCTTGTATCATCTAAAACACCACTAGCCATGATCATGACAAACAACGTTCTTCTTTACCCCCGACCAAAGAGAACATTCATCATGTGTCCTTGTTATCTGACCAAAGACACCCAACAATTATATCGTCTTTATCCAATATCACCTTTAACTTATCATCTGTGCCCCAGACCATAGATATTCAAAATAACCTGATACTTGATGATTGAAATAACAACAGAGATATAAATAATGAACAGAAGAAACATGACAAACAATAACATTAAGAGTTAGCAAATTTTACTTTGTGTAGATTCAAATAATGTCCTAATTGTCAACATGATGTAGCGAAAAAAAAGTGTCCAAGTCCAGTAGTAATGTTCAAAATCCACAGAAAAGAAGTTCAACGGTAAGGTTTACGGTACAAAAAAATTAATCCAAATATTCACAGTTCAAATAAATGTCCACAGTTTAAAAGTTCAAGGTCCATAAGTTCACAGTTCAAATATGTCGATGTAAATTTAATAGGAATGTTCCTATCAAAGGGTATTAGATGAAGTGCAAACTATTAAGGGAATATTAATGAATTATTAATTCAAGAATTTTCATCGTTTAATAATATTAGAAGTACAAATGAGATACTTCCTTACCGTAGTAAGTTTAAGTGATAGAAGATGAAAAAGATGGTATCTCTTACAAGTAAGAAAGAAAATGATATCCTTTTGTGATGATGAAAAGAATGATACCCCTTACAATAATAAGTTTAAGAGTTTGAAAGAAAATGATATCCCTTACCGTAATAAGTTTAAGAATTTGAAAGAAAATGACATCATTTACCGTAATAAGTTTAAGAATTTGAAAGAAAATGATATTTCTTACCTTATCCCGTGACTAAATACAGCTTTTATGAGATTGATTAACTTGAACAATACTCGTACCCTTCTAGATCTTCAATGCTTAAGATAATTTTAATACATTCAGAGAGACTTATACTAAGAAATATCTAGAGAGTGAAAAGAAGATTGAGTGAGAAATGTATAAAACTCCTTATGCTAAGCCCTCTATTTATGGTCATACAATAACCAACTTTTTCACACACACATTACACATTTTAATTTCATCTTTTAATCTGAACCATTCATCAACCAACACACGTTTCACACTTTAATCAGCACCGTTCGTTAACTAACACGCGTTTCACGCCTACACGCGTTACACATTTACACGTATTACACATTTACACGTATTACACATTTATATGTGTTACACACTTACACGTGTTACACATTTACATGTGTTACACACTTATACGCGTTACACATTTTCATATTATTTTGTTGATTTAATATTCCAATTATTAAACATACAGTATTTTTCAAATAATAAATCTGTCTAATTGTTTAATACCTGTGACTACTACTATAATAATTATTGGCCCAATAATGCCAGATGTTGTGCATTATGACAATTATTGATTCAATAATATGGAACACTCTGCAATTAATAATTTAAAATATTGTGTAACAACAATTATTGATTCAATAATGTAAAATGTTGTGCAATGACAATTAATGATGAAATATTGTGCAATAGCCACTTTATCAGTTCAATAATTTAAACATTATGTAATACTGCGTGCCGCTATAAAATACCATGTGCTATTATAAAATATCGTATGCTACAGTAAAATACTATATGTTACCATACTTTTATCACTGGGTATTTTAACAATTAAAAGTAATAATACCGTTGACCATTTTTATTTAAAAATGTTACTTCTGTCATTTTTTACATCCGACAATATTTCGTTGTGGGATCCACCCGTAACAGAATATTTTGGCGCCGTCGTACGAATATTCCCCGACAGAACGAATATTCCTCGACAGAACGAATATTCCCCAACCAATCAAATATTGTCCGACATAATTTTTCTGCACATAACATCCTTAACTTTAATTTTTATTAATTTAACATCTTACTGTTAAGCATAAAATTATGAGAAATTTTTTTAATCTATTTATTAAAATTCGGGGTCTTACAATATTACTATGTGATCAATGTATAATTATATGATATACTAATTGGACGATCCACATTATTAATGTTAGGTCTGTTCAAGTGAAGTAGATTAAATTGAGTAAGCAGTAGTCAATAATTGAGGCAAGTTTTCTATACCCGGACTTGTATTTATTTTACAAGATCCCTAAGTGATTTAATTATTAAAAATTAACCCACATTGATATTATTATTAATATTCGCACTTGTGTGCAATTGAAGACCGTTTCATTATTGAAATGTGAAACATTTAGGTTAAGTCATACATGAACTGTCTAATAAATATTCTATGCTAATTGTTTCGGGTAGACACTGCATGTATAAATTTATTAACTTAAATATTTTTAAAAACTTATCAAAACCATTGTTTGGTGTGGATTCTTATAGTATGTCTGAGAAATGACAACCCTTAACAAGGGAATTATTATCGAAAAACCGAACATGTACAAGATGTTTGAATGTTATACATATAAATAGGGTGCAAAAGGTTGATCCCCTTTAATACCAAAATAATAAAAGGGTCAGAAACATGTCTGATTTACTTTAGTATTAGTTCATGGTCCTTAGTGGCCACTTAGCAGTAAAGACTCAATCATTTCTTTTAAATAAAACTTGATTCTCATTCTTTCACAATTATTTATATATTATTGAAACCTTGGAAACTATTTCTATTCAATCATGATATATCATTTTGTAATTGTTGTTTCTTAAACTTGTTGAGCAAGCTAGTTATTCACCCTTGCTATATCATGAACTATTTTCAGCTAAGTCCGAGTGCTCCAAGAAAAACAAGAGTAAATGAAAGGCTAAAGATTAGAATTGCATGTTATGTAATATGTTTTATTATTGTAAATCTTTTGAGAACCCTTAAGATATGTATTGATTATATTAAGGTTGGAAGACCATTGGTTTATGTATTTATCTTTGTAAGAAACAGTTATGTATTTATTCTGCTAGATGAATGAAGATTATGTATTTTGATGTCATTTATGTATTACATTATGAGCATCAATCCCGAAATTATGGAACCCAGATTTGGGGACGTCATATGCTGAATATATTTGATGCTCATTCTTGCATACATTAAATTGTTACAGATAGGTTCGTTGGGATTGAAGGGTCTGAATTGAAAGATAAGGGAAAGGAAGTACATAAAGAAGAAAATTAATAGAATTAACATATTATTGTACTAATTATGTAAAACTTTTGAAGTAAAGTTGTAATAAAATAGTAAAGTCTACGATTTTGGATGTGTAATATATTTTGAAAGAAATATCTAAATCAATTTTAAATGATAATTTTTTGTTGAATGACATGAAAGAAGTTATAATGTGAGCACCAGATTTGCGGTATTATGTACACATATTTTAGGGCATCATAAAATTTAATATATATATATATAGTAAAACAGAACGGCTCAAATCTCGAAATTTTAACATCCAATGGCCTCAAATTAATTTAGGCTTCAACATCCAACAGTCTAAAATCATTGAAGGCTTCAACATCCAACGGTCACTAATCTATCACTCATTTTCTCCCCAAATTCAACATCTTTTTTTCAAAAATCTATCAACTCACATTTTCCTCCTAAATCAAATTGATACGGTTAAATTATACGATATTTTTATTCCATAATACTTAGTTTTTTATATTTATTGCGTGCTTAAATGTTTAATTATTTAGCTTATTTTGGTTTTAATAGGTTTTATAGGATTTTAGTTAATTTGTGTTAATTTAGGTAATTTTATAGTATTTTTATATTTATTTTTATTTGTGTGTTTTTAGTATTTTAGGAATTTTATTTATTATTATGTGTTTTAAGGATTTTTAGTATTTTTATATTATTTTTATTTATTTTTAATTATTTTATATTTTATTTTGTAGGAAAAATAAGCTGGGGGCAAATCTGTAAATTCTGCAAAGAGCTAATGGCATAATGGTAATTTTCGACTGCAGACCGCGCAATGCGCGCGTATAGGCAAATCAGTACCGCGGAATTGAAACGACGCCGTTTAGGCCATCAGTTAAAAGCGTCCGCGCAATGCGCGCGAAGAAGCGGACAAAGCAGGCGCGCGAAAACAGAAATGACGTCCTTTGGAGCAGCAGATAGGAAACCGCGCAATGTGCCGAGGAACGCTGACGTCACTAGACGCAGGAAGCGCGTTGACTGGGTCAACTGTGACGTGTTTGGCAGCGCGAAAATTATCCAGAACAGAATTATTTCGCAAATTGAGCATTAATTTGATTCCAAATTAGATTTTAATTCCAACTAGGGTTAGGATAATAATTATTTTATTTTTGTTTTATTTTAATTGTAAATCCTATTAGGGTTTGGACAAGTTAGAGGCATATAAAATAGAGGGCCACTCTTTCATTATTCATTATAAGTTTTTGGGATATCTTTTTTCTAGTTTCTTGGAGAGAGCTTTTCAACTAGTGAAAATTATTTTGAAGGATGTCAGGCTAAGTTTTTATTTTCAGTTCTAAAGGGATGTTGAACCTTATTTTTAATTGATGTTTTAATTAGGTTTTATAATCTATTCCTTCATGCATGAGATTTATTCTTGATAATCTGTTTTAATTGTTTTATGATATTTGCTTGATTAATTTGATAAGGGCCTGTTAAGTTAATCAATAATTTATCATATGCTAGATTAAGATTTGATTTTAAGCAAACGATATTTTATCTGATTATAAATAGCAATTAATAATATTTGATTGTGGACAAATTTTTGAATATTGTTATGATTATCAAGATCACAAGTTAAATAATTTGCGATATTATGATTGTTGCTTGGAATAATTTAATTCTCTATTTTTTAATGCAACTGTTATATTAAATCTAGACTGATAGTTCTAGGTTGTATGATAGTTAAGGTCTTTTGTGAGCGATTGCTGCATTAGATTTATAATTGAATGAGGATTTCGGGTAGCTTGACGATTGTCGGTTATCTAGGATTATTAATTTCAATTGAATGAAAAGATAATAATAACTTGATTAATTTGTTGATTAAAAGAAGGAGATACTAAACTAAGGAACTGAAGTTTGTTTTAATTGATTTTTCTCATCATTATTATTTATTATTTAGTTTTATTTGTTTGAATTTTAATTAGTTAATTAATAATTCCAAACCCCTCATTTAATTAGATATTTTTGAAAACATTAGATTTATTAAAACAATTCACTCTCTATGGGTTCGACTCTTACTTTCACTACTATATTAATATTTTTCAAAGTAAGATTTTATTTTTGGTTGCTTAAGACAGCATCCCACAAATTCACCACTAATAATAATAATAATAATAATAATAATAATAATAATAATAATAATAATAATAATAATAATAATAATAATTATAATAATAGTAATAAAAATAAAAATAATAATGATAATAATGATAATAATAATAATAATAATAATAATAATAATAATAATAATAATAATAATAATAATAATAATAATAATAATAATAATAATAATAACAACAACAACAACAACAACAACAACAACAATAATAATAATTATAATAATACTAATAAAAATAATAATTATAATAATAGTAATAATAATAATAATAATAATAATAATAATAATAATAATAATAATAATAATAATAAAAATAAAAATAATAATGATAATAATGATTATAATAATAGTAATAATAATAATAATAATAATAATAATAATAATAATAATAATAATAATAATAATAATAATAATAACAACAACAACAACAACAACAACAACAACAACAACAACAATAATAATTATAATAATAGTAATAAAAATAATAATTATAATAATAGTAATAATAATAATAATAATAATAATAATAATAATAATAATAATAATAATAATAATAATAATAATAATAATAATAAAATAAATAAATAAAAATTGCATGTAAACAACATGGGTCACCATTTTAGCATTGACCCCCTTTTCCTATTTTTCGGAGATTATGGTCGTTCTGTTTTCCACATGCAAATTAATATGGGTGAAAAATCACAAGGACGGTTCAGAGTCATTCTAATTGATTTGTAAGTTATTTTAGGTTGTAAAGAGTCTTTAGGTAATAGAGTATTTTTGAAATTTTAATTTTCGTCGTGCCTTTAGGGACGGACAATTACGTGTCATCTCTTTGGTGTTTTTACAGGTTATACTGAGAGTAATTATTGTAGTAGGCTTTGACTCATGGTATGATAATCTTTTGTCCAATTTCAAGAAAAAATGTAAAAGAAAAAACGTTATTGTGATGCGATTTAGTTGGAGTTATGACAATACTTTTTTGTGTGAACTTAGAGGGCTCATTTTATACTTTTGGGTATATGCAAAAATATTTCTTTTGAATTTTTACATTTTTTTTTTCTCTCATTGAATCCTACCAAATAGCTTGCAGTATTACTTTTTTTCCACAAGAAATACTGTTCATAAATCATATTAATTGATGGTTAGAGATACTAAAGACAAATAAATGCTACCAAACTTCTCATTCCGTTTTGTCAATAAAGAAAAGGTGTGTGAGATACCCGAAAATACTATATTACATAAATTTGAGCCTGCTATCGTCAATCAATTAATTGCTTATACCTGCCAAGAAGTAAATTTAAATTATGAATGAGTAGCACACTAATGTTTGCCTAAAACAAGAAACTATAACTGGATTGAGTATCAATCTTTTTTTGTTAATGGTTAGACTCTCAGTTCTATTATGGAACTGAGAGTCCACAATAGTTTTAAATTTTTTAATCTAAAAATATTAGATACAATACTTAATTGTTATATTAATTAAATCATGCCTTTAGGCACGGATTATCCCTAGTATATATATATATATATATATATATATATATATATATATATATATATATAAAGAATTAATTGTGAGATAAATTAATTTATAATCGATATTAAATTAATACCGATGATCATAACACAAAACTTAGCGTATCTATGGAGGTTCCTAACACAGTTATAATTGTTGAAGTTTAAGAAATTTCATTCGTAGTAAAACTTGGCGTATCTTTCGAGCTTCCTAAGAAACACCGTTATAATCGACAGACTTGCTACCTATTTTCTCAATTGTAAGACAAGAGTTTATCTAAATGATTTTACAAGTTAAGTTCGTCATGATGTAAGAACTAATAATGTTCGCTTAACTGCCCAACCACTGGACCAGTTTTTCTTTCGAGTGAAGTCACTGTCTAAAGGAGAATTCCCAAACCTATATTTTTAGAATTATTTTTATGTGCACAAATTAAATGTAAAAACTTGTGTACAAATAGAAAATAAAATTTGTAGGTTTTATTGTTTAAATTAGAGTATTTTTATGTGCATAATCTGTGTATAAACAATTGTACACAAACACTATTACGTACTCATGTATTGAATAGGTAAATAATATTTGACATTAAAAATTAATAAATCTTATGAATTATTTAACTGACAGAATCCACATACTATTTTTATCTCTATTTATGTACAACTGTTAATTATTAATAAAAATTATGAACTTTTTACATTATATTTTACTATTCACACGGGACTTCTGTTTTTCTTCCATTTGTATTGCCTTATGTCCTGAACTTAAAAATTTAAACCTTTACTTTATTATTTAGTGATCAGTTGATAACAAAAACGATTTTGTAAGAGCTATTTTTACTTTTTTTATTTTTATTTTTAGTGTGTAACATTACTCTACATTTTTTTGGCTACTGTCATATGCTTCTTTAATTTATTTGTCTTGAATTTACAAGTATCTTATTGAGGATATTGTTACTACAATAAACACCAACATGTTTATGACATTACATTGCTTATAACGTGCAAGCACGTAATTTTATATTATTTAATTTATTTTTCAATTGATTAACATCGAAAGAATTGTTTGGACAAGGAATCATACGAATATTTGATGGGTTGTTGATATTGTTTTATCACATAATTAGTTTGGTTGCTTGAACAACTAATACTATAAATTACATTATGATACTTTCTAAATTGAGGGGATGGCAACTAATGTTTAATGCTTGTCTATTATCTTTTCTTTTATCCAAAGTTTAGACTATAAATCATTAATCAATTTTCTTTTCTCAGGTCCAAATTAAAAAAAAAAAAATCATTAATCATTTCAGAAGAACATTGATTTTTTGAGACGTGGTAAAACATCATACGTAATCATACCATTCATATAAAGAAGAATTCGCAGCTATATGGTAATTACCCCAACTGAGGCTTTATTATTTAAAAATACTACTCCCGGCATTCTAAATCATAAATTTTTTAACGACTTTCATGACGTTTGAAAATTAATTTAGAATATTTTTTAAACTATCAATTGTAATATTTATTCCGCTCTAAATTATTATATCATTATTAATTTTCAATATTAATTAAAATTATTTTTAAATTTAAAATTGAGATAATTTGTTGTTAAAAATTATAAAACAAAAAATCCCTTACAAGTAATAATATTTTTTTAGATAATTTATAATATTTATTATTGTTTTAATTAAAGAGAAAAGAAAATTATGTCAATTTTAAACTTAAAATATTTTAAATGACTCCAAAAAATTAATAATAGTGTTATATTTGAAACAGTAAAAATGGTTGATATATGATTGGCGTAATTTGTTGGTCATCCCTGGGTCAAAATCGTGTGAACCACATTTAGTGCTAGGCTCTTGGTCTAACCTTTTCCTTTTTTATTCTTTTCCCACTAGGGTTTCAGATTCTTGGTATATTTTTTTATCACGAGGAATCTTGCGACAAACGTTTGCTTTGAAGAACTTAAATGGGTTTTTTAAGTGGTAAGGTCACACACTAAAGGTAGCAAGAATTTTTTTTAAGAAAAAAAGTAATTTTTGTAGTATTTTATAGGTAGACCTAATAAGATGGGTGATAACCTAACGGACAACCCATGTCCATTCATACTATGTGAGTTTGGATTGATGTTTGTTGAATAATAATAATAAATGATCTCACCCACACTCACCTACATAATTAGTCAGTTTAAGTGGGCTGTCCATGGACCCCATTTTATTTTATGTAGAACTCTATAGTTATATTCAAAACCAAGCCACTTAATATCATGGACAATTCACTCGCTACATACTTGAGAGAGACGGAAAAGTAAGAAGTCATTTGTCGCAGGGATGTAAGTCGGGGTTAAATACATTTCTTCCTCAATTTACAAATATATTATTGAGTTAATTTTTTTTATAATTAATTTAT
Source organism: Hedera helix (assembly GCA_947179155.2). Lineage (NCBI taxonomy): Eukaryota > Viridiplantae > Streptophyta > Magnoliopsida > Apiales > Araliaceae > Hedera > Hedera helix. Next base: position 18,116,080 of record OX359266.1, on the reverse strand, counting down.
TAAATTATTTATTTTTATAAATTCTCACTTTTTCCGTTAGACTATGTTAATTTTTAATGAAATAATTAAATATATATATATATATATTAATTGTCAATTTGAGTTTGCAATTGTATCATTAAATTGACTAGTTTTACTTTTTTAAAGCAAACTTTTATTTAATAATAATAATAATAATAATAATAATAATAATAATAATAATATTCTCTCCGTTACACAAAAAAAAAGAAGAAAAAAGAAGACCAATTTTACTTGTTAAAATTTAATTTGAGGTATTATAAAAATAATTTTTGATTTAATAATAATAATAATATCCTCTCCGTTAAAAAAAAACACCCATTTTTACTTGTTAAAAATTAATTTAAGTTATTTTAAAAATAAATTTTAATTTAATAATAATAACAACAAGAAGAAAAATTGGCCCTTTTTTTTTTTGTAATAGAAAGGATATTATGATTCTTCTTCTTCTTCTTCTTCTTCTTCTTCTTATTATTATTATTATTATTAAATCCATATTTTTCATTATCATTATTATTATTATGACTATTATTAAATCAAAATTTATTACTACTATTATTATTATGAAATCAAAATTTATTTTTAAAATATCTCAAATTAATTTTTTAAAAAGTAAAATTGATCATCTTTTTTTTTTTTTTTTTTTTTTTGTAACGGAGAGGATATTATTATTATTATTATTATTATTATTATTATTATTATTATTATTATTATTATTATTATTATTATTATTATTATTATTATTGTTCTTGTTATTGTTATTAAATTAAAATTTATTTTTAAAAATCAAAACTAGTCAATTTAGTGATGTATTTGTAAATTAAAATCGACAATTACGTAAAAATAATATTTTTTAATTATTCCGTTAACGGTTAACTTAGTCTAACGGAAAATGTGACGGTTTATAAAAAATAAGCAGTTCAATGAGTTGACTGTATAAAATTTCAGTTCAATTGTAAAACCCGGTCTTTTTACTAAAATTTCCACATCACCCATTTTTAACACTCCTTCCATTCTTTTAGCCTATATATATATATGACTTCACCCCCTTTTAGTTTTATATACCAAACATTAAGTACCTCATATTTTGGGAGGTTTTTGTGTGAGAGCCTTTTTAATAAGGACCTCGCTAGTAAAAAAAAATTGTTTCGAGGACGTGGGCAAACTACGGACCTCATAATTTCGGGTATGTCTCTTTTTCATTCTTTGTGTAATTATTTAATTTTCTATATTCGTTTTAATTTTGTAGCTTTAATTTTTGTATGTTATTTAGTTTGTTAGTATATATATTTTAGTATATCTCTATTAGTAATTAACATTTTAGAATATTAAATTAATATTTTTGTAACTTTAAAGTTTTGACAGAAAATAATAATAATAATAATAATAATAATAATAATAATAATAATAATAATAATAATAAATATTTTTTTGTAATAGAATTAAAAATGGAAATAATATTTTTTTAAATATACTTAAATGTATTTCGGAAGGAACAAAAATACTATTATTTATTAATATATACGTTACCATGATTAAAATATTTATGTATGTACAACTTTAGGTAGAATTTTGTATAGAACAGAAGAATTTCAGATTCGCCTTAGAGAAAGAAAATGTGTAAAACTTAATCAATTGATTAACTATTTATTTATCAATTGTTTTATTATGTTTAATTAGTTCTGACGGAAGGAATTTAACGAATTAGTTTTGCAATAAAATTTTGGGTATTACATTATTTATTCCAGGTATAGATTCCGTACTCTTTCAGTGATACTCATTTGATTTTAATTTGTTTGTTTTGTTCCTTATTAGAATTTGGATATTATCTTGATATATTGTTCATAGTCAAATGCGTATGATAGTTTTTTATTTATTTTAGATATTCGCAACTTATCTTGTACTCTTTAGACTTATTAAGCATGTCTACTATTTATTTTGATTATATAGAAACGTACATGCTAGTATATTTGAGAGACTTTGTGTTGATTTGTTTTGGTTTAGCATGTGCGTATTACAACCCCTTTTGTAATATTTTATCGCATTTGTTGTGACATAATATTTTTGTTAGAAAGTATCGTAGGATATACCTGAGCTATAGCCACCTGTGGGGGTACCACATGCATGTCTCTGAGCACTAAGGCGTGACACCTTCTGTGGCGGTGTGATTAGTCCACGACGTCTCTATTTTGTGTTTCGGTGGACATTTGATGTTTTGTTATGGGAGGCGTATAGGTCGGCCCTAGTATTTTGTTTTGTTCTGTTATGCGATCTGGTGTTGTTCGTAGTACTGAGCACACTTTTCGATTTTGTATGCATTTGGATTTGCAGTCCAATGTGTGCTTGCCTGTGTGGCAGTATTTTGACTTGTCTTTGTGACAAGGTATATTTCTGTTTTGTTCTGAGCTCGGTATAAAATAAACACAACCATTCAATTCAGCCTTTCATGTTGTTCAGTAAATCAGTTCAATTCGGTAGATCAGTTCAGTTCAGTAGATTAGTTTAGTAGATTATGTTGTTTAGTTCAGTAAGATTGTGTAATTCAGTTTAGTTGATTCTGTTAATCTCAGTTTAGTTCAGTTAATTTTGTTATTCAATTTCAGTTCTTATTTCTGCACTCTTTATTTGTATTGGGCATTTGGCTCATTCTGTGTTTTTCTTCCGGCAGGGTTTACAAGGGCATTCAATGGCAAGTGTGAAGAGAGTTCCTTTTTGTTTTGATATTCTTCTTAGAGTTCCTTTGTGCGTAGTCTCCCCTTCCACTAGTCGGGAAATGGGTGTTACATAGTTGGTATTAGAGCTAGGGTTCTTTCATGTAGAAAACCTATTTAGGTTTGACTTGTGAGTTATGGGTAGACATCTGGGATAGGTTTTTGTTATATTTGAAATCTTGTTCAGCTATCATATGAGTTTGTATTCGAATTTGCCTTAAATCAATTTCGCTTTCGTCCATTTTGTTTTGTCGAGGGCTCGTAAACCCATTAGAGGTGGTGGAAACGGTGATAATGGTGGAATGTTGGTCGGCACCACAGAGTACGTATGTTCGCCTTGTCATATAATTAGGTGATGGATGCGCTATGTTCTATTTTTGGCATTCTTTTAGTTGGTATTCGTGAGACTTTTATTGATTTTGACTCTACTCATTTGATTGCTTCATATTCTTTTACTCAGCATCTTGGTGTGCCATCTCGGTCTTTAGGTTCTGCTATGTCTATTGCTGCTCTGATGGGAATTTTTTGTGTTTATATAATTTGTACCGAGGTTGTTTCTCTTAGTTTTGGAAATAAGATTCGTGGGACTAACTTTTGTCTCTGCGTATATACGATTTTGATGTGATTCCGAGGATGAACTTGTTGGATAAGTATGAGGCCACTATTGATTGTTAAGCGAAGAATGTTATCTTTAGGAATTTAAATTCTCCAGATTTTGTGTTTCAAGGTTCACGAGCGAGTAATGTGGTGAAATAGATTTTTGTTTTAAAAGCTGAAAAGTTGGTGGCTAAGGGTTGCGAGGAGTATTTGGCATTTGTAAGGGATACCTCTTTGAGAAAGTTGTACTGGAAATGTTCCAATCGTTCGTGAGTTTTCTGATGTATCTATTTAAGAATTATCAATGTTGTCATTGCAATAGGAAGTTGAGTTTACCATCGAGATTGTTCCAGGTGCGAAGCCTGTAGGAATATTGTGTGGCGCTGGATAACAGACGGTGCTAGGCCCTGGGGCATGTTAGGTGCATGACAATGTTCGATTATTAATAACAAATATTATGTAAAAGATTTTAATATATAACAAGTAATTTTATTTTGTACAGTCATTATGTTTGAATCTATTATATAAGGGCTTAGGGATCGAAATTGTTAGGATAATTCGAATGAAATAAACTTTGAACAGTCCTTATGATTGAAAATATTGTAATAATTGTAAAAGAACTGAAGGATCAAATTTGTTAGGTTGATCTAAAATTTTAGATAGAAAAATGTAATAGACTAGGTTGAAGATTTGTAGAGCAGACAGACAAGCAGAATAGAACAACATCGACGTGCATTAGAGTGGATTATTCAGACTTCAGAGAATATGTTAAAGTCTTGTGTATTAGAGTGGTCGACTAATTGTGATGATCATTTGAGCCTTGTTAAATTTGCTTATAATAACAACTGGCATACAAGCGTTGGGATTTCGACCAACACACGCCTAGGCACCCAGTAAGTGTCCACTAGGCGTCCGTCAGGAAAATACAATTTTTTAGCTCTCTTTTGTAGGTCCCAGATGGTGGGGTTAGTGGAGTAGAAAATCGTTGTGGAAGTTACGCAAAAGGGAGGCTAGATGGAGACCTCTGGGCAAGAAGGAAGTAGATTCACGAGAAAAGGAGCCAGGAAGAAATTAATGAGGATTCACGAAGAAATTTTAGCATTGGAAGAAGAAGAGAACAAGAGCTTTGCATGGAGTTTTTTTCCTTTCTCTTCTACCTTTAAGTTTGTAATTCTTGAATGATGAAATCTATTTGGAAGAAGTTTGTTAACTTAATTATGATCTAATTTTCATTTAAGACTACAATAGAACTTGGTGTATAGTTTGAATCTAATTTCTTCTTGTTAGTTAAAATTTATTAGGTTTGAATCACCTATCATATCTCATTTGTTGTGTTTAATTTCTTGGTCAGTAATTAGTGTGGTAATTTATACAAAATTGAGAGAGGAGTATAAATTTAGACCTAGATGTGATAGCGTGTGTTACGTTTTCTACTTTGGTAGGAACTCATGAATTGTGTGTAGCATAGAGATATAGCCACATGCCATGTATGATCATTAAGAGAATCTGTAATTAAATCCTCTTTGCTAGAATTCACATAGAGATATAGTGGGTTGGTAATTTGGATGATCTTATTTAATCTGTGCTTTAGAGTCGGGTTTAACTAGATTAGTTTGTGTGTCATTGAGAAATGCATGTAAATATTATAAAGAATTCTTGATTAATGATTTAGTATAATTGTTTTCATTTAACTTGAAGTCAAAAGGTTCAAATGAAGCACTTGGTGAAGTTGTGGTCTTAGCTTTTTTAATCTAAAGCAAATATGTGTTAGTTAATCATCAGTAGTATTTCTAATTAATTTGAAAACCTCGCAATTTGGTTTGATAGTTTAAACATGTGTGATTGTTGAATTTATTTATTGATAATTATTAGATTCAAATCTTTGTGGGAACGATCTCTAATTGCCATTATATTGCTTTAGATCATGTATACTTGTTTGTGTTTTGTGAGTAAGAAAATAGGCAACAAGCTTTTGGCACCATTGCTGGGGATTTGTTTAAATAATTTTTCAATGGTAAATCTAAATAGTTATTGCTAGTTTAAACGCCTTTATTTTCTTTTCTGTTCTTGTTAGGCACTTATGATTTTGTAGGCAAACGCGTTTGAAAGGACATGAGCCTGTACCATTCGAAGATAAGATTGAACGAAGGTTTTGCCGAATTCGAAACTTTATACATGAAAGAGTACAAAATCAAGAAAGGATGGAAGACGAGGAACATAAATTGCTTAGGGATTTCGTTATGCCTTAGGTCACCGAGATACAGTCTAGCATTTAGAGGCCAGCGATTAATGCAATAAATTTTGAGATAAAGCTTGGGACTATTCAAATGCTTCAAAACTCGGTGCAATTTGCGGGATTACCAAACGATGATCTAATTGACCACATAGTCATTTTCTAGGAAATCTATGACACCTTTATTAAGTTTCATGGAGTATCCGCGGATGCAATTAGATTGTGGCTATTTTCATTTACGCTTCGAGACAAGGCACATAATTGGCTTCATTCTCAACCGGTTGGTTCAATAACAACGTGGAATGATCTGGCACAGAAGTTCTTACCCAAGTGCTTCCCACCTGCCAAGACGGCTAAGATGCAGAATGCTATTACATCTTTCATTCAGTATGACTCAAAATCTCTGTATGAGGCATGCGAGAGGTTCAAGGATTTGTTACGCAAATTTCCTCATCATAGGATACCCCAATGATTACAAGTGCAGACCTTTTACAATGGGTTGTCTAGTGCTATACGTACTAGTATTGACGCTATTGCAGGAGGAACTTTAATGGCTAATTTTTTTGAAGAAGCATATAATTTATTGGAGACGATGGAACCAACAATTATCAGTGGCCAACTACATGGTTTAATCAACCACAGGCAGCAGGGATTATTGAACTAGATGCGGTTACAACATTATCTATACAGGTGACATCTCAGACAGTGGCTATTACAAAGAAGATCAATTCTCTTGGGGAGCATAATGTTTAGAGTGTATAAATGGTTTGCGAGTTATGTGCTGGAAACCATTCCCGCGACCAATGTCCAATTAGCTCAGAATCATTGAAGTTTGTGGGGAATTATAATAGAAAATAGAATAATATGAACTCCAATAGTTATAATCTAGGGTGGAGGAACCATTCGAATTTCTCATGGAGGGATAATGAATCTCATCAGCAAAATGCTCCTAGGCAACCTAATCTTCCTGGATTCCACAATCAACCCACTCAACAATTGGAGAAGCAATCATACTTAAAGGAGATGTTGTCTTAGTTCATGGCAGGAACCGAGTCAAGGATGAGTGCATAAGACAAGATCATGAATCATATGGACATGAATATAAAATGCCAAGCAGTGTTAATTCGTAGCCTTGAAAACTAGATGAGACAGTTGGCAAATGTAATGAGTAGTCATCTCCAAGGGTCTTTGCCAAGTGACACAAAGGTGAACCCAAGAAGAGAAGGGAAAGAGCAGTGTCAAATAGTTACACTTAGAATTGGAAAAGAAATGCATGTGGCTGAAGCCAAGATACTGACAGAGGTTAAGAAAAAGAATGCATAAATTGTTAAAGGAGGTGAAAAGTGTTAGGGCTTCGACACAGAGAAGCAGCGGAATTTAAAATTTTTTCCAAAACCCTAAGTCAGGATCCATGCAAAACCATATTAATTCAGAAGTTTAGATTATTTACCGATTATTCGAGATGGACAGGAGACGATAGAATTCTAAAACGGCTTCGAATCTTTAACGCAATCCAGCGACTGTGTCTCTACAGTATCCACACGAATGCTCCGCGAACCGTCACACGATCTACAACAAAAGGGATCTGCGATACTAGCCACCAAGATCAGGATTTCTAACCTATTTTTCTCTCTAGCCTCTTTCTGAAAGCAGCTAGGGTTTTAGTTTTTCCTTACGTGACTTTTAGACTACTGATATATCATATATATAGTAGTTAATAGGAATTAACTAAAACCTAAAATAAATAGAAAAATAAAATCCGAATTTATATATATTATATTTTAATTAAGTATTACTTAATTAATATACATATATACAAATTATCCTATTAATTTAAATTCATAATTTTTAAATACTATCAATCATATTGACATATTTAAAATACTTACAATTTAAATTAATTCTCTTTTAATTACGTTCTAAGTGTGTGACTCTATAGGTTATTATTATGTTGGCAATAATTTTAAAATCATATTATAAAATTATAAACAGTGAGCGGCATCTAGTAATGCATCACTGCTACCCAAATAATAATAAGATCGGTGATTCGATACAACCTTTTCGTGACCAATGTTTCAATGTAATTTAATCCTTTTAACCTTATATCCTAGATTAAACTCGAGGCATGGAATGTGTCATACTCTTCATAATTTAATCTGAGTTTTCTTGATCAATGAGTAGACTATATGAAACAAATCAATATTTGAGCATGGCCATGCATTTCATAGTCTTACTCAATCAAAAGTCCTATGGATATCACCCCTAATATATAGGAGGGTTAAATTCCATCTAGATCACTCATATTCCTCACACGATTCATGATGTACCCAATAATCACCTTTATTGTCCACCCTATTAAAGGTGACATTTTATGATATCAAAGTACACAAATTCTCGTGTAATAATATAGTGACTTCAGGTCGGAGGATCATTACATCATTGTCACTATAAGAATTTCTTATGACACTTTGCATAATGCTCCATGTAGAATTCTCATAGTGGGTCAGTCCAGTACATTGTTCTCTAACATGTACCTATGCATTGACTCAAATATCTCATATATTTATGACCAATGAGATTTGACCATCAGTCAATCCGCATACTAGTCTCAATGCATCATTGTTGTCCATTAACAATGATACTCGACTAGGGACATTTAAGAGCAATGATACTAATTATAATTATATAATCTCATGTTCAAATCACATACTTAAAGCTATATATAATTCGTATCATTATTCTAAGGGCTTTTATCATGTTAACATTTATATAACGCAGTAAATGAAATCATAATAACATAATCCATTTATTCAATCAAATATAATATCAAAAATGTTAAGCAATTACATCAAATAATTAGCCTCTAGGGCATAAACTCTAACAATCTCCCACTTGCACTAGAGCCAATCACTCATGTATCTAATACCCATGGAACTAGTGTGACCTTCGTGCTTCTGCTGCGACAAAGCCTTGATCAGTGGATCTGCAACATTATTATCTGTTGGCACTCTGCATATATGTACATCTCCTCTATTAATGATTTCACGGATGAGATGGTACCGCCTAAGTATATGCTTCGATCGTTGGTGAGATCTGGGTTCCTTAGCCTGTGCAATGGCTCCATCATTATCACAGTATAACTCAACTGGATCAACAATGGTTGGAACAACACCAAGTTCAGTGACGAACTTTTTAATCCATACAGCCTCCTTGGCTGCACTAGAAGCAGCAATATACTCAGCCTCTATTGTAGAATCGGCTACTGTCTCTTGCTTCAAACTTTTCCAGCTAACAGCACCACCATTAATGCAAAACACAAAATCTGGCTGAGACTTATAGTCATCACTGTCAGTCTGGAAACTAGCATCTGTGTAACCCTTTACTGCCAGTTTATCTTCACCTCCATATACCAAGAATGAATCCTTAGTCCTTTTCAGGTACTTGAGAATATTCTTGACTGCTGTCCAGTGACCTTCACCTGGATTCGACTGGTATCTGCTCGTCATGCTCAAAGCATACGAAACATCTGGACGAGTACATATCATTGCGTACATGATAGATCCAATTGCCGAAGCATAAGGGATCTTTCTCATACGCTCCTCATCATCTTGTGATTTAGGACATTAAGCCTTAGAGATCTTTACACCATGAGTCATGGGTAAGTGTCCTCTTTTTGCCTCTTGCATGCTGAACCGTTTCAACACTTTATCAATATATGTACTTTGACTTAGGCCGAGCATTTTTCTCGATCTATCTCGATAGATCTTGATACATAAAATGTAGGTTGCATCACCCAAATCTTTCATGGAGAAACATTTTCCTAACCATGTTTTTACAGCCTGTAAGGAAGGAATGTCATTCCCAATAATTAATATGTCGTCTACATATAATACCAGGAATACAATCTGACTCCCACTAACTTTCTTATATACACATGGTTCATCTTCATTTTTTATAAATTCAAACTCTTTGACTGCTTCATCAAATCGAAGATTCCAACTCTGAGAGGCTTGCTTCAATCCATAAATGGATCGCTGCAGCTTACATACCTTTCCAGCATCCTTTGGAGTGACAAAACCCTCAGGTTGTGTCATGTACACATCCTCAAGGAGATTTCCATTAAGGAAAGCAGTTTTGACATCCTTCTGCCAGATTTCGTAATCATAAAATGCTGCAATAGCAAGTAAGATCCTGCTGGATTTAACCATTGCCACTTGAGAGAAGGTTTCATCATAGTCAACACCTTGAACTTGTTTGAAACCTTTTGCTACCAGTCGGCCTTTATAGGTTTGTACATTACCATCCATGTCGGTTTTCTTCTTGAAAACCCATTTGCACCCGATTGGTTTTACTCCTTCGGGTGGATCAACCAAAGTCCATACTTGGTTAGTATACATGGAGTCCATCTCAGATTTCATGGCTTCAAGCCATCTCTCAGAATCTGGTCCATTCATAGCTTCTTGGTAGGAAGCAGGCTCATCCTGATCTATGAGCATCACATCGCCGTTTTGAGTCACAAGAAATCCATAATATCTCTCGGGCTCTTGGCGTGTCCTACTAGATCTACGAATGCCTTGTGTAATTTGAGCAGGTTCACTTTCCACAATATCTTGTGGTTCCTGCTCATGTTCCAACTCAGGTTCAATGATATTTTGTGGTTCACGAATTTCTTCGAGTTCTACTTTCCTCCCACTGTTTCCTTTAGAGACAAATTCTCTTTCTAGAAAAATACCAGTTCGAGCAACAACCACTTTGTTCTCAGAAGGTTTGTAGAAATAATACCCTTTTGTTTCCTTAGGGTATCCCACAAAATTACATTTGTCAGATTTGGGTCCGAGCTTGTCAGAAGCCAGACGTTTTACAAATGCCTCGCAACCCTAAATCTTCATGAACGACATACTAGGACGTTTCCCAGTCCACATCTCATATGGTGTCTTTTGAACCGTCTTTGTAGGAACACGGTTAAGTGTGAATGCAGCTGTCTCTAGGGCATGACCCCAGAAGCTTATTGGAAGATGTGCATGACTCATCATAGATCGTACCATGTCCAACAAGGTGCGATTCCTCCTCCCAGACACACCATTCCATTGTGGTGTTCCAGGTGGAGCGAGTTGTGATATAATACCACACTCCTTTAGAAGGTCATCAAAATCTTGGTTTAAGTATTCAACACCTCGATCGGATCGAAGGGCTTTTATGCTTTTGCCAAATTGGTTTTGAACTTCATTCTTGAATTCCTTGAACTTTTCTAAGGATTCGGATTTGTGTCTCATAAGATACACATATCCATATCTACTGAAGTCATCAGTAAATGTAATGAAGTAATAGAACCTACCTCTTGCTAATGAACTCATGGGTCCACATACATCACTATGTATAAGTCCCAATACATCACTAGCCAGTTCACTATGACCAGTGAAAGGGGCTTTAGTCATCTTGCCTAATAAACAAGACTCGCATTTCTCATATGATTCAAAATCAAATGAATCCAGAAATCCATCTTTATGGAGTTTGGATATGCGTTTCTCATTTATATGGCCTAAACGACAGTGCCAGAGATATGTCGGATTTGAATCATTTGATTTAAATCGTTTTGTATTTATGTTATAGATAGGCATCTCTAAAGCAAGAATATAAAGACCATTAAACAATTGTGCAACACCATAACATATTTCATTTAAGTAAAACGAACAACTGTTGTTCTTTATTAAAAACGAAAAACCTTTCTTGTCCAAACAAGAAACATAAATAATGTTTTTGCTCATAGCAGGCACAAAATAACAATCCTCTAACTCTAATACTAGCCCAGTGGGCAAAGATAAATGATAAGTTCCTACGGCTAGTGCTGCAACTTTTGCTCCATTCCCAACTCGTAGGTCAACTTCTCCTTTCGCCAAAGTCCTACTCCTTCGGAGTTCCTGCACATTAACACAAATGTGAGAACCACATCCAGTATCCAATACCCATGATGTAGAAGTGGACAAATTAACTTCTATAACATATATACCTGAATCAGAAGTCGTACTTCCTTTCTTTTTCTTGAGTTCTTCCAGATATGAATGACAATTCCTCTTCCAGTGTCCAGGTTTTCCACATAAGTGACAATCACCTTCTTTAGCTACCCCACCTTTAGGTTTTAAAGCCTTTTTGTTTTTGAAATTGGGTTTGGCACCAGATTTAGATCCTATCTTCTTCTTGCCTTTCCCTTTTCCCTTAGCATTCCCCTTTTGCACCATCATTATGGGATCGGGTCCTGCCTTTTTCATGTTGTTCTCGGCAGTTCTTAACATGCTCAACAACTCAGTAAGTGGTTTCGTAATTTCATTCATGAGGTAATTCATGACAAATTGCGAGTAGCTGCTGTTCAAGGATTGCAAAACTAGATCAGTTTGGGCTTCCGCAGTAATCAAAAAACCCAACATAGCAAGGTACTCAATTTACCCAATCATTTTCAGAACATGTGGACCAACTGGATCACGTTCACCCATCTTGCAATGATACAATGCTTTGCTTGTATCATACCTTTCCTGTCGAGCATGCCCTGCGAACAATTTCTTGAGATGCTTGATCAACTCATAAGCATCCATTAACTCATGCTGCTTCTGAAGCTCAGAGTTCATAGTTGCTAGCATGAGACAACTCACGTCCAGAGCATCATCTTGATGCTTCTTGTAAGCATTATGCTCTGCACGTGGTGCAGTGTTAGCTGGTGCTGCAGGAATGGGCCCATCAAGGACATAGAGCTTGCGCTCTTGTTTGAGGACAATCCTCAAGTTCCTATGCCAGTCTAGGAAATTAATTCCACTCAGCTTTTCCTTCTCAAGGACTGATCGTAGTGAAAGACTATTTGTGTTGTTGGTTGCCATTGATATCTACAATTTATAAGTGCAAAAATAATAAGTCAAATTGCAGAGTTTTGATATTATGTAATTGATAATAGTACATTCCAAATATACCTCCCACTATTTTAATCAAATTAATAGCCCTCACCATTAATTCGGAAAGCATTTTTTATTAAATCTTTTTAGTGAGCTAAGATCCATATTTCATTACGCCTTAAGTTAGCTTTGGCTAATCTCTTAAAACATAATTATTTAGGTAGACAACCATTTGTCAATTATATCATATATAACTCTTAGATAGTTTGGTGAACAACATTTGTTCTAGTCCATCTAATGGTACCTGCCAAACTCTATACCTTTAAGTCCACAATCCTATTGAGATAACTTAGTTAAGTCGGGCCCAATGCTTTTAACATTTTGGATATCACAATTATCCTATCGCATCTTACCAAGATAAATGGGGTACTTTGCTTTGGCAAACCTACATTCATTGATCAAGGTCTTGATGAGTGTCATTCATTGGAAGGCATCTAATTTAGACTTAATAATTTTATGAGGGATTTTATTAATTAATTTAGATCTCACCAATTTTAATCTTATTAAGCATGAACGTTATTTATCATAGCATATCGTATACAAGCATAAATAAAATGCAAAAATTAAACGTGTCACAGTTATGGCCCAACCCTATGTCAATCCTTTTAAGCTAATGAAAAGATTGAAGATCAGTCTAAGGTGGTAAAAGGTCTTCAAAATAGTAGCTTCGTTGGACCTTCCTCATTCACGTGTTTCTCCTCTCCATCGTCATCTTGTCTTCTTGATTACACTTGTACATTACATGTTATAAAGAAACCTCGAGTTACATTCGAGGGGATTTAGATGAGAAGAGAATATTACATCAGAATATAGAAAGGCACGACATCCAAGCCGTATTTCAAAAAACCAAAAACCACTAATCCTATGGGTCAAAAGAGCCATAACTGTGCACCATGCATATCACAATAAGCACATAACATAATTTATATCATTTAAAGAATATTATAAAAAATATTTGGGGTCACGACCATCGTGCGCTACGGCGGGGGGGTCCAAGGGGGGGACTCCCCCCGTGGAAGTGGTCTCGCTGACCAGTCAGCGAGCGGGGTCGGGGGCAGCACCCCAGGAATTTTTTTTTTTATTTTTAAAACTACAATCTGTATATGAATCTCTTAAACAATTTTAGAATCATATACAATCCACCATAGTAACAATACACCCAGAACATATCATATATGTCCAAGTTCGATTAATCATATTAAATCTAATCTTCATGCTTCTAATCCAATTAGAACAGAAGACGTACTGTTATTCCACCTTGTAGGATACGATTAACAGAAATCATATACATGCATATATATTACAGATTTCCAGAATAACCATACATGCAGAATATCATATATTCAATTTCAGATCCGTAAACATGCATATATATTATAGATTTCCAGAATACCCAAACATGCAGAATATCATATATTCAATTTTAGATCGGTAAACATGTATCATCATACATCATATATATCGAATACAATAAGACACGTAATCTGAATCAATCGTTTCGCAAGTAGCTCTGATACCACTGTTAGGGTTTTGACACAGAGAAAGCAGCGGAATTTAAAAAAATTTCTGAAACCCTAAGTCAGGATCCATGCAAAACCATATTAATTCAGATGTTTAGATTATTTACCGATTATTCGAGATGGACAGGAGACGATGGAATTCTGAAACGGCTTCGAATCTTTAACGCAATCCAGCGATTGCGTCTCTACAGTATCCACACGAACGGTCCGCGAACCGTCACACGATCTGCAGCAAAAGGGATCTGCGGTACTAGCCACCAAGATCAGGATTTCTAACCTATTTTTCTCTCTAGCCTCTTTCTGAAAGCGGCTAGGGTTTTAGTTTTTCCTTACGTGACTTTTAGACTACTGATATATCATATATATAGTAGTTAATAAGAATTAACTAAAACCTAAAATAAATAGAAAAAATAAAATCCGAATTTATATATATTATATTTTAATTAAGTCTTACTTAATTAATATACATATATACAAATTATCCTATTAATTTAAATTCGTAATTTTTAAATACTATCAATCATATTGACATTGTATAAATGGTTTGCGAGTTATGTGCTGGAAACCATTCCCGCGACCAATGTGCAATTAGCTCAGAATCATTGAAGTTTGTGGGGAATTATAATAGAAAATAGAATAGTATGAACTCCAACAGTTATAATCTAGGGTGGAGGATCCATTCGAATTTCTCATGAAGGGATAATGAATCTCATCAGCAAAATGCTCCTAGGCAACCTAATCTTCCTGGATTCCACAATCAACCCACTCAACAATTGGAGAAGCAATCATACTTGAAGGAGATGTTGTCTAAGTTCATGGCAGGATCCGAGTCAAGGATGAGTGCATAAGACAAGATCATGAATCATATGGACATGAATATAAAATGCCAAGCAGTGTTAATTCGTAGCCTTGAAAACTAGATGAGACAGTTGGCAAATGTAATGAGTAGTCATCTCCAAGGGTCTTTGCCAAGTGACACAGAGGTGAACCTAAGAAGAGAAGGGAAAGAGCAGTGTCAAGTAGTTACACTTAGAATTGGAAAAGAAATGCATGTGGCTGAAGCCAAGATACTGACAGAGGTTAAGAAAAAGAATGCATAAATTGTTAAAGGAGGTGAAAAGGAGGAGACAGATTCAAAGGCACATTTAGATGAGAAGGCAAAAGTGGATAAACATACTTCTTCAGTATTGCCTGTTCCATTTCCACACAGATTGCAAAAGCAGAAATTAGACAGGCAGTTTTTGAAATTTCTGGATGTGTTTAAGAAGTTGCAAATTAATATTCCATTCACTGATGCTTTGGAACAGATGCCCAACTATGTCAAATTCATGAAAGAAATATTGTCAAAGAAGATAAGGTTGGGTGAATTTGAAACTGTGGTTTTAACGGATGAGTGTAGTGTAGTATTACAAAAGAAGCTTCCACCAAAGCTCAAGGATCCAGGCAGCTTCACCATACCCTGCACAATAGGGAGCCAGTTCTTCAATCGTTGTTTATGCAATTTGGGTGTGCAAGTATAAATCTCATGCCTTTATTAATTTATCAGCAGTTGGGTTTAAAAGAAGCTACTTCTACAAATGTGACTCTTCAGTTAGCAGACAGGTCACTCACTTATTTGTGGGGTATTGTGGAGGATGTTTTAGTTAAGGTTGACAAATTCATATTCCCAACAGATTTCATCGTATTAGACTTTAAGGACGACCGAGACATTCCAATCATTCTGGGTTGACCATTTCTTGTAAAAGGGAGAACATTGATTGATGTTCAGAAAGGACAACTAACAATGTGGGTTCATGACCAAGAGGTAACTTTTGACAGGTTTAAGGTAATGAAATTTCCCAATGATGTGGATGAATGCTTCAGAGTTAATCTAGTTGATGGAGCAGTTAATGATATGCTTGTAAGTAATAGTGTTCTTAATCCTCTTGAGACTTCTGTCGTCAATGAAGAAATTTTAGAATGTTTATAAGCTATGGAGTATGTGCAGCTGCTGGATTCTTCACTAAGGTACATTAACTTTAAACAGCAGTTTGAAGCACTTGACTATTCGGGGAAGTCCAATGTTCAGGCTAAAACTTTATTAGAGGAACCATCGACTTTGGAGCTTAAACAGTTACCTAAACATCTTAGGTATGAATATCTGGGTGAGTTATCAACCTTACCAATGATTATTTCAGTAATTCTTACAGATGAGCAAGAGAATAAGTTTTTGAGGGTTTTTAAAGAATATAAATCTGCATTGGGATGGATTCTTGCGGATATAAAAGGAATTAGTCCGACTATTTACATGCACAAGATTCTACTCGAAGAAAAGGCCAAACCGACTATTGAGCAGCAACAAAGATTAAACTCTATTATGAAAGAAGTGGTAAAAAAGGAGATCATCAAATGGCTCGATGCATGGATCATTTATCCAATTTCAAATAGCGCTTGGGTGAGTCCAGTACAGTGTGTCCCGAAGAAGGGTGGAATGGCGGTAGTTACTATTGAAAATAATGAATCGATTCTGATGAGAACAATAATTAGGTGGAGAGCATGCATGGATTATAGGAAACTAAACAAGGATGCGCGTAAGGACCATTTTTCGCTACCATTCATTGACCAAATTCTAGATCGATTGGCTGAACATGAGTATTATTATCTCTTGGACTGGTATTCAGGGTGTAGTCAGATTGCTATTGCGCCCGAGGACCAAGAAAAGATAACTTTTACTTGCCCTTATGGGACCTTTACGTTTATAAAGATGTCCTTCATATTATATAATGCACCAGCTACTTTTCAAAGATGCATGATGGCTATTTTCTCGGATATGGTCGAAAATAATCTAGAGGTATTTATGGATGATTTCTCAATTTTTGGAGATTCTTTTGATTTGTGTTTGGAGAACCTAATTCTACTACTTAAATGTTGCATTGAGAAAAAATTGATTTTGAATTGGAAAAAATGTTATTTTATGGTTCAAGAGGGTATCATTCTGGGGCATATAAGTGTCGGTGAAAGGGTTAGAAGGAAGTAAAGCAAAAATTGAGACAGTTGAGAAACTTTTGCCTCCTTATTAGGTTAAGGGAATTTGGACTTTTCTAGGGCACACAAGTTTCTACCGACGATTCATAAAGAATTTTTTGAAGATAACAAAACCATTATGTAATCTGTTAGAAAAGGATGCACCGTTCAAGTTGGATAAGGTCTGTCTTGAAGCTTTTGATTTATTAAAAATGAAGTTGGTAATAGCTCCGGTGATTATTGCACCCGATTGGAACTTGCCTTTTGAACTGATGTGCGAATCGAATGATTTCACCATTCGGGCAGTTTTGGGTCAGTGCAAGGATAAAATGTTTCATGCTATTTACTACACAAGCAAAACACTGTCGGATGCCTAGCTCAATTATACAATAACAAAAAAAGAGCTTTTAGCAGTGGTGTATGTGTTCGATAAATTTCGAGCATATCTCATCGGGAGTAAAGTGGTGGTATTCACGGACCATTTTGCAATTAAATACTTGATCTCTAAAAAGGATGTGAAAACCACGTTCGATAAGATGAATACTTTTACTTCAGGATTTTGAATTGGAAATTCGGGATAGGAAGGGGACCGAAAACCAGGTGGCAGATCACTTATCCAGATTAGAGAATTGGGGACATAAATAGGATGACACTCTGGTGATTAATGAATCATTCCCGGATGAACAACTCTTTTCTATTATAATGGAGGCGCCATGGTATGCTAATTTAGTGAATTACTTAGCAAGTGGTGTGATACCTCCGAAATTGTCGAACCAGCAACGAAAGAAGTTTTTGCACGATGTTAAGTTTTTTATGTGGGATGAACCTTTCTTGTTTAAGCAACGTGTTAATTAGTTATTAAGAAGATGTGTACCCGAGGAAGAAATTCAGAACATACTTCATCATTGCCACGCTTCAGATTACGGAAGACACTATGGGGGGGGGGGGGGGGAGAGAGGACCACATTCAAGGTGTTACAATCTGGATTATATTAGCCTTCTCTCTTTAAAGATGCCCGTTCATGTGTGCTACAATGCGACAGATGCCAAAGGGTTGGCAATATCTCCAAACGGCATGAAATGTCCCCTAATAATATTCTGATAGTTGAAATATTTGATATATGGAGGATAGATTCATGGGGCCATTCCCATCTTCTTTTAGTAACTTGTACATCTTAGTTGCAGTTGATTATGTATCCAAATAGGTGGAAGCGAAAGCATTACCTACTAATGACGCAAAAGTGGTTTTGAGATTTCTTTGGAAGAACATCTTTACTCAATTTGGCACACCAAGGGAATTATCAATGATGGGCGCATGTATTTTTGTAATAAGCAATTTGAGACACTTCTGGTTAAGTATGACGTAACTCATAAGATTTCCACAACCTACTGTCCTCAGACTAGTAGACATGTTAAGGTATCCAATCGGGAAATTAAACGGATATTGGAGAAAATGGTGAACCCGAGCAGAAAGGATTGGTCAAAGAAATTAGACGATGTACTTTGGGCTTATTGGATCGCCTACAAAACACCAATTGGGATGTCTCCGAATCAACTTGTATATGGAAAGGCATGTCACCTCCCTGTTGAGCTTGAGCATAATGTATATTGGGCGATCCGAAAGCTTAATTTTGATGTGGCCTTAGCGGGTGATACTAATGACGCAAAAGTGGTTTTGAGATTTCTTTGGAAGAACATCTTTACTCAGTTTGGCACACCAAGGGAATTATCAATGATGGGCGCATGTATTTTTGTAATAAGAAATTTGAGACACTTCTAGTTAAGTATGAGGTAACTCATAAGATTGCCACAACCTAATATCCTCAGACTACTAGACATGTTAAGGTATCTAATCGGGAAAATAAACGGATATTGGAGAAAATGGTGAACCCGAGTAGAAAGGATTGGTCAAAGAAATTAGACGATGTACTTTGGGCTTATTGGACCGCCTACAAAACAGCAATTGGGATGTCTCTGAATCAACTTGTATATGGAAAGACATGTCACCTCCCTGTTGAGCTTGAGCATAATGCATATTGGGCAATCTGAAAGCTTAATTTTGATGTGACCTTAGCGGGTGAGAAGAGACTATTACAATTAAATGAGCTTGATGAATTTCTTCTACATGCTTACAAAAGTTAAAAGTTGTACAAAGAGAAGGTAAAAAAATGGCAAGACAAGAAGATCATCTTGAGAATTTGAACCTGGGCAAAAAGTTCTTCTATTCAACTACCGGTTGAAGCTATTTCCGAAAAAGTTGAAATCAATGGTCCAAACGATTCACTATTGTTCAAGTGTTCCCACATGGTGCAGTGGAACTTGCAGATAGAGAATCAGATGGAACATTAAAAGTTAACGGGCAGAGATTAAAGCATTACTGGGGTGGTGACATCGATAGACAAGAAACCTTAGTCTGCTTTGCCACTATCAATTAACACAAGACAAAGTTGGGCTGATGACTATAAACCAAGTGCTATTTGGGAGGCAACCAAAAATTGTTAATTTTCAATAGTTTGTATATTTTAGGAATTAAATTATGTTAAAGTATAGTAATAGTTAGCTTAAGTATATTAATCTTGTTATGATGAACTCTAACTATGTTACATATATGTAGGTACAAGTAGCATGCCAACAAGGAAACAAAGAAGCAATGTGGAGGTGAAATTAGTAGCTTAGGCTAACTGAGCGCCCAGTCAGCGCTCGCTAGCAGCATCCAAGCGAACATACGCGCCCAGTCGACGTCGGTTTAAAAAAATAAAATAAAATGGCCTTCACTAAAGGAAAAAAAAACTGCAAAGGGGCTCTTTCATTTCGCTATTTCATATCCTAGATAAAGTCTACAATCATCTTCAATCTCTCAATGCACAATTCGAGAGTAACAACGAAACTACAATCTAACCCAATTCGAATCAAAGCCTTCATAATGCTGAATTGTTGAAGGACTCTAGTTATATCTCATCCTTCTTGATCGATAACTTTACCCGAAAATTAACTATAACAATTCATAAATTGGTTTCCCATGTCTAATACAACTACATCAATCTGCGAGCCCACATTTTCATATTGATTCACGAGCCTCTTCTTAATTCAAGCTTTAATTAAAGGGTAACTAAGAAGTCAAGAGGAAAGTTACTTTACCATAAGACTCTACCATAAGATGGGTACGTTCGAATTAATTTAAAGTTTGAATTGTAAATTGGGAATGATCTTGTGTTTGGATTACATGTAAGGATAAACCCTAAGTGGGTGGAAGATTACAAGTTTGGGGGAATTCCATTAATTCATCTTCTTTGGCTACACACCAACTATTTGGTAAAAGTCCTAAGAGATCAACATTCAAGTAATTGAGGTGATTAATTGGATTTGAGCTGAGGAAGGATCATGGCACCCAAGAGACATCGCGGTGCATGTTCTAGTTCCTCCCGTTCATATAATCAAACATAATTCATGAGTGAGATGGCATTCGACCGATTTCACAATGTTATGGCCGCACGAATTATCATCCAAGATAGGGGTTTTTTGGCCAGGGATATTACAAGGAGAACTAACTAAGATGATCCAGGGATGTGGGTGGAAGGTTTTTGTCAGGCTGCCCGAGCCAGCTGTAAAGAACATTGTTCGAGAATTCTACGCTAATTCATTTGGAGTTAAAGACAATGTGGTCAAGATACGTGGTAAGAAAGTCTCATTCAGCGCTACATCAATCAATGCATAATATGAGCTGGCAGATGAGCAAGAGCTTGATGATTATACCCGATATAAGTTCAAAGAGCTAAACTTAGTTGAGATGATTCAAACATTGTGTCGCCCGGGAGTAACATGGACCTTTAGAGGGGACGAAGTGATACACTTAGCAGCAAGTGATCTCAGTAGGTACGTAAAAGCATTGGACTATTTCTTGTGCGCGAAATTGATGCCCACCACACTTCTAAGTGAGATAATCAAGGATCGAGCCATTTTTCTCTTCTGCTTGGTGACAGGGAAGAAAATAAATATAGGAAGGGTAATTCAAAAATCTATTATAGCTATAATTGAGGGGACATCGTCAGTTGGGTTACCACATACGTCCCTTATTTGTGAGTTATATGCATGAGCTGAAGTGAGTTGGGCTGAGGATGAGCTGACACAAGAACCAAAGGTTATGCACGATGAGAGGATCATTTGAAAGTTAAAGCAATGGGACGACACTCTTGTAAATTGAAGAGGCGTGGGTTTTATTCTTAATCCTCCAATTAGGGAGGACCCTTATTGGCCCGAAACAGAAGAGTTGTTCGCCGACTAGCCTTCAACTTCTATAGCATGAGCACCCTCTACTACTATACCCTTGACTGAGAATGAGTTTAACATAAAGTTGCAAAGATTGCACACGAGCATGGAGTCTCAATTTAACGCATTAGAAAATCAAAATTTGAAGTTAGTTCATCGACAAGAGGTTATGCATGGCTTCAATGTGGGTTTAGCTTAAGCTTAGCCAGGCATTCTTCAATATTCAGCTACCCAAAATTCTTCTGGTCCCAACTTTTTCACTGCCAGACAACACAATGATGAAAGCTAACCATTTACAGGGAAGTCCTCTATATTACATTTCTTCATTATAGCAATTGAGGATAATTCACTGTTTAAGTTTGGGGGCAGGCTAATTACTATTTTCTTGTTAAGTTTTGTGTAGTTGTTTTGTTATTGTAAGTCAGTGCATGTAGTTATTAATTTGTGTGCATTTAAAAAAATTGAATTTTTTGTTAGTTATATTCAATTTTGGAATTTTGTTGGTATATTCACTGTAAACCCTCACGAGACACAACGCATCCACTCGGGATAACCATGTGGTTCAAAGGATTATTGCACATGCTAAGTGCAATCGTGGTCCCTACTAAAATGGGTTAGTCTAGATATTATGTGTTTCTGTGCATTAGAGTAGTGAATCTAGCAATGAATTAAGATAATCATACAATTGCCGATGATGATGAATTGATGAATTAGCTAATTATTTGGGTGATATAGATAAAGTGTGTAAGTCTAATTTTTGACTGTTACTAGTTGTTGCATCGCTTCAGGCCCCAGGCATTTATATGCACGTATTTGATGTGTTAAATTAGTTCAAATTTAGGAGAGGTTGATTAAATTAAATGTCTGTTACGATAAGAACAACCTTTGTATGCTTATCTTTAAATAAAAAAAAAAAGAATAAGTTTAAAATGTGGTTAAGTATGATGGTTAAAAGTAGTTTAGCTAGTTTACTTTTGTGACCTTAATTACTTAAACAAGTAAGCCTGTAGGAGTGTCTCTGCACTTAGTGCCATAAAACCAACCGGTTTGGCTTGGGAGTCATTGGTGGAAAGTTTGTTACATATGTAATTTTGAAAAGCCTAATAAAAACAAACATTGCACATGCCAAGATTAGATACGAGATAGAACGTAAAACGCACTCATGATAAATAAATAAAATCAATATATATGTTGGTTAATTTTGCACATTGAATTCACACATTCACAATAGGGGGTTGAAAGTAATGTGATGCTAGTAATGTGTTAGAATGGATGAAACATGATTTTGAAGTTTTGTCTAAATTTTAACAAAGGAATTTTTGAGGCATAAACTTAGATAGTTGTGGGTTCATTGTTTGGTTTATAGATTATTAGTTAGTTTAAGTTTATGTTTTGTTTTGATTTATCCTTACTTTTCTTGAGGGCAAACAAAGAGTTAAGTTTGGTGGTATTTGATGAGTAAGATTTATTCCTATCTATTGACTATCTCAAGACTTGATAATTTGTGCATTCGTAAGCATTTGATCTAGTTTATATGTGTTTTTTATTCTTGTTTTATAGGTTTTTATGTTACGTTTATATGTCTCTATGTTATTTAATAGGAAATGGAATAAAAGCTCGGTGGATCAAAGCTTGTAGTTGCCTAGTTTAAAAGTTCGACTTGCAATCTACGTAGTAGTCTCTTGAGGACAGATTTAGACCATGATCCAGACATCAACTCTCAAAACTCAAAACATGAAAGTTGTAGATCTACTTCTCAGATTTTTGGAACATCTTGAATCACTTCAATTAGAGTTTGGATGAGAGAGTAATGTCTAAAACACTGAAGGAAGCTGAAGCAGTCTTTGTTATAGCATTAAGCGCCCATTAAGCACCAGTGGACAACAGCTTAGTGCACCTAGGTGCCCAGTAAGCACCCACTAGGCGCCCGTTGGGAAAATATATTTTTTTAGCTCCTTTTTATGGGTCCTAGATGGTGGAGTTAGTGGAGTAGAAAACCGCTGTGGAAGTTAGGCAAAACGGAGGCTAGATAGATACTTCTGGGCAAGAAGGAAGTAGATTAATGAGAAAAGGAGCCAGGAAAAAATCAAGGAGGATTCACGAAGGAATTTCAGCGTCGGAAGAAGAAGAGAACAAGAGCTTGGCATAAAAAAATTTCCTTTCTTTTCTACCTTTAAGTTTGTAATTCTAGAATGAAGAAATCTGTTTGGAAGATGTTTCGTAACTTAATTATGATCTAATTTTCGTTTAAAACTACAATGGAACTTGGTGTGTAATTTGAATCTAATTGCTTCTTGTTAGTTAATATTTATTATGTTTGAATCATCTATCATATCTCATTTCCTATGTTCAATTACATGGCCAGTAATTAGTGTGATAACTTATACAAAATCAAGATAGGAGTATAAATTTAGACCTAGATGTGATAGCATGTGTGTTAACTTGGTCACTCCATCCTTATGTTTTGATGATGACGTTATATAATACTATGTATTGCTTTATATATTAACCATGCAGCAAGCTACGTTGCATCCTGAAAGTGAAAACAGAATTATGCATCAATACAACAAGCTGAGTACTGAACTCGATCAAAGTATTAAACTGTAAACTGGCCAGGGGGTTGTTAAACAGAATCTGTCATTTAGTAGGCCACATACCAAAGCTGGATCGGGTTTGCATAATTAATGGAGTTGAATATATCTCAAGCATGTTCCTAGTAATCAATGTAAGATCTTAGCTTGAGTATTTAATTCAATTAAGGCCTATTTTAGATTTTAAAATAAGTCCCTTCTAGACCTTTTTACTAGAATTAAGGGTGCGGAATTAAATGATCATTTCCTTATTTATAAAATAGATAATAGGTTCCATGCTTACTATAATTAAACATGATTGGATATGATGGGTAAAAAGGATCGGTTATGATAGTTAAAAATTTCCTTGTGAGCAAAATTAAATCTATAAATTAATTTATCTGATCTGGTAAGAAAAAGTCTTTCCGTGCTTGATTAAATTGATTGATGGGCCTTATATCAATAAAACATCTCACACCAATCAAGGTTTAAATTTGTGATTACCCACATGCATAAACCATTATATTAGGATTCCATCTAACCTAAATACATGATTTTCTCAATGATTGTCTTGATTGGTGGAATCAATCAATAGAAATTTTGCTAATGTCAATCACTGGTACCGGTAACATAATGATCATGTAATCATCTAGTTGTACTCAGTCATGGGTATATATATATATATATGTGTGTGTGTGTGTGTGTGTGTGTGTGTGTGTGTGATCCCTATCTTAGTAAGTACACAAGGCAGCGATACACAAAATCATATTTTAAAAAGCTATCGATATTTCATAATAAGTGATAATCAGTTTATGTGAAGTCCTCAAAGCTGCTTACTGAATTACTTAGACTGATAATCCATAAATCAGTAATAACTTTTCATTATTAATCATTGCATATAGTGGGCCTTACATTGTTTTAATACTCTTGCTTTGATCGTAGGTTTGTTTGAGTTTTTTGTCTATCTTTTTCTGTCTAAATCAGTGGAGTTACAATTAGTTCAGAGGAAGCTTAGGAGCTCGGTGAGTCAAATGACTCGAAGGGTACACAAAAGTGCAAAAGAAAGCATAAAGAGATGAGGAGGAGGAGTCCTCATAACGTCAGTGAACTTGAATTGTAATAGTGTAAACTGTGAAATGTTTTTATCAATAAACAAAGTCTCCAATACCATTTGGTATTGGACGTAGAGTAGGACACTAGACTAGTGTGTAGGGGTCGAGTCACATAAAAATCTTGGTGTTTGTGTGATTGATTTTCTTATTGCTTAGATAAACTTGGTTCATTGCAAACATATATAATCTAGACTTAAAACAGATTACGACATTCATTCAGTTTCAAAAATAGTAACCTGTATTCACTATTAAACCAACTATTTTCATAACTCTGCAAACCACATTATCAGTCAGTCTACTGTTTCATATATTCAGCATACTGTTTGTTTAAACTGTTTTATTAAAAATCAAAATTGGACGTAGTTTCTCCCACACTTATTCAACCCCCCCCCCCCCTTCTAAGTGTGCCTATCTTATTTTTCAATGTGTTATGTTTTCTACTTTGGTAGGAACTCATGAATTATGTGTAGCATAGAGATATAGCCACATAGCATGTGTAATCATTAAGGGAATCTGTAATTAAATCCTCTTTGCTTGAATTCATATAGAGATATAGTGGGTTCGTAATTTGGATGCTCCTATTTAATCTGTGCTTTAGAGTCGGGTTTAACTGGATTAGTTTACATGTCATTAAGAAATGTATGTAAATATTATAAAGAATTATTGATTAATGATTTAGTGTAATTGTTTTAATTTAACTTGAAAAGGTTCAAATGAAGCACTTGGTGAAGTTGTGGTCTTAGCCTCTTTAATTTGAAACAAATCTATGTTAGTTAATCATCAGTAGTATTTCTAATTAATTTAAAAACTTCGTAATTTGGTTTGATAGTTTAAATATGTGTGATTGTTGAATTTATTTCTTGATAATTATTGGATTCAAATCTCCATGGGAACGATCTTTGCTTGCCATTATATTGCTCTTGATCACGTATACTTGCGTATGTTTTTTGACTAAGAAATTACGCCACAAGCTTTTGGCGCCGTTGCCAGGGATATGTTTAAATAATGTTTCAATTGTAAATCTAAATAGTTATTGCTAGTTTAATCCCTTTTCTTTTCTTTTCTGTTCTTGTAAGGCACTTGTGATTTTGTATGCAAATGCGTTCAAAAGGACAGGAGTCAGTACCATTCAAATACGAGATTGAGCGAAGGTTTTGCCGCATTTGAAACTTTATTCACGAAATAGTACAAAATCAAGAGAGGATGGCAGATGAGGAACAAAAATCGCTTAGGGATTTCACTATGCCTTAAGTCATCGAGATACAGTCCAGCATTCAAAGGCTGGCGATTAATGGAACAAATTTTGAGATAAAGCCTGGGACTATTCAAATGCTTCAAAACTCGGTGCAATTTATGGGATTATCGAACGATGATCTAAGTGACCACATAGTCAATTTCTTGGAAATTTGTGACACCTTCAAGTTTCAAGGAGTATTTTAGGATGCAATTAGATTGAGACTATTTTCGTTTACGCTTCGAGGAAAATCACGGAGTTGGCTTCATTCTCAACCAATTGGTTCAATAACAACGTGGAATGATTTGGCACAGAAGTTCTTAGCCATGTTCTTCCCACCTGCCAAGATGGCTAAGATGCAGAATGATATTACATCTTTCATTTAGCACGACTCAGAATCTCTATATGAGGCATATGAGAGGTTTAAGGATTAGTTACGCAAATGTCCTCATCATGGGATACCCCAATGGTTACAAGTGCAGACCTTTTGTAATGACCACGAATTTCATTAGTCATTGTAAATATACTTAATAAATATTTAGCAATGAATTTAAACTTTTCTCATTAATTAATTGTGCATTAGATAATTAAATAAATGTACTTATGTGCTTGTATATTTATTTAAAGAATTAAAGCAAAGTGTATAATTAATTAAAGCAAATCTAATTGGATTATATTTTAAATCCAAATGAGTTGATAAACTAGGTTAAAGATATTAACCTAGTAGCCCATGTAATTAATTTAATTACTAGCCCATGCAATTAATTAAACAAGCCCAATGCTTGATTTAATTAAATGTAACCTAGACTATTTAATATAAGCCCAATGTGTTATTTAAATTGTGCCCAAACAACTTAATTGAATGAGCCCAATAGAATTATTCCCAAGCCCAATGTGAAGTCCAATTAAGGTCAAACAACTTAATTGAATGAGCCCAATAGAATTATTCCCAAGCCCAATGTGAAGACCAATATATATATAGATGTATATATGCACATTTTTGCATTAAAAATAAAGGAAAAATGACTTGGAAAAGCCATTTTGCTGAATTTTTGAGGGCCCCACTTGAATAACTTGATTTCCTAGATTGCTTGAAAATTCATCCATGTCATAAGTTGGCCAACAACTCTAGTCATTCCAAAAGTCTATCAACTAGTCATTCAATCAAATAGTAAACTAGTTTAGCCTTTAATTTCACCAACATGGATTGATTAGTGAATTAATGAAGGATTAGTGGTGGGCTATAAATAGAATGCTCCACACTTGGTATTGGTTGTTAGTTCATTTGCTAGAAAATCCTAAAGAAAAGAGAGAGAGCTTTTGTGAGTTAAAAGAGAGATACACTTGTGTTTGTGTGAGAAAAAGCTAGAGGAAGCCTTGGTGAATGTCCAATAGCTACACAACCTACTTTGGTATAAGGAGAAAGAGAGCCAACAAATCACAAAGGTTTAAAAGTTCTCTAAACTCCATTTTATTTCATTTTTGTAGTCTAGAAAGCTTTTGATCGGTTAAAATCTATTTTTAACCGATCAAAACTCGTTTTGATAATCTAGAGGTATTTAACTATGTAATATATGTATATTCATAGATGTATGTGTTTATAACATGATTTGTTAGGTTAGAAATGCATAGAAGTTAAAGAAATATGTGTAACATGATTTACCGGTAAACCCTAACTATGCATGCTAGGTTTATGGTTGTATTTTGAAATGTACAAATCGGAAAGTGGATTTTTATGGCTAGAAAGCTAGATCTATGAGTTTTAAAGATAAAACCTTTTTGAACTTTTCAAAAATAATGAATAACAAAGAAGTTATAGCTTTTACCAAAAAGGATGTTATTTTTCAACCCTAAGTGGTTCGATCCGTAAATTTTGTGTAAAACATTTTCAAAAAGACGATCGAACCATGAAATATTGTAAAACATTAAGTTAGGAACACATCAACAGTGATTTGGTGTTATTTGGATGTGTAGATTTTATTTAATCAAGATTCGAATCAAAGTATCAAAACTGTCCAGAAAAATCACAAAATTGGCACCTACTGCAGTACGGCGCCGGGGCGCCGTCTGCAGTGTTAATCACTGCGCCCCAGCGCAGTGCACTGTTCGGTGAAAAAAATTAAAACCCGAACCGGGTCGGGCCGGGTCAGCCGGGTCGGGTCGGGTCGGGTCGGGTCAGAAAATGAAAAATGTTCCAAAAATCATTTTAGTATTTTTGGACTTAATAAATATATTTTTAAATATATATATAATTGATTTAATGATTTAAAAGTGTATAAATTATATTATTGAAATAATAATATAATAAAGGTAATAAAATATTATTAAATAAATAATAATATTAGAAAATTACTAAAATATTATTAAGTGTATAATAATATTATAAGGTCAATAAAATATTATTAAATGATTAATAATATTAGCTACTTATTAAAATATTATTAAATGATTAATAATATTAGTTACTTAATAAAATATTATTAAATGATTAATAATATTAGATAATTAATAAAATATTATTAAATGATTAATAATATTAGTTACTTAATAAAATATTATTAAATGATTAATAATATTAGATAATTAACAAAATATTATTAAATGATTAATAATATTAGCTACTTAATAAAATATTATTAAATGATTAATAATATTAGCTACTTAATAAAATATTATTAAATGATTAATAATATTAGATAACTAATAAAATATTATTAAATGATTAATAATATTAGTTACTTAATAAAATATTATTAAATGAATAATAATATTAGATACTTAATAAAATATTATTAAATGATTAATAATATTAGATACTTAATAAAATATTATTAAATGATTAATAATATTAGATACTTAATAAAATATTATTAAATGATTAATAATATTAGATAATTAATAAAATATTATTAAATGATTGATAATATTAGTTACTTAATAAAATATTATTAAATGATTAATAATATTAGACACTTAATAAAATATTATTAAAAGATTAATAATATTAGGTAATGAATAAAATATTATTATATGATTAATAATATTGGATACTCAATAAAATATTATTAAATGATTAATAATATTAGATATTTATTTGAACTATATTAAACAATTAATATAAGTTCTTTGTGATTGAAATATTATCAAATAATGATAATATTTCCTAAGTGTTTATTTACCCATAATCAATCAATTATGTGGTTTGTAAGATTTATAAAGGTCATTATACTTACAAGTATATAATACTAATTTAAGATCAAATTGATTTAATTGTTAGGTCCGTTCAAGGATTGTTAGATTAATTTGGTTAGCAGTAAACGACGCACGAGGCAAGTTTTTCTACCCCTTAAACTTGTATTTATTGTTGCAGATATTCTTCAACCGTATTTACATTTTAATTATTGTTGAGCAAGTATTCTACACTCGTAGTTACTTGACAGACCTTTGAGTGAATTAATTATCAAAAATTACTTCACATCGTTATTGATTATTGTATTCGTACATAGTGCTTTTGCAAACTGTTTAAGAACGTCTAAGCTAATTGTTTCGGCTAGACAAATGCATGTTAAATTCATTTAATTGAATATTATAAAAGCTTATCCAAACCATTGGCTGGTGCGGATTCTTACAGTAAGACTGAGATAGAACAACCCTAGTTAAAGGGGATTTTTATTTGTCGGAAAACCGACAGCGCGCAAGAAATCTAAATGTGATGCATATACATAGGACATGAGAGGACTGATCCCCTCAAGTGTCCCGTTATTTTAACAAGGAGTCAGACATTGTATGTCTGTTCTACCTTAGTAGCAGTTCATGGTCATTAAAGACCACTCAACAGTAAATAGTCAATTCCTTCTTTTATTGAACATTGATTTTTGTTATCTTTCACAATTGCTATTGTTGAAACCTTGAAGTTATTTCCCTTCATCATGATATATCGTATGATTGTTGTTTATAAACTTGCTGAGCCATTTAGTTGCTCATTCTTGCTATATCATGACTATATTTCAGCCATTCCCGAAAGCTCTAAATCGGACAAAGGCAAGGGGAAAGCGAATGTTTAGTTTTAGTAATCGCATGCTAGTTTATATTACTGTTATGTAATTACTGTTGTAAATCTTTTGTATTTCCCTTAAGATATGTAATGTTAAGATTAAGGTAATAGACCTTGGGAAGTGTAGCCTTTTGATTAAGGAACCTTTTGTATTATTCCGCGAAGTTTGAATATAATATATGTATTTCATTGTTGTTATGTATTGTACAGTGAGAACCAAACCTGAGGTTAAAGAACCCAGATTTGGGGTCGTCACACCTTTTATAATGGGTTGTTTAGTACTACGAATACCAGTATTGATGCTGCTGCAGGAGGAGCTTTAATGGTTAAATTTTTTCATGAAGCATATAATTTGTTGGAGATGATGGCAGCCAACAATTATTAGTGGCCAACTACACGGATGAATCAACCACGGGTAGCAGGGATTATTGAATTGGATGCGGTTACAACATTGTCTACACAGGTGACATCTCATATAGCGGTTCTTACAAAGAAGATCGATTCTCTTGGGGCGCATAATGTTTAGAGTGTAGCTGTGGTTTGTGAGTTATGCTCTTAAAACTATTCCAACGACCAATGTGCCATCATCTGAGAATTAGTGAAGTTTGTGGGGAATTATAATCGACAGCAGAATAGTAGCAACTACAACAGTTATAATCCAGGTTGGTGGAACCATCCGAATTTCTCATGGAGGGATAATCAAGCTCTTCAGAATAATGCTCCTACACAACCTAATCCTCTTGAATAAGTTTTAAATTTCTATAAGAGTGGCGCGGTCGCGCTACAGTAGTATAAAAACCTAGCGCAGTAGCACCAGGTCATTTTTTTAAAAATCTGGTGCCTTGGCGCAACAGCGCCAGTTCTAGTATGAAATCTGGCTCGGCCACACCGGATCGGGTCAGGCCAAGTAATGAGTAAATTTTATACCTATTTATTGAGTACCTTTAGCCTTTATAATTTGTGCATCTTTAAGAATTTTATGTTAGTTTTATGTGCTTTTACTTTGTTTTGTAGGATTTGAAAAAAGGGGTTGATGGATCAAAGATTGGAGTTGCCGTGGTTGAATTTTCAGCTTACTTTTGACGAAGGGACCACTTGAGGCCCAATTTTGACCTTGATCCAAACAAAATGTCTCAAATTATAAAGTATGAAAGTGGTTGAATTTCTCAAATTATAAAGTATGAAATATTTTGATTCATGTCAATCGGAGTTCCGATGAGAAAGTTTTGCCCAGATTATGAAAGGATGCTGAACAACCAAAATCCTGGAACTTAAGGTGACGGGATAGTCCGTCGCTATAGGGAAGCGCAGTTGCGCTAGAAGGCAGCGCAACTGGGATGCTATCGTAGGCAACCAAAAATAAAATCTTACTTTGAAAAATATTAATGTAGTAGTGAAAGTAAGAGTCAAACCCACAGAAAGTGAATTGTTTTAATAAATTATAATGTTTTCAAAAATATCTAATTAAATGGGGGATTTTGAATTATTAATTAACTAAATAAAAATCAAACAAATAAAACTAAATAATAAATAAAGATGAGAAAAATCAATTAAAACAAACTTCAGTTCCTTAGTTCAGTATCCTCTTCTTTTAATCAACAAATTAATCAAGTTATTATTATCTTTTTCTTCAATTGAAATTAATAATCCTAGATAATCGACAATCACCAAGCTACCCGAAATCCTACTTTAATTATAAATCTAATGCAGCGATCGCTCATAAAAGACTCTAACTATCATACAACCTAGAACTATCAGTCTAGATTTAATATAACAGTTGCATTAAAAATTAGAGGATTAGATTATTTCAAGCAACAATTATAACATCATAGATTATTTAACTTGTCATCTTGATAATCATAACAATATTCAAAAGAGTGTCCACAATCAAATATTATTAATTGCTACTTATGATCAGATAAAATATCGTTTGCTTGATATCAAATCTTAATCTTGCATATGATAAATTATTGATTAACTTAACAGGCCCTTATCAAATTAATCAAGCAAATATCATAAAACAATTAAAATAGATTATCAAGAATAAATCTCATGCATAAATGAATAGATTATAAAACTCAATTAAAACATCAATTAAAAATAAGGTTCAACATCCCTTTAGAACTGAAAATAAAAACTTAGCCTGACATGTTTCAAAATAATCTCCACTAGTTGAAAAACTCTCTCCAAGAAACTAGAAGAAAGATCTCCCAAAAACTTACAATGAATAATGAGAGATTGACCCTCTATTTATAGGCTACATAATTCTCCTAACCCTAATAGGATTTATTATTTCCAAACCCTAATAGGATTTAAAATATAAAATAAATAAATATAAAAATTATTATTTATTTTTCCAATTCCAATTTGTAATTGGAACTTTTATTTACTTTGTTGCTTTCTCACGCGGAAAAAATAAGGTACAGCCAAACACGCCTGGCCCACACGAAAAAAGAGAAGAAATAAATTTGCCTCGCCGCCACGCGTCACGCGCCAACTGACTTCCATCATCATTTAGCAACACCCGCGCATTGCACAAGTTTTTTTTTTTCCTTTTGGTCCGTCCGCGCATTGCACGGGGTCTGCTGCTGCCATTTAAGCCAAACGGCGTCGTCCAGTTCTATTGTCTGATTTGTCACTCGCATGGCGCGGAATCCTGCTCCGTCCAAATGTTATGCGCGCATGGCGCCAATCTGCCAATTCTAACTTATTTACAGAATTGCCCCTGGCAGCTTTAATTTAATTCCTTTATCCTACAAAATAAAATAACAATTAAATAAAAATAATATAAAAATACTAAAAATAATAAAAACACATAATAATAAATAAAATTCCTAAAATACTAAAAATAAATAAAAACACATAAATAAAAAGAAATATAAAAATACTATAAAATTACATAAA
Organism: Hedera helix; assembly: GCA_947179155.2. Lineage (NCBI taxonomy): Eukaryota > Viridiplantae > Streptophyta > Magnoliopsida > Apiales > Araliaceae > Hedera > Hedera helix. Next base: position 18,082,921 of record OX359266.1, on the reverse strand, counting down.
TTAGCTAAAATCCTATAAAACCTATTAAAACCAAAATAAGTTAAATAATTAAATATTTACGCACACAATAAATATAAAAACCAAGTATTATGGAATAAAAATATCGTATAATTTAACCCTATCAGCAACCGCACTATAGGAATATGATATTTACTCGTTTTGTAGCATTTTTGTTGATTTTGAGCTCCAATTGAATTTGTTTTCCTTTTAATGCTTGAGATTGGACTTGTAACATACAAATACACTATGAAATGCTCCCGAAACCCCATCATTTTCTAATGGCGATCTCGTGCATTAATACATACCTTTTTTCCTTTAAAACTATATCATTAAAACATCATATAGTTCATAAACCTATTTATATAACTTACATTCATAACCTATCTCAAGATCATAACCTTCACATTTAACACCTTAGAACTCAGATCATAATTACATATATCATGACCTAGTTTATTACAGTTCAAAATCATATATCTTATGATTCAACTTAACTTAACATGTGAATATCACCACCATTCATGACTTATCCATACATAACCTTGCTTACACATTACTTGTTTCATACATGCAAGTTTATTACATCTATTACTCGACTTACAATAATACATTAACTTTACCTCATTACAATATTTTTATAAATAAATCTTACATACATCTATCTCTATGGATTTTCAAAAAAACATACAATTTTGCGTTAACGACAATGTTTAACAAAACCCAATCATTAATTTACATATGACTTTGCAAATTTATATTCCTTATTGACTTATTATATTACATAAATGAATATAACTAATTCCTTCACGTTTTTCTATGCATTTACCATTCCTTACCCATTTACTTAACCGGAACCTCTAACCTTCCCATATTGATCTGAAAATGTCAGTTTAAAGCAAGAATGAGCAAAAAGGCTCAGCAAGTCTAATAGATAACATCTTTCATGCTTGCAGTTCATATACATGCGTCATACATTCCTTACTTTACCATGCTGTGCATTTTCAAAATATAAATGTCACATATTGCATTTAACAGTTAAAACACATAGTTACACAAACTGCACATTTCAAAATATTTAATGTCACATAGTCTGTAAAATAGTTCACATAGAACAATGATTACATTTCAACAAGTTCTGAAAAACTTGCCTGATAACCATCACAAAACTTAACCTTCATGCTCCTTGAACATCTTTCATATCCTTCATCACGTCGGTTTGCTAATCTGAACTCTATCGGTCAACATATAACCTATATATCATTATATGATAATAATACGTTCTATAACTTTTTCAAACTTAAATCATAATCATTAGACCACTAGTATCTATTCATTTCACATTCGATGTATTATACCTTACATAGATTACTAATACATCATAACTTATTACCGACCTTTTCCATAACCATTATCATGATTTTACTTAGCTTTAGGTATGTTAAATTATACCGTTCATTGTTCTTTTATACTTTAATACCCAAAACATTGGTCATTTTTAACACTCTAGGGTTTACATAACCTATCATTATCATCCCTCATTAAAACATAGCTTTTCGGGCACTTAAAAAAATTCCTGGGTACATGACACTTCACCCCGACGACGACTGAACTCGCTGCCAGTGAACTCCTCTCGGTTGACTATGCCCTGATGCAATGTTTAGTGCAAAACATTGCGCTCCGACGCAATGCTCATAAACCAAAAAAATTGATTTTTGCATCAACTTTGCTTTTTTTAACTCATTCATCTTACATCCAATTAAGCTCAAATTTGAACCATATGTGAGGATCCGAATTTCCAGGATTTCTTTAATAATATTAAATGAGAATTTATTTGATAAAATTATCAAGGTTGTTAAATTATTATTATATTATGTGATGTGATTTAATTGATAAATTAAACTTGTACAGAGATGGTGATGATTTGTGTTGGTTTAGAAAAATTGAAAAGTAAATAAATTGTGTAAATACAATTTATGAAGAATAAAAGAAATTTCAGATAAAGGTACAATAAATGGTACAATTAAATTATTGTAGAAGTACAGGAATTATGATTTTAAATAAGGTTATGTGATAATGTAAATGCATGAATTAAATATGTATATATTTATATATATACATTTGTATATATATGTGTGTTATGTTTAATTGATAATTATAAATTTCAGTAATTATGAGAATTAAGGGATTAATAATTAAATTAATCCAAAGTAAGATAAAAGTTAATGAGGAAATTAAGTAAAATTGAAATTATTGAATTTTAGATTTTATCAAGAATTTTGGAAGAAGTTAGAAATTAATTGAGAAGGAAAGGTAATTATATAAATTATATAATAATAAATTATATAATTTATATAAGGAAATTAAAATAAGGTATGAAGAAAACAATAATTATATAGATTATATAAGAATAATTATGTAATTTATATAAGGTGATTAAATGGAATAAAGTTGGAGGAAATTAAGAAATTATCTAAAAGGAGAATGTAATTATATAAATTATATAATTTATATATAAAGAAATTAATATGAATATTAAAGAAATTGAATAATAAATAAGAAAAAGGAATGTTTTAAGTTATTAAAAATTATATTTATGTATAATGGAATTATTATGACTTTTACGAAAGATAATATTTCGGAAACGTGAACATGTTAATGTAACATGTTGTCCAAGTAACGAAGTGAAAAATTATGAAAAATAATTTTTATATGTACTATGAATTATTTTATGATTTTTGGAGGTATAAATTACCTCATATAATTACATGCATGTCATTATGCGTGTACAAAATTTGTCAAGTAAAATACCCAAAAGGGGTGTTAATATTATTGATAAATCATATTATGAATTTTGGTACGTTAAAATAATTATTTTACATACATTAGGTAAAATAATTATTACACGATATAATTACATAATGTATAAAAATAATTTATTTGCATGCTAAATTAGAATTTTCGAGAAGGAGATTAAGTCAGCGTGGGAAGGATAAGTCGGTGGACTTGTTAACATTTTTCCAAAGTGGTTAAGTCCTTTTGATTATATAAAAGAAAAAGAAAGAGAGAGAAGCATGCAAAATAAAGACAAACAAAAGCAAAACAAAACTTTTGCTTTCTTTTTCTCTTACCCGAGAGGTACCGCCACCATCCATCCGCCACCCTCCACCACCCGACCACCATTTAATCGCTTATTAGATTAAATATGTTTAGATATATATATACATTTAATCTATCACATTCTGACACAATACAGTGTCTTACAATTATTCTTTTCTAACTACCTAATCATAGTTACTCTTTTCTGTCATTTGCATCTTAAATTCATTTTATTTTCATTAAATCGTAGTAAATTATATTATATACAATTTCAATATATATCAAGACACTAATGTACCTAAAATTAGTGACTGATTCTCATAACCTCCATAGAGCCCTTGCTACCTCAGGAGTCTCTATTTACAAATTAACCATGTAGGTCATTCTTAACATATTGATTAAATAGTAAATTAAGTTTAATCACTTCTTAATACATTATGTCATTTCAAACTAAGTTTTAACTTTTACCCTTTAATTAATTAGCCAAGATCTATATTTAGAAATCTTGTCAAAAATTTAAAATGTCACACACTATATGGGGCATATTTTAGAGGGATGTTAACATAGAATTAACATAGTATGTTGTAGAATGTTATTAAGCTTGAACCAAATATTCAACGCGAATGATTCAAGAAATAAAGGCAAAATCATGAAGATTGAAGATTGTGATTCGGGCGACAAGCGGATATCAAAATATAAATTTGATTCTCTTGTCTTTTTCTTTTTCTTTTTCTTTTTCTTTTTCTTTTATTTATGTAGTTTTGAGATGTTGAATTATTTAATTATGATCTAATTTTATTTTTAAGATTGTAGTGAAACCAAATGTGTAGTTTATATTAATTTGCTTCCTTTTTAATTAGTGATGATTATATATGAATTGTTTATCATATTTTGTCCGTTCATGTATTAATTAAGTGCGTGTAATTAATGGGATAATCTATATGAAATTGGGAGATAGATTATAGATTTAGATCTGAATATGATAGCATATATTCATGTATTCTGCATGTGATGGAAATATGATTAGTATGTAGGATAGAAATATACCTGTATATCTTTTACAACCTTAAAGATAATATGAGCTTAAAATCCTGATTAACATATTTCACATAGGAATATAGTGATTTAATTAATTAGGTTTTTTTTTTTTTCAAATCTATTGCCTTAAGGTCAAATTTAGAAGGATTTATTTATATGACTACCAAAAGAGGCGAATAAATACTATAATGAATTCTCGATTAACAATTCTATATAATTAATTAATTTAAAAAAGATTGAAGAGATTTAAATGAAGTATTAGGAAAAATTATAATCTTAAGTTATTAAAATATGATTTTTATCCATGTCATTTAAATTAGTTAGTTTTTAATTTTAATTAGTTTTTATTTTATAGTTTTAAATCAACTATTTAAATAAAAATAATTTGATATAAAATTAGTAATTGATAATAATTATTTTTAATTCTCTGTTGGAATACTCTTTCTTGCTATTATATTACTACTCGATTGCATATACTTGTGTGTATTTCCTAAGTAATAAATTAGGCAAACACCATGTCGGGTCAGGTCAGGTCCCGATTTGATGTATAGATGTTATTAAATGTCTAAAATGTTAAAAGTTCTACAAAGACAAACATGTGATTAAATTAAACCAATATGCGGAGTCTGTAAGTGACTAATTGTTAGACTAAATTATTAAAAATGTAAGTCATACAAGAAATGATAACGTAAAGTTGTCTTTAGACAATGAACGGGGAAAATATTCTATCCCAACTTGTGTTTAAAGTGGTGAATTATGGAAATTCATCAAAAAGAATATTAATAAGTGATTATTTTGTTAAGTTAAGTTGATTGACATATTTTAAATGCGAGATACTAATTAAGTGTCAAATTTATAATTGTTTAATGCTGAAGATTGGAAGGTCCAGTCAGGTTAGAGAGGAAGAGCCCTAAGACATACACGTAGTATGGGATATGCCATTGGTAGTGGAGTCGGTGTAGGTATTTGTTGTATTAACCAAGAAAATTATAAAGAATATTATATTAATAAAATGAGGAATTATTTAAAATTTTATTATGTGCACTTATATGTGTGTATGCGTGATTATGTGATAGAAAAGATATAGAGTTAGTTAATTCAATAAATTTGAATTAAAAGAAGAAATTAAAATAAATTTATAAATGATGAAATTATATGACAAGCTTGAGTTATGGCTTAACTAAGCTTGGAAGGATAAGTCTTGTGTGGCATGATGAATAATAATGGTACATATAAGATGATGAATTAATTAATTGTTGAACTAATTCATGAAATGAGGATTACTATGAATCCAAGATGATAATTAAATAATCTATGAATTAAGTCCGTGGTAAAGATTAATTAAGCATCAGTGTTATGTGTTAGAGTTTCGACACAATGAAAGCAGCGAAATTTAAAAAAAATTCTGAAACCCTAAAACAGGATCTATGCGAAAATAGATTAATCAGAGGTTCATAATTTATTTTACCGATTATATAAGCTTGAATAGAGATGCTGGTGAATTCTGAAGCAGCCTCGAATCCTCAACGCAATCCTCTAAAGTATCCACACGAACGATCCGCAAATAGTCCCACGATCTGCAGCAAAAGTAACCGCGGTACTAGCCACCAAGATCAAGATTTTCAAAATATTTTTCTCTCTAGCCTCTTTCTGAAAGCGGCTAGGGTTTTAGTTTTTGTTCCTTATGTGATTAAGACTACTGATATATCATATATATAGTATTTAATAGGAATTAACCAAAACCTAATTTAATTAGAAAAATAAATTCCAAATTTATATATATTATATCTTAATTAAGTCTAACTTAATTAATATACATATATATAAATTATCCTATTAATTTAAATTCGTAATTTTAAATGCTATCAATCATATTGACATATTTAAATACTTACAATTTAAATTAATTCCTTTTTTAAATATGTTCTAAGTGTGTGCCCCTATAGGTTATTATTATGTTGGCAATAATTTTAAAATCATATTATAAAATTATAAACAGTGACCGACATCTAGTAATGCATCACTGCTACCCAAATAATAATAAGATCGGTGATTCGATGCAACCTTTTCGTGACCAATGTTTCAATGCAATTTAATCATTTTAACCTTGACATCCTATATTAAACTCAAGGCATGGAAAGTGTCATACTCTTCATAATTTAATCTGAGTTTTCTTGATCAATAAATAGACTATATGAAACAAATCACTATTTGAGCATGGCCATGTATTTCATAGTCCTACTCAATCAAAAGGCCTATGGATATCACCCCTAATATATAGGAGGGTTAAATTCCATCTAGATCACTCATACTGCTCACACGATTCATGATGTACCCAATAATCACCTTTATTGTCTACCCTATTAAAGGTGATATTTGATGATATCAAAGTACATAAATTCTCGTGTAATAATATAGTGATCTCAGGTCGGAGGATCATTACATCATTGTCACTATGAGAATTTCTTATGACACTTTGCATAATGCTCCACGTAGAATTCTCATGGTGGGTCAGTCCAGTACATTGTTCTCTAACATGTACCTATGCATTGACTCAAATATCTCATATATTTATGACCAATGAGATTTGGCCATCAGTCAATCCACATTCTAGTTTTAATGCATCATTGTTGTCCGATTAACAATGATACTCGACTAGGGACATTTAAGAGCAATGATACTAATTATAATTATATAATCTCATGTTCAAGTCACATACTTAAAGCTATATAATTTGTATCACTATTCTAAGGGCTTTTATTATGCTAACATTTATATAACGCAGTAAATGAAATCATAATAAAATAATCCATTTATTCAATCAAATATAATATCAAAAATGTTAAGCAATTACATCAAATAATTAGCCTCTAGGGCATCAACTCTAACATTATGTGAATTGAGATTAGAAAGGATGTAATTTGCATTTAATATAATATATGTGTGCATGGTAGCCCAACACTTTCAATACTAATGGAACTTGTAGAATATTATAAATGGCTCAAGAAATAGCCCAAAGTTGGTTAGTAGAAGTCCAACACATAATCCAAGTCAAATTCTAAGGAATTTGGCCAAAATTCTAGAATACTTGCAAAGTAAGAAAGGAAAGAAAAGAAAAGAAAATCATCAAAAATCCAGCCATGGAGCTTTGTGCTCCTTGAGCATTGTAATTTTGGAGCAATGTGCTCCATATTTTCTTCAAGGTAGGCTTACTTTTTCCTTAAATTATGGAATTAATTTAGCTCATAATTGACCAATGTTAGATGATTAGGCAAGCTTAAGCAAGATTAGTTTTGCTCTATAAATAGAGTTATTCTCCCCTGTTTTGGAAAGTTTAGTCATTTTGCTCAAATGTCGGAAGAGAGAAAGAGAGAGGAATAAGAAATAAAGAGAGAAAATAGAGAAAGTGAGAGAAAAATACTAAGTGTAGAGAAATATTTCTACCAAGATGATGTAAGGGAGTAGAGAAGGAGCCATTGTGGAGTCTCTTTAAAGGTGTCTTGCAAGAAGAAAAAAGGCTACTAGAAGGTGTACACCTCTCTTGACCTAAATCTTTAGGTTTTATTGTAAACCTAGTTATATATGTTTAAGATCATGTTTGGTTGTGGAAGTTTATATTGTGTTGGGGAACCATATTGGGTTCCAAAGGTACAAGGATGGATTTTGATGGAGTTATATGTTTAGAGAGTTATATGTTTAGAGTATAGTTGGTATGTGAAAATGCATGTATGATGAATTTATGTGGATAACCTAGGTAATGAGCTTGATGTTTAAGAAAATAACTTATGTTAAGCATGTAAATCTTGAGATCTAAAAGTTGAATATGATAGATCTATGAGTTACGAAGCTAATCCAAGTAGAACGAGCAAAAACAGAGTTTAAAATGGATTTATGGTGGATTTTTAGTACAACATGTCCTTTGTAAACTCTAGCATGATTGGACCAATATTTTGGATAATAAATCTTTTTGAAAATGATCAAAGCTTTTGAATATGGTAGATAAATAAGTTTACTAAACAATGAACCTGGTTTGAACTCATTTGGATGTAAAATGAGCAAGATATGAATAGTGGAATAAAAAAGAATAAAAATCACAAAGTTGAAAAATCTGTACATAGCATTCTGCTGGACACAACTGGGGACGTGGTTTCTATTTCATTTCTATAGTTGAGGTCGTGGTCTGTTTTCCTAGTTGACCCAAATTCGGGTCAAACTAGGTCAAGTCTTGGTCAACGAGTCAAACCGGGTTGACACGAATAAGAATATTTTTTTTAATAAAATAAAATAATAACAAATAAGTAATAAAAGATTAAACAAATAAAATAATAAATAATATTATTTTATTTGATAGAATTAAATAAATAAAATAATAGATGACATTATTTTATTTGTAAAATAAGGAAGAATTAAACAAATATAATAATAAATGATATTATTTTATTTGTAAAGTAAGAAAGAGTTAAAGACATAAAATAATAAATGGAGATTATTTTATTTATAAGAATATGACATGATCAAACACATAAAATAATAAATCAAATTATTTTATTTGTAAAGAGTAATGAGAAAAGATAATTAAAATTACATAAAAGATAAATAGAAGATGATTAAATAAATAAACTAATTATTATTATTATTTTATTTGTGAAAAAATAATAATGATTAATGAGAAATGAATAAGATTATTTAATTGATGAGGATTAATATTAAGAGAAGGAAGCCTATAAGCAAATAACATAGTAAAGTTATTTTATTTGTGAGAAGTAATAAGATAAAATGATAAAGATTAATTACGAATGATAATTAATGTGAAATAATTAAAAATAAAATAAAATAATAAGACTATTTTATTTGTGAAATGTAATAGTATACTTAAGATTATTTATCCTGGTTGATAATAATACCTCATGAGAAGTGTTTAAACAAATAAAATAACAACAATAAGATTATTTTATTTGTAAGGATAATAGTAAAAGCTATTAACTAATTATATAAATAATGATTAAATAAATAAAATAATAACAAATATTATTTTATTTGTAGACAATGAGCATGAGATGTAATATTGAACCATAAATAGTAAAGATTAATTGAAGTCATGAACATAAGTATAATTATTAAACAAATAAAATACCAATAAGGATTGTTTTATTTGTAGAGAATGAATATGAACATAACATACAATAATAAGGCAAGTTAAGGTGAGAGACGGGATGTTAAGCTATGAAGTGGAGTTGAATGATGAAGGCGTACGAGTCGGTTTAGACTAACGTAAATTTATTAGTGGTCTGACAGAGACTAATCGATAGATTGATTGTGTAATATCCCAAATATTTTCAAGATTTTAAGTAATATCTTAATTGATTTAATTAAAGGTTAATGTTTAAAACCTAGAATTTGAGAAGTAAGATGTGTAAAAAATGGGTGAACATTTTTTTTTTTATGATTTATTTGTTAGAAATTAAATGTGGAACTATTGTAATGATGCATGTAGAGAATTTATTAAGGAAATAAATTCAATTGAGAAGTGAAGGTGTTTATATTAATATGCATATACCTAAAGTGTGCTTGTTATCCAAACAAGTAGATGAGTAAATTAAATACTCAATTAAACTAATAAATTAATTTAAATATGAAGTCATGAAATATAATTAATTAGGTTAATTATATTAGTGTGAGTTAAAGTTGGGAAAAATTTAGGTTGATTGTCTTGCATGGCAATAATGTGAAGTAATTAATTAAGTAATTAATTTAATTATTAAGTTATTGTATAGAGTCCATTAATGGATTAAAGCAAGCCTAATATTTGAATGGTGGAAAGTCTTGTTGGTAATTTATATAGAGGTCCAAATAAATTACTACTAGTGGACTAAGCCAAAAGGATTATAGATGTTAGCCTAATATGAGAATATTTGCATGAAGTGGGTAATTAAGTAAGAGAGCCCAATAAAAATTAAGTTATGTTGCCCAAATCATTTAAAAGTCAATTGATGGTCAAAGTGTTGGGAAATTTAGTTGAGTGTAGAGAATTAACTAATGTAGGGTTAGTTAAATAACCCTAGTTGGTAAACAAGAGAGAGCATTAACAAAACATTGGTTAATTGCTAGCTGAATGAATGTGATGATGAGAATTAACTATGGATAAGTTAATTGAGTAACCCAAGGTGGTAAAATAATTTAAGGCAAGCCTAATTGGATTATATTATAAGTCCAATTGATGTATTAAACTAAGTTAAATAAATTAACCTAGTAGCCTATGTAATTAATTAAACATTTATCCATGTAATAATTAATCAAGCCCAATGCTTGTTTTAATTAAATGTAACATAAGATATTTAATGTTAACCCAATGTAATAATTTAATTGAGCTAACCAATTAATTGGATGAGCCAAATATATTAAATCTTAGAGTCTAATGTGGATCCCAAATGGTAGTCAAAATTGTGGTCAATGTAAATATATTGGTGTATATATATATATATATATATATATATATATATGGATACTTATATAATGATATAGGATATAAAAATAAAGCCAAATTGGTGTATTTATAGAGTAAATCCCGAATTTTGGGGCCCACGTGGATGTGAAGGTTGCTTGTTGGTTGATTTTGGGTACAAAGTTGGTTTACCAACTCCCCACCAACCCTAGTCAATCAAATGATCATTCAAAAGGTCTATCAATTGGTCATTCAAGCTATAGTAAGCTTGATTAACCCTTAATTTCACCAATGCGAGTTGATTAGTGGAAGTTGATGGAGATTAAGGTGGTTCTATAAATAGAATGCATTATCAATGAGTTAGGTTGTTAGTCATTTTGCTAAAGCAACAAGAGAGAAAAGAGAGAGCTCCCAAGAGGGAAAAGAGAGGAAACTCTTGTGAGTCGATGATCCACCAAAGAAATTGCTAGAGGATAGTCTTTGAGGAGTCACAAGCCAAGATCATGTCAAGAAGAAGGAGATCATCCATGTATAGAAGGTTAAAAATTGTTCTAAACCCTCTTTAATTGATTTTTACAGTTTAGATATGATTTGAACGGATAAAATATATTTTTAACCGATCAAAAGTTATTTTGATGATCTAGAAGTCTAAAACTATGATATATAAGTATATTCATGGTTTGATATAGTTAAGACATATATTTGTATGGGTGGTACGTAAAGAATTAGAAGGAAAGTTCATATAACAATTTACCAATAAAACCCAAAGTGGTTCGATCTTAAATTTCTTGTCAAAATATTTTCAAAAATGTTATTGAACCATGAAATGTTGTAAAAAAAGAAGTTAGAAAGACAACAATACTAAGTTTGTGTCATTTACATGTGTAGAGTTTATTTTATTCAAGTTTGAATAATTAAAACTAAGGATTTGTGATTTTAGTTTTCACTTTATCCTTGTGAGCCATTTTTAGTCCAGTTCCATTCGGAATTTGGATTTGTGACATAAAGAAAAATTGTAGAGGGGGAAATTATGATAAAAATGGACTAAATAATCACCCCAAAATATTTTTAAATGAAGAAGTTATGACTGTCGGAGCGAAGGAGGGTCGGACAGCCCAAACTGTGAAATTTTGCTGCACGGCTAGGGTAGCCACGCCACCTTGCGGGGTGGCCTCGCCACTCCCATAGATTTTTTTAGTGATGTTTTGTTGTCTGGGTCAATTCGGTTCGGTCCGGGTCGGATTTTTATGAAAAAATTAAGTTCATATAAGTGTAAAATGAGTGTGTTTGTATAATAAAGTAATATATGGAGTTTATTAATAACTGATTAGAATATTATTAAACGAGTAATAATATTATATAATAAATAAAATATTATTAAATAATTAATAATATTAGATAATGAATAAAATATTATTAAATGGTTAATAATATTAATATGTGATTAAAATATTATTAAATGGTTAATAATATTAATAAGTGATTAAAATATTATTAAATGGTTAATAATATTACTGTCTGATTAAAATATTATTAAATGGTTAATAATATTAATAAGTGATTAAAATATTATTAAATGGTTAATAATATTAATGAGTGATTAAAATATTATTAAATGGATAATAATATTAATAAGTGATTAAAATATTATTAAATGGTTAATAATATTAATGTGTGATTAAAATATTATTAAATGGTTAATAATATTAACGAGTGATTAAAATATTATTAAATGAATAATAATATTAATAAGTGATTAAAATATTATTAAATGGATAATAATATTAATAAGTGATTAAAATATTATTAAATGGTTAATAATATTAATGTGTGATTAAAATATTATTAAATGGTTAATAATATTAATAAGTGATTAAAATATTATTAAATGGTTGATAATATTAATAAATGACTAAAATATTATTAAATGAATAATAATATTAGTAAGAGATTTAAAATATTAATAAATGGTTACTAATATTTGAATATAGTTGTATGTTATCAAAGGTAGATAATATTTTGAGATATTTGGTACATTATTAAATGTCCGAATCATTAAGTTATAAAAAGGAAGAATGTTTAATTAAATTAAACAGATGTAAATAGTCTATTGTGATTAATTTAGACAACTTATTCAAAGTAGGTCGTATGATGAACGTGTTGTGAATGTATAAGTTAGATGAGCATACCCGACATGTCCAACTGGGGTTGGGCTAGGGTTTTGTCCGGAACTTTAGGGTTCGTTTGTCGGACATCTTAAAAGTTAATAATTTAAAGTTAGAGTCTTATATAAAGGCTAAGTAATAGTTATTGCATCTAATGATTATGTCAAATTGTTATATAAATTGTAGGTTGAACGAAAGACGCAAAGAAGCATAACTGGTAGAAGCGAATCAGACAAGTTTTTCAGATATTGTTGTTATGTGTATAATTGTTGTGTGTGCACTTAAAGCATGTGAGAATTTGAATTAAATATGTTTTTGTGAAACCATATGAGGTGTGTTGATTCTATATGATAGAAAGCCTGAATTAATTGAATAAGTTGAACTGTATGTCATGTATTCATTCCAATGCATGATCAGTATGTTGCATGAATAAATGTAAAGCATGAGAAGCATGATGCATTCATATAATGTAATGCATGAAGCATGTATAAACATAAACTATGTGTTATGTGCTATCTGTTAGACTTGTTGAGTCGTCGTGCTCACTCTTGCCTAAACTAACATTTTCAGATAGTGCAAATTATTTGAAGTTCTCGATAAAGATCAAGGAGCAGGAAAACATATTACTTTCACTGAATATCTAAATATTTGTTGTAGATATTAGTCTGAATTGGACAGGTAAATGATTGTGTGGTATAAGACTTTAGTTGGTATGTTATATAAGTGTTAAATACACAAGTTGATTGTAATAGAATGTCGTATCATGTATGATATTAAGACATACTAGGAATGTATAAAGATTTCGATTCTGGAATAAAAAGAGATGATGTAAAATTGTAAATAAATGATTATTTAGCAATTATAATATTGTTGTAATTCATGAACAATAAAGAAAATGTAGTACTAGTGTTGAACCGGATCCAAGGTTAAAGGAACCCGGATTTGGGGTCGTCACAGATTGCGACTTATGTAGGTCAACCGAAACTCGATAATCGAGAAGGAAGAGAAGTGGACGTAACAAGCAAGTACCTCTTACTTGTACACCTTAATTATTTCGTACAAGCTTTATAAATAAAGTAAATACTTACACTTAAATTGTCATAATTTGAATACAACCATTCATATGTGTACGCTTAGGAAGATTTTCCAAATATAAAATTATAAATGTTGAGAACCCTAAATACAGACAAATTATTTAATGAGGTAGTCTATGTCACTTGATTCGGCTAGACAGATGTTGACATAAATTGTTAGTTAATCTTATCTTTTTTTTAGAAAGCTATCTACAACAATTGCTTTGATGTGGACTCTTATATGCTGAGATGAACAACCCTGATAAAAGGGAAGCATTTTATATTGGCGAATCTGACATGCGCGCTATGACTAAACATTATGCATAATGTAGGGTACTACGAGGTTGATCGCCTCATGTACTTGTTTTTGGAGGTTTTTCAGTAAATCGCTATTAACCCCATGCAGAGTTCACTAGTCCTCGGCGGCCTCTCAGTTCTAAAAGATACTTATGTTTTGAAAGATTGGAATTCTTCTTTTCTAGATGCATCATGGTTGGTTATCCCTAAATTTCTCTAACCTTGCATTTTCCATATTTGAATTCCTTAATGTATGATTCATTCATGATTCATTAAACTACCTCATGACTTATCAGAAACTATTGAACTCTATGAGATTATAAACCCTTAGATTCAACTATTGTTTATTATTTGTTATATAATTGCTTAGTAAACTCGTTGCTCATACTTGCTTCATAACCCTATCTAAAGTTAAAACGGTGAAGGCCAGTAGTTTTGAAAAGGAAAAGGAAAGGCTAAGGCTGTAGAATAATCTAAGTTTATGTTAAGCTTATGTGTTTTTAGTGAACAATAATATTATTATATTATAAAACTTATGATGTATTTAAAGGTTGTGAAAACCCTCGACAAGATGTAAGTTAAATATGATTATGATGTAAATATTTATGTTATTATGTAATGATCCGGTAGTTATATGCATGTTGTGTAGTTGGTATCGTGAGCATTGAATTCGAGATAAGAGTACCCGAATTTGGGGGAGTCACAGTTGCACCTATAGAGGAGGAGTTTGTGCCCGAGATGGATCTTGAGGCCAAGGAAGACGACGCATTTAGGAAGAAGAAAACTATGATGGCGTACCCTATATAGAGGCACAATTAGAGGATGATCTATACGGAGAATTGATGGACATGAATATAGAAGTGGAGGATAGAGTAAGAGAGCTCGAGGAACAACAACTAGAGCATCAGATAACATTAGCCCATCATGTAATCGTAGTACATCATTTGGACACTAGGTGTAATGACTAAGAAATAAAAATAATATTGTATTAATAAAATAAGAAATTACTAAAACTTTTATCTAGGGATATGTGTTTATGTGAAGAATATAAAGATTGTTAATTCAATAAAGTTGAATTAATTAAAGAAAGAAGTAAAGATGACTTAATAAATAATGAGATTTATGTGACAAACTTATATTGTGAATTAACTAAGATTGAGCAAATGAGCCTTATGTGGCAAGAAGAAAGTTTAAGATGATTAATGAAAATGTAATTAGGATTAATCAAGTATTTGATTAATTCATGAAAGCGAATTACTATAAATCCTAATTGGGAATAACTAAGTTCAAGTGTTATGAGAATTGGTATTGTTGGAACTAATTGGTTAGCCCAAGATGTGTGTACATGGTGTGAGAAATTTTTGGTCCAATCATTTAATAAATAGAAGGCTTATAGAGAAATTATAAATGGCCAAAGATGGAACTCAATTTAAATTAAAAAGAGAAGCCCAAGTGTCAATTATAGAGAGGCAAAGTTTTGATCCAAGTGTGGAGCCCAAATCCTTATATGCATGGGGAAAAAATAATTTATATAGGGCATATCTGGTCAAGCTCCTTGGAGCCTTGCGCAACATTTTTTTTAAATTATTTTCTTCTCCTTGAGCTTTGAGATCATGGAGGATTATGCTCCATATTTTCTTCTAATAAAGAGCTACTTTATCCTTAAATTGGGGAAACATGTTAGGATATTAATTACGGTAAGCATACTTAGTAAGTTATTGGAGAATTACTAGCTAATTAATAAGGGTTAAGGATTGCTCTATAAATAGAGCCATTCACCAAATATTTTAAAGGGTTAGCAATATTGTCTAAGTATTGGTGAGTCTAAAGCAAATAGAGGAAAAGAAAAAAAATTGAGAGAAAGAAAGAAATATCCTAAGTACAGAGAAACTCTTGAGGATTCAAGGAAACCTTTGAAGCAAAAATGAAGGAAACCAAAGCGCAGAGCTTTATCAACTTCCTAGTTAGAAGAAAAAGAGCATCTAAAAGGTATAACCAATCTTTAACCCTAGTCTTTTAGTTCTTGTTATATCTAGCTATATATATGTATAAATCATGCTTGGGTGTTATGGGAGGATTTTGGGTTATGGGGAACCATGGTGGTTTCTGGAGGCACAAGGATGGTTGTGATGGAGATTGTTGTGTTAGATTAAAGCTTTGTAAGTAAATATATGTATATGATAAACCTATGAACAAAACTAAGTGATAAAATAAATTTTAATTTATGAAACCTTAGATGGATATATGAACCATGGAATTTATGACTCATAAATGGTAAATTTAAAAGATTTAAAGATAACCTAAGTGGAAAAGAAGTTAAAATGAAATTGTGATGAATTTTTGAAAAATATATGTGAACCCTAAAATATGGAATATAATATGTTCATGAATAAATATAGTAAAAAATGTTCAAGATCATGAAATAATGATAAAACATACATTCAACATGTTATGAGACAAGATTGAACCTATGTAAATGTGTAGAGATCAAGTTGTAACATTTAAAAGCAAAAAGGAATTTGAAAAAATGAAGAAGAAAATTCTGGTGCACTGGCGCGCCCCGTGCCAGGCATGGTCATTCTCTGGCATGCCCTGCGCCGTTGCTGCACTAATTTTTTTGATGGACTGGTGAGCCCCGCGCCAGGTTGACAGACCAATTGACCCGAATTCGGGTCAAATCGGGTCGTGTTTTGGTCAACGGGCCAACACGGTTGACCCAACCTAATATATATATTAAGTAAATAATAATTAAGCAAATAAAATAATACTTATTATTTTATTTCTTAAGATAAATGATAATTAAATATTAATTAATTAAATAAAATAATAATAAATATTATTTTATTTGTAGTAAATAATGGAGAATTATTCATGGAAGTTAATAAAGAGAGATGATTAAACAAATAAGATAAGTGTGATAACTATTTGTGAAAACTGGTTATGATAAATGGAAAATAATAGGAAAATGTTGAGATTATTAAACAAGGGAAAACATTTATTCTAAAGAATAATAATCTGAAATAATAAAGATTAAGCGATGATAATTAACGAGATGAGATATAAAAAATAAAATGATGATGAGATTATTTTATTTGCGAAGAAAATTGTGACGACCCCAAATCCGGGTTACTTTAACATTGGATCCGGTTCAACACTAGTACTACATTTTTCTTATTGTTGATGAATAACAACAATATTATAATTGCTAAATAATCATTTATTTATAATTTTACAACATCTCTTTCTATTCCAGAATCGCAATCTTTATACAATCCTAGTATGTCTCAATATCATACATGATACGACATTCTATTACAATCAATTTGAGTATTTAACACTCACATAACATACCAACTAAGTCTTATACTACACCATAAATTACCTGTCCAATTCGGATTGATATCCACAACAGACATTTAGATCTTCAGTGAAAGTAATATGTTTTTCTGTTCCTTGATCTTTCTCGAAAATTTCAAATGACTTGCATTATCTGAAAATGTTGGTTTAAGCAAGAGTGAGCACGACGGCTCAGCAAGTTTAACAGTTACACATAACACATTACATGCTTCATATAATATACATGTTTTGCATCTTATTCTTACATCAGGCTTTTCATATTAATAATACTTCATACCTCTTATACATCACATACAATAATCAACTAGCACTTAGCAAATCATGCTTCATTCTTGTACATAGTTTTCATGTAGTCATACCACATGCTTCTCATCTCCCACAAACATCATCCATATATCTTCATATTATCAATTTAAATCACATTACAGCATATTAATGCACATAGGAGCAAGTTCTGAAAAACTTGTCTGGTTCGCTTCTACCATTACTCTTATTTTGCGTCTTTCGTTCAATCTACATATTATATATAAAATTGACATAATCATTAGTTACAATGACTATTAATTAGTCTTAACTTAAGACCTTAACTTCAAATTATTAACTCTTTAGTCCGACAGATGAACCTTTACGTTCCGGACAAAAACCCTAGCCCAAACCTAGTTGGACATGTCGGGTAAACTTAACCAACTTATGCATGCACTACATGTTCTTCGTACGACTTACTTGTAATAAGTTGTCTAAAATTTAGTCATAAATAGACTATTACTTTGGTTTAATTCGATTAAACTTTCTTCTCTTATATAACTTAATGATTCAGACATTTAATAATGTACCAAATACTTCAAAATATTATCTACCTTTGATAATATACAACTACGTTTAAATATTATTAATTATTTAATAATATTTTACTCACGTATTAATATTATTTACTATTTCATAATATTTTAATCACATATTAATATTATTAACCATTTAATAACATTTTAATCACTTATTAATATTATTAACCATTTGATAATATTTTAATCACATATTAATATTATTAACCATTTAATAATATTTTAATCACACATTAATATTATTAACTATTTAATAATATTTTAATCACTTATTAATATTATTATCCATTTAATAATATTTTAATCACTCATTAATATTATTAACCATTTAATAATATTTTAATCACACATTAATATTATTAACCATTTAATAATATTTTATTCACTTATTAATATTATTAACCATTTAATAATATTTTAATCACTTATTAATATTATTATCCATTTAATAATATTTTAATCTCTTACTAATATTATTAATCATTTAATAATATTTTAATCATTTACTAATGTTATTCATCATTTAATAACTTTTTAATCATATACTAATATTATTCATCATTTAATAATATTTTAAATACACGTCAAATAATATCAATAGTTAACTTTTTAATTGTGTTAACTTTAGTCTTTATTTTAAACATTTAGTTACCAATTAATCATTAATGGATTTCATATATATTGGTTTAATAACCGAACACATTCATTTTACACTTATTTCAACTTAATTTTTCAAAGAAAACTCGACCCGGACTGACCCGACCCGACCCAGAGCACAAAAATCTTCTTTGGCAGTGGCCTCGGGCGCAGCTGCGCCCGGTCCGAGCGCAGGTGCGCTCGGCCCCTTTTTCAAAAAAGTCAACTTTTTGAATGCTCGACCCTCCAACGCTACGATAGCCATAATTTCTTCATTTTAAAATATTTTGGGGTGATTCTTAAGTCCATTCTCATCCAAATTTCCCCCTCTACAATTGTTCTTTAGATCACAAATCCAAATTCCAAACAGAAGTAGACCAAAAACTGCTTACAAGGACAACGTGAAAACTAAAATCACAAATCTTTAGTTTTAATGGTTCAAACTTGAATAAAATAAAATCTACACATCCAAATGACACCAACTAAGTGTTGTTGTCTTCCTAACTTATTGTTTTACAACATTTCATGGTTTGAACACATTTTTGAAAGTGTTTTGACAAAAATTTAAGATTGAATCATCTAGGTTTAACCGGTAAATCGCAATATGGAATTTTCTTTCATTTATTTGCGTAACACACATACCAATACATGTATTAAACATATTCTAGATCATCAAAATAACTTTTGATCGGTTAAAAATATATTTTGACCGTTTAAAACTTATATAAATTAAAAAAATGCACTAAGGAAGAGTTAAAACACTTTTCAACCTCTGGGATTTGAATGTTCTTCTTCTTGATCTTTTTGATCTACCCAAAATAGCTATCATTCTTGATGACTTAACCTTCCTCTTACCAATATTCACTAACACTTTGGAGAACATAGATGAATCTCTCAAATTTGCTCTCCCTTCTCTCTAGAACCTCTCTCTATATAAGTTAGTAAAAGGAAGCAAATGAGCAAACTCTCTATAATGCACTAGGAGAGTCTTATGTATAGGACAATCCTATTCCTACTTAAGCCTCCTAAGCAACCAACACTAGTCAATTAGAGGTCTTAAACATGCTTACTATTTCTTTGAATGACAACCTTGATTGACCAAGTGATTGACCCACATCAAAATGCTTACAAGCTATACGTTAAGTAAAACAAAAGCAACTTTCTCCAACACTTAACCAAAGTGTGGTTAAGGCCCTTACTCTTTTAACCTATGATAACTCAACTATCAACCATGGTTCAAGCTCATCAATTAAACATATACACATCTTCCACCAAATAACCCAAGTAGGGTTAATTCTTAACAATCAATTATACATATATATTCAATATATTTATATAATTACTAACACTTAACTCTAGCATTGGTTAAGGTTTTATTTTTGTTACCACTTAGGGTTAACAAGTAACCCAACAATGGTTAGTTCTCTACAACATAAATTCATAAGAATTGGCCATATTCATTGACTAGGGTTGGTGAACCACCCCTTGGTTAATTCATTTAACCAACATTGGTTAACTCTCTACCAATTCATATACTTATATATCTCTACATATTCACCAATAACCTTTTTATTTAAATTACATCATAGCTTGAATTGACCAATTTAAATTGAATACAAGTAACATACATTTTTACTCAATCTCTAAGTGGGACCCCATGTTTGGTCAACACTCCACCATTTTTGTGAGGATCCGAATTTCCAGGATTTCTTTAATAATATCAAATGAGAATTTAATTGATAAAAATTATCAAGGTTGTTAAAGAAATTATTATTTTATGTGAATTAAGGTGTGTGATATGATTTAATTGATAAATTAAATTTGTACAGAGATGGTGATGATTTGTGTTGGTTTAGAAAAATTGAAAAGTAAATAAGTTGTTTAAAAATAATTTATGAAAGATAAGAAAAATGTCAGATAAAGGTACAATAAATGGTACAATTAAATTGTTATGAAAGTACAGAAATTATGATTTTAAAGGAGATTATGTGATAATGTAAATGCATGAATTAAATATGTATATATTTATATATAACATTTGTATATATATATATATGTGTGTGTTATGTTTAATTAATAATTATAAATGTTATTAATTATGGAAATTAAGGGATTAATAATTAAATTAATCCAAAGTTAAATGAAAAGGTAATGAGGATATTAGTGGAATTTGAATTATTGATTTTAGATTTTATTGAGCATGGTGGAGAAAGTTTAGAATTTATAAAGAAGAGATGTAATTATATAAATTATATAATAATAATTATATAATTTATATAAGGAAATTAAAGTGAAATATGAGAAAAATAATAATTATATAAATTATATAAGAATAATTATGTAATTTATATAAGGTAATTATATGGAATAAAGTTAGAGGAAATTAAGAAATTATTTAAAAGGAGAATGTAATTATATAAATTATATAATATTAAATTATATAATTTATATATAAAGAAATTAATGTGAATATTAAATAAATTGAATAATAAATAAGAAAAAGGAATGTTTTAAGTTATTGAAAATTAAATTTTTTTATAATGGAATTTTTATGATGTTTATGAAGAATAATATTTCAGAAATGGGAACAGGTTAATGTAACATGTTGTCCAAGTAACGAAGTGAAAAATTATAAAAAATAATTTTTAAATGTTCTATGAATTATTTTATGATTTTTGGAGGTATAAATTACCTCATTTAATTACATGCATGTCATTATGCGTGTGCAAAAATTTGTCAAGTAAAATATCGAAAAAGGTATTAATATTATTCATAAATCATGCTATAATTTTTGGTGAATTAAAATAAATATTTTATATATATTATATAAAATATTTATTACACGTAATAATTACGTAATGTATAAACATATTACATTATTGATTGATTTTGGAAATTTCGAGAAAGAAAAGTTGGCTGGTAATAGGCGGTGGACTTGGCATGAGTGTTAAAAACAATTTACACATCTATATTATATATATATATATGTATATGCATGTTAGAGAGAAAAAGAGAAATAAAAAGAAAAAGAAAGCAAACAAAGACAACCCTTCTCTCTTCTCCACCATGACCACCGCCGAAACCACCACCCGACCACCATGCTACCACCAAGAGGGAAAAGAAGAAATTTTGGTGCCATCTAGAGGGAGTTCTAAGCTTCAAAGAAGGTATAATTAAAATTTTTATGATTTATTTTGGTATTTATGGTAATAAATTAGTTTTGTGAAAAATAGCAAATAATTAGAATAATTATTCTAAATAATTGTGAAGAAAATGGTGTAATTTTCTTCTTGACTAGCTTACTGTTTCGGCTGAAAGAGCAAAAAAAATTATGGGCTGCCGCGCAATGCGCGGCAGCCATTTTTTTCGGACGCTGAGTGAAAAACGGCGTTGTTTTGGGGGGCGCGCAGAAGAAGAAGCCGCGCAATGCGCGGAGTCGTCTGGAACAGAAAGGAAACGACGTCGTTTTGGCGTCGGAAGCGAAGGGCCCGACGACACGCTGGAAAT
The DNA here is from genome assembly GCA_947179155.2 of Hedera helix. Lineage (NCBI taxonomy): Eukaryota > Viridiplantae > Streptophyta > Magnoliopsida > Apiales > Araliaceae > Hedera > Hedera helix. The sequence goes on along the minus strand of OX359266.1, from coordinate 18,060,468 downwards.
TACCAGTGTGCCCCTGCTCTTTTCAGTTAATATCGACCGTGTCCCCTGACCCTGTAAAATTATAGCCGTGCCCTTCAGTTTTTCTAGAAATACCGTTCGTGTCCTGAAAGCAATAAAAATTACGATTATGCCCTCAAACTTTTCGGAAAATTTCGGATATGCCCCTAGAGTTGCGAAAATTACGGAAATGCCCCAGACCTTTTTTGTTAATGCCGGATGGGTCCTTAAGGGCGCGAAAATTACCATATTGCCCCCAGAAATTGAGTTTAATTGAAATAAATGTTTAAAATTTGTTTGAAAATTATAGAAAATTATAGAAAAATACTAGAAATGTAGAAATGATATTTGGGCATTAAATTTAATATTTTTGCAAAAATATTAAATATTGGGGATTAATATTTAAATGTTTAAATATTAATCTAATAAGGTTATAATTTAGAAAATGTTTAAATAAAAATTTCGGACAACCAAATATGTTTAATTTTATCCGATGAGTCGAGTTGTCCGTAGTGAAAGCATTAAATAGTAAGTTATGTTAATATTTTATAGGACAAGGTTAAAATAATTAACCATATAAATTAAAAATTAGTCCGGAGATGATATTAATTAAGTAAATTAATATCCTAAAGAGATAAATAAATATTATTTGATTATTTTATGATCATAGGTTGATCGAGTAAAGGGTATGAATTACCAATTTAATAAGTTGAGCTATTAATTGGACGCCAGGCAAGTTTTTCAGTCCCTTTTATGTTAAATGTTGGAATGTTATGATATGTAATTCTTATTTTAACTGCATACAAATTATGTGTTACATGATACGTGATTAATATGACCACAATGTGTATTTTGTGCAACGATATGGATATATATGAGATATATTGCTATAGTAGAAGCACAAGCACATGATGTATGACACACACCAAGCATGATAAGGTATGTGTTACGTGAAGCATAACTGTTGAACTTGCTGAGCCATTGTGCTCATTACTTGCTTAATAAACATTTTTGCAGGTAAAGATATAAATTTTAAGAAATATCGGATTATGACGGATTTTTCCTAAAAGGTTGTGAACGTTATTATTAAACGTTTACATTATGATCCAATGTGGATAATTTGTCACAGTTATATTAATGTTTTGTATGTACATATATGTTGGATCTAGATAGGACGAATAATGTTAAATTATGAACTGTGATTGTTCAAGGTGATGGTAAGGATAGAGATTATTATACGTTTATTTATGAATTATGAAGCAAAGAAAGATTTTATGGATATGAACAATATTAAAATTAGAAGGTTAAGTTTTATGATATTGGTACAGAGAGAAAAGAATAAGTAAAGGTTGCGATCCAGGGACTAGGATCCCGATGTAGGATTTTAAACATCCAAATATTTTTATACAATGATTGAATTGAGAAAAAGAAAAAAATTATACCGAAATATTTGATAATTGTTGATTTTAAAATCAATTATTGGATTAAAGAAGGAGATTAAAGATTTATTAACGGACCGAAATTTGGACGAAAGGAAGATAATGTATAATAAATACAAAATTTAAGGTAAGAATAAGGGTCGAATTTCGGGGTCGTTACAATTTTTCCTTTATTTTTATTATATATATATAATACTTGCAATTTCTACTAACCATTAACCAATGTATGGTTAATTCTCTACAACATGCATCTCATGATTATCTATCAATTCTACCATGGTAAATTATATACATACATAATTGTATCTATAATATTCTTCCTACAACTAACTCATGCAAAGTTAAATCTTTAATTTATTTACTACCTAGGGTTACTCAATTAACTCATCCATAGTTAATTCACATTATCACATTCATTCACCTAGCAATTAATCAATGTTTGGTTAATACTCTCTCTTGTCTATCAACTAGGGTTATTCAATTAACCCTACATTAGTTAATTCTCTACACTTAACAATACTTGAATTTATTCTCCCAACATAATGACCAACATTTAACTTTTAAATTTAGACTCAATATTTGGGCTATTAGTTTATTTTGCATTGGGCTCCCTTATTTAATTATTTGAGCTACCCAACACAACTCACACATCTTTATAACTTGGGCTAGGTAATTAATTTAATGAGACTACCACCACATTATATACAATATTTACCAACATAATTTAACTGGACTTATATTAATTACCTCTTTATAATTATCAATAAGACTTACAACAATTAAAATATTTGCTTGTCTTAATCCATTATTGGACTCTATACAACAATTCTATAATTAAATTAATTACTTCTTATTATCGCCATCCTAGTCAATCCTTCTAGCTTTTCTATAACTTTAACTCATAACTAATATAATTAATCTAATTAATTATATTTCATGACTTTCATTCTTACTTCATATTTAAACTAATTAATTTATTAGCTTAATTGAGTATGAATTTACTCATATTCTTATTTGACTAACAAGCACACTTTAGGTATATATGTATATCAATATAACCACCTTCACTTTTCATTTGAATTTATTTCCTTAAAAAATTCTCTACATGCGTCATTACAATATTCCCTCATTTAATTTCTAACAAATAAATTATGTTAAAAAAAATGTTCACTCATTTTCTACACATCTCCAACTCTAGGTTTTAAACCATAACCTTTAATTGATTATTCAAAATCTTATCTACAAATCTTGTAAATATCTGGGATATTACAAAAGTGATAAAGATGATTAAATGAATATTAATGAGAGATAAAAATGTGTAAAGAATAAATAAGTAAAATAATATCAAAGAATATTTTATTTGGGATGATAAACACGAGGATAAATGTTAATTATGAAAACTATTTGTTAAGAGATAAACAAATAAAATAAAGTTATTTCATTAGTAAAGATATTAAATAACTAATAAATGTTTCCTAGAAAGGATTAACCAATAAGGTAATAAGGACGATGTTATCATGGAAGAATAATGGGAGAAAGTTATAGTAAATGAGGATGATGTTGAAAAATAGGGGTAATGATGAATAGAGAAGGGGTATGAGATAATAATAGATCAATAAAAGTTCATTTATGATACGTTAGAGATTAACTGATAGACTGAATCATGACTTATGTAAGTTAACCGGAGGGCAATAACCTAGAAGGAAAAAAAACAAATGTAATAGGCGAGTACATCTTACTTGTACCTTTGTTTGTTTCTTACAAATTCCATATATGAAGTATATGTTTGAAGTTAACTGTCATTATCTAAACGCATCCACTCATGTATATACGCTTAGGAAGATTTCCCAAATATGAAATTATGAACACTGAGAACTTGAATTACAGATAATCATTTGAAGGATGAGTCCATGCCACTTGATTCGACTAGACAAATTAAGACACGAGCTGTCAATTAATCATATTTTTGAGAAAGCTATTTAAACCAATTATTTTGGTACGAACTCTATTATACTAAAAAGAACAACCCTAATAAAGGAGAATTATTTTACTCTATTATACTTATATATATGTATTTATTATGATATCATGTATATAGATATAGATGATGATAGTCCCACTTTTTGTCCATAGTAGGGAAACTTGTTATGTAAATCCCAGTCTCTTTTGTATAAGATGTGGGATAGAGATTATAGATCCCTATTTTTTGTGATATTATGGGATAGATGACAGATGTTCGATGCTATATGAGAGATGTTGACATGGACATTTATAGAGTATGTCATAGGATTGTATTACACTATGTATTAAAATAAGTGGTATAAGAGTAGAATTTTTTTTCTGAATTGTGTTCTACTATTAAATATTGCATGATATATATATATATATATATATATATATATATATATATATATATATATATATATATATATATAACTGTGTATAATAAATGATGAGATAATAATATAGAGTGTTGTTAAACAGAATATGCCTCCCAAACATAAAGTACCAGCACAACTAACACAAGAAGAATCAGTTAACAATGATAGGGGATGTACAAACCCTGTGCAAAGGCTAGTGAACCTACTAGAAGGAGCATTCCAACACCAAAATCTCAAACTAGTAAACCCCAACCCCCAGTGGCTCTAGGAGCCAGCTTCAAAGACTTCAAAGCGGTAGCACCGCTAGAATTTAAAGGGATAACATATCTGATTGCGACTCAATTCTGGGTCAAGGAGATAGGGAAAGCCTTCGTGGTTGGAAGGGTAAGAGACAATCAAAAGACTGCATTCACAATGTATCTAATAAAAAGGGAGGAGAATTTTTGTGGGAAGCTAATAGACAAAGGGCAGGAGAAGGGATTATAGCATGAGAGATTCAAAGAGCTATTTGTCGGGAACTACTTCCCAAAAAGCATGAAGATTAACATGTAAATTAAATTTCTTAATTTAAAGCAAGGTGATATGTCTGTTGCACAATACGGTGTAAAGTTCAATGAACTGACATAATTCTCCCCTCATCAAGTCGATACGGATGAGAGGAAGGCATGAAGGTTTAAGCAAGGATTGAAATCGTGGTTGTACAACAAGGTAGCTGTACTACAGATCGAGTCATTTGGGACTTTATTGGAGAAGGAAATTATTGTTGAGGGAGGTAATAAAGCACTGACTCAGTATCATAAGGAAAAGAAGAGTAAGAAGTCTGGAGGTAAAAATCGTGGGGGAAGTAGTGGAGGAAGCAATCTGGGAAAAAGAAAATGGGAAGGCAGCAACAACAACAATAACAACACCAATAGTCAACTAAGAAGCGAACATGGGCAGTTTTAAAAGAGAGGGGAACCGTGCAAGAGCTATGGAAAGAACCACTAAGGAAAATGCATGAAGGGGAGGAATGTGTGCTATAATTGTGGACATGAGGGGCATATCTCCCCCAATTTCCCAACTTCGAAGAAAATTAACGGATGTTTTACTTGTGCAACATAAGAGGATGAAGCAAATTAATGATCGGTGGAACTTCACAGCCCAGCCCGCTGACAGCAAGAACCTTTAACATGATAGTCCAAGATGCAGTGGCATCCAAAGATGTGGTATCATATATTATTCCGATCAAAAATATTAATGCGTATGTGCTTTTTGATTCGAGTGCTACCTGTTCTTTTATATCTAAGGAGTTTGCTAGAAAAATAAACTTACCTCCAAAAACACTAGGATGCCCTTTAAATATAAAAATGGCAAATAAAGAAGTGATTCCTATAAAAAAAATGTACATCAAAATTGTTGCGCATACATTTGGCGACACCACTTTAAGGTGGATTTAATTCCAATCAGTTTAGGTGAATTTGACGTTATCTTATGAATGGATTAGATGCATAATTATGGGGCGATCATTGACTGCCAGAAAAAATGTATGAACCTTCAGACCCCGAATCGGTCTAAGGTAGTATTTTTTGGTAGCACATCACTGAGATAATCTTGTTATCTAACGATGATGCAGGCCAAGAAACTATTAAGAAAATAATGTGTAGGCTATTTAGCGCATGTGGTTGATACCCAGAGAGTAGGAGCAGAAATAAATAAGATACCTATAGTGAAGGAATTCCCAAACGTATTCCCAGATGAGTTACTAGATCTTCCACCAGAAAGAGAAATTGAATTTACAATAGACCTCGTGCCAAGAACAACATCAATTTCTAAGGCTCCATATTGTATGGCGCCAATAGAGATGAAAGAGTTGATGATTTAGTTACAAAAATTACTAGATAAAGGTTATATTCAACCAAACGTGTCTCTATGGGGAGCACCAATTTTGTTCGTGAAGAAGAAAGGCTGATCGTTACTACTCTGTATAGATTACTGGGAGTTAAATAAGGTCACGATCAAGAATAAGTATCCTTTTACCCTGAATTGACGACCTCTTTGATCAGTTGAAGGGAGCAAGATACTTTTTAAACATAGATTTGAGGACAGGTCACCATCAGTTGAAAGTAAGAAATGGAGATGCACGTAAGAAGACCTTTAGGACATGGTATGGACATTATGAATTCTTGGTAGTGTCGTTTGCACTGATGAATGCCCAACAACATTCATGGACTTAATGAACAGAGTATTTAAGTCATATTTGGACAAGTTCGTGGTGATATTCATTGATGATATTTTAATTTACTCCAAGACTCAGGAAGAACACACAAACCACCTGAAATTGGTATTAGATACGTTAAGGAGGGATAAGCTAGACACCAAATTTTAATAGTGTGAATTTTTTATGAAAAGGGTCCAATTTTTGGGACATGTAATAGATCAGGAAGGAATATCAATGGATTCGATAAAATTGGAAGTCGTGATCAATTAGGAGCATCCAGAGACTCCTACAGAAGTACGCATTTTCTTAGGGTTAGCAGGGTATTATTGGACGTTCATTCAAAACTTCTCTAAAATAGTGACCTCGTTGACCAATCTAATAAGGAAAATAATAAAGTTCCTTTGGACAGACAAGTGTGAAGCAAGTTTTCAAGAATTAAAGAAGAGATTAAGTGAAGTGCCAGTGTTAGCTTTGCCAAACAATACGGGAGGATTCGTGGTATATAGTGACGCATTGCATAAGGGACTCCGATGTGTGCTAATGCAAAAATGGAAAGGTTATTTCGTACACGTCGAGACAACTCAAGGATTATGAGAAGGGATATCTAACCCATGATTTGGAGTTTGCGGCAACGGTCTTTTCTTTAAAGATTTGGAGGCACTCCTAAATGGGGAGAAGTGGGGGATTTATATGGATCACAAGAGCCTGAAATATATCTTTACAAAAAAAGGAATTAAACATGAGACAAAAGATGGTTAGAGCTAATCAAGAATTATGATTGTGAAATTTTGTATCATCTAGTGAAGGCAAACGTGGTAGCAGATGCTTTAAGTAGAAAGGGGAAGGAAAAGTTATTGTTATTGATAGCACAACATAAGTTGATTGAGGAAATGACGAGGATGGAGATTGAGGTGAAAGGACCGAAAGAGTCAAAAGAGAAATTGTTTGTGGTGGAGGTTCGACGGACATTGTTTGATAGAATAAAGAAGGTGCAAGAAAAGGATGAGGAGTGTGATAGAATAAAAAGGAGGATAATAGAAAATAAAGAGAAAAAGTTCAAGGTAGATATGGAAGGAATGCTGAGATTCGAATGGCAAATATGGGTTCTAATGGTAACTGAATTGAGGGAAGAAATTCTACATGAAGCACATAATTTGACATACACAGTTCAACCGGGGAGCACAAAGATGTATCAAGATCTTGGACAACACTTTAGGTGGCCCAATATGAAACAGGAAGTTGCAGAGTGCGTCAGTAGATGTCTGCCCTGTCAAAGAGTCAAAGCAGAGCATCAGAGGCCAAACGGTCTACTATAAACGTTGGAAATTCTTAAATGGAAATGGAAACACATCATGATGGAGTTGTGGGACTGTCAGTCACTCCGAAAGGTTATGATGCGATATGGTTTATTGTGGATAGGCTGACAAAATTGACACACTTTTTGCTGATAAAGATTCAGTTTAATTTAAATCAGTTAGTGAAGCTATATATGAAGGAGACCGTATCAAGGCATGGAGTACCAATGTCTATTGTGTCAGACAGAGACCCACAATTTACGTCCAACTTTTGGAGAAGTCTTTAGGAACACTTAGCAACTCAACTGAGACTGAGTACCGTCTACCATCCTTACACCGATGGGCAGAGTCAGAGAACCATTTAGACACTAGAAGATATGTTCAGAGCGTGTGTAATGGACTTCAAGGGTAGTTGGGACAATCACTTACCCTTGGTCGATTTCGCTTACAATAACAATTACCATACAAGCATCGACATGCCACCATATTAAGCTCTTCACGGTAGACAATGCAGAACACCATTATTCTGGGATGAGGTAGGGGAACATCGACTCTTAGGTGCAGAACTGATACAACAAACAATAGAAATCATCAAGGTAATAAGGGTCAAATTAGTGGCAATACAAGATAGACATAAAAAGTATGCTGATCTACACTGACAAAGCTGAGACTTTGAAGTTAGCAGTTTTGAATTTCTAAAAGTATCTCCTCGGAAAGAAAAAATAAGATTTGGTAAGAAGGAAAAATTCAGCCCGAGGTTCATAGGTCCTTTTGAAGTATTAAAGAGAGTCGGTGAAGTAGCGTATGAGGTAGCATTACCTCCTGATCTGGAACATATTCATAACGTGTTCTATGTTTCAATATTACGCCCGTACAAGCCTGACTACAAGCACGTAATATCCTAAGAACCTATTCAAGTGGAGAAGGACTTAACTTATGACGAGATCCCTGTACAGATCATCGATATAAAGGAGCAGACATTACAAAATAAGGTCATACTTCTGTTAAGGTAGTATGGAGGAACTACAACATCGAGGAGGCTACGTGGAAATTAGAGGATAACATGAGAAATGACTACCCCCATCTTTTTGCATGACCTTGTATAGATTTCAGGGACGAAATCTTTATAAGGGGGGTGGGGAGAATGAAATGACCAAGAAAATATAAATAATATTATTTTAATAAAATGAGGAATTATTCAAAATTTTATGTGGGGATATGTGTTTATGTGAAGAATATCAAGATTGTTAATTCAATAAAATTGAATTAACTAAGGAAAGAAGTAAAGATGAATTTATAATTAATGAGATTTATGTGACAAACTTCTGTTCTGAATTAACAAAACTTGAGCAAATGAGCCTTGTGTGCTAAGAAGAAAGTTTAAGATGATAAATAAAAATGTAATTAGGATTAATCAAGTATTTGATTAATTCAAGAAAATGAATTATTATAAATCATAATTAGAAATAACTAAGTTCAAGTGTTATGAGAATTGCTATTGTTGGAACTAATTGGTTAGCCCAATATGTGTGTATATGGTGGGAGAAATTTTTGGTCCAATCCTTTAATAAATAGAAGGCTTAAAGAGAAATTATAAATGGCCTAAGACATAACTCAATTTGAATTAAAAAGAGAAGCCCAAGGTGTAGCCCAAGTTTTGATCTAAGTGTGGAGCCTAAATCCTTGTATGCTTGTGGAAATTCTTTTTATATAAGGCATATCCGGCCAAGCTCCTTGGAGCCTTGTGTAATATATATATTTTTTTTTCTTCACCTTGAGCTGTGAGATCACAAAGCATTGTGCAACATATTTTCTTCCAATAAAAAGCTACTTTATCCTTAAATTGGGGAAACAAGTTGGGAGATTAACTAGGGTGAGCATACGTAGCAAGTTGTTGGAGAATTAGTAGCTAATTAATAAGGGTTAAGAATTGCTATATAAATAGAGCCATTCACCAAATATTTTAAAGGGTTAGCAATATTATCTAAGTATTGGTGAGTCTAGAGCAAATAGAAGGAAATAAAAGAAATATAAAGAAAGAAAGAAATATCCAAAGTATAAAGAAACTCTTGAGGATTCAAGGAAAGCTTAGTAGCAAGAAGGAAGGAAACCGAAATGGAGAGCTTTATATATTTCCTAGCTAGAAGAAAAAAAGCATCTAAAAGGTATAACCAATCTTTAACCCTAGTCTTTTAATTCTTGTTATATCTAGCTCTATGTATGTGTAACTCATGCTTGGTTGTTGTGAGAAAATTTCGTATTATGGGGAACCATGGTGGGTTCCCGAGGCACAAGGATGGATCAAACCTTTGTATGTAAATATATGTATATGATGAACCTATGAACAAACCTAAGTGATAAAATAATTTTTAATCTATGAAACCCTAGATGGATATATGAACCATGGGATTTATGACTCATAAATGGTAAATCTAAAAGATTTAAAGATAACCTGAGTGGAAAATAAGTTAAAATGAATTTGTGATGAATTTTTGAAAAATATACGTGAACCCTAAAATATGGAATATAATATGTTCATGAATAAATGTAGTAAAAAATGTTCAAGATCATGAAATAATGATAAAACATACATTCAATTTGTTATGAGAAAGAATTGAACCTATGTGAATGTGTTGAGATCAATTTGTAACAGTTAAAAGAAAAAAGGAATCTGAAAAAGTGAAGAAGAAAATTCTGGTGCACTAGCGCGCCCCGCGCTAGGCAAGGTCATTCTCTGGCATGCCTCGCACCGTTGCTGCAAAAATTTTTATGATGGACTAGGGCGCCTCGCGCTAGTCATAATACATTTTGGGTGGGCCCCGCGCCAGGGTGACAAACCATTTGACCCGGATTCCGGTCAAACCGGGTCGGGTCTTGGTCAATTGGTCAACAGGTTTGACTCGACCTAATAATAACTCCGATAGAGCTCTACTAGGTATCGATGGAATAGTGACTTCCCAAACTACAATTTTTTGGGCTCAAACATCATTTTTGGATAAGTTTTGGTTTCAGAAATTTGTCTTAAAGTGGATTGTTCATGCAAAATCTTGGACAGTGAGGTTTGTTTGGTCCAACATGCATAACTTGCTCATTTTAACACATTTTTGGGTGATTCCAAAGGGATTTTGTTCTTAAATTACCTATATATTCTCAAAAAATATTAAATCACAAAAATAATTTGTAGATTTTAAAATGTGCAATTTATTCATACAACCTATGTTTTGTTCGTCGGTAAAAATATTTTCAAGCATTTTGCTAGATTTTTCTACATAAACCCATACCACTACACATTTAAACCACATGACATCCTATATAAATATGTCTAGCATGATTCTAAGCATAAAGATCTTAAAGATAATATTTCTACCATAAAATTTAAAAGAAAAACAAGATTACGATTTTTAAGGAATTTTTTTATACCTTTTTGACTTGTGGGCTATTTTTTCTCTTCTTTTCAAAGTACATGATGGATTTAGATGACATCCAAGAACACCCCTTGAAGTAGTCTAGTGTGACTCGATAGTGACTCACTAAAGAAACTCACTAACTCACTTTTTTTTGGGTTAATTCACCGAGTTAACTCACTCCGTACTAACTCACAATAAAAGAGCTATCTAGCAAACTTTCACCCAAGTGAGCTAAGGTTCATATTTATAGTAGTAGAAATATATACATATAACCTATATATCTACACATTAGACTTCAACCATTTTTCAAAAATGCTAGCAATTTGTTGAGTGTTCCGTACACTAACTCAAGCAACAAATTGGATAAAATTTGGAGTCCATGGACACCCCATACCACCAGCCATGCCCCTTAATTTGATTCATTTTTGATTCATTTTTATTGCCAAATTGGTAAATTCATGCCTTCTAGAAGCATTGACAATTGGACCAAACATTGGGCTTGCAATTTAATTCATTTGAGCCATTTATGATCATAATAATCCACAACATTGGCCTACCAAAATAACTCACCCACTTCTTAATAAATTGGGCCAGCTTAATTAAATAGCAACCCACAAAGCAAATTCCACAAGTCCCTTACTTAATTAATTGTTTGGGCTTGTTTAAATAATTATAGGAACGCTTTAATAATTTAATTTAATTTAATTTACATAATCCAATTAGACTTGTCATATTCAATATTAATTGAATATTTAATTAGGGTTCAATAACATATCAATCCATTGATATTAAAAATACAACCTTAGGTTAGACTAATAATTAATAACCCTTCATCGGACTTCCTTTAATTAAATTAATTAAATAGTCAAATATAAATCAAACCATCTTGTTAGGGTTTAAATTAATTCACACCATAACGTAATTAATTAGAAATTAAATTTCTAATTTTATTTAAAATGCAACTCAAAATTCTTGGTCCTTATAGTATTTCTTTATTCACGATTAATTGGTTGAATTAATTATATGAATAAAGCCATAGTTTTGAGCAATACTTTAAGAATCATAATATTGATTACGTTAATGATGTATAAATTCAAGATAGCTCAAAACTAAAATATTCCTAATCGTTGGATCACTAAAATATGGATTAGTGAATCCAAATAGATTAATACATACAATGATTGCTCTTATAAAGATGACGATTGATCTTATAATCATTTGTGTAGAGACACTAAAGTAAGTATATAAGTGCTTATTAGAAAATAAGTTTACTGAACGTGACTAGCTCAAGAAACATCTAATGGAGTTTTACTTGTTTATCAATTGGAGTTTCTTTTATGATAGTAGTACAAATGATCATTGGACTTGAGATCATCATAGTACCTTATCTATGATGAGTTTTACTTTAACATATTTCTTAAGACCTTTAGGGTATATCAAAGGGTATGATCGGGTATAATAGGTTATACATGGAGGTAGGTGAATGGTCAATAAAGGATCTACCACTTTCAGTAAAGGGAGAAAATGTTCTATGTAATTCGATAATGATAACTCAGAAATCATTCGCCAATGTAAAATTAAAATTAGAAAAGAGATTTTAATTTACATTAGAGTTGTGCATTTGTGAATTGAAAAGCATATGATCAAATAAAATAAGACTTAACAGTAGTTTCATGTCTTATATTTGATTGGGACATTGAGTAGTAGAATGATTGAATTGTACGGTAACTATTCGCGGAATAGGTTCTTTTGTGATTAAATGTAAAAATTTATATTATCTGAAAAATCGTTGATTGTTAAGGGGGCTTATATCCTTATTGTAAGAATAAATATTATTTATTAATAAATTAAATTATTTAATTTATTTATATAGATAAGATTATAATGGTTCTAATTAATTTATTCTACAACCGATTTAGTATGGAGAACCTAAATGGTCACACTGCAAAAGAGTAATATTTATTTTAGAAGTAAATGGCATAATCATAATAATAAATTAAGTATATTTAATTTATATTATGGTAATAGAATAAAATTAAATAGCTTACTATTTATAATTTAGTATTTTAGAAATACTAATTATAAATTAATAAAATGAGTCTTATTATTATTATTATTATTACCAGTATTATTATTTAGTTCCTAAATGGTTCAGGAATTAATTAATAATTTGTAGTGATATTTTAAATAATTAAGTTCTTAGATGGTTTAGGAATTGTAATTATAACAATTAATTAAGTTACTAAATGGTTTAGTAATTAATTAATAAGAAGTATTCTCATTATTAAATAATTAAGTTCCTAAATTATTTAGGAATTGTAATTAATTAATTTAGTTCCTAATTAGATTGGGAATTAAACTAAAATCCTAATCTTAAATAGTTTAGAAGGCTTGACTATATTTATAAATAAGAGGAGTTTTATCATAGATTAAAGTTACACACTCTTTCACAAGAACTGAGATAGTACTTCATAATTCTATACATCTAAGGATAAACTGAGAGGGAATTAGGGCTAGCCACTCATAATTTGAAAAAATCAAAATCCACTTCTTTAATTCATAGATCTCTTAGTAGATCACCTCTAGAGGCTTCACACTTGGGGAGCTAACATTTATTCGTGAAATCTAATCCGTGAATTTGAAGAAGAACGTAAAGGATTAAAGGGAGTTGAACTTGTACCTATAAAAGCTTGGTTCTATAAAGGTATAAATATTTTATCCTTCCTCAATTAATAATAGTTGCATAAGAAATATCCTGGTTATTAGTTTGAAGAAAAATTTTAAAATCTGATTTTACTTGCTTCTGTTGCGCTTGTATAATTTGATTATATGTATGTCATGTTTTAGCAAACCAACAGATTCTTGGACTAAGAGAGCAACCCTTGATAGGGTACTATAAGTGTCGGTTATCCGATGCGATCAAAGTTTAATGTTATGCATGCACATAGTGTACACGAGGCTGATCCCCTCAAGCATAAACTGACGGATTAAAATATAAAAGGGTCAGTCGAATGATTAATTCATTGGCAATGTTCATGGTCTATTAGACCACTTAGTAGTAAATAATCAATATTCATTCATTCATTTGAACTTTGACTGTATTGTTCAGTTATTTCATTAATTATCTTAAATTGTAGAACTATTCAATTGTCATTCTTATTCATTCATGATATATCTTTATTATTCATTTTAAACTTGCTGAGCAAAGTAGTTTCTCACCCTTGCTATATCATGAACTAATTACAGCTAAACCAGAGAGTTTAAAAAAGGACAAAGGCAAATAAAAGCTTAAGAAATAGTTGCATGTTAAATGTTTAAATGTTACTATCCTATTATGTAATCATGGAGCCTTTTTGAATTATTAGAGTATTCATGATGTATTTGTTTAAGGTTATAGGCCTTGGGACCGTAGTGAACCTTTTGTAATGAATAACTTATGTTTATTTATTCCGCATTAGTTATTATATATTATTTAGAGGTGTTTGATTGTATTTGATCATGAGCACTAAGTTCAAGGTAGTGGTACACGAATTTAGGGGCATCGAAGGTTTGTATCAACGCTGTAGGTTATAAATTTTAGGATGTGAAACCTAGGTTATAACCTTAGAATTAAACTCATAAAGAGTACGTTACGAGATGGACTGTGAAAATTCATCGAGTGGATTTTGTGCATAATAAAATATTATTTTATTTTATCACTGAATATATTTTATTGTGATACTTATGGTTTGTTGTTGTTTGTGTTTTCTATTTTTAGTTGTAAGATGTCCTAGATAGGTGAACCTAGCCAACTGGTAAAGGACTTTATTGATATACTTATAGACACGGAGCAGTTGTATGTGGTTGAGCCAATGTTGCAGATGGAGTTAGATTGTGATGATAGGGAGGAGCCAATCAAAGGTCAACTGATGAGAACATACAGTGATGATGACGTCAAGGAATCCAATGAGGCTGACGAGGCTGACAAGGATCATGTTGGTAAGACTGATGAGGAGCTGACAACAGAGGAGGAGTTAGTAGATGTTGACGAGTTTATAGCGGATGCTATGGAGAAGGTGGAGTATTATACTTCACCATAGGAGATGCCTGCCAAGGATCACTTACTTCAGCAGTTGGTAGATAGTAACCTGGAGTTGGAGGACCAGGTGAGGCACTTAGAGGAGCAAAATCAGACATATCAAGACATTGAAGAACAATACAAGTCTTTGGTACATCAATTGCTTGCTAGTAACACTGAGCTAATGGAGAAAGAGGAACAGGCAAAGCTGGAGCTGGCAGAGCTAAAGGTAGAGCATGTGGCCATTAAGGTCGAGTTCGATTTGGAGATCACGGACAAGATCCGCATAGAGGAGGCTTGGGTGAGATCTGCTAGAAGGGTAAATGATCTAGAGGAGGAGATCTAAGCCAAGACAACTAGAATTGATTTCCTGAATTTTGCATTGGACACATCCTTTGGTAAGATAGAGACAAGACTAGGAGGTATCCCAGGGAGAACAGTTAGAGACGGCGCACTGTGAGTCGTCGGGTGGTGGACAAGATTGCACGACAGGAGCACGAGGATGTTGTTCTCCGAGGAATGCACTGACAGCATTGTTAGCAGTCATATATGTATATAGTTATAGTTTAGTTCCCACTTTTATCCATATTAGGGACGCATATATGATGTAAATCCCCATACTTTTGTTATTACACGGGATAGTGTCGGAGACCCCAACTTTTTTTTTATTAGAGGGCAGAATGGTGTAAATCCCCATTTGTTGTTCATTAGGAGATATGTATCAATCGATAGATGGTGATATTATAGGCATTTATAGAAATATCCCACATGTTGTGTTTCTTAATGTACTAAGAACAGTGGTATATGAATATAAATGTGATTATGTTATATGTTTTAATTTAGCTTGAATTGTGCCTTGACTTTTAAATGTTTAACATTAATTAAATTTTGCATAAGACATAAAATCTAAAATAATAGTGTAAGGTTTTGTTTATAACAGATAATGCCGCCAAGAAGACAACCCTGAAATCAGAGAGTTGAGGAGTCTGTAAATAATGTAGAGGGTCAAGCAGACCCAATAAGGATTTTTACAAATATGTTAGCAGAAGCAATGCAGGGCAGACCCCCAACGACGGTAGATCAGCCAATGAGTCTTTTAGCAAGTTTTAAGGATTTTAAACTGGCAGGACCGCTAGAGTTTTACAGAACCACAAATCTGATCGAAGCTCAAACATGGGTAGAAAAAATAGATAAAGTATTTGAAGTTGCATGTGTGGCCAAAGAACAAAATACATCATTTACCACCTTCATAATGAAGGGTGACAAAAACTACTAGTGGAAGGCAAATAAGAACCGAGCAGGAAAAGGGATCATCGCGTGGACCCGTTTCAAGGAACTATTTTTTGAAAATTACTTTCTAGACAATATGCAGGCAATGATGGTGTGATGCCCCCAAATCTGAGTCCCTTGAACCATAGATTCAGTGTTAATGATATTATTTTACTATTCAATCCCAACCATTCGTTTCTGAATAATAAAACATAATTTACAATATTACATAACTATCCCAGGTTTACAAACCTTTATACATTACAAAACATATACAAACTAACATATTACAAAAAATATGATATTACATGTACAGTAGTCCTATAACTATACAATCATTTATTACTGGCCTTTCCTTTCCCTTTATCTGTCCCTGACCCTTCGGCCTATTTGGGCTTAGCTAAAATATCATATTAAAGTGAGAATGAGTATAAAATAGCTCAGCAAGTACTTAAACAAGTAATGATATGATATTTCAGAGTAATGAAAGAAAATCTTTTACAATAGGGTTGAACCATTAAAGGGTTCTACGAAAAACTTAAGAATATAACATAAATCTTTGCATACTAGATTTAAAACAATAACTGTGCTTGCTGTATGGTCACAAGACCAAGAACTCGTTAAGAACCATACCAATTATAAAGACTAATATTGCCCAGTTCAGTCATAGGACTGCATTTCATTACAAATGTGTACTCTAGGTGATCAGCCTATTGTTGGAGTCGAAGTCGGTCTCGTTTTTTTTTTTTTTTTTTTATGTTTTTATATTTAACGAGTTCCGACCTCGACGAGTTCGTTTGAATGAACAATAATGCGCAAGTATACGCGGTCAACAAGTAATAAAGAGTAAGTAGAGTATCGATCCCACGAGGAATTATTAACAAGAATTGCCAAACACAAGCTTATAACTGACTCAATCCTATTTAAACGAAAGATTAATTGTTTTGAAATTAAACTAATAAAAATTAAACTAATACTAGCTAATGAAAACAATTAAATATAGGTGAATCTAAGTATGTAACTTCCCCCAATAGTTCGTTCAAGTCTCCTAACTCTCTTTTTGGCCATTCGGTCACGACGAATTGTCAACCGAGAATTCTCTATATGAGATATGGCCAACTCTCGTTGCACCATACCCGAATCCACCCAAATCCGACCCAAGGGCAACAGAAACGGGAAGGAACACCCTAACTAGGCAACTCACTATATCTCTATGAGAGTCAACACTAAAAAGGATTTGAAGAACAGGTTCTCTCTTGGCTACACGAGGCGAACTGGTATATCTCTATCCTAACTCACGAATCATAATCCCAACGCCAGGTGGAATCACGAACACGTGTCATTGTATTTAGGTCTAAACTGGTACTCCCTCTCTCAGTTCCGCACGAGTTACCACACTAATAACTAGGTCAAACAAATACGCGTTAGGCGCAAAATATGAGAACCCATCCACACAGCCGTAGCCGATGAATGGTCAACCGAGAACTCTCTATAGTACTAACATGCCTCTCTCGAGCACATGTAGCAACATCCTACCCAAATCCGACACAAGGCAACAGAGACAGGAAGGAACGCCCAAGCTACGAATAACAAGGGTTGAAGGTCAGGTTCTCAAAGGTTGCACATGGTGGATCGGTATATGTCTATCCTTTCCACGAATCATAATCCCAACGCCATGTGGAATCACGAACATGTGTGACATACTTGGGTCAAACACTATACTCCCTCTCTCAGTTCCGTATAGGCTACTAAGTAAATGCACGACCTAAAAATTAACCACAAAGCACAAATACAACAACCAATCCATATGGTGCCAACCAAAGAGAGAGAAATCAACTAGAACAACCTATTGGGTTCCATCACAATACTTAGATTCAATGCTTAGTTCATATCAAACAAGTAATCCAACATCCACAAATACATAGCAAATGAGTATAACAAGATTCAATATGAATAAAGCATGCAATGGATTCAATACAAACACATAGATATTACACCCATGGATTACAAATCATCCAATTACACCTACTAGTACTACTATCAATAGAACTAGCTAATAGAACTACTAACAATAGTACTCTTGTTCCAAAAATCAAACAACAATAGAATACATGAAATAGAGAGGCAAAAGGAAGAGAAATATAGACAAACTCCCTAAATCATAGCATCCCATTGATGTAGAAGCTCCATGGAATCACCAAAATGGCCTCCCAAAGTCGCCCAAGTCGCCTCCTCTCGGAAGAAACCTGATATGTTTTGTTTTATGGCTCAAAAAGTGGCTTTTATAGCACTCTGCTCGTGGCTGGACTGGCGCACGGCGCAGCTGCGCCGCACCATAGTGCAAAATGGGCGCAGCTGCGCCAAATCTTGGTTTTTCTGGCAACCGGCGCAGCTGCGCCTCTCCATAGTACAAAATGGGCGCAGCTGCGCCTTAGGCAAAAAAGTGACAGTTGGCTGCTTCAGGGTCCTTTCGTGTTTTGGGCGTAACTTCCTCATACGAACTCCGATTTAGGAAATTCAAGATGTTCTGGAAAGGATATTCGTAGAGCTACAACTTCCACCTTTGACCAAATTGCAGAATCATAAAGGATCCATGTCAAAAGCTGGCCTCAATAGGCTGCTGCTGCATTTCTTCGTATTATTGGTGTAGCTTTTGCGTCCAACCTCCGATTGCGTTGATTCAAGATGTTTCGGAAAGCTGAGAAGAAGTTCTACAACTTTCATGTTTGGCACAATTGGAGAATCGGAATTGATCAAGGTCGAAAGTTGGCCGCCATGTAAACGGCACGCCGAAAACGCGAAACGGGCAATCCAAGCCGTTATTTATCAAGCCCTTATTATAATACCTACAATACAACATAAAACACATAAAAAGTAATATAAAGCCACATCCTATAATAATGTGGTAAAAAGACACGTAAATGAACAGAAAACACGTAAACTTACTATAAACCCTAAATTACAACAAACACGTAAAAACACATATAAACTAACATAAATACTTAAAGATAAGCAATTTATCAAGCTCAAATGTATTCAATTCGTAGGTATAAAAATCACTTATCAAATACCCTCAAACTTAAACCATTGCTTGCCCTCAAGCAATACAAATACAAACTAAATAAAGAAAAATTAACAAAATACATAGATAAAAATAAAAAAAATTCTACAAGTTAAAAATCACAGAAAATACTTGAAGATTTGCATATTATCAAGGTTAGGAGTACTCTATGCATATAACATTTAATAACCAATACATACCCCCAAACTTAAACATTTGCTTGTCCTCAAGCAAAACAACACTGACTATACAAACAACAACACAAAACTTGAGCAGTGAGTTAATAAGAAAGAACATTGTGGCCTCAAGATTATATCAAGCTATAATTACAAGAAAATCTCAAAACCTTGCAAAGTCTAGAATCTCAACTCACATATCAGTCAATACACACTTATGACCCCCGTGTGTGTGTGTGAACCATCTGTAATAACAAATCATCACGCAGAGGGGTGGTGTAGACAAATTACCTTAAGAAAGAAATCGAAAACTTAAAACCACATGCACATGACATCACTCTCCACTAGTCCCAGCAGATAAGTCAAAACAAAACTAATCTTGACATGTGCAATGTCTCATTCTATTAGGCTCTACAGAGTTACCCATGTAACGAGCGTTTGACCAATGACTCCCAAACCAGTTGGCTTTAGGGCATTAGGTGTAAAGACACCCCTAAGGGCCTAATAACTCGAGTAACAGAGGCCACAAAACTCGACTAGTCAAGTAAATTATTATATTTATTACTATCAATACTTTACTTTTTTCTTTTTCTTTTTCTTTCTTTTTCATTTTTTGCTTTTTTTTTTTTTTTTTTTATATATCATGTGAGTGCGTTTTAACGCTCCATCTCACGCTACTACAATATAAACATATCAAACATGAGAAGTCGTTTTGAGTGATGCATATACGAGTTTTAAAGTAAAAGATTGTATCATTAAGCAAGTAGTCATATAAACCGCCTCAAAGTAAACAACTTATTCAATACAGATGGTTATGTGCTCGAAGAAAATGGATCACAAGTTATGTAAACCAACAGTAAGCCAAGCACACAGACGAAGCGACGTTTATCAATTTTCTATGAGTTATAACTCAAATAATCAATGTCTGATCCTCGATTAACATTAAATCAGGTTAACTCAATGCTCAAGAGACACAATCTATACTACAACGACTCAAAACGAAAAACAAAAAACACATACAACATATATTAACAACACATAACGAACCCAGTTTCGTAGGGAGTACGATTGCACTTAGCACGTGCAACAAGCCGTTAAACCTCAAGGTTACCCAGGAGGACGAGCTTTGTCTCGTGAGGGTTTGCTGAGAATATACCCACAAAATTCAAACAAGATAGCAAATTACAAATATATGCAGACACAACATAATAAAACAAGAGAAATAAACAGTCAAATAAAGATAAGAAAATTAAAACGACCACATACACACCAAAACCCCAAACTTGAATCAGATAATGTCCTCCTACTACATGAATAGAGAATTGAAGACCGAGAACTTCCCTGAATTCGCGATGAGGTAACACAATAAACATTGGCATGCGGCACGGTGCAATCCTCAAATTGATACTCACGTTGCACAGCTCGGATTGCACACCAAAATCCTAAAAATTGACACACACAAATAAATTAGGGAATTAAGCAAAATAATTTAATAATTGATAAACAATAATTAAGCAAAAATATATATATTTTTTTCTGGGCTCTCCGGCGCAGCTGCGCCGCAAATGTCCTGCATAAGGGAGCAGCTGCGCAGTATTGCAGGAAAAGGGCCTCGGGGTGGAAGGCGCAGCTGCGCAGGAAATGGTCGTGGTAAGGGCGCAGCTGCGCTGTCCAGCAGGCAGAGAAGGGTCAGGAGCAAAGGCGCAGCTGCACCGATTTTGTTCTTCATGGGAGCGCAGCTGCGCTGTCCGGCAGAGACAGAGATGCAGGGGAAGGGCGCAGCTGCGCCGTATTTGTGAAGGAAATGGGCGCAGCTGTGCCGTGCAGCAGAGAATGGGTCTCGGCTCTGGAAGAGGGCGCAGCTGCGCAGGAATTGGCCTGCATAGTGGCGCAGCTGCGCCGTGCATCAGAGCAGCAGTCTGAAGTTATTTTCCTACTGCACACTTCCATTTTTGGCCAAACATTGCACAGTTCCACTAATATGAATTAAACCTGAGAGAGACCAAAAATGGACTATTAAAACTACTAAATATAAACATCCTACTTAATAATAAAAGAAAAGAGAATTCATTGAAAATGCAAAATAAGAATTAAACAATGAGGGAGAAAGAGTGAATGGGGTGCCTCCCATCGAGCGCTTGGTTTATAGTCCTGTAGCTGGACTTCTTCGTATCAACGCTATCCAATCCCTCTTCGATAATTGAGGAACCCTCCATCCGTTGGAAGCAATTCATCATTTGGGAGGTTCCCATTCGTGATAGCCACGAAGTCTAAGTCACCTAGCTTGCTCTTTGTAGGTAGATTCCCCATTTGAACGGTCAAATAGCTAGGTGCTTCTTCCATTGTGTTTGTGACCATATTGGGGCATTTAAGATTGTCAAACACAATGGGCTCTTCCTCTATCTTTTCTTCTTCAACCCACCATGGCTCCACATTTATACTAACTCTCGTGTCATAGAGAGCCATGCCGACGACATGACTACCAAGTGGGCATGCTTTTGCAAATCTGATCGGATTCTTGAACTTTGGTGGAGAAAGCTCTTGAGGCACTAACAAGGTCGACGCATCTTCATTGGAATGCACATATATTTCTTCACCGACTGTGTTAACCATATCCCCACTCTTCTCCTCCATATCACTCTCTTGTGGCTCGTCCAATTGCAGATTTAGCACGAGTACTCCATCAGCCTCGGAATTCATGTCATGTGGCCAAGTATCTTGAGGACCGTTGTTTAAGGCTTTGAACATTTTCTCCATTTGGTCCTCAAGATTTCGAATAGAAGCAGCTTGACTACTCATTATCTCCTCATTCGCAGCAATGAACTTGGACCACAATTCCTCTAATCTTGAATTTTTTTCATGTTGCAGTGGAGGTGGACATGAGAATTCCGGTGGGTACATATGACTTGGAGCATCGTATTGATCTTGCTGAGTGTAGCTCCATGAATCATCCAGGTGATATCCCCAATCCTGATAATAATTTTCGGGATAAGCATAATTGTTGAGATAATCACCCCCATACTGTACCAGTCCATAACTGATGGTGCATTGATGACTCGGATGATTGCCAGCACAATAATCACAAAACACATCCACACTTTGAGTACGTTGCGCTCCTAGAACGTCCAATTTCCTCGAAAGTGTCTCAATTTGTGCTGACAATGCAGAAATTGCATCGAGACTATCAATCCCTGTTTCCTTTGGCTGCGTCATGCTCGTGTATGGCCATTGATAAGCACATTCATCCATGGTACCTGAAAAGAGAAAAATATAGGAAGTAAAAAGAAATAAAATAAAAAGAAATGTTTAAATTAAGACTAATTTGATAGAAGCTAATGATGGCAATAATTATTTAACTAATTCCCCGGCAACGGCGCCAAAAACTTGTTGGAGTCAAAGTCGGTCCCGTTTTTTTTTTTTTTTTTATGTTTTTATATTTAACGAGTTCCGACCTC
The DNA here is from genome assembly GCA_947179155.2 of Hedera helix. NCBI lineage: Eukaryota > Viridiplantae > Streptophyta > Magnoliopsida > Apiales > Araliaceae > Hedera > Hedera helix. Next base: position 18,037,734 of record OX359266.1, on the reverse strand, counting down.
GACGAGTTCGTTTGAATGAACAATAACGCGCAAGTATACGCGGTCAACAAGTAATAAAGAGTAAGTAGAGTATCGATCCCACGAGGAATTATTAACAAGAATTGCCAAACACAAGCTTATAACCGACTCAATCCTATTTAAACGAAAGATTAATTGTTTTGAAATTAAACTAATAAAAATTAAACTAATACTAGCTAATGAAAACAATTAAATATAGGTGAATCTAAGTATGTAACTTCCCCCAATAGTTCGTTCAAGTCTCCTAACTCTCTCTTTGGCCATTCGGTCACGACGAATTGTCAACCGAGAATTCTCTATATGAGATATGGCCAACTCTCGTTGCACCATACCCGAATCCACCCAAATCCGACCCAAGGGCAACAGAAACGGGAAGGAACACCCTAACTAGGCAACTCACTATATCTCTATGAGAGTCAACACTAAAAAGGATTTGAAGAACAGATTCTCTCTTGGCTACACGAGGCGAGCTGGTATATCTCTATCCTAACTCACGAATCATAATCCCAACGCCAGGTGGAATCACGAACACGTGTCATTGTATCTAGGTCTAAACTGGTACTCCCTCTCTCAGTTCCGCACGAGTTACCACACTAATAACTAGGTCAAACAAATACGCGTTAGGCGCAAATTATGAGAACCCATCCACACAGCCGTAGCCGATGAATGGTCAACCGAGAACTCTCTATAGTACTAACATGCCTCTCTCGAGCACATGTAGCGACATCCTACCCAAATCCGACACAAGGCAACAGAAACAGGAAGGAACGCCCAAGCTACGAATAACAAGGGTTGAAGGTCAGGTTCTCAAAGGTTGCACATGGTGGATCGGTATATGTCTATCCTTTCCACGAATCATAATCCCAACGCCATGTGGAATCACGAACATGTGTGACATACTTGGGTCAAACACTATACTCCATCTCTCAGTTCCGTATAGGCTACTAAGTAAATGCACGACCTAGAAATTAACCACAAAGCACAAATACAACAACCAATCCATATGGTGCCAACCAAAGAGAGAGAAATCAACTAGAACAACCTATTGGGTTCCATCACAATACTTAGATTCAATGATTAGTTCATATCAAACAAGTAATCCAACATCCACAAATACATAGCAAATGAGTATAACAAGATTCAATATGAATAAAGCATGCAATGGATTCAATACAAACACATAGATATTACACCCATGGATTACAAATCATCCAATTACACCTACTAGTACTACTATCAATAGAACTAGCTAATAGAACTACTAACAATAGTACTCTTGTTCCAAAAATCAAACAACAATAGAATACATGAAATAGAGAGGCAAAAGGAAGAGAAATATAGACAAACTCCCTAAATCATAGCATCCCATTGATGTAGAAGCTCCATGGAATCACCAAAATGGCCTCCCAAAGTCGCCCAAGTCGCCTCCTCTCGGAAGAAACCTGATATGTTTTGTTTTAGGGCTCAAAAAGTGGCTTTTATAGCACTCTGCTCGTGGCTGGACTGGCGCACGGCGCAGCTGCGCCGCACCATAGTGCAAAATGGGCGCAGCTGTGCCAAATCTTGGTTTTTCTGGCAACCGGCGCAGCTGCGCCTCTCCATAGTACAAAATGGGCGCAGCTGCGCCTTAGGCAAAAAAGTGACAGTTGGCTGCTTCAGGGTCCTTTCGTGTTTTGGGCGTAACTTCTTCATACGAACTCCGATTTAGGAAATTCAAGATGTTCTGGAAAGGATATTCGTAGAGCTACAACTTCCACCTTTGACCAAATTGCAGAATCATAAAGGATCCATGTCAAAAGCTGGCCTCAATAGGCTGCTGCTGCATTTCTTCGTATTATTGGTGTAGCTTTTGCGTCCAACCTCCGATTGCGTTGATTCAAGATGTTTCGGAAAGCTGAGAAGAAGTTCTACAACTTTCATGTTTGGCACAATTGGAGAATCGGAATTGATCAAGGTCGAAAGTTGGCCGCCATGTAAACGGCACGCTGAAAACGCGAAACGGGCAATCCAAGCCGTTATTTATCAAGCCCTTATTATAATACCTACAATACAACATAAAGCACATAAAAAGTAATATAAAGCCACATCCTATAATAATGTGGTAAAAAAACGCGTAAATGAACAGAAAACACGTAAACTTACTATAAAACCTAAATTACAACAAACACGTAAAAACACATATAAACTAACATAAATACTTAAAGATAAGCAATTTATCAAGCTCAAATGTATTCAATTCGTAGGTATAAAAACCACTTATCACATATCGTACCTTTACATTATGCAAAACATAAACATCTAACGACGCAACCACGCCGTGGAATTTATATTCCCTTTTTACCTTTATTCCCCTTTTTATCAGGGTTGTTCTGTTACAACATTTCATAGATTTTGCACCACAACAATATGAATTGGAGAACATAAAAATGAATAGCTGAATTTAACATAAACTGTCACATATATCTAGCCGGATCAAGATTGACATCGACCTTTCTCAACAACAGTTCAATAATGAATGAACTTCAAATGATTTATAGGAATGCATAACATATATCAATGTTCAAAGAACTACAAAAGAGAGTTCGAATAAAACACTTGCCTTCGTCCTCGTTAACCTTTATTGATATTATCTTATCCCGTTTACGTCTTACAAAACCATAATACTGGTCCATGCATTAGTTATATACATTTGCATGCTTTACCATGCCATACAAGTTACTATTTATCTATACATATACCTTAACACATAATACTTCGCTCATTTATATCTTAATCCTACCACATTGATCATTTTTATCAATTTATAGTTTATAATACATGTCTCTATCATATAGTATTAAAATATTTCATTTTAGATTATAAAAAAAAATTCAAAAACCAGGACATCCTGCCCCAGCGTGATGTTTTACACTACACATCTCATTGGCCACGAAAGGCTTGTACCTGGACCTCGACCCAACACCGACTGGTCAGTGAAGTCTCCTCAGCTACACTGCACCACGGCATAGTGTTTAGTTCAAAACACCTCGCCCCGGCGCAGTGCAGTAGATTTTGAAGAAAAATTCTTTCCAATTTCCATGTTACTTTTAACCCCTTCTTACAAAACTTGATCCAAACACATGATTTAGCATATATAACATGTATATGACTTGTATAGGCCTTCAAAAATATTAATAGTTTTTAAACGACCCTATTTTTCCAAAAACTTCATTTTTGGTCCCCACGAACATTTTTAAACGTTTAAAATTCACTTTTATTGCCATAAACACCAAATGACTATCAAATCGACATGAACATATGTATTTACATAAAACTTGGTTATTTAGCTTAATTTTACCTTCAATTACATCAAAATGGCCAAAAAAATAACTTTTTATAGAATTTTGTGAACTTACAAAAATCTACCCTTAAACTCACACTTGGGTTATTAAACTCCATACACCATATACACTAACACAAGTTTATATACACACTTTGTGTGTTCACATACCATCTTTATGCACCTTCTAAAGCATGTTACAGATTATGATTTGGTTTGCATGCAAAATATAGTCTAATATTCTATTTTCCTACACAAGTCATGCTTTTCAACTATCAATGAATCTATCATGCCATCAAGCAAGAAATTACACATGATTATAACATGATCATCACCTCAATCTAGGGTTTCACCCTATCTATCAACATATTACTCATGATTCTCTTTAAATTATACTTCCTAGTCATGAATACATGCATACATAGACATACCACCTTTGTAATACCACACTTGAGCTTAGGGTTTCATCATGTATCACTCATATAGCACATAACTCATATAAATCATTCTTTTAATCACAAAAACATGCATGGCCACACATACTCTTGCATTTAAACACATAAATGCTAAGTTTTAAAACAAGAACACCTTTACTACCTTCTTTGAGCTCTTCTTCTCCTTGTCATGAAGCTTCTAAGAGTTGGATGACCCACTTTGATGGCTTGCTACGCTTATCTTGAACACTTTCTTTGTAATCTATCAAGCTTTCTTACACAACCCTAGCTCTCCTTCTTTTTCTCTACAAGCTCTCTAACTTAGCAGCTTGGTAATGAGAAATGAAGATGAATTATGAAATATCTAGCTACACTTGCAAAATATATACATACATAAGTTATATATATCTTTCCAACAATTAACCAAGCTTTAGTTAGGTTAAACCAAGCATGGTCAAGGCCATTTAGGACAATTCCCTTCAATAATTAATGGCATTTAAGTCATTACTCACAAAAAGGTTACCAAAGTCATTCTTTAAGTTGCCAAGGGTACTTTGGACTTTTTGCTTTTTCTCTAGACAATTTAATTCATTTAAAATCCTATTTGGCTTATTTTTTATCCATTTCAAGTCCTTTTCAATCAAATTTACATGCACTTAGCTTAAAAATTATTCTATAATCAAATAGTACATAATTTGTTTTTCTCAAATCACTTATCACACTTCAAAAATTAATTTTCATTATTTATTTATAATATTTACAACATTTATAAAATTATGTATGATTACATTCTTCCCTCATTATAAGGATTCCTTCCCCGGAATCACTATTATAAGGTTACTCAAACAAATTCGGATAATCCTTTTTTAGTTTCTCTTTCAGCTCCCACGTCGCTTCCTCAGCATTGTGATTCCTCCACAGTACATTTACAAAAGGTATTACCTTGTTTCTTAAAATTTGCTCCTTCCTGTCAATAATTTGAACAATAGTTTCCTTATACGATAGGTCTTTTTCAATCTGAATAGGTTCATATTCTATTACATGATTGTAGTCTCGCTTATACGGTCTTAATACTGATACGTGAAATACGTTGTGTATATGTTCCAATTCTGGAGAATGCCACAGCGTAGGCTACATCTCCTATCCGTTTCAGCATTTCAAAAGGTCCAATGAATCTTGGACTCAACTTTCCCTTTTTCCCAAATTTGATTTTCCTTTTTTAGAGAGATAACTTTAAGAACACATAAGACCCTACTTCAAAGTCTCTCTTTTGTCGATACAAGTTTGCATATTTCTTCTGTCTGTCTTGTGCTGTTACTATCCTTGATCTTATCACCTTGACAATTTTTGCAGTTTGTTGCACTACTTCTGGTCTTAATAGTTTACATTCTCCTACCTCGTTTTAACAAAAAGGTGTTCTGCACTTCCTTCCTACTTAAGGCGTCGACCACAACATTTGTTTTCCCTGGATGGTATAGAATCTCATAATCATAATCTTTAATTAATTCTAACCTACCTCCTTTGCCTCATATTCAAATTCTTCTAAGTGAAAATATACTTTAGACTTTTGTGATCTGTGTATATTTCACACTTCTCTCCATATAGATAATGTCTCTATATTTTCAGTGCAAAAACCATTGCTGCTAATTCTAAGTCATGGGTAGGATACCCTTTCTCATTGTCCTTCAGCTGCCTTGACGCATACGCTATGACCTTGTCGTGTTGCATCAATACACAACCAAGTCCTTTATGCGATGTGCCACAGTACACTACGAATCCTCCCGTATCATCAAGTAATGATAACACAGGTGGTTCACTTAACCTTTTCTTGAGCTCCCTAAAACTCTCTTCACACTTTTTCGACCAAACAAACTTCACAACTTTCCTCGTCAAATTAGTCAGATATCCTGATAACTACAAAAAATCTTTGATGATTCTTCTGTAATATCCTACTAGTCCAAGAAAACTCTGCACTTCCGTTGGTGTCTTTGGTTGTTCCCAATTAATTAATACCTCTTCTTTTACTGAATCCATTGATATCTCTTCCTGATCAATCACGTGCCCTAAAAATTACACCATTTCCAACTAAAATTCGCATTTTGAAAATTTTGCATAAAACTTTATTTCCCTTAACTTTTCCAACACTGTTCTCAAATATTTTGCATGATCCTCCTGAATCTTCGAATAAATCAAAATATTATCAATGAACACCACTATGAACTTGTCTAAATATTGCTTGAATACTCTATTCATCAAATCCATAAATGCAGCTGGTGCATTCGTCAAACTAAAAGACATCACCAAAAACTCGTAATGACCATAAGGAGTCCTAAATGCTGTCTTAGGTACATGCACATGTCTCACCTTCAATTGGTGATAACCATTTCTCAAGTCTATCTTTGAGAAATACTTTGCTCCTCGTAATTGATCAAACAAATAATTGATCCTCGGTAACGGGTACTTGTTCTTAATTGTTATTTTATTCAACTCTCTGTAATCGATACAAAGCCTTAGTGATCCGTCCTTCTTTCTTACAAATAACACTAGTGCTCCCTAAGGAGACACAATTGGTTGGATATACTTCTACTCCAACAATTCCTGCAGTTAAACCATCAATTCTTTCAATTCGACTGGAGCCATTTTGTATGGTGCCTTCGAAACTGGCGCCATTCCCGGTACAAGATCTATCACAAATTCGATCTCCCTGTCCGGCGGAAGGCCTGGCAATTCATCTAAAAATACATCCGCATAATCTTTTACCACAGGTATCTGACCCATTTTTTATCCCACTCTGTGTATCAACCACATGAGCCAAATATCCCATACACCCTTTCCTTAACAGCTTTTTGGCCTGCATCATCGTCAGACAACAAGATTGTCTACGCGATTTGTTACCATAAAATACTACCTTAGACTTAGCAAGAGTCTGAAGGTTCACACATTTCTTTTAGCAGTCAATCACCGCCCCATAGTTATACAACCAATTCATTTCAAATAGTACATCAAACTCTCCTAACTGAATAGGAATTAAATCCACTGTTAGCTTATTCCCTCTTATAGTTAAACAGCAATCCCGATGAATATTTTGCGCCAGAATCACTTCTTTGTTTGCTACTTCTATATTTAACACACTTTCTAATTTTACTTGAGGTAAATTCAGTCTCTTTGCAAATTCTTCAGAGACAAAAGAGCAGGTAGCACCCGAATCAAATAATACATACACGTTTACATTATTGATAGGAATGATACATGACACCACGTCTTTTGATCCCACTGCATCCTGTATTGTCATGTTAAAGGTGCGTGTTGTTGGTCTCCCCGGCTGAGTAGGTCTGCCAATTACAAACTTTCCACTGTTATTTCCTTTACTTCCACTTCCCCTCTCAGCTTTCTTCTTTGGATAATCTTTAATTTGATGCCCCAATTCTCCACAGTTAAAACATCTTTTGTTTGCCTTCGGAATTGGACAGTTCGGTGCAATGTGCCCTTCTTGACCACACCTAAAACAAACGTTGTTTCCCTTCAAACATACTCCAGAATGTCCCTTTCCACATATGGCACACGGTTTCAGTTTTTTCTTATGTTCCCCTTACTTGCTTCCAGGGCTGTTGTTGTTGTTGTTCAACTTCCATTTATTGGAATTACTTCCCCCACTACTTCCTTCTCTATTAGCCCAATTACCTCTCTTGCCACGCTATTCTTGTTTATACTTGATTAAGGCACCACTACCTCCCTCAGCTTAAATAGCCTTCTCCAAAACTCTAGTAAAGTTCCCAATCTGAAAAAATTGAAACCTTGCTGTAAATCCACAACTTCAATCCACGCTCGAAACGTTTTGCTTTTCGTTGTTCTCTGTCCACCTGATGTGGAGCAAATTTTTCTAACTTATTGAATTTAGTCGCATACTCGGCCATAGTCTTGTTTCCTTATTTTAATTCCAAGAATTACACTTCCATCATGTCTTCCAAAGTAAGCCTTAAAAAATATCTCTTTGAATCTCTCCCATAATGCTACTCCCGTTCCCAGTCTTCCTTTGTTGGCACCCCGCCAATAGTTAGCTTCTCCTTTTAACATAAATGTAGTAAAGACGGTTTTCTATTCTTCTCCGACGTTAGTTATGTCGAACACTTTCTTTATTTCAATTACCCAATTTTGGGCCTCTACCGGATTCATAGTCCCCTTGAACTCCGAGGATCCTACAGCTTTAAAATCTTTGAATGTAGTAATATGGGCAGCTATAGGTTAATCACCCACAGGATTAACATTTCTATTCTAAAAAGCTCATATAAACTAGTTAACAAATTGCTGCATGGGATTAACTAGCTCCTTCGGAGCATTTACTGACTCCTCTGATGGAGGTTGAAAGTTCTGTATTCGTCTAGATGACATTTCTGTTTAACAATTTATGTAATAATTGTTATTTTATCATTCACATACCACATTCTTATATTAATTTAAACACATAGCCATTTCAAACACATTTAATAACTGAGTTTATATTCATATGGAAATTGATTAGTGCCTAGCACCTTACATCATATTTAGCATATTGCTATAAACCTTTTCTATCCCTTCAAACTACAGAATTCAAGATTCACATTTCATAACTCGGAACAATTTAGAACTTCCCTCCTTAGAACAAAAAGGTCACATATTACACCTATCCCAGTTTATAATAAAAGATTAGGGATTTACATTACATACACGTATAGATATACATAACCATATACACCTATTACAACATCCTAGGCAATCATTCCATGCCTAACTGTGTCGCCATATTCTTCATCCATAATAACAATCGTCTTCCACCTGCTCAAGGTGTTACTGGTCTGATCATACTCTACAAGGTAGTAGTACACCCTATCTTATGCCCTTCCAAAAGTTGTATGAAAAGCATAGCTCATATATGTTGGTTTGTAAAAATCATAGACACGTAATCAAATTGCGTAAAATAGCGGAAGCATGGTAAAATCAAATTTAAAAAATTTACAAACCATAATCCAGGATCGACCTTTATGCGCAACTATTAATTAATAAAGAAGAAGTTAGAGATATACCCTTATAGAACTCAAAGCTTCAACGGGTACAAGTTCACCTCCAAATCCTTCGCGTTCTCCTTGAATTTCACCGATTGGATTCCAATGATCAATGTTAGCCACCCAAGTGTTTGGCCTCTAGAGGTGATCCACCAAGGAATAATAATAATTCAAGAAATGGGTGATGGCAAACCCTAGTTTCCTCTCTCTAGAGAATATGTGAGTACTCTCCTAAAATTTATGGAAGTGTATGTGTGTAACCTTAATCCATAATAAGACTTCTCTTATTTATAGATTTAGTAAAACCCTCATAACACCTTTAGGAATATGATTTTTAATTAAACTCCTAATCTAATTAGGAACTTAATTGATTTAATATAATAATTATAATTCCTAAACTATTTAGGAACTTAATTATCAATTATGAGAGTACTCTTATTAATTAATTCCTAAACCATTTAGGAACTAAATAATAATGATAATAGTAATAATAATATTAAGACCCCTCTTATTAATTTATAATTAGTATTTCTAAAATACTAAATAATAAATATTAAGCTATTTAATTTATTCTATCCCCATAGTATAAACTAAATATACTTAATTCATTATTACAATTATGTCATTTACTTCTTAAATAATTATTTTTCTTTTGCAGTCTGACCCTTTAGGTTCTCCATATTAAACCGATTATAGAATAAATTAATTAGAACTATTTTAATCTTATTTATAGAAATAAATTAAACTATTTAATTTATTTAAATAAATAATATTTATTCCATAATAAGGGTAAGCCCCTTTAGCGATCAACGACTTTCCAGATAATATAGATTTCAACATTTAATCACAAAAGAACCTATTTAGCGAATAGTTACCGTACAATTCAATTCTTCTACCTCACAACGTCCTAATCAAATATAAGACATGGTATTACTGTCAAGTCTTATTTTATTTGATTATATGCATTTTAATCCTCAAATGAATAACTCTAATTAATGTAAATTAGAAACTACTTTCTAATTTCCATTCTGCCTTGGCCAAGGACTTCTGAGTTGTCATTTATCGAATCACATAGGACATTCCCTTCTTTTACTAGAAGTGGTAGATTCTTTGTTGATCATTCACCTATCTCCATGTATGACTTATTATATCCAATCATACCCTTTGATACACCCTAAAGGTTTTAAAAAATATGTCAAAATATAATTCATCATACACAAGATACTATGATGATCTCAAGTTCAAGGATCACTTGTACTACTATCACAAAAGGAACTCCTATTGACAGGCAAGTAAGACTCCATTAGGTGTTCCTTGAGCGAGTCACGTTCAGTGAACTTATTCTCTAATAAGCACCTACATACTTGCTTTAGTGTCTCTACACAAATGATTATGAGATCAATCATCCTCTTCATAAGAGTAAACATAGTATGTACTAATCTATCCGGATTCACTAATGCCCATTTTAGTAATCCAACGATTAGGAACAATTTTAGTTTTGAGCTATCTTGAATTTAGATCTCATTAGCATGATCCTCGTCATGGTTCTAAAAGTATTGCTCGAAAACTATGGGTTTATCCATTTGATTAATTCAAGTAATTAATCATGAATAAAGAAATGTCTTGATTCTTTTTATTAATAAACAAATAAGATTACAAAGTATATGTTTATCACATCAAATGTAATTGGCTTGAAGGCATACTACTTTCAATATCATCTATCTTAACACTCATGCTGTCTATCATGCCTTTCTTAGCCCTCACTTCCTCCTCCACTAGGTTCACCCTTCTCACTGTTTTAGCCCTGGCATGTTCGTACCTGACTATCACAACAGTTGCCTCCCTTAGCTTAGCCTCCAAGGCTTCCTTCTCGTTCCTAGGTTCTTGAACTTTCTATTCTTTTTGTCTCAACTTATTTCCCAACTCTACATTTCTATTGACTAATATTTGTACCACCGTCTCATTTTTTTCATAGTTGTTTGTCGTTCTACTGCCTGAGTCTCTAACTCTAAAATTTTGTCAACAAATTCACTGTTCTATTGTATTAATCCAGTTATCCATTCTTGGTCAGCCTCTCTTTGCTTGAATGACGCATTCTCAGGCAATGCCCCATCAGAATCCCCTTCCAGTTCCTCTGGATCTTCTTCATATTCACCTCCCTCTACTGGTACTATTTTAGCAATTAGTGGAGCAGCTACTGCAACCATGGGAATATCACGCCATACCTCATTTACTGCCTGGCTAGATTCTCTAATCTCTGGCATACTATAAAGTATCAAGAACAATTACTTAGTTCAATGCAATTTTTCTTACCTCTATTACACATAACACATAATACATATCATGAAAATTTTATATCTTTGACAAATCTCCTTAATTTGCCCCATAAGACTCTAAATGAGTTTCACTATGTTCCTTATGGTCATATTCCTAAGGTTTATAACCTATCAGATCTGATACCAACCTGTGACGCCCCCAAATCCAGGTTCCTTGAACCATAGATTCAGTGCTCACGATATACTATTCAATCCCAACCATTCATTTCTAAATAATACAACCTAATTTACAATATTACATAACTATCCCAGGTTTACAGACCTTTACACATCACAAAACATATACAAACTAACATATTACAAAAATATGATATTACATGCACAGTAGTCCTATAACTATATAATCATTTCTTGCTGCCATTTCCATTCCCTTTTTTTGTACTTGACCCCTCTGCCTGTTCGGGCTTAGTTAAAGTATCATATTAAAGAAAGAATGAGCATAAAATAGCTCAGCAAGTATTTAAACAAGTAATGATATGATATTTCAGAGTAATGAATGAAAATCTTTTACAATAGGGTTGAACCATTAAAGGGTTTTATGAAAAACTTAAGAACATAACATAAATCTCTGCATGATAGATTTGAAACAATAACTGTGCCTGCTATACAGTCCAAAAACCAAGAACTCGTTAATAACAATACCGATCATAAAGACTAATATTGTCCAGTTCATTCATAAGACTGCATTTCATTACAAATGTGTACTCTAGGTGATCAACCTATCGTACATTTACATTGTGCACAACATAAACATCTAACGACGCAACCATGCCATGGAATTTATATTCCCTTTTTACCTTTATTCCCTTTTTTATCAAAATTGCTCTATTACAGCATTTCATAGATTCTGCACCACAACAATATGAATTGGAAAACATAACAATGAATATCTGAATTCAACATAAACTATCACATATATCTAGCCGGATCAAGATTGACATCGACCTTTCCCAAAAACAGTTCAATAATGAATGAACTTCAAATGATTTATAAGAATAAATAACATATATCAATGTTTAAGGAACTACAAAAGAAAGTTTGAATAAAACCCTTGCCTTCATCCTCGTTTACCTTTACCGATACTATTTTATCCCGTTTATGTCCTACACAACCATAATATTGGTCTATGTGTTAGTTATATACATTTGCATGATTTACCTTGTCATATAAGTTACTATTTTTCTATACATACACCTTAACACATAATACTTCGTTCATTTGTACCTTAATATCTACCACATTGATCATTTTTATCAATTTATGATTTATAATACATGTCACTATCATATAGTATTAAAATATTTAATTTTGGATTAAAATAAAAAAAATTCAAAAACCAGGACATCTCGCCCCGGCGAGATGTTTTACACTACACATCTCGCTAGCCGCGAAATGCTTGCAGTTGGACCTCGCCCCGACGCCAATTGGTTTCACTGTCAGTGAAGTCTCCTCAGTTGCACTACGCCCCTGTAGACACCCAAATTTTGCACTTCTCTACTAACCTTGGCAGGAGGGAAAAAAATCGTGACTTGACCCGACAGGCGAAAAGGAAGGTGGACCCCAACACGAAGCCACCCCAACGATTTACGGTCAAAGCCGCCACAATGAACAACGAGCATCAGGTTACCTGAGGCAAGGCAAACAGTTGATCCAGAAGAACCTGATTTGATCACAAAAGACGACTAATGGCCACTACGCTTACGATGTTCGGGGGTCTCGCTCCCTGGAAGCCAAGCACAAAGAGCAATTTATACATCAGGTAACAGCCTTCCAAAATAATACCGCAGAAATTGGCGAATTAAGAACGCGTGGCACGAAAATCGAGAAAAGTAAGCCGGACAGCCGCGGATGCACCTGCGGGCACCGACAAAGGGGACAGTGCGCGGCTCGAGGAGACAACCAGGCATCCGAGGATTCGGCGCGGGCGGCTAGCAGCCCAGTCGCAGATGCACCTGCAGCTGCCTGCTGAACATTATACAACGCCATTTCCACCCGAGAGAAGAAAAAAAAGAGGAAGTTGGTGAGTTTTAGAGAAAGAAGAACGCGAGAAGGAGAGAGAAAGGCTCGGGTGGAGTATTTTTGAGTGATAAATTGTTAGTTTTTGCTCAAATAGTTAGGCTTTCATGTGGTTTGTGCTCAAATCTTGGAATATAAAACTTTTATTGGTGTATTGCAAGGTGAAATAGGGTGTTTTCTTTAAATCTTTTGCTTATATTGTTATTGTAAATTTGGTGTTTTGATTTGTTTAACATAGTATGTTGTAATATCATTGAGGATCCGTGGATTAAGGGACGATTAGCGAGGGTTCCATCGGAACGTAACTTCCTCCTAATATCCCAATGACATCCATACGGTGAGATGTAGTTCGTCGTGTTCATGGATAGTTTGTAATGTTGGCATTAGGATTTTGATTCATGTAGCACCATAATGAGTTTAGTATTGTTAGATTTGTCGTAGTGTTGGTTGTGCAACGATTTGGGTAAGTGTGAGCCTAGGGAGGAGATCCTCGTGGTCAAATCCCGACGATGGACATTTATTGGCGTATGTAATCATTAGATAGGATTCATGGCTATATATATGTAACATCGGGCCTTAAAGCGATACCAAATCGTGGTCGGGTTAAGGCCCCGTAATAATAAATTATGTGATTGCGGGTGTTTGGGGTTATTTAGATGGCTCACATGCCCATGGATAGCCCCGACACGTTTTGAATGCTGGTTTTGATTTACGACACAAAAAACGATTTTCCAAAATAAGGCAAACGATAAAGATTTTCTAAAAAGAATCAAATTAGGATATTAGATACACGAGGTTTAAAAAGTAAAGAGTTTTGGCGAACTTTGATCCTTGTTTGACGAAAAGGCTCCATTTGGTTTTGAAATGTCAAAAAAGATGTTTTCGTAAAAAATAAATAAACGTTTTCATTAAACTTTGTGCATAGGGTTAAAGAGTTCTATAAGTTGCCCTCATTTTATTTAAATTTACTGTTAGAAGGCAATGTATAGTCTCGATTCCTATTTGACAAAAGTTTAAAAACTATTATTTTCTGAAAATGACATCTAATAAAAAACCCTCATCATTTTCGAAATTAAAAAACAGAGCCTTGTCATTTGGGTCAAAAGACGTCTAAACACTTTCTCGATAAAACACATTTGTCATAGAAAATCAAAACAACTTTTATGCAAAAATTCGCAACAAACATTCATTTAGGCACACACGCACACATATGCGCACATACACATTTTAGGATTTAAAAGGATAGGAAAACATCAAGATTGCGGTAACCGTGTTTTCACGGAAGTCGGGGGGTGCCTAACACCTTCCCCTCGCTTAAGCAAGCCCCCGAACTCTATGAATCTCGGTTTACGGACCAATTAACTCGGAGTCACATATGAGCCATTGCGATTGCGAAAACATAATTCGGATGAGTTGGTACATCCATTTCAACTATACTAACTGGCGACTCTGGTCAATTGGCTCATTATAAAATCGATCTTTCGAAACCCCGTCGACACTAAGCCGACCCTTTTCAAAAAATCACATCTTAAATCCAAAGGCTAAAATTGGAAAGGGCTTTATTTAATTATTAAAAAACGAAACGACGAAAATCCCGGCGTCGATAGCCCCGACACCGTGTTTAGTTCAAAACACATCGCCTCGGCGCAGTGCTGTAGATTTTGAAAAAAAATTCTTATCAATTTCCATGCTATTTTTGGGCCCTTCTTACAAAAGTTTGATCCCAACACATGATTTAGCACATATAACATGTATATGACTTGCATAGGCCTTCAAAAACATTAAAAGTTTTTAAACGACCCTATTTTCCCAAAAACTTCATTTTTGGTGCTGGGGAACGTTTTTCAACGTTTAAAATTCACTTTTATCGCCATAAATACCAAATGACTATCAAATCGACACGAACACGTGTATTTACATAAAACTTGGTTATTGAGCTTAATTTTACCTTCAATTATACCAAATGGCAAAAAATTAACTTTTTGTAGAATTTTGTCAACATACAAAAATCTACCTTTAAACTCACACTTAGGTTATTAAACTCCATACGTCATATACACTAACACAAGCTTATATACACACTTTGTGTGTTCACATAACATCTTTATGCACCTTCTAAAGTATGTTACAGATTATGATTTGGTTTACATGCAAAATATAGCCTAATATTCTATTTTCCTACACAAGTTATGGTTTTCAACTATCAATGAATCTATCATGCTATCAAGCAAGAAATTAGACATGTTTCTAATATGATCATCATCTGAATCTAGGGTTTCACCCTATCTATCAACATATGACTTATGATTCTCTTTAAATCATGCGTCTTAGTCATGAACACATTCATGCATATACATACCACCTTTGTAATACCACACTTGAGCTTAGGGTTTCATCATGTATCACTCATATAGCACATAACTCACATAAATCCTTCTTTTAATCACAAAAACATGTATGGCTACACATAATCTTGCATTGAAACACATAAATACTAAGTTTTAAAATAAGAACACCTTTACTATCTTTTTTGTGCTCTTCTTCTCCTAGCTACGAAATTTCTAAGAGTTGGATGATCCACTTTAATGGCTTGCTATGCTTCTCTTGAACACTTTCTTTGTAATCTATCAAGCTTTCTTACACAACCCTAGCTCTCCTTCTTTTTCTCTACAAGCTCTCTTACTTAACAACTTGAAAATGAGAAATAAAGTTGAATTATGAAATATCTAGCTATACTTGCAAAATATATACATATATAAGTTGTATATATCTTTCCAACAACTAACCAAGCTTTAGTTAGCTTAAACCATGCATGGTCAAGGCCATTTAGGATAATTCCCTTTAACAATTAATGGCATTTAAGTCATTACTCACAAAAAGGATACCAAAGTCATTTTTTAAGTTGTCAAGGGTACTTTGAACTTTTCTCTTTTAGCTTGTTTTTGATCCATTTCAAGTCATTTTCAATCCAATTTACATGCACTTAGCTTAAAAATTATTCTATAATCAAATAGTACATAACTTGCTTGCCTCAAATCACTTATCACACTTGAAAAATTAATTTTCATTATTTATTTATAATATTTACAACATTCATAAAATTACATATCATTATAGTTGGAGGTGAAGTTCTTAGAATTGAAGCAAGAAAATACGTCAGTCGCCGAGTATGTTATAAAAATTAATAAGTTGGCCATGTTTGCTCCACTAGGTGGACACCGAAGCTAGAAAAGTGAGGATATTTGAACAAGGGCCGAAGCCTTGGGTATTCAGCAAAGTTGTAGTGTTACAGATCAATACATTTTCATCATTGCTTGAGAAAGTAATTATTATGGAGGGTGGAAAGGAAGTCCTTACAAGTATAGCCAAGATCAGAAAAAGGAGAAAGGCCATGATGGGTACAAGGAGCATAGTAGCAAAGGAAACAATCTTAATAAGAGGAAATGGAATGATAAACAAAGCTCGGGAAGTAAAAAAGGAAGTGAAATGAAGAAGGGTCATGAGTGTGAGAAGTGCGGAAAGAATCACTTAGGGGAGTGCATGAAAGGAAAAGGAACATTCTACAATTACGGTCAGCAAAGGCACATTGCTCCACATTGCCCTAAACCAAAGAAAGGAGGTTGTTTTTCATGCGGCGCATCAGACCATCAAATAAAAGGCTATTCGAAAAAGAAATGAGATGCAAGTAGTGGCAACAAGGGTAGTAACAGCAAGCTCGTGATTGGAGGACCAGCCTAACAGAACAAGCCGACCAACCGCACATTTAACATGACAGTTCAAGATACTGTGGAATCCAAGAATGTGGTGTCAGGTATTATTCCGATCAATAATATAAATGTCTATGAATTATTTAATTCGAGTGATACATGTTCATTCTAGACAATTAAATTTACCTCATGAAAAATTAGAAAACCCCATGAACGTGAAAGTAGCAAATAAAGAAGTTATCCCTGTAGAGTACATACATAGCAAATAAAAAAGTTATCCCTGTAAAAGTATTGCATAAACTTAATCTCGATAAGTTTAAGAGAATTTGACATCATCCTTGGAATAGATTAGTTGGCTAATCATGGAGCTGTGATTGAATGCCAGAAGAAATGTATACACCTGAAGACTCTGAATGAGTCAAAGTCTGTATTATATGGAAGTAAATTGCCTAGACAATCTTGTTGTCTGACGATGATGCAAGCAAATAGATTTCTCAAAAAAGGTTGCATATGTTATCTAGCTCATATGATTGATACTCAAACAGTTGAGGGATATTTGGGACAGATCCTTATGGTAAGGGAATTTTTAGATATTTTTCCAAGTGAGTTACCGGGTTTATCGTCGGATAGAGAAGTTGAGTTCGTAATTGACTTAGTACCGGGGACAATGCCAATATTAAAAGCATCGGGAGCACCGGTGTTTTTTGTGAAGAAGAATGATGGACCACCAAGACTTTGTATCAACTATCGGGAGTTGAATAAAGCTATAATTAATAACAAATACCCATTGCCTATAGATGATCTGTTTGATCAACTGAACGGAGTGAAATACTTTTCAAAGATTGACTGAAAAACTGGGTATCACCAGTTGAAGGTGAGAAAAGAGAATATATCGATAATATGTCATTTTGTCTAACGAATGTGCCAGCAACATTTATGGACATGATGAACAAAGTGTTAAAACAGTATTTGGACAAGTTTGTTGTCGTGTTCATTGATGACATATTGATTTACTCAAAGATAGAGGATGAGCACGCCGAGTACCTAAAGATAGTATTGGAGACATTAAGAAATGAGAAGTTGTACTCCAAGTTTTCCAAATGTGAATTTTGGCTACAAATGGTGCAATTTTTTGAGCACGTGATTGATAAAGAATGAGTTTCAGTGGATCTGACAAAGGTGGAAGAAGTTATAAATTGGGAGCAAACGAAGACGTTGACAGAGGTCAGAAGTTTCTTGGGGTTAGCGGGTTACTACCAAAGATTTATTCATAATTTTTCGAAGATAGCGACGCTGTTAACAAATTTGACAAGGAATACAGTAAAATTCGTTTGGACGGACAAGTATGAAGAAAGTTTCTTGGAGCTACAGAAGAAGCTTAGTGACGCACCTGTATTATCATTACTAGATAATACATGGGGATTTGTAGTGTTTAGTTATGCATCACATAAAGGTCTTAGTTGTGTATTGACGCAGCATGACAAGGTCATTACGTACGCGTCATATCAGTTGAAGGACTACGAGAAAGGATATCTGACTCACGACTTGGAGTTAGCAGCGGTGGTATTTGCCCTGAAGATTTGGAGACACTATTCATATGGAGAAAAATGTGAGATATACATAGACCATAAAAGTCTTAAATATATCTTCACTCCAAAGGAATTAAATATGAGGCAGAGACGATGGTTAGAATTAATAATAGATTATAACTGTGAGATTCTATACCATCCGAGTAAAACCAATGTAGTGGCAGATGCTTTGAACAAGAAGGGTAAAGAAAAGTTTTTGATGTTGGCAACCCAAGAAGAATTAATCAAGGATATGTACAGATTGGAGTTGGAGGTCAAGTATTCGAAGGATTCAGACGAGAAACTGTTCGCAATGGAGGTGAGTCCGACTTTATTAGATAAGATAAAGGAAGCTTAAGAAAAGGATGAAGAATGTGTTTCCATAAGAAAGCGAATCTTAGAAGGAGAGGAATTGAAATATAATGTTGATAGAACGGGGCTACTGAGATTTGAATGGAGAATTTGGATACCGATAGATCCAGAATTGAAGGAGGAGATTCTGCAAGAAGCTCATAGTGCAAGATATTCAGTACACCCTAGGAGTACTAAAATATATCAGGATTTGTGTTAACATTTCTGGTTGCCAAATATAAAGAGAAAAGTGGTTGAGAGTGTTAGCCGATTTTTAACTTGTTAGAAGGTAAAAGCAGAACATCAAAAACTAGTTGGGTTGCTACAACCATGGGAGATTCCGGAGTGAAAATGGGAGTACATCGCGGTGAATTTTGTGGTGGGCCTTCCAATTAATCAAAAAGGTTATGACGTGATTTGGGTGATCGTGGATCGTTTGACAAAATTAGCACATTTTCAACCGATCAAGATCAGATATAATCTGGAGCAATTAGAAAAGTTATATGTTATAGAAATTGTATCTCCCTGGAAAAGGAATATAAGATTTTGCAAGAAAGAAAAATTGAACCAGCGGTTCATAGGACCATTTGAAGTTCTGAAAAGGGTAGGTTGTGACAACCCTAAAAGTCCGAGTTCCATAACCTCAGATTTGGTGCTCATGATCCAACAACATCAAACACATTCTATAAACTAAATTGGAATATATATAAACATACATTGTTCATTACATCGGGTTCTATTAATCCCAAGGTCTATTAACCTTTACATAATTACAAATCATATACTTTAAGTGTTCAAAAACTATACTAGTGAATTACAAACATTGCCAAATTAACTAGCATGCATACTAATCTACTCTTGAACCTTCTCATTGCCCTTGTTCTTCTTAGAACTTTCTGGCTTGACTGTAAAATATCATGATATAGTAAGGGTGAGCAACTACTTTGCTTAGAAAGTTTAAAAAAATAGTAATCACAAGTGATGTATATCATGATTGAAAAGAATAAACTTATGAGGTTTCAACAATATATAATATATGTGAAAGAATGAGATTCAAATTCAATTTAAATGAAATATTTGAGTCTTTATTAATGAGTGACCACTAAGGACCATGAACTAATGTTAAAGCATATCAGTAATTTAACTGACCCTTTTAGTATTTTGGTATTCGAGGAGATCAGCCTCTTGTACCCATATGTATATGCATAACATTTAGACATCTGTGCACAAGTTTGATTTCCTGATAATATTTTCCTAATTAGGGTTGTTCGTTCTCAGTCTTACTATAAGAGTTCACACCAATTATTGGTTTGAATTTACTTTAACAATATTCAGATGATTGAATTTATACATGCTAGGTCTAACTGAACAATTAGCATAGACTATTTATTAAACAGTTCAGGAATGACATAACTTAAACGTTTCACGATTCAATAATGAAACGGTCTTCAATTGCACACAAGTGCGAATAATAACAATAATATCGATGTGGGTTAATTTTCAATAATTAAACCACTTAGGGATCTTGTAAAACAAATACAAGTATATGTATAGAAAACTTGTCTCGGTGGTTTTCTATGACTAACCAACACAAATTAATTTCCTTTGAAAGGACCTAGCATTAACAAAGTTGATCCTTCAATTAGCATAATACACATTAGTTCATATTAATAACATTTATCTACATATTTAATCACATAATTAAACATGTAGTCATTCATTTAACATATAAAAATATTATCATCGTTTGATAATATTTGAATCACATAATACTCATATTAATTATTTAATATTCTTTAAATCTTTGTCTAACATTATTAATCGAATAATAATATTTAAGTTCTTTACTACTATTATTATTAACTATTTAATAATACATTAAACACTTACTAATATTAGTAATCATTTAAAAATATATTCTTTTCATTTTCTAATATTATAAATTATTTAATAATATTTTATTCATGTTATAATATTATTAATCTTTTAATAATATTTTATTGACTTTCTAATATTATTAATCATTTAATAATATCTTATTATTTTTTCTAATATTATTAATTAATTAATAATATTTTATTCACTTTCTTGTATTTTAATAACTCAATTTATTTATTTACACTATTTTAATTAATTGGGTCCTATAGTAAAATTATTTAATTTGTCAATTTTCTGACCCATGTTGGACTCACAGACCTAACCCAACCAGACACCAATGGCCCGACCTGACCCGGTTAATAAAAGTTAATTTTTCAAAAATTTCAGACAACCACTATGGCGGTGGAAACCACCATTGTGGTGGTTCCAAGTAGAATGTTTCACCGCTGCGACGGTAATTCTATTTTTTCAAAACTCTAAATTTTTTTTTTACTTTGATTTCTTTGGTTTAATCTTTTATAAAATATTTCATACAATTTCAAATGATCTCAAACCTATTTTTTTATGATCATAACTTAGTATTCTTTTAATTTTCAAGAATCAATCAACTTACAAACATCTTTTGACCCACAAAAATTAAGATGAAACATATTAGGGTTTCAAAATGACATATTTTGGTAAAAGCCACACAACTTTCTCATTTTAACATGGATCTTAACGATTCAAGTCTCATTACGATCGATACGCATAAATCTACCATTTAAGGCATAAAAATCACATAACCAACTTTCATTCTTCAAAATACATTTCATTAAACTAGACATCAAGCTAGGGTTTCAAAACCAAACATGTTCTTATGAACTTTTCTTTCATCATTTCACCTACCAAACACATAGAGACATAAATTATGCAACTTTAACCATAGATCTTAATAAATATTATAGATCTACTATTATAGTGTATAAAAATAGGTTTTAAACTATTAGAAATACATTTTGACAATATAAACTACACATTGACCATAGAAAATATATTTTGACCATGGAAAATACTTTGAGCATTAATGGACATATAAATACACATATTCACCATTAAAAATCCTCCCTTATACCTTCGAACCCTTCATGATTCTAAAACACATAAATTTCTCTCACAACCAACCATAGCAAAAATATATACCAAAGATATTAACCATAAAAGTAAAAGACTAAGGTGTAGAGAACTTTTAAATATTATAGTTTTCGATGCTCTTCTTCTTCTCCTCCTTCCAAAGTAAGAAACAAATGGTGAAGAATCCACTTCGGCTAAACTCTAGACTTCTAACTCTCAAGCTTTCAAGAGTACTTTCTATTTTTCTCTCTAAGAAGTTCTCTCTCTCTCTCTCTCTCTCTCTCTCTCTCTCTCTTCTCTCTTAAGAACTTAGTGAATAATTGAAATGAACAAACTCTCTACTACATAATAAAAGCTCTTATGTATCATCCAAAATGTATACATATACATTGTATAAGTCTACAATATCACTAACATCATCTTATCTCTTATCTTTTTAAACTCAAAAAATGCTAGATTTTAGGAATTTTACTTACATAAAAGGACTAGGGTTGTTAGAGGGGTTTACTTACCAACCGTGTCCTTTAAAAGCAATTACAAGCAACATCAAAGCTAATAATCCACCCCTAGTGGGTCCCTCAAAATACCGGCAAAACCCCCTTCCCCCCCCCCCCCCCCCCCAATCCCCCTTAATTCTCTTGGACTTTAAATTAGTAAGTCCATTAATTAAAACTCATAATCCAATTAAACTTGTCTTATTAAAGTCAATTGGGCTACTTGATTAACTAGTTTACCTTTATTACAATACTTGATTTCTTCTTTAATTAATTCATTCATTAATTAATTATCTTACATTACTACACTTTAATAAACGAACGAATACACCAATACATTAATATATTCATTCAATCACATAAAAGCATAATTAATTAAAATAAAATTTTACTTCATTGATAATTAGTACCTAATTCTAATTACAATATTACTTAAAATTCATGGTTATTACATTCTCCCCCCTTATAAGAATTTCATCCCCGAAATTATAAATTCAAGGTTACTCAAAAAGATTCGGATAATTATTCTTTATATTTTCTTCAAGTTCCCACGTAGCTTTTTCAGCGTTGTGGTTCCTCCAAAGAACTTTGACATAATGTATAATCTTATTTCTTAAATTTTGTTCTTTTCTATCTAATATCTGGACAAAAATTTCTTCATATGATAAGTCTTTCTCAACTTGCATCGACTCATAAGATATGACGTACTTATAATCAGACTTATATGGTCATAACACTGGCACATGAAACACATTATGAATATGCTTTAGTTCAGGAGGTAGAACTATCTCATACGTCACTCCTCCCACTTTCTTCAATATCTCAAACGGTTCTATGAACCTCGAACTCAGTTTTCCTTTCTTTCTAAATCTGATTTTCCCTTTATAGGGTGAAACTTTTAGAAACACAAACCTTCCCACTTCAAAATCTCGCTTCTGACAATGCAAATATGCGTACTTATTTTGTTAATCTTGAGCTGTTACTAGCTGAGCTCTTATTACTCTGATAATTTTCACAGTTTGTTGAACCAATTTCGGCCCAAACAGTCGACGTTCTCCTACTTCATCCCAACATAGAGGTATTTTATATTTCCTCCCATACAATGCTTTGTAAGGTGGCTATGCTTGCCTAATAACTATTATTATATGAAAATTCTACTAAAGATAGATGGTCATCCCAACTGCCTTTGAAATTCATCACACAGGCTCTGGGCATGTCTTTTAATGTTTGAATTATTCTATCACTTTGATCATCAGTCTGTGGATGATACGTGGTACTCAACTTTAACTGCGTCCCTATTCTTTGCTAAAGACTCCTCTAAAAATTTGACGTGAAGCATAAATCTCTATCAGATACAATTGATACCGGCACTCCATGTCTTGAAACTATCTCTTTAATGTACAACTTGGCCGACTGATCCAAATTGAACCTAATCTTGATCGGTAAAAAGTGCGCTAACTTTGTTAATTGATCGATAATCACCCATATCGCATCGTAACCTTTCTGTATTGTTGGAAGTCCTACCACAAAACTCATCGTGATATACTCTTATTTCCATTCAGAAATCTCTAATGGATGTAATAATCCACTTGGTCTTTGATGTTCTGACTTTACCCCTTGACATGTTAGGTATCAGTTGACACATTTTGCAACATCTTCATATTCAGCCACCAAAAATGTTGATGTAAATCATAATACATCTTTGTACTACACAGATGTATCGAGTATCTCATGCTGTGGACCTCTTATAAAATCTCTTCTCGGAATTCAGGTACTAAAAGTACCTAAACTCGTTTTTCAAACCTGAGCAACCCTTTGTTATCAACTTTGAACTTGACCTCTTCACCATCAGTCATTCTCTTCCTTATTCTATCACATTCTTCATCTTTATTTTGAACCTCCTTAACCTTGTCTAGTAAGGTTGGGCTTTCTTCTATTTCCATTAATTTTTCTTCCGAATCCTTTCAATTTTTTACCTCCAACTCCATTCGAGCCATTTCTTTTACCAATTATTTCTGGTCTGTTAATACAAACAACTTCTCTTTGCTCTTTTTGCTTAGAGCGTCTTCTACTATATTGGCTTTACCGGGATGATATAGAATTTCACAATCATAATCTTTGATCAATTCTAACCACCTCCTTTGTCTCATGTTCAACTCCTTTTGTGTGAAGATATACTTCAGACTTTTATGGTCTGTGAATATCTCACATTTTTCCCCATACAAATAATGTCTCCAAATTTCAAGCGTAAACACTACTACTTCCAACTCCAGGTCATGGTTAGGGTATCCCTTCTCATAATCCCTCAATTGTCTTGATGCATACGCAATGACTTTACCATTCTGCATAAGCACACAGCCTAGTCCCTTGTGTAATAAATCACTATAGATCGTAAAACCTTATGTATTGTCTAGTAAAGTCAACACAAGTGCCCCATTAAGTCTTTTCTTCAACTCTTGAGAACTTTTCTTGCATTTCTCCATCCATAAATACTTTACTGTCTTCCTTCTCAAATTTGTTAATGGCGTTGTTGTGACGACCCCAAATTTGGGTTCCATAACCTCGAGTTTGATTCTCACGATTCAATACTTAATAATAAAATCTTCATTTAAACATTACGGAATAATACATAAAAGTTACTTATAAAAAAGGCTACAATCCCAAGGTCTACTAACCTTAACATAAACAATACATATCTTAAGGGATTACAAAAGATTTATCAAAGTAATTACATATTAAACAATTCATTTAGCATGCATTAAACTAATCTAAGTTTTGACTTTCCCTTGCCTTTGTCCGGTTTAGAGCATTCAGGCTTAGCTGAAATATAAATCATGATATAGCAAGTATAAGCAACTAGCTTGCTCAACACGTTTAAGAATAGTTAAAATAAGATATATCAAGATGAAATGGGAAATAACATCATGGGTTTCAACAATAGATAGCAATTGTTAAAGAACAAGAATCAGTGCTCAGAAAAAGAATAGATTGACTCTTTACTGTTGAGTGGCCTTTAAGGACCATGAACTGCTGTTAAAGGTAAAATAGACATATAAATCTTACACCTTAATAGTTTGGTACGTGAGGGGATCATCCTCTTGTACCCTATGTATATGTATAACATTCAGACATCTTGCGCAAGTTCGGTTTCCCGAATATAATTTCCCTTATATAGGGTTGTTCGTTCTCAGTCTTACTATAAGAATTTGTACCAACCAATGCTTTGGATAAGCTTTTAAAATATTCAATTTGATGAATTTAAACATGCATTATCTAGCCGAAACAATTAGCTTAGACACTCTTAAACAGTTCTTGAATTAATGAACTATAAAGCTTGTAAATGCACCAAGTGCGAATACAATAATAATATCAATGTGGAATAACTTTAAATAATTAAACCACTTAAAGCTCTGACAAATAAATACAAATGTAGAAACTTGTTCAATAATAATTGAATAAAGTTAGAGAACTTGCTCAATATAAAATTTAAGTACGATTAAGGAGTTTGCCTCGTGTGTAGATTACTGCTAACCAACTCAATTCAATTTTCTCTGAATAGACCTAACATTTAATCAAGTTGATCTTTAAATTAGTATCATATATACATTCATATGATAACCTCTATACAACTTACACCTCTAACACTTAACCAAATAATTATATAGTTAAAGATATATAAACACTTTGAAAATATTATCACCACTTAATAATATAAAACATATATTAATTAGATATAGTTCAAACTCTTATCTAATATTATTATCAATTTAACAATATTTTATTAGTCTTATGATATTATTAATTATTTAATAATATTTTATTAACCTTCTAATATTATTAATTATTTAATAATATTTTAATCATTATCTAATATTATTAATCATTTAATATTATTTTATTCATATTCTAATATTATTAATCATTTAATAATATTTTATTACTTTATTAATATTATTAATCATTTATTAATATTTTATTCAATTACTAATATTATTAATTATTGAATAATATTTTATTGATTTTTTAAAATTATTATTTATTTAATAATTTTTATTAATTTCTTAATATTATTAATCCTTTAATAATATTTATTCCTATTTACATATTAAATTAACTACTTATAATTTTTAAACTGCATGTATTGGATCTAAAAATAATAAAATAATTTTTTAGAACATTTTTCATTTTTCGACCCGACCTGGCAAAAACCAAAAAATAAGCCCAGTGCCGCCGGCGCTCAGAACGAATCGAGTCCAGCGCTGGAAAGAGAAGCCCTGAGCGCTACCGACGCTGACTCAGCGCCGTCGGCGCTTGGGTGTTTTTCTTTCCAAAAATAGGCAGATTTCCAACTTAAGTTATCTTGATTAAAACTTGAATAAAATGAAATCTATATATCCAAATGACACAAACTCAGTTTTGTTATCTTTTTATTTTCTTGTTTTACAACATTTCATGATTCGATCACATTTTTTAGAACTTTTTTATATGAAATTTAAGATCGAACCATCTAGGATTTTAAAACGCCATGTTTTGCGGTAAAAGCCATAACTTCTTTATTTTCTCATATTTTTGAAAGATTCAAGTTGGGTTTTCTTTATAACTCATATATGTAACTTTCTAGCCATAGAAATCCATTTTCCAACTTGTACATTTCAAACTACAACATTAAATAGCACATAGTCATCTAGGGTTTTATTGGTAAAACACAATATAAACTTTTCTTCTAATTCTTTGCATACCACATATACAAATACATGAATTAAATATATCAAACCATAAATCTACCAATATATCATAGTTTTAGATTTCTAGTTCATCAAAATAACTTTTGATCGGTTAAAAATACTCTTTGACCATAGAAAACATATATAGACAACAAAAATGAACTAAGAATGAGATAAAGCTTTTGAACCTTATGCTCTTGGATGCTCTTCTTCTCTTGGAAATGAACTAAGCTAGAGACTCCACCTTGACTACTAGATGTACACTCCGAGTGTAGTGCTTCTCAAGCACTCAATATCTTTCTAGCTTCTCTTTTAAAACTATAGAATTTCTCTCTATTTTTCGCTCTAAGAAAGGAATAATGAGCAAACTCTTCTCCACACAATAAAAGCTTTTATTTATAACCAAGAGTTATCATCCAAACTGTAGACATACACAATCTATATCTCTACTTATTTACTAGCTTATCTTAACTATACAATTCAAATTTAGCTAAATTTTAGGGATTTTCTTACATGAAGGACTTGAGTTAGTAGGAGTTGGTAGCTTTGCTAAACAACTCTTGTACTCTTAGACTCAAAACTAAGCAACATAAAATTTGAAATCCACCCCATGTGGTGCCCCCATGTGACCGTCCAAATGGCATTTTTCTCTTTAATTTTAATTTATTTTTATTGTTATTATGTACATATATATATATATATATATATATATATATATATATATATATATATATATATTGACCGACACTTTGACTACCTATTAAGCTCCACTTTGGACTTAGGAATTAAATAAGTTGGGCTCATCCATTTAATTTGGTTGGGCTCAATTTAATTGTTCTATTGAGCTAACATTAAATAACATATGTTACATTTAATTAAAACAAGCACTGGGCTAGTTTAATTATTACATGGATCAAGGTTTATTTGATTACATGGACTACTAGGTTAATTCATTGAACCTAGTTTAGTACATCATTTGGACTTATAATATAATCTCATTAGACTTGCTTTAATTAATTATATCACCTTTCTTCATTACTTAGATAAATATACACATACACAAGTATATTCATTAAATTATTTAATGCACAATTAATTAGTACAAAAATTTTAATTTATTGCTAATTATTTAATAATTATAATTACAATAACAAATAGAATTCGTGGTCATTACAGTTGCTATCTTTGATAAATTTTCGATAATAACCCGCTAACCCTAAGAAACTCCTAACCTTCGTCGGCGTCCTTGGTTATTCCCAATTATCATCGCTTTCACCTTTACAAGATCTACTAAAACCCCATCCTTGTCAATAACATGTCCTAAAAATTGAACTCTCTCCAACCAGAATTCACACTTCAAAAATTTTGTATACAACTTCTCCTTCCATAATATCTCCAATGCCAATCTTAGATGTTTAGCATGTTCCTATTCAGTTTTAGAATAAACAAGAATATCATTAATGAACACAACTACAAACTTGTCCAAGTACTACTTGAATACTCTGTTCATTGTGTCCATAAATGCGGCTGACGCATTCGTTAGTCCAAATGACATCACCAAAAACTCATAATGACCGTAACGAGTTTTGAATGATGTCTTTGGTACATCCTCCTTCCTTTTTTTTAACTGATGATAACCAATCCTTAAATCAATCTTCGAAAAGTAATTTCCCTCATTCAGTTGATCAAATAGATTGTCAATTCTTAGCAATAAGTATTTGTTCTTAATTGTTACTTTGTTCAACTCTTTATAGTCCATACAAAGTCTCATCGATCCATCTTTGTTCTTTACAAATAGCACAGGTGCTCTCCATGGAGAAACACTAGGCCAAATGTACTTTCTATCCAATAATTCTTTTAATTGAACCATTAACTCCCTCATTTCTACCGGAGCCATCCTATATTGTGCTTTTCATATCATCACTGTCCCCAGTACTAAATCAATAACAAACTCTATCTCCCTATCTAACGGAAAACTTGACAGTTCATCTAAAAAAATATATATGAACTCCTTAATTACTGGTATCCGTTCTATTTCAGGATTCACCATCTGTGTATCCACTACATGGACCAGATATCCTACACATCCTTTCTTCAACAATTTCTTAGCCTCCATTATCATCAGACAACAAGATTGTCTCGGTGACCTGCTACCACAAAATACAACCTTAGATTTATTTGGTGTCTTAAGGTGTATACTCTTCTTTTGACAATCAATTACAACTCCTTGTTTACATAACGAATCCATTCCAAGTATAACATCGAACTCCCCTAACCGTATTAGAATTAAATTTACACATAATTTCTGACCTCTAATCTCTGTACAATAATTTCTATGTATATACTCGACTAGAATCACTTCTTTATTTGTAATTTTTATATTCATTAGGTTCTCTAATTTTTTTTAAGACAATTCTAACCATCTAGCGAAATCATCATACACAAATGAATAGGTAACACCCGAATCAAATAATACGTAAGCCTTTACATTATTAATCAGAATAATACCTGACACCACGTCTTTAGATTTCATGGCATCTTACACTGTCATGTTAAAAGTCCGTACTGTCAGATTATTTTCTTGAACCAGTCCTCCAATGGTAAGCTTGTTGTTACTTCCCTTATTCCCACTGCCTTTGTCATTCTTCTTTTTAAGACAATCCTTGATCTGATGGTTCGTGGCGCCACACGAAAAATAACCTCCCTTCTATGGTTTGGAACAATTAGGAGCAATGTGCCCTTCTTGTCCACAATTATAGTAGACATTTTTACCCTTCATGCACTCCCCGGAATAATCATTTTTGCACTTACTACATTTATTTCCCTTCTTTTGCTCACTTCCCTATGGTGTTCCAGAACTATATTGTTCCATTTACGTTTGTTATAGTTACTATCCCCATTGTTTCCTTCTTCTATCACCCTTCTTCTTTTTTCGTTCTTAGTTATACTTTGTTAGGGCTTCACTTTCGCCCTCCGATATGATAGATTTCTCCAACAATATTGAGAAATTATTGATTTGCAGGACAACAACCCTTTAAAAGACCCAAGGCTTCAATCCCTGCTCGAACCTTCTTGCTTTATGAGCTTCTGAGTCCACTTGATGTGGAGCAAACCTCACTAGCTCGTTAAACTTAGCAGCATACTCTGCTACTGACATATTCCCGTACTTGAGTTCTAAGAATTTTACTTCCATCCTTGTTTGTGTGCTCTCCAAACAATAGTTTTCGAAGAATAGTTCTTTGAAACGAGTCCAAGTAATAGTTCATTCCCCTGCCCGGTTCCTATTAGCCTTCCACCAATAGTTCGCCTCTCCCTTCATCATAAAGGTGGCAAAGGATGTCTTCTATTCTTCAGCGATCCATGCAACCTCAAATACTTTCTCTATTTCTTCGATCCAAGTCTAAGCTTCTATGGGATCCGTTGTTCCTTGGAATTTTGGTGGTCCTACCGATTTGAAGTCTTTAAAATTAGTTAGTGGAACGGCAGGGTTTGGTGCTCCCGTAGAGTTAGCATTACAGTTGTGGAATGCTCTCAAAAGTAATTCCATAAATTCTTACACTAGGTTCAGCGGTCCCCCTTCTGCATTAACTGACTCCTCCGGTGGTGGTGGCGGTGGTTGATTCCTTCTACGTGGCGACATTTTCTATTTTAAAAAAATTAAGTTATTATTTTTGTCTTTTATTTTATCATTTAATCATTCAAAACTAAAGCACAATTAATCCCTTTAATGCACATAAACATAAACATAACTGTATTTATATCCATATGCCAAATCATAGTGCATAGCACTTTACATCACAAACATGCTGCTATAAATGTCTCTATCCCTGAAAGGCTACAAAAGATGTAATCTAACATAAACATATCCCATAAACTCCTAGAGTTGGGATTTACAAGCATGTTAACCCTCTGTCAAAATAAAAGTTGGGTTCTACTGCATCTATATACATACATCAACATAAAATAATTACTAACTAATGACGACGCATCCCTTGACG
The DNA here is from genome assembly GCA_947179155.2 of Hedera helix. Lineage (NCBI taxonomy): Eukaryota > Viridiplantae > Streptophyta > Magnoliopsida > Apiales > Araliaceae > Hedera > Hedera helix. The sequence continues at coordinate 18,006,742 of OX359266.1, read as the reverse complement.
AACCGCACCATCATACTCCTCATCCCTTATGTCCATCACCAAGCTCCTACTGATAGTGTGCATGTTTTGACCCTCCTCAGCTGGGTAGTAGTACACCCTACTATAAAGTATGTCGAATGAACAACAATTGGCGTAGTTGACCCTATTAATCTTCACCTTATTTTCTCTCACCTCATCCTCCAACTCGAGCATCTGTCCATGAGCGGCATCCCTCTGTGCCTCCATCTCAATCCTCGCCTCTATCTCCTTCTACCAATGAACCTTAATAGAATGCATCTCATTTTGCATCTGCTGGACTTTTTGCTCTACCTCAGCTAACTTCTGCTTTGATTCTTCTAGCCTAGCCTATAACTCAGTGTCTTGAGAAATTAACTCATGAGTCAATGCTCCAATATGCTCTACAGAGTCCACATACTCCTTAACATGTTCCTCTAACTCTGCCACCTTATCCTTTAACTAAGTATTCTTGCTTGTGAACTGATACGCCAAAGCTGTATACTGATCCTCCATATTTTGGTTAGTCAGATTCTCTTCTTCCAAATGATGAACTCTATCCTTTAGTTCAGTATTCCTATCTGTCAGCTCCTTAGTGATGTCACTAGCATTAGTTCTCATGCCATCCACATACTCAGTTGGCTCCTCAGGCTCCACATCAACCTCATCCTCAGTCTCAGGTTCAAACTTGTGACGACCCCAAATCTGGGTTCCATAACCTCGAGTTTGGTTCTCACTATTCAACACATTACTAACAATTAAATACATACATTGCATTTAAATATCGCGGAATAATACATATTGGTTCCCTTCAAAAGGTTACAATACCAGGGTCTATCAACCTTAACATAAAAACAGTTCCTATCATAAGGAATTACAAAAGGTTTAACAACCGTAAATACATAATTAAAGATCTAATTAGCATGCATAAGCTAACTTAAGCTCTGGCTTTTCCTTTTCCCTTATCCTTCTTTGAGCAATCGGGTATATCTGAAAAATAGCTCATGATATAGCAAGAATGAGCAACTAGTTTGCTCAGCAAGTTTAGAACAATCATAGAGATTTAATATATCATCAATGAATGGGAAATGTCATCAATGGTTCAACAATAGATATAACAATTGTGAATGAAACAGGATTCAAATTTTAATAAACAGAATATTTGAATCTTAAAATGCTGAGTGGTCACTAAGGACCCTGAACTAACGAGGGTATAATAGAGTTTCCTCTGACCCTTTGAGTTGTTTGGTTTTCAAGGGGATCAGCCTATTCAACCCGCTGTATATGCATTACATTTAGTCACTGGCGCCCAAAGTCGGTTTCCCGACACAAAATCCCCTAATTTAGGGTTGTTCAATTCTCAGACTTAATATAAGAAATCCGCACCCAACAATGGTTTGGATAAGCTTTTAAAAGTATTCAAGTATTGAATTTATAAACGTAATGTCTAGCTGAACTATTAGCTTTTGACATTTTTAATACAGTTCATGAATCAAGAACTAATAAGCTTCAAGTGCACTAAGTGCAATTTTATAAACAATATGGATGTGAGATAATTTTAAATAATTAAACCACTTCAAGCTTTGACAATAAATACAAGTATAAAACTTGTTCAACAATAAATGAGTAGGGTTAGAGAACTTGTCTGTCTGCTCAGCTACAATAAATGTCTAGCTTTAACTAACTTGCTTTGAAAGACCTAACATTAATAAAGTCGGTCTAATAATTAGTACGACGTATTTGCATAACTATACGCTTAATAATGAACTTATTTACCACACATAAATACTAACACATAATTTACATTAGTCAAAACAATATTATTAACCTTATAGACCCTTAATCATTTTAGGTTAATAATTTAATAAGTTAGAAAATATTTTTCTTAAGCGTTAGACACTTATTAAACCCTTAAACAACTTATTACAATTGTTTAATTAAATCATAATTAAATTAAATTTATTTTATTAACTCAATCTCTATTTAATTACTATTTAATCTTGATTAAATAGAAATTAATTAATTAACTCTAGTTATTATTTAAAATAAATAATAACTAATTGTACTTACTTATTATTTAATAATAATTGTAGATACCCAAATTTTGCACCTGTGTACTAACCCTAACAAGAGGGCAAAATCGTCACTTGACCCGACATGCGAAAAGGAGGGTGGACCCCAACACGAAGCCACCCCAACGATTTACGGTCACAGCCGCCATAACGGACAACGAGCATCCGGTCACTTAAGGCAAGGCAAACAGTTGATCCAGAAAAACCTGAGTTGATCACAAAAGGCGACTAATGGACACTACGCTTACGATGTTCGGGGGTCTCGCTCCCTGGAAGCCAAGCACAAAGAGCAATTTATACATCAGGTAACAGCCTTCCAAAATAATACCGCAGAAATTGGCGAATTAAGACCGCGTGGCACGAAAATCGAGAAAAGCGAGCCGGACAGCCGCGGATGCACCTGCGGCCACCGACAAACGGGACAGTGCGCGGCTCGGGGCGGCACACGGCAGCCGAGGATTCGGTGCGGACAGCTAGCGAGCCCAGCCGCAGATGCACCTGCGGCCAGCCGCAGTTGCACCTGCGGCTGCCTGCGGAAGGCTATACATTGCCATTTCCACCCGAGAGAGAAAGAGAGGAAGAAAGAAATAGATTTTAGAGAGAGAAAGAGCGCGGGAGGAGAGAGAAGAGGTCGGTTCTTGGTGAGATTTGAGTGAAAAATTCATCTCCTCTTGCTAGTTAGTTGATTGTTCTTGTAGTGTTGTCCGATTCGTGAAATAAGAGGCTTTAATCGGCATTTTGCAAGGTGAAAAGGGTGTGTTCTTGGGTTTTCCTTTTATTGTTTATATTGTTAGCATAATGTTGTGATTAGGTTATTTGATGTAGTTGTCGTTATGATGATGATGATGATCCGTGGATTAGGTGTTGTTAGCGAGGGTTCCATTGGAACGTAACTCCTCCTAACGCCCCGAAGATATCCGTACGGTGATATATCATTCGTTATGGTAATGAGTAGTTCGTAGTGTTGAGTTTGTGATATTTGAGTTATGTAATGTGATAGCAATGTCTAATCTTGTTAGATTTGGTATAGTATTGGCTGTGAAGTGATTTGGGTGACTGTGAGCCTAGGGAGGAGATCCTCGTGATCGAATCCCGATGATGGACGTTTTGGTATATGTAATCCTTGTATAGGGTCCCTTGTTGTGTATTTGTAATATCGGGCCTTAAAGCGATACCAAATCGTGATCGGGTTAAGGCCCCGTAATAATAATAAAGTATGTGATTGTGGGTGTTTGGGGTTATTTAGATGGCTCACATGCCCATGGATAGCCCCGACACATTTTGAGTGCTTGTCGTGATTTACGACACAAAAATGGTTTTCCAAAATAAGGCAAATAATGAAGATTTTATAAAAAGGATCAAATTAGGATATTAGATTCACGAGATTTAAAGTTAAGAGTTTTGGCGAACTTTGATTTCGGTTTGATGAAAAGGCTCCAATGGATTTTGAAAAGTTCAAAAAATGATTTTGTAAATATAAATGAACGTTTTCGTTGAACTTTGTACATAGGATGAAAGAGTTCTAGAAGTTGCCTTCATTTTATTCAATTTGTCATTAGAGGGCAATGTATAGTCTCGATACCTATTTGACAAAAGTTCACAAACTATTTTCTGAAAACGACACCTAATAAAAACCCCCATCGCTTTCGAAATTAAAATCAATCTTTATTATAAAAAGCGAAGCCTTGTCAATCGGGTCGAAGGACGTTTAAAAACGCTTTCCCGATAAACACATTTGCCATATAAGAAATCCAAGCAAAATTCACCACAAACATTCACCTAGACACGCACGCACACACACGCAACTCACACGTTTTAGGATTTAAAAGGATAGAAAAACATCGAGATTGCGGTAACCGTGTTTCACGGAAGTCGGGGGGTACCTAACACCTTCCCCTCGCTTAAGCAAGCCCCCGAACTCTATGAATCTCGGTTTGCGGACCAATTAACTCGGAGTTACATATGAGCCAGCGATTACGAAAACTAAATTCGGATGAGTTGGTACATTCATTTCACATATACCAACTGGTCAATTGGCTCATAAAGAAATCGATCTTTCAAAACCCGTCGACATTAAGCCGACCCTTTTCAAAATCACATTTAATTCAAAAGGCTAAAATTGGAAAGTGCTTTTAATAATAAAAAACGAAGCGACAAAAATCCCGACATCGATAATAATTAAATAATAAATAATTATTGACTTAATTTTAACCTTCTTTAATTTAATATTAATCAACCAATAATTAACTAAGTAATTAACCTTACTTATTATTTAATTTAAGAAAATTAAATAATAGTTTACTAATTTTAATCCTCTTTAATTATTATTTAATGTCAATTAAATAATAATTAATTATTTAATTAATTTTAATTATTATTTAAGGTTAAATAATAATCAATTCATTCTTATTTATTATTTAAATTAAATAATAAATTATTAAATTTAATAACTTAATTTTCATTAATTGTTATTTAATGCTAATTAAATAATAATTAATTACTTAATTATCCTTATTTATTATTTAATAATATTTAAATAATAAATAATTAATTTATAAATTTTATCTCTCTTTAATTATTATATAATAGGAATTAAATAATAATTGCAAATTTATCACCTTTATTTATTATTAACATTTAAAATAATAAATAAATAATAAATTTATTTAACCTAACCATGATTTAGCTAACTAGATTAATATTTAAAATATTTAAATATTAAACTTAATGAAAAATATCCTCCCCAATATTATTTTCGTATTATTATTATTTTTGTTATAATTTTAAATTAGTTTTTAAATATTTAAATTATTTAAATTTAACCCGAATGGCATTTCCGTAAATAAGTTGAAAACTGATCCGAGGGCAGAATGGTAATTTTGCCAAGAAAAACACGGAGGGGCAAAATTGTAATTTCCGAAAAATCCGTCTACCGCGCATTGCGCGTGCAGCATACAGAACGGCCCAAAACGGTGCCGTTTTGAGAAGCCGAAAACGGCTTTCGCGCGTACGCGCGGAGTAAGTTTCGACAGACACCAAACGACGTCGTTTGGCTCCGCGTTTTTTCAGCCCAAAGGCTTGCGCGCATTGCGCGTACTGTTCCCCTTTTTTTTTCCCTTTAGCAAAATGTGAACAGTGCTCCGGCACACACATTTTAAATAAAAATATACCATCAAGTAAGCTTTAACTCTTCAATAAAAATCCAAAAAAATTATCAATCAGCTTATATTAATTTATAACATGAAAAATTAATTTTTTATGATTTAATATCATTATTTTTTTATAAAAAAGTTTACATCACATAAACTACCACAAATCATAACTTTTTGTGTATAACTCCATTTTGAGTGATTCAAGCTTTGTTTTTCTCATGATTTAATGTTCTATAATATTAGAACATCAAACCTAAGTTTTATAAAAATATTTTTGGTCATAAATTTCAAGACTTGATTATACACTATTAAACACATATTTTAGCATACAAATGATATCAAAATACAAACCAAGCATATTAAACTCAAGCATGGCATAAATATTACCACTACACATTATTAACCATATTAACATATTTATACACACATGTTAGTTTATTTAATTTAAAACAAAAATTAGATTTAGAATAACTATTACCTTGATTTAATGGCTATTCTCCTTTTTCTTCCAAAATAGGTTGTGAAGGAGGATGGCATGAACTAACTTAGGATTTCTTCTTCTTCCTTGATCTCCCAAATATTTTTTTCCTCTCACTATAGCTTTCTCTCAACTCTCTTTTGGACTTAGAAAAATAATGAAATGTACAAGTCTTACAAATGCAAGTATACTCCTACAAAATATTAGATACACATATTGTATCTATTAATCTAGACCATCATGCACCTATATTGGATACTTGCACAAGAAATGGCTTAAGGACTAAAGTTGGTGAAAAGAGGGATGGTCCATGTATTTTAAAAATCAAACAAGCAACCTTAATTTAATTAAATGAAAAATAAAAGAAAATAAAAACAAAACTCATTTTTTTCTCTCTCCTTCCATGCATGATTCGGCTGATCTCTTTCTTGTCCCAAATTGATAGTCACTTTTCACTTTTTAATAATTAATAAGTTATATAATTGTTTTTCCAAGTGGGCCAATTATTGGGCTTTATTTAAAATACCAATTGGGCTCCTATTAAATGGTTTGGGCTACTAAATTGTCAAATTTTATTATTCTCCACTTGGGCTACTAATTGACCCATGTTGGGCTAATTTAATAATTTACACATTAATTATTCAATCCATGATTAAATAAATAATTAGATTGAATAAATAATTAAATATTCTAACCCATAAGTATTAAATTACTAAATGGACTAATAAATATTATTATTAATATTTCACATTATTTACATTATTTACATTAATTAATAATCATACTAATTAATTTATTATATTTAATTCACTCATTATATTCAATTTAATTGAATATTTAATTAATAGGAAACTTATCACTTATTTTGATATTAAAACTTTAGGGTTTGTTCACTAATTTAATAACATATTAGTGACCCCCTTTAATTAATTTTTAGTAATTAATTACATAATTATTTAATTACATAATTAATTAATCACATAAAAAGATTTAAATAATCTCGTAAAACTAACTCGTTGGAAATTAAATTAATAATTTAATTAATAAAGACGTGGAAATTCTAGGACATTACAAAACTCGCGGCCCGCAACTGTCACAAACTCACTGTCTAAATCAGACCGTAGATCCTCCGTAACTCTAGCTCAGACTCCTCCCATACTACTAACTGCATTGTATCCATATGGCTATCCATAAACTCCTCCTCTACAGTTCGGCTAGACTTGTAATTACCACGAATTCTATTAGACATTGTAATTATAATTATTAAATAATTAGCAATGAATTAAAAAATTTGTACTAATTAATTGTGCATTAGATAATTGAATGAATATACTTATGTATGTGTATATTTATTTAAAGCAATGAAGCAAGGTGTTAAAATTAATTAAAGCAAGTCTAATTGGATTATATTTTATATCCAAATGGGGTATTAAACTAGGTCAAATTAATTTACCTAGTAGTCCATGTAATTAAATTAAACCTTAGTCCATGTAATTAATTAATCTAGCCCAATGCTTATTTTAATTAAAGATAGCATAGTTTATTAAATGTTAGCCCAATGTGTTAATTAATTTGAGCCCAAACAAGTAAATTGAATGAACCCAACTTATTATACTCTAGAGTCCAAGGTGGAGCCCAAAAGGAAGTCAAAATTGGTCAACATTGATATATATATATATATATATATATATATATATATATATATATATATATACATGTATATATACAGGAGTATATATATATAATTAAAACATTAAAAATAAACCAAAAATGGGTGATTAAATCCCATTTTTGTTGAGATTGTAAGGGGGCCACTTGGGGTGGCTTGATTTTATAATATCCCTTCCAATTTACTCCTTGTCATAGTAGCTTAACAACTCTAGTCAATCACCTAGTCATTCAACTTGTCCATCAATCCAATAGTAATCCAAATTAAGCTTTAAATTGACTATATTGGTGAATTATGAGAGTTAATGAGGTATTAGTAAAGTACCATAAATAGAGAACTCCACACACATGGTGATGTTTGTTAGTTCATTTGTTAGAATTCTAGAGAGAAGAAAGTGAGAGCATTTGGGAGAAAAAGAGAGAAACACTTGTGAGTTATGAGAAATTGCTAGAGATTTATCAAGGTGGAGTCTCTAACAAAGTTCATAGCCAAGAGGAAGAGAGCATTCAAGTCCAAGAGGTTCAAAAGTGCTCTCAACTCTTCTTAGTTCATATTTATTGTCTATATATGTTTTCTATGGTCAAAAATATATTTTTAATCGATCAAAAGTTGTTTTGATGGTCTAGAAGTCTTAAACTATGTTATATATGTATATTAATGGTTTGATGTATTTATATCATGTTTTGGTATGTGTGGAATGCATAAAAATAGTAGAAATGTCCATATTAAGCTTTACCGATAAAATCCTAGTTGAGCGTGTGGTATTTAATGTTGTAGTTTGAAATGTACAAGTTATAAAATGAAATTTTATGGCTATAAAGCTACATATATGAGTTTTAAAGAAAACCCAACTTGTAGCTTTCAAAAATATGAAAAAACAAAGAAGCTATGGACTTTACGACAAATTAGGTCGGTTTTAAACCCTAGAGGGTTCAATCTTAATTTTCGTGTCAAAACATTTTCAAAAATGTGATTGAACCATGAAATATTGTAAAACAAGAAGTTAGAAAGACAACAATACTAAGTTGGTGTCATTTGAATGTATAGATTTTATTTTAGTCAAGTTTGAACCATTAAAACTAAGGATTTGTGAAGTTAATTTTTACTTTATTCTTGTGAGCAGTTTTGAGTCAAGTTACGTTTGGAATTTGGATTTGTTATTTAAATAGAAATTGTAGAGGGGGAAATTATGGTGAGAATGGATTCAAGAATCATCCCAAAATATTTTAAAATGAAGAAGTTATGATTGTCGGAGCGTCGGAGGGTCGAGTAATCAAAAAGTTAACTTCCAGACAGTTTGGTCGGGCGCACCTGCGCTCGGTGTGGCGCAGCTATGCCACAACAATCTGCCTAGCAGATTTTGTTGGGTCTAGGTCGGGTCAGGTCGGTCTAGGTCGGGTCGGTCCGGGTCGAGTTTTCTTTGATAAATTAAGTTAAAATAAGTGTAAAATGAATATGTTTGGATATTAAACCAATATATGGAGTTTATTAGTAACTAATTAGTAGCTAAATGTTTAAAATAAAGGCTAACATTAACACAATTAAAGAGTTAACTATTGGTATTGTTTGTGATAGAATATTATTAAGTGGTTAATAATATTAATATGTGATTAAAAGATTATTAAATTATTATAACATTTGTAAATGATTAAATATTACTACATTGGTAATAATATTAATAAGTCAATGAAATATTATTAAATAAGTAATAATATTAGATAATGAATAAAATATTATTAATTGATTAATAATATTAGATAATATTATTAAATAATTAATAATATTAGATAATGATTAAAATATTATTAAATAAGTAATAATATAAATAAGATAATAAAATATTATTAAATGATTAAGAATATTAAAGTATGAATAAAATATTATTAAATGATTAATAATATTAGAATATTAATAAAGTATTATTAAATAATTAATAATATTAGAAGGATAATGAAATATTATTAAATAATTAATAATATTATAAGACTAATAAAATATTATTAAATTGCTAATAATATTATATAAGTGTATGAGCTATATTAAATAATTAATATAGGTTTTATGTGGTTGAAATATTATCAAGTAATGATAATATTTTTTAAGTGTTTATATATCCGTAATTATATAATTATGTGGTTAAGTGTTAGAGATGTAAGATGTATAGATGTTATCATATAAATGTGAATATGATACTAATTTAAAGATCAACTTGATTAATTGTTAGGTCTATCTAAAGAGAATTAAATTGACTTGGTTAGTTGTAGACTACGCACAAGGCAAGTTCTTCTTAACCCTAACTTGTATTTATTGTTGCAAGTTTTCTTCAACTTTGTTTACATTGAACAATTCAATTATTGTTGAGCAAGTATGTACACTCGTAGTTATTTGACAGAGGTTAAAGTGGATTAATTATCTAAAAATTATTCCACATCATTATTGATATTGTATTCGCACATAGTGCTTTTGCAAATGTTATAGTTCATTAATTCAAGAACTGTTTAAGAATGTCTAAGCTAATTGTTTCAGCTAGAAAATGCATATTTAAATTCATCGAATTGAATATTTTAAAAGCTTATCCAAACCATTGGTTAGTGCGGATTCTTATAGTAAGACTGAGAATGAACAACTCTAAATAAGGGGGATTTTACCTGTCGGGAAATCGAATTTGTGCAAGATGTTTGAATGTTATGCATATACATATGGTACAAGAGGTTGATCCCCTTGAGTACTAGTTTTTCGAGGAGTCAGATATATATAAATGTCTGTTCTACCTTGGTAGCAATTCTCGGTCCTTAAAGACCACTCAGAAGTAAAGAGTCAATCAATTCTTATATTGAAAAATTAATTCTTGATTTCTTTCACGATTGTTATCTATTGTTGAAAACTCTGATATTAATTTCCCTTTCATCATGATATATCTTATGTTATTTGTTCTTAAACTTGTTGAGTCATTTAGTTGCTCATTCTTACTATATCATGACTTATTTTCAACTAAGCCCGAATGTTCTAAACAAGACAAACAGGCAAGGAAAAAGTCAAAGCTTAGATTAGCTTAATGCATGCTAGTTAAATTACTTTTTATGTAATTTCTTTTGTAAATCTTTTGTATTCCCTTAAGATATGTAATGTTGATGTTAAGGTTAATCGACCTTAGGAAGTGTAGCCTTTTTATAAGGAACCTTTTGTATTATTCTGCAAAATTTAAATGCAATTTATGTATTTAATTGTTAGTAAGTATTGTATAGTGGAGAACCAAACCCGAGGTTATGGAACCCGAATTTGGGGTCGTCACAAGACTCACCAATCTCAGGCATCGTACACAGCCACAAACAAGAAAATAATATTAGTGTCATAATAAAATAACTTCATTGATAGAATGAAAGTATATTCTATTATGATATAACTCAAATAGATGAATTTCCAAAAATCCATCTCCTAAAACTCGATATAAGTTGACTCTTTTATGGTTATATCCTAAAGGTTTTTGCATCCTAAAGTTTTATAACCTATAACTCTAATACCAACCTGTGACACCCCCAAAGTTTAGGCTCCATAACCTCGAGTTTGGTGCTCATGATCCAGCAGACTCTATTGATCATGAACGAAGGAACAGAAGAAGCCAGAGAAAATAAGCAATCACTGCTCATTTAGCAATATGAAATGTTCACTCACATATCAAGGGAGAACATTACAAACACCTATGAGAGATTTAACTTGCTGCTAAACTCTCTCAGATCATTTGGAAAAGTTTACCCAAATAGAGATCTCATTATCAAATTTATGAGAGCATTACCAAGCAAATGAGATGCCAAAACCACAGTCATCCGGGAGTCAAAGAACTTGCACGAGATGACTGTACAACAGCTCTATGGAAATCTTCTTACCTACGAGCTGGAGCTAAATCAAAGGGCAGAGACCCTATCTGAGGGAAGAAAGAAGGACAAAAATATTTCTTTTAAAGCCTCAACTTCAACTCACAGAAGCAATCTTAAGGATGACTCTGACTCTGATAAAGATGAATCAGATGATGATGAAGGAGCTGCCATGCTGGTCAAACAATTTAAAAGATTCATCAACACGAACAGACCGCAGAAGTTCAAAAGTAGCAGCAGAGAACAAATAAATGACCTTTGCTACAATTGTAAAAAGTCAGGTCATTTCATTGCTAAGTGTCCAAAACCCTTAAGAGAAGAGCTGAGAAAGGATAGAACAAAAGAAAATCCAAAGAGAGAATTTAAGAGCCTCCACAAGCAAAAGAAGAAAGACAAAAGCTTCATAGTTAAAGGCTCCTAGAGTGACTCAGGATAAGAACTAAAATCTGAGTCATGTGACGATGAAGAGCCACAGAAGGCCAACATGTGCTTGATGGCAAAAGAAGAAGAAAGTAGCAAAAAGGAATTCAATATAGATGAGGTATTTGACTTCTACTCTCCTGAATTAAACATTGATGATCTTAGAGAAGGCATGTATGACTTAATGATAGAATTACACAAATACATGAAAATATTTAGAATGCTATCTAAAGATCACTCTCATCTAAAAGAGGAAAAAGAGAAAATTAGCATAAAATTAGAAGCCACACTTCAAACTGAAAAAAATTGTTCTAGTCTTGTGACTGAGAATGAAAAACTGAAAAAGATAAATGAATTAAGCACTCAGAAAGAGTCTTCACTAGTCTCCAAAATTCAGGAACTAAAAAAGACAATTTTCATGTGGAACAAATCAAGTTTGTCTATGGGCACCCTGATCTTAAGCCAAAGAGATGTGGCTGATAGGTCAGGATTAGGCTTTGAGAATTCTTTCTCAAGGCCTAATATGGAGAAATTAATGGAAGTAAATGAAGGCAACTCCTTTAATCTTAATAAAGGAATTGTGTTCATCAAATCCTCATAATCAATCTCTCCTAGCTACCCACACTCTGTTAATCCTACTATCGTATTAGACAATAAAAATCGTACTGGTCTAGGATTCAGAAAATTAAAAAGTAAGTCAACACCTATAGTTGAACCTCGAAGGATCATAGAGTCAAGCAAAACTTACTCTATGAACCAGCCTTACATAAATCATAGAGTTTACTCTCACTCTACGAAACATAAGAATCATAGAGTAGTATGGAAGCAGAATGTGTATCAGCCCAACAGAAGAACTATAAGCAATTATAATTCATACAGGTCCTGGACAAATAGGAATTCACAAATATACACACATCATTATCAACATCATATCAATCATAGGCACCATCATAGAAATGATAAATATTTATCAAGTATCATTAGCATATACTGCAAAGATCTAAAATCAAACAGATTTGGGTCCCAAAAGGTACTAACAAAAAAGGACCCAAGAAAATGTGGGTACCAAAATAAAGATTGATTTGTCATGCGGGAAAAAAGATCCATTTGGTACCTTGACAGTGGATTTTTAAGACACATGACAGAAAACAAAGCTCTTCTGTCAGATTGCAAGGAAAAGGATGGTCTTGCAGTCATCTTTGGAGACAACAACTCAGAAAAAACCAGAGGATATGGCTCAATTGGAAATAGTACAATATTATTCAGCAAAGTGGCTTATGTTGAAGGACTAAAGCGTAACCTGTTAAGCATCAGTCAACTGTGTGACAAAGGACATCAAATTTCTTTTCTGAACAGCAAATGTCAAGTCAGAAATTTGAAGACTAACTCTCTAAGGCTAGTAGGAGCTCGAGAAGGAAATGTCTACGTGGTTAACCTTGCCTAATTAAGTTCAGATGATGCAGTCTATTTCCTTGCTAAAGCCTTTGAAGATATGTGTTGGCTCTGGCACAGGAGATTATCTCATCTTAACTTCAAGAGTATGTCTAAGCTTGCATCCAAAGACCTAGTAAGAGGATTGCCAAAGCTTAACTTCATCAAAGAAAAACCCTGCAAAGCATATCAGCTTGGAAAACAAACAAAGACCTCCTTCCAGAGCAAGACAGTAAACTCAAATGATAAAGCCCTTCAATTACTACACATGGATTTATTCGGGCATATCCCAACTGTAAGCCTTAGAGGAAAGAGATACTCTTTAGTGGTAGTAGATGACTACACTAGATATACATGGGTATCCTTTCTAAGCTCTAAAGATGAAACTAGTTCACATCTTATCAAGCTCTTCAAACTGATCATGAATGAAAAGGGTGAGAAAATCAAGGCCATCAGAAATGATCATGGAAGAGAGTTTAACTTTATAATATGGACCAGTTCTGTGAAGAAAATGGAATCAATCATAACTTCTCTGCCCCAAGGACTCCTTAACAAAATGGAGTAGCAGAGAGGAAGAATAGGACTCTGATTGAAGTAGGAAGAATCCTTCTTGCAGCAGCCTATCTTCCTGAGTATTTTTGGGCTAAAACCATCAGCACTGCATGCTACACCCAGAACAGATCACTCATACACTCAATATTGAAGAAGACTCCATACGAATTGTGGAAAGGAAGAAAGCCAAACATAAGCTACTTTCATACGTTTGGCTGTCTATGCTATGTACTTAACAATGGCAAGAAGCATCTAACCAAATTCTAGCCAAAGTCAGATGAAGGAATCTTCCTTGGCTATGCTACAGACAGCAGAACATACAGAGTGTTCAACAAGGAATCCTTAACTGTTGAAATCTCCATCCATGTCACATTCGATGAATCAGATCCAGAAAAGAAAAGCTCAACATTCAACGATTCATCATAAATAAACTCAATAATCGAAGAACTCAAAATCGTAGAGTCGGACTCTACGATCATGGAACCAACAACAGAAATAATTGAGCGAGCAAAGCAAATCAAAGAGTTCACCATGCCAGACATTGAAACTCTACGATCAGAACGAGAAGTTGATTTAGACGAACTCAAACAAGAAGGCACCAGAACATACATTCCTAGCAGAAGAAAGTAGACCAATGATCACACTCAAGATCTAATAATTAAAAATCTAAATGAAGGAATCAAGACAAGAGCTACAACTTCAAATGAATGCTTCTACCTAAGCTTTCTCTCTCAAGTGGAACCCAAGAAGATCGAAGAAGCCTTAGGAGATTCAAGCTGTATAGAGGCCATGTGAGAGGAGCTTAATCAATTTAAAAGGAGCAAAGTTTGGAGATTGGTTGCCAGACCTCAGCATAAACTAGTCATTGGCACCAAATGGGTCTTCAGGAACAAAATAGATGAAAATAGTGTGATTACAAGGAACAAAGCAAGACTGCTAGCCAAAGGCTATTCTCAAGAGGAAGGAATTAACTACGATGAGACCTTTACTCCAGTTGTCAGATTGGAAGCCATAAGAATTTTCCTCGCCCATGCTACACACATGAAGTTCAAAGTCTTCCAAATGGATGTCAATAGTGCATTTTTGAATGGATAACTTCAAGAAGAAGTCTACATGGAATAACCTCTAGGTTTTATAAATCCAACCCTTTCAGATGATGTTTATAAATTAGATAAAGCCTTATATGGTCTAAAACAAGCACCCAGAGCATGGTATGAAACATTAACTAACTTTCTTATTGAAAAATGATTCACTAGAGGAAGAGTATATACTAACTTATTTTTAAGAAAACATAAGGATAAAACACTGCTAGTTCAAATTTATGTAGATGATATCATATTTGGTTCTTCGGATGAAAAATTGTGTGAAAGGTTTGCCAAGCTTATACAGAGCAAATTTGAGATGAGCATGATGGGAGAACTTAACTTCTTCCTCAAACTTCAAGTAAAGCAGACTGATGAAGGTATCTTCATTAACCAAGCCAAGTACATCAAAGACTTACTAAAGAAGTATGGCATGGAATCTACAACCATTAACTCCGATGCCACCTGCCACTAAGCTTGACAAAGATGAGAATGGTGAAAACACTGATATCACTCAGTACAGAGGTATGATAGGCTCACTCTTATACCTAACTGTTAGTCGACCAGGTATAATGTTTGCTACATTTATATGTGCTAGATTTTAGGCTAACCCTAAAGAGTCTCATCTAATAGCTATGAAAAGAATTTTCAAATATCTTAAAGGAACTTCAAATTTGGGGTTATGTTATCCCAAGGAGTCTTCCTTTAATCTAATAGTATATTCAGACACTGACTATGCAGGATGTAAAATAGACAGGAAGAGTACAAATGGAACATGCCAGATGCTTGGCAGCAGACTTGTCTCTTGGTTTAGTAAGAAGCAAAACTCAGTATCCATATCAACTGCAGAAGCTGAATATATAGCCGCAGAGAATTGCTGTGCATAAATCATATGGATGAAGACTCAGCTTGCAGACTATAGGTTTGAGCTGAATTCTATCCCTATATATTGTGATAATACAAGTGCAATTGTCATAACTCATAACTCTGTCATACATTCAAGAACTAAGCACATAGACATAGATATAAGATATCATTTCATTATAGATCATGTACAAAATGGTAATATATCACTACACTATATCCTAACTGAAGATCAACTAGCAGATGTTTTTACAAAACCTTTAGATGAATCAAGATTTAATAAACGTATAAGTGAGTTAGGAATGTTAAATCTAGACTCTTAATATATATATCATGCTTTGGAAGCTACTAACACTGCAGGGAGAAAAGTGTTCAAATGATATGGTAAAGAACAATTCGTAGAGCCTACTCAACGATCGTCGAGCTAAGGATCGTAGAGTACACTTCAAATCATAGAGCTCACTCAACAATCGTCAAGCCAAAGATCGCAGAGTACATCCCAGTCGTAAAGCTAACTCAACAACCATCAAAACAAGAATTTGTGTGTTAAAAGGGATTGTAGAGCTCAGGGGGAGACAAAGGCAAAATTGTCATCAACCAACTAGAAGTCCTCCTATCAAAATTTGACACACGTCTCAGCAAACATAGAGGGAAGTTTTAAATATTTTGAAAACTGCACGTCTTTCATTGTTCTTAAAAATCAAAAGCCTAGATCTCTCTATCTCTCTCTCTCAATCCAAAACCATAAACTTACAATACTCAGATAAATCATTCCTCTTGTTAAAGAAAAATAACAAATGGCGCCTGCTCAAGTTATATCAGGAAACGAACTAAACTTCGAAGCCTTCACAACCACCAATAAACAGTACCGAAGGATAATCCATCTATTAGAAAGGGCTGGCCTTTGAGAGGCATTAAGAAAAAAAACAAGGATCCTATGTAAATGGAACCCTAACCACCATAGTTAAAGGGGTCCAGTTCAACCTCACATCTAAAGAAATAAACCTAGCCCTAAGTTTTAAGTATGGGGGCCTCACGACTCTTAATATGGTGAGTACAGAAGAGGGCCTGAGAAGGATGCACCACAAGAAGAATTAAGAGTTGAGAGGATTGAAGAAGAAAGAGTTTCCCCAGAAATATGAATTTTTGGCTAACATCATAGCAAAATCCCTCCTCTGCAAAGACTCAGCTCACGACTCCGTCAGCGAGATCCAACTAAAGATAATGGCAGCCATAGTAAAGAAGATAAACATCAACTATGGCTCCTTACTATTAGAATGGATTGAAAACTGGATCCTAAATGCAAAAAAGGCAAAAGGGGTCAGGAAAATGCTCTATGGGAGATTAATAAGCATTCTCCTTCAATCCATATTGGGGGACAAGATCGAGCATGCAGAAGGAGAAGTCCTCAATGCAAATAAGAGGATGACCCAGAGATTATTCAAAAACTGGAAGAGAAACCCAGTTGAGAATAGAAAACTATCCCGATCGGGGATAGTGAAGGAACACAAAATGGTGTTGGGCCCTCACTAATGAAGAACATATCTGTAGAAGCAGAATCTCAGGAGATTAGCAGGCAATCTCCAAACTAATCAGGAAGAGGAAAGGAAAGAAAGCCCTTGAGATTGAAGAACCTCAAAGATCATCAAACGAGGCCTTTGACATTGCTCTTGAAGAGAAGGCTGCCTCAGAAGATGAAGAATCAGAACAGCGAAGGGAAACTCGCAATAAGCATAAGGCTGAGGAAGTCACCTCAACAGAGCCAAAACTAAAAAGAAGAAGGCTAGTGAAATTAGCCGATCAAATAACTGGAAAAGGCTCAGTAGCTAAGGGGGAGCTACATGAAAAATCAAACAATGTCCAGTGGGGGAGCCATTTGAAGTGACTAAACCTATTGTTGCTCAGGTTGAAGGGGAGATTCTAGGAGAAATCATCCCAGAAGACATATCAATTCCTCCAGCTACAATAAATACTGATGAAGAGGATGACATCGAGATAATAGCAATGGGAAGAAATGAACAAAGGCACCTCGACTACAACTGTCTGTTGAGATTCTTGCCACTAATGTCATTCCACCGAGCCCTAGTGCACAATGCATGGGATCAACTTTTTTGGACCTACAAAGCATATCCCAACGTGGTGATTTTAGCTCAAGGCTACCCTCAAAACCTATATTTTGCTCAAAGGCTGATCTCAAACAACTCATTTTCACCTACAGTGGGGCAAAAGATACACTTTATCCCTCTAGCCTTCATTCAATGTCATACACCTGCATGGACCTTCAATCAATTTGAGGAGTTGTCAAACGCAAACACTGGAACAAGCTCTACATCCAACTCTACCCCAGTCGTAAAGTCCCCACACTCTACGACTGGTGGTCCAGGAAGCCCAAATGATCAAAATGTAAAGTGCCCTCAAGACTCTCCTCAGATCGTGCCTTCTACACAAATAATGTCTCATGCTCAACCTACTCAACCACCAAGACTCCTCTTAACACACGAAGATATCCCCTCAAACTCTGGTCATGAATACTTCCACATTCCAAGCTCCATGGCTGACCAGGGGCAAACAACTCAACTTCTCAAAGAAATCCTGGAAAAGATATATATGCTTCCTATAACTGAGGGCTTAACTGACATTACAAGTTACATGCAAGCAGAGATACACACCGATCTGGCATCTAAGTCTCACAACATTCAACAGAGATTAAACGATGTCGTTATTGCTGCAAATAACCTTTCTCAAAATTTGGGAAGCGAATTCTCCTTAAGATTGAAGGAGTTAATTACAACAGTTTTCGACAATCTCAAGGAAAGGGACGTAATATTTTTGAACGCAATGGCCAATCATCATAAGTCAATCGACATTCTTCAAAAAACCAATGTTGAATTTATATCCCTCTTCGGTAATCAGATCTTCGATATAAAGGAATCTATAAGAAAACAAGTTTATCGATCAGATGAAACTCTAACATTGGTAGAGAAGAAATAAATGCTAGTTGAAGAACGACTTCAAGATCACCACAATGATGTAACTGCCCCCCAGACTCAACTTCAAGAACTTGTTCAGGGTATGTAGCATCTATCGGATGAGGTGGCTAAAATTAATGATGCCAACAAGGGGGAGAAGAGTATGAGTACAGAACCAACTATCAGTCAAAGCAGAAGAGGAAGAGCACCTCAAGGGATGAGAATGGTTCAAATCTCAATTCAACCTCCTAGGTTTGAAGCAGTATCAATTCATCCCAAACAGGCCTCAACTGCAAGACCATCTGTACCAAGTCATCAAGGACAATCCTCAACTACGAGACCATCCAATTCACAAACATGGCTCCAAGTTTAAGAGGAGGAAGCTATGCAAAGGGAAGAAATGGATCTTAAAAGGGTAGAAGAGGAAAGGAGAGCACTCTTCAGGCAAAGGCAGGAAGATGAGAGAAGACGATCTCCTAGGCAAAGGCAGGAAGATGAGAGAAGAAGACCTCCTAGTAAAAGGAGATAAGTATTTCAAATTTTTATGTTTTTTTTTAACCACTCATTGTAAACTGACTATACATCAATAAAATTCATATTTTTTTTAGAAATACATTTTCTCACTGTATATTAGGCATTATCTCATTCAAATATATTTGCTTAATTAAATTGTTCAAACTACCTTTTGCTATTGGTGTTGTCGTCATCAAATATGGGGAGATTGTTGAACATTGCATATTTGATTTGATGATAAGAATTAAGTTGATAAATGCATTCAATAGTAGAGTTGTAAAGTCCTTTGATTTATTATGATATACAAGGACTTAGTTAGATAAGATCAAAACTATTAGGTTGGTCTTTTAGATATAAATGTATTGAGTTGTAAGCTCCTTTGTGGTGTACAAGGACTTAGGTTTTAAAAAAATCAAATATGTTAGGTTGATCTTGTGGTGTATCTCTTCAGACAGCTGATCGTAGAATAGACTCTATGACTCCATGCCAAGAAGACTCAACGACTCAGTCTGATCGTAGAATGGACTCTACGACTCTGCACCAAGAAGACTCAACGACTCAGCCTGATCGTAGAATGGACTCTACGATTCCGTGTAAGGAACACTCTACGACCAAAGTAAGAAACTGTAGAACGGACTCTACAACCAACAGAGTGGTCGTAGAGTAAACTCTACGGTATGCCTTATCACAGAATAGGCACTACAACAAGAATGATCGTAGAGATTCGTTGAGCAAAAGCAAGAGTCATTTAAAGTAATACTACGACTCTCCTCAGCTATACGTCATGCAAATCAAAACCTAGACATCTGATGGTTCTTCTCTTGTACTAAAAAGACAGAAGCAACTTCGTTGAGAAGAAAAGTCTACATCGATGTGACAAATAAACCTCTGCCAAGAGCTTAAAGTCAGAAATGTCAGATGACTGACCAAAGCATGCTAAAGCGACAGAGTGGAGATTTTAAGGTAGTGCTAAAGTTAGAAGACTGTGTCCTATCAGCCATATTTTATGGAAGACAAAACGCCTCTATGAAAGTTGGCATAAACCTATGACTGACATGTCTTATCCCAAGGAAAAAGAAAACACCTTTTGTGGACAGTGTTAGAAGGTCAATTAATACCTCATCAGAGCATTAATGAGCTAAATAAATATAATATTCAACGGCTCTACATCATGACGTAACGGGTAGAAACTGAAGCATAGGGCAGATTTCAAACGAAAAAAAATCTGAAGCTCCTATAAGAGGCGCCCAGATTTGAAAAAGAAAAAAAAAGATACACAAGAAAGAAAGTATACGCAATAGTTCAAAAAGATCAAACAAAAAAATATATATTGCTTCGCTACTAAGTTCTTCAAGAAACTTATGCTAAACACAACTAAGTAGCACACCCAAACCAACAATACTCACTAAAAGAGTTCTTAAGTGAACTAAAGTTGGAATCTTAGTGATTCAAAAATTGTAAGAGTATCCTCAGTGGATTTGCTACTCGAAAATCAAAACAGTGGAGTATGAGTCTTGTGAACTCTGAACTACTTAAAACCTGGTGCATTTCATCTTGTGTCTATTAACTGCTATATAACTGCTTGTTAAATTATTACATCAAGAAGGGCAAATAAATCATATTCCGCGGTGCTAAATTAATTGATTAATAATTCATTCTCTCTTAAAATAAAATAAAATAAAAAGTTTGAAAGAATCTATTCAAACCCCCTCCCCCCCCCCCCCCCCCTCCCTTTAAATATCTTTTGTGTCATTGGGAACTAACATGTTGGATCGTGAGCAACGAATCTGATGTTCAAAGGACCCTAATTTAGGGGTGTCACAGGGTGTAAGAGAGGTTAGTAGGCTTATTTGATGTGTTGGTTGAATTGTATACTTACACTAATTGTAAATATACATTTCAACTAGTAAAGTCCAATATACTTCCACCCATTTCATTAGTTCTTATTTTACCTAAGTGTTGAGAGAAAATTTAAGAGAAAGAAGGCTAGAAGAAGAAAGAGAGAAAGTTAGCAAGAAGAAAAGAAAGAAAGAAGAACTCTAGATCAAAGAAGAAGATCATTTAGCTCACAAGGTGAATCATCCATTATTGTCTAGCTACCTAGCAAAGAGAATAAGAGCCATTAAGAGGTTTAAAAGTGGTTCTAAATCTTAGTTTTAATTAACTATGTATATTGTGTTATATGTTATGTTGGTATAAATTTTTGTTGTGGGTTTTTGTGTTTATGGTGGAAGATGGTGGTTCCGAAGTATAAGGATGGTGATTTGTATGGTTGAATATGTGTTTATGTGGTTAGATTGCAAGTAATGTTTTCAAAATGTAAGAAATCGCAAGATTTAGGAATTTGAAATCCTAGATTTGATAATGAGATTTTATAAAGAAAAAACCTAGGTTATTACATTTTTTGATGATCTATGGATGTATTTCATAGATCTACAATATATGTTCATCATCCATTTTTAATTTGTTAAAAAATGAGCTTAAAAAAATCACATGTTTTATATGTAAATCATGAAATGATTTTAGTGAAACCCTAAAATGAAAGCGTGTTTTAAATTTGACCATCAAGTTGTTGATTTAGTGATCGATCTTGGAGAAATTATGTGTTTATGTGATTTATAAGTTATATTTTAAAGTTATGCAAATCAAGCGGTGAAATGCATTTTAAAAGGATCGTAACGCTAGTTAAAACATGAAAACGTGTTTTCATAAAATCAAACGGAATCAAAACCCTAGGTGTTTTGATAATGTTTGAAAAGTGTAAAGTTGTTAATTTGATAAAATATAATCCAAGGAAGCTAAGTATTTGAAAAAAAAATTAAGTTGTGAAGAACAAAAAATTTCTACCTAGGTGGCGCGGGGGGCGCCAGGTGAACTTCCGAATTCTACGTACCCAGTGCGGGCAATGCCGCTTCAGGGTAAAACCTGGCATGTCGGGCTGGGTCGGCAGACCGGGTCGAGTTAGCCCATGTCGGGTCGGGTCGCGTTATGACAAGTGGGATCGAATCCATATAGGATCGGATCAGACCAATTGGGTCGGATCGGTTCAACTGAATCGATCTGTTCGGACTGAGTTGGGTTGTCAAGATAAAAAGTTAATACTTTTAAATCCCGGATAAAATATGTAAGAGTTTTAAAGTAACCGAACTATTAATGGACATACGAATGTGATTATGTGATAAGATTATAGAAAGTGTTCAAGATGATATTGAAGGATATACTAGTGTACTTATGTGTCAGGTATCATCTCTGACGGGTCGTTTTTGGGACTGTCAGGTATCGTCTCTGACGGGTCATTTTGGTGATGGGTCGTTTTTGGGGACGGTCAGGCATCGTCTCTAACAGTTGGTTTGGGACGGTCAGGTATCGTCTCTGACGAGTCGTTTTTGGGACGGTCAGGTATCGTCTCTGACGGGTCATTTTTGGGACGGTCAGGTATCGTCTCTGACGGGTCATTTTTTGAGTTGGTCAGGTATCGTCTCTGACGGGTCGTTTTTTAAGTTGGTCAGGTATCGTCTCTGACGGGTCGTTTCGGGGACTGTTAGGTATCGTCTCTGACGGGTCATTTTTTTGAGTTGGTCAGGTATTGTCTCTGACGGGTCATTTTTTAAGTTGGTCAGGTATCGTCTCTAATGGGTCATTTTTTAAGTTGGTCAAGTATCGTCTCTGACAGGTCATTTTTTGGACTGTCAGGTATAGTCTCTGACGGGTCATTTTTTGAGTTGGTCAGGTATCGTCTCTGACGGGTCATTTTTTAAGTTGGTCAGGTATCGTCTCTGACGGGTCGTTTTTGGGACTGTTAGGTATCGTCTCTGACGGGTCATTTTTTAAGTTGGTCAGGTATCGTCTCTGACGGGTCACTTTTTAAGTTGGTCAGGTATCGTCTCTGACGGGTCATTTTTTAAGTTGGTCAGGTATCATCTCTAACGGGTCATTTTTGGGACTGTCAGGTATCGTCTCTGACGGGTCAATTTTGGGACGGTCAGGTATCGTCTCTGACGGTCGTTTTTGGGACGGTCAGGTATCGTCTCTGACGGGTCATTTTTGGGACTGTCAGATATCGTCTCTGACGGGTCGTTTTTGAGTTGGTCAGGTATCATCTCTGACGGGTCGTTGTTTTTTTTTTTTTTTTTGGGTTGGTCAGGTATCGTCTCTGACGGGTCGTTTTTTAGGTAGGTCAGGTATCGTCTCTGACTGGTCGTTTTTTGAGTTCGTCAGGTATCGTCTCTGACGGGTCGTTTTTTTGGGTTGGTCAGGTATCGTCTCTGACGGGTCGTTTTTTGAGTTGGTCAGGTATCGTCTCTGACGGGTCGTTTTTTGGGTTGGTCAAGTATCGTCTCTGACGGGTCATTTTGGGACTGTCAGGTATAGTCTCTGACGGGCCATTTTTGGACGGTCAGGGGTTTTCACTGACGGGTCATTTTTGTAATTGTCGGGTCTCGTCTCCGGAATCGCTGTGTATTGTCCCAAATGGACTCGCATTGTATTGTACATCATAAAAAATGCAATAATTCTAGAGGAAATTTAAAAAGAAAGCGTACATGATTAGTTTGTGGGGCCTCCCTGGGATTCGTCCTCGTAAATCGCTTTTGTTAGCCACATCTTTTGGTTTGACTTGTCATTCTTAGGGTTCGTCCTCGTAGATCACTCTTGATAGCCATTACTTTTGACCTATCATCCTTGTCGATTAGCTGAAGGTGCTTCAGACAGTCATTTTGTAATCCCTTGATGTTCCATAGTTTCTGAGCGCATCGGATCGTGGAAGTTTCCCGCTGCCATGTCCTTCCGATAAATGGCACCGGTATCCGTGACACCGACAGTCTCGTACCTATGATTTTCATTCCATGTACATTTTATTTTGATACATACATGGATGCACGGATGTTATGCAAGGATCAATAGATATGCTTGGAAGGAAATGACCCCTGTTTAGTCAAATGATACAATTTTTCACGTGTCGCTCTTTTTGACTACTTAGTTGTGCCATGCCTTATTTAGGAGTACAATTTACGGACTTCAAGGCTGGTTCGTTGAATCGCATGCCCCTGATCGTTTCTCTATTGGGGAATTGTATCTGTCTTTTTGAATACTCAATCGACTTACCCAGGGCTCCTCATCCTGCTCACAGATCATCATGTCTTTGAATTTGGGGTGCAGGGACTTCCTCTTATGCTAGGGGATTATGCCTAGATTCTGGGTTGATATCTAGATCCCCTGGTCCGTTGGTCGTATGCTTTGATAGCTCTTGACTTTCATCTGATTGACATAGTCCACTTGGCTTTTTTTTTTTTTTTTTTTTTGTTGACCGACGGCCATGTTGCCCCTCCTCGCCTTTTAATCGATCAGCCATGTCGTCCGGACTTGTATCGCTCTTGCATATGCTCGTTTGAATATCGAGGTAATGTTAGCGTGCATCATGCTGAGTTTTATCAAAATCCATTGATGGTCGTGGGGGAAGGTTCGTTGATGAGGAGTCTGATATAGACCTGTGCTCCTTTCATTTCCATGATCTTTAAGATGCCCCAGCCTTTACTCGTGTTCTTGTCGAGGATTCATATGGGAAGTCGTTTCGTTGGTCATACCGAATTACCCACACCTATTCATATCCTGCACAAGTAACAAGCGCTAAATGCTCGACGGTTCGGGTCGGCGGGGTTAATTCCGATATTACTAAACATCTCAATAGTAGAGCAGATAAAATGGAATGCTCATGATTATGCAATTTAGCTCGTGTCCGTGATGTTTTCGTTTTTAAAATTTGACATCGAGATGGATCTCTTTTGTTCGTGAGTCATGAGTGTATTAACTTGACATTGAATGAATTGTGAATGTATTAAGTCACCCTCGATTTCACTTCTTCTTCTTTTTTTCATCTGACGAGTTATGAAATCGTAATAAAACATTTAAGCATTCATGGTCAATATACGTGAGTATGATTAAATTCAAAAAACTACCTTCCTTTATCAAAGGTACTCCGTCTTCATTCTCGCTATCTTTATTCACAAAATTAACGTCATATGGCAAGTGCACCGTGCGATGTATCCTTCAATTAAGGGCCTCTTTTCTGTGACTTTAGATGAGCTTTTTCTCCTCTGGTCGAACTTTTTTTTTTTTTCCTTTTTCTTTATTCCGACTCCGCATTTCCCTTTTCGTGTCCACTTAACTTGTCTCGTTTTCTTAGACTATTCAGAGTTACCCATTTAACGAGTTTTGGACCAATGATTCCCAAACCAAACAGCTTTAGGGCATTAGGTGTAAAGACACCCCTTCGGGTTTACTTGCTCGAGTAACAAAGGCCACGCTTCGATACAAGTTAAGTGATTTACCGCATTTATTCCTCGTCTGACTCTGTGCAAGATTCGTTTTCTTAGACTTGAGTTACCCATGTAACGAGTGTTAGGCCGGTGACTCCCAAATTGGATGACTTTAGGGCACCAGGTGTAAAGACACCTTTCAGGCTTAATTACTCGAATAACCTATGCCACAATTCGAATCTGCTCAGGTCTCTGCAGCTGTAATGCTCGTTTTCTTAGGCTCTGAGTTACCCATGTAACGAGTGTTGGGCCGGTGACTCCCAAATCAGATGACTTCAGGGCACCAGGTGTAAAGACACCCCTTAGGCTTAATTACTCGAATAACTCAGGCCACGATTCGAGACATTTGATTCACTTTTATTTACCCTCCGACTCTGCATCAACTGTCATCATTATCGTCATAGCTTTATACCCCACATCTGAAAGTTGGCGCAAATGCAAAGTGCAGACTTGCCTATGAGGTGGATTCTGCTTCGAACAACACTTTGAAATCAGGTCTTTGTTGAACAGTTTTAATCGTCTAATCATACTCATGAGTCTGCTCCACGGATGCTTGTCAGAATTAATTCGATTCCTAACAAGTCAAATAAAAATTTCTCTTTCCAACAGTAATGTTAGAGTTAAACTATGTGCAATCTTAATATATGTACAGGGAGACAGGAAAGAAATAAAAAGATGGAAAAAGTTATACCTTACCTGCGGGTCATCGTATCCTGAAAAGACTCTGATTGGAAGAGGCCAATTGATCGTGCAGCTCTGATGATGTTGTCATACGCA
Organism: Hedera helix; assembly: GCA_947179155.2. Lineage (NCBI taxonomy): Eukaryota > Viridiplantae > Streptophyta > Magnoliopsida > Apiales > Araliaceae > Hedera > Hedera helix. Next base: position 17,980,583 of record OX359266.1, on the reverse strand, counting down.
GACGGGATCGCACCATAGATATCGCGTTGTGCACTATCCTTCCAGGGATGGTTGATGAATGCCCCAGTGTTGAGTCATCCTCGAATTCGAAAATGCCCCATCCTTGATGGTCGTCGGGGCCATCGCTTCGTGGTGTCTTTGACAGGTGGGCTGATGAGATACTAGGAACCCAAGAATCCTTTGCCTTTGATCAGGTAGGAAGTGTACCCCGATGAGTTGACAGGAGGACAGGTCGTCTAAGTCATTGATCGTTGATTGTAAAACTATCGAAGGATTCTATGGATTTCGCAAGGATTAGACCGCGCCAAAGTGGCTGCCTACGTACTCCTATAGGAAGAGGATATCAGGTCTTATGTAGTTCAGGCTCTTTTTAGCACAACTGTTTTTTTTTTTTTTTTGCTGAGCTCGTCAATCCCTTTGTCGATGGTCATGCTCCCTTCGATAGAGGTTACTCCCATGTTTGAGAATATCTTTAGTGACTGTTATAACTTGACCTTTCTTGAGGAACTCGACTGCCTTTTCTTCTCATGAGGCATTTTCAACATTTTAATCACTCGCTTTGGCAGGCAAATTGTGTGGTTATTTGGCAGGACTGACCCACATTCTGAGGTACATTTTGATCCCTTCCCTTACTTCCAGGGGATAACTTTCAAGTTCACAGCAGGGCATTCAGGCTCGGATACTGCTATTTTCGTCGGGGCACCTCTCGTTTCTTTTGCCACTCCTTGGATTATGAAGGATCAGCCTCGTATCTCATTGCGTGACCATATCCATCACTTCATCTGAACCTTCCCTCTTTGTTGGGTATGTTAGATTCTTCATTTATATGCTGCTTTTACCCATAGTGGTGATCTCAATGTTGCTTGCCATTTTTAGCTCTTCACTTCCGATGGAATTTTGGATTTTATGTCGTAATGCCCCACATTCTTTCGTGTCATGCCCTGGTGAGTTGGAGTGCATCTTTGTGCAGGATCGTATCCTTTAAACTTGGGGTCTGTAGGAGGCAGCAACTCCCTAATCTTTCCCCGGCTGATTAGAAGATACGGTATTTCTATCTTTGATTTGTTCAAGGGGTGAACTTTCGATCTCTCATAGATATTGCTTGACCCTCCCTTTTAGGGTTTCACATTCTCCCAAGCGAATTCAAAGCTCCACTGGTGGGATTGTCTCATAACTTCATCAATTCGTTTTCCCTGCCTTTTTAATCTGCCTTGATCTTCTCCGGCCAGCTGAATTTTCTAGAAGAGATCTGGTTCTCCCCCTATGATGATGACTCAAGTAGAGAATTGGGTTGCGGTCCCTGGTTCAGCTTGCACCGTTATTTCAATAAGATGGTCATTTCAGCTATATGCCTCTTGCAATTTTCAAATTCTTCCTGATAGATGGGAACCAGATCCGGAGTGAGTGGGATTCTCAACCATTCTGATCGGTGAAGTTCAGATTCGTTTAGATCGTAGACAAGTTTAGGGAACAATCTGCAAACAAAGCAATTTGAAATTTAGTTTTGGGAAATGGAAAAAACGGATGCATGCTAAAGCGCTATTTCCATGTTATAAGTATTTTAATATTTCCCTGCAAAACAGTGTTAGCATTTTATTTTTATTATTATTATTATTTTTTATTTATTTATTTATTTATTTTATTATTTTATTTTTTTTATGAAACCGTACGCGGCTCGGGAAGCAACCTACAAACAAAACAATCGAAGTTTAGCTTTAGGACATGGAAAAACAGAGGCATGCTAAAGCGATATTTCCATATTTTATGAGTTTTTGATCTTTCCCTGCAAAACAGTGTCAACAACTTTTTTTTTTGTTTTTTTTATTTTTTTTATTTTTTATTTTAACAATGAGGTACTTGAATCGTAATGTCAATCATTGTGCCTCATCAACTCTTCCTTGCAAAACATAGGTCAGTGATTCTAATTGACAATATGAGAGATAAAAGATGATTAACTGAAGTACGACATCATGTACGTAAAACGTGATAGGGTATGAAGAGACTTCCCGCGCGTTGGGTTTATCTGAGGCTGACCTACCATAAGTTACTCTCGCAGGCTTTTCGGCATAAAGGTTCCCAGATCTTCGCAACATACTAGACGGAAATAAATCTGGCCTTTCAATTGGATTGGATCTGAGTGGATGTTTTTCCTGAGCCTCGCTGGGGAGCGCCCCTTTGAGTTCAGTCATCCACATCCGACGGGTTTGCCTCAAGAGGAGGAACTGCTCAACATACATTCATCGTACCTCACCGTATGCATATGATGACATTAAAGTAAAGCATTCGTAAAGATAAAACATTTATCGAAAGCAAAACATACATTCACAAGCATACAATGTCAAACACGGCATATATCGCAACCACACATTTTTTAGATTTTAAATGATAGGAAAGCATCAAGACTTGAACGCGGCTTAAGCCCTCTAATGTCCCCAGTGGAGTCGCCATCTGTCGACGCCGGGATTTGTCGTTTCGTTTTTTAATAATTGCCCTTTCCAATTTTAGCCTTTGGATCAAGATGTGATTTTGAAAAGGGTCGGCTTGAGTGTCCACGGGGTTTGAAAGATCGATTTTATGATGAGCCAGTTGACCAGAGTCGCCAGTTGGTATATTTGAAATGGATGTACCAACTCATCCGAATTTTGTTTTCGTAATCGCAGTGGCTCATACGTGACTCCGAGTTAATTGGTCCGCAAACCGAGATTCATAGAGTTCGGGGGCTTGCTTAAGCGAGGGGAAGGTGTTAGGCACCCCCCGACTTCCGTGAAAACACGGTTACCGCAATCTTAATGCTTTCCCTTCCTTTAAATCCTAAAATATGTGTTTGTGCGCGTGTGTGTGTGTGTGTGCCTATGAAGATCGTTGGAATGCTTTATTTCTTGAAAGTACTTTTGAAATCTCGTTGACCCTACGCACGAAGGATTCGATTCGTTTTGAAAAGTTCATTTTTAAGCTTTCATTTTGATAACAAAATCTTTAATGATGACATTTATAAAACAAGGTTTTTGAATCCTTCGTCAAATAGGAATGGAGCTCATCTGATACTTTCGATTTTATTCTTAGCCTACGAGTGATCTAATATCCTACTTTGATTGATTTTATGCAAATTTTTATCATTTCATTCCAAAATCATTTTCTCACGTCAAAAGGAAAAACCAAGCATTAAAATGGCGTTGGAGTTATTCATGGGCATGTGAACCATCCAAATAACCCCAAACACCCACAATCGCACATTTCACTATCACGGGGCCTTAAACCCGATTTTCGACTCGATGTCATTTTAAGGCCCAAAAATTTACATATTTACAATAAAAGCGCATCGCGATCGCTACATACGTAAAAACTATGAAATAAAGTAAAAGGATATCATCGGGAGGTTAGGAGGAAATTCCATCCACAATAAATCCTACCTAACCGTCCCTAATCCACAGATCTACAATATAGATTGACTACATTGGATCTAACTTTAAAACAAACAAAATCAAAATATTCAATATCACAATACGCCAAATATTCGGATCTACAGTAGATCCACCCAACAAACACAATAAGAACGAAATAAAACTAGATCTACAAGATTTGTTATATAAAACACAACGACGCTATGAAATTCGGATTTTTTCACATTCCAAACGATGAAATAGACGCTTTAACACTTGGAAATCAAAATAGGATACAAAGATTGTACAAAAGAGGAAGAAATCTCACTTTTTTCTCTCTTTTTTCTCTCTCTCGTCGCCTTTCTCTCTCTCCTTTTCTTTTTCGTCCGCGTCTCTGCTGAAGAAATGAACTGGAAGTGGCGATTTAGAACTTTAGATCTTGGCCGCAGGTGCAACTGCGGCTGGCTTCGATGATTCCTCAATTTCCGCGTCTGATGTTGGTCTTTCGTATTTTCGCTGGAAGACTCATATTTTGCAATCCGAAAATCCCTGGGAAACGTGTCATATTGTTCTGGGAGGCTAGTTCGGAGGACTGCGACTTGATATAGAATTTGCTAATTGTGCTTGGCTTCCAGGGGGCGCTGCCCCCTTCCACCTCCGCCAGCTCACCGGCGAGTTGGGCAGCCGCTCGCTCACCGGGGAGCGAAACCCCAGAACATCGTAAGCGGAGTGACCATTAGTCGTCTTTTGTAATCAAATCAGGTTCTTCTAGATCAACTGTTTGCCTTGACTCAAGTAACCTGATGCTCGTTGTTCGTTGTGGCGGCTTTGACCGTAAGTCGTTGGGGTGGCTTCGTGTTGGGGTCCACCTTCCTTTTCGCATGTCGGGTCAAGTGACGACTTTGCCCTCCTGCCAGGGTTAGTAGAGAAGTGCAAAATTTGGGTGTCCACACCCGTATAGTTCATCAAACTTGCCACACATTATGAGTCCAGGAACTTACCACAAGGATATGAGTTTTAAAGCTTGTCCTAGCAATATGTAGTCTGAGAATATATCAAAGACTATCCATATGTTGAGGGGTTCAAAACATACCATACGATTATGAATCATGGACTTACCATATGCATGAGTTTTAAGAACTCGTGCCTAAACTTAATATTATCTATCTATCAAAACTACTAATGCGACTCTAACATTTCAATGATTATCACATAGTAATTGAGTAAACACAAATCCTCCGCTCATACAAAGGATTGTGCAATTCAGTCACCACATGAGTCTTCAATTGAAATTTCGTACCCAAACTTTATGTCCCCTTATCATAACATTTCTGTCATTCAAGCTTTATCATTCTCTGAATTCTTCTTGTACTATTTCATAGTACCATATCTCTTTATAGCATCAAGCTATACCTTTTTAGACCATTAACAGGTCTCTCTGTTATTTCACATTCTCACTTGATCCCATCATAACCTTGCTTTACAATTTATTCCTTACTCGCTTGCCTTATCTCGTGATCGTATCGTAGTACGATCCTCTTACCATTCCTTATCATGTTAGTATGATCTCTTTCTGTACTTTTACATTACCTTGTCATCTTTATTACTTAAATCAGGTGTCCCCTGATTTTCTTTGAGATTCATCTTTGAATCGTTTCTAATATTCTTTCAGATATGTTTTTAATTGAACTTATAAATTTTCTCAATTTGTTTCATTCAAATCTTCCTTAACATCTTTATCTCTTCCTTATAATCTTATATCTTTCATATTTTCATTACTTTAACCACTATCTGAGATTTGTATTTCTTAACTTACATCTTTCTATTTTAATCCCCCATGTTCATCAAACTTATCACGTATTTGGACTCAGGAACTTACCATAATCATATGGTTGAGGAGCTTGTCCTAGTCAGGCCATAGTCGCTCATTCGCTAAAGGGGCTCCACCATACAATCATGAGTCACGAGTTTACCATACGCTTGAGTTTTCAGAACACTCAACTAACCGTACTCTTTCTTACTAAGGTTATAGCCTAAGGTATCACTTACCTAAGGTTTATAACCTCTAGCTCTGATACCAACTGTAACGACCCCGAAATTTGACCCATTTTATTACCTTAAATTTCATATTTATTAAACGTTATTTCCTTAACGTTCGAATTTCGGTTCGTTAATAATCTTTAATCACCTTAATTCATCCATTAATTGATTTTAAAATCATCAATTACCAAATTTTCGATATAAATTTTTTTCTTTTTCTCAATTCAATCAATGTATTAAAATCTTTGGATATTTAAAATCTTTACTTCTCGATCCTAGTCCCTGGATCGCAACCTTAACCTTCTTTTCTTTTACTAGTGTCATACAGCTCAATATTCACAATTTAATATTGTTCATATCCATACAATTTTCTTTGTTTCATAATTCATAATTCATAATAATTATTATCCTAACCATCATCATGAACAATCACAATTCATAATTTAACACTATTCGCTCTATCCAGATCCAACATATATGTACATACAAAATATTAATGTAACCTTGACAAATTATCCACATTGAATTATAACATCAACATTTCATATTAATGTTCACAACCTTTTAGGAAAATCCGTCTCTATATAATCTGATATTCCTGAAATTCATTTATTTCCTGCAAAAATGTTTGTTAAGCAAGTAATGAGCACAATGGCTCAGCAAGTTCAACAGTTATACTTCACGTAGCACATACCTTATCATGCTTGGTGTGTGTTATACATCATGTGCTTGTGCTTTTACTATAGCAATATATCTCATATATATTCATATCGTTGCACAAAGTACACATTGTGGTCATATTAATCACGTATCACATAGCACATAATTTGTATGCATTTAAAACAAAATTACATATCATAACAGACAACATTTAACATTAAAGGACTGAAGAACTTGCATGGATTGTAGAATTAATTAACAAATACCCTTCTATCGTGCTTCTCGTATGACCTATGATCATAAAATAATCAAATAATAATTATTTATCCTCTTATGATATTAATTTAATTAATTAATATCATCTCTGGACCAATTATTAAATAATATGGTTAATTAAATTAACCCTATTCCCTAATATATTCATTTAACTTAATATCCAACACCTTTAATACAGACAACCCGGCTCATCGGATAAAATTTAGCATATCTGGTTGTCCGGATTTACATTTAATCATTTTCTAACTTTTAAACTTAATAGATTAATATTTAAAATATTTAAATATTAATCTCCAAAATTTAATATTTTTACAAAAATATTAAATTTAATGCCCAAATATCATTTCTATATTTTTAGTATTTTTCTATAATTTTCTATGATTTTTAAACAATTTTTAAACATTTATTTTATTAAAAACTAATTTTTGGGGCATTTTAGTAAATTTCGCGCCCTTAGGGAGAAAATCAGAATTTCTGGAAAAGCCCAGGGGCATTTTAGTTATTTAAAATCAGAATACACATACATACATCCAAAAATTATCTAACATAATTATTCTAATTATTTACCAATTTTTTTCACAAAATTATTTTATCATCATAAATATAAAAATAAACCAAATAAATTCATTTTATACCTTCTAATGCTTTGAAAATCTTCCTTGGAGGTTTGTTTTACTCCTTGATGACCCCAAATATTTTCTTCTTTTAGTAGTGGCGTTTTCCGATGGTGTTTTCCGGTGGTGGTGGTAGAGAGAGAAGAAATAGAGAAAGCTATGTTTGTTTGTTTTTGTTTTTTTCTTTTTCTTTTCTTTTCTTTCTTTTATTCTTCTTCTCACCATATATAAATCATAGTTGTATTAATTAGTTTTAAAACTTGTTCCCAGTCCACCGACTTTCCCTTTCTCGAAAATTCCCAAAAATCAAACATGCAATTTTAATTTATTACATTACGTAATTATATCGTGTAATAAATATTTTATATAACATAAATAAAATATTTATTTTAATTCACTAAAAATCATCATTTGATTTATAAATAATATTAATACCTCTTTTGGGTACTTTACTTGACAAATTTTGTACACGCATAATGACATGCATATAGTTATCTGAGGTAATTTATACCTCCAAAAATTATAAAATAATTCATATAACATATAAAAAATATTTTTCGTAATTTTTCACTTCGTTACTTGAACAACATGTTACATTAATATGTTCACGTTTCCGAAATATTATTCCTCATAAAAGTCATAAAAATTCCATTATACATAACCATAATTTTTAATAACTTAAAACATTTATTTTTCTAATTTATTTTCATTTCTTTACAGTTTTTACTAACTTTCCTTATATAAATTATATAATTTATTATTATATAATTTATATAATTACCTTATCCTTATATAATTTTCATTTTACACAAAACACAATTTATAAAATTTCCTTACATCTTTATTCAATTTAATTTTCTTATATAAATTATATAATTATTCCTATATAATTTATATAATTATTATTTTCCTCATATTTCACTTTAATTTCCTTATATAAATTATATAATTTATTATTATATAATTTACATAATTACATTTCTTCTCAATTAATTTCTACACTTCCTTCATAATTCTTAATTAAATTTAAAATCAACAATTATAATTTCACTAACTTCCTCCTTAACTTTTCATAAATTTTCGGATTAATTTAATTATTAATCCCTTAATTTTCAAATTAATGAAATTTATAATTATCAATTAAACATGCACATTTATATACAAATATATCTATATACATATCTATTTCAGATTCCTCACATTTCCACACACCACCATTTACAAAATAAATTCCGTACTTCCATAATAATTTTATTGTACAATTTATTGTACCTTTACATATAATTTCTTTTATTTTTCATAAATTGTTTTTAAATAATTTATTTACTTTTCAATTAATTTAAATCAACATCAATTATCACCATCTCCATACCGATTTAATTTATCAATTAAATCCCTTCACATACTTTAAATCACATATAATTCACCAATACTTTAACAAACTTGATAATTCTGTTAATTAATTTCTTATTTAATTTTATTAAGGAAATCCGAAAATTCGGGTCCTCACATTCTTCCTCCATTAACCGGATTCCGTCCTCGGAATCATAATTGCCGTAATAATAATACTTATTTTATTTATAGCGCTTTGCTATACCTTTATCTTGATAGATAACCACTAAATCCGTAATAATCATATTTTATCTTCTTAATATCCATAACTTACACGAATAACTCCAATAAAATCATAATTATCAGAATATTCAATTCTTAAATCACATTCACAATTTCTTTGTGACTATAAAGCTTTAGCTCTTTCCTTGATGTATTTATCAAGATATGTTCTCATTTTTCGAAAACTTTCTTTTCTCTAATCGTACTTATCCTTACTTAACCAACTTATTTCATACCTTCTATTACACCTCATCTATACTCTGTACATTCATCATTTTCTTCTTAATTCACATTCATAATCTTCTTCACATTTCATAATTCATTCTTTAATACTTCCATTATTCAACATTAAGTTTTAAATACTAACCTTTACTTGATTCATCATAATCCTTATTTGGAATTATTCTAAAATTCCTGGGGTATCATAATCGGACATTTTGATTTCGGTTGATGCTTAAATTAGATGGTTATGTTATGCACAATATAGGATACGATAGGCTGATCTCCTAAAATACACATCTAGAGTTACTTAGTCTCATGACCTGTCGGAGTTAGCAGTCTATGTGATTGTTAATGTCCATCAAGAGTTCTTGGTCCTATGACCATTCTATATGAAAATAATAATTTTAAAATCTAAAAAAGTGTTATTTATATTATTCAAACTTCTTTGCAATTATTTAACAATTGTTGAATGTTATCCAAAAATATTTTAAACCATAAGATATTATGTTCTTAAATGTTTTATACTTGTTGAGCGACTTAAATGCTCACCCTTGCTTTAGACATAATATTTCAATTAAGCCAAAGAATGTTAGTGGATCTGGTAAAAACAAAGGAAAATGAAAAGCATTTGAATATATTTTAATTAGTTTATGATTCGTTTATGTTAATTAATAACTTGTTAAAATTATGTCTTTTGATATTATAATTCATAAAGGTTATAGTAACCTAGAACTAGAGTAAGTCTTTTGTATTAAGGATATTGTATTATATTTGAGTTATGAATGATGGGATATGGATATTATTGTATAGTACCGTAAGTACCGAACCAAAGGTTCAAGGGATCCAAAATTGAGAACGTCACAAGTAGAGTATGGAAACAACTTTGTCTGCAATTTTCACAAGCATGGGGTGGACAACACTAAAGATCACCCTAGGAGTCCTAATGGACTTTTTATTTTACACATTATTTTTAGAAAAATTCTAGACTAATGTAAAAAAATTACCTGCTAACTTTACCTACAAAAAAGACGAAAGAGTATGGTCTCACTTCATTTATATTTTGCAAATAATATGAGGTCATTTTCCTTTGTCTTTTATGAGAGTATGGTTTGTGGGTACATTTTGAGGGTGAGTGTAGAAGCACCCTTATTTTTAAGTGCTATCACCTACATTTTGTAGCTAATATAAAATAGTACCATACAAAAAAAAATCAAATTTTTCAAAACAGAAAAAAATTATTATTAATTTTTAATTAAATTCATGTCAAAAAATCATTAAAAATAGGGAAAAAAAAATTAAAAATAAAAATATGAAAAATTACAAGGCAGTTTGGAGCATTATTTTCTACAAAAAGGGTCTTTTTTCTGTATAATTTTGGATTATACGAGTTATGTACATGCACACCACTAATAGCACAACGTGACAAAGTGTGCGCCAATAAGTTAGATAATGTCCCAACTTTATTTTCATTTTTGTATCTTATACTTAGACTAAGTATTGAATGAAATTTTTAACGTTTATTAGAAGGAAAAAAAAAACATATCTAATACATTCAAAAATTTCTTATTGTACAATTTCCTTTTGCAAAATTGTCACCCATTTGTTTTAAATTAGGAATAACCACCGCCGGACAAAGATGTGAAAATTTTTTATAGGTATTTTTGTTTGCTAAAGTGAGTCGTCAAGATTTTAATTGGACACCAGTTGAAAGCGTTCTACTTTTCTACTTAAATCATAAAATAGAACAGATCCAGCAAAAAATAAGGGTTCGCAATCAAAGCCTTTAAAACTACGAAATTTTCTAGTATGGTTACATTTATAAAGTTGTGCGCGGGAATGAACAGGTTGGCTCCACGCTGTCCACTAAAGAAAATAAATCATGCTACCAGTAGAGAACATCTTATCAACAATGGAGGTTTCCTCAACCCAATGCATTTGAAAACTCCCAGCTACAAAATCTTTACAGTCCAATCATCTACAATCCGGACATCAGGTTTGCGAATGGTCAGTACAGCTGGTACTCGGCCTGCTCGAAGCAGTAGCGGTCCAACTTCTACTTCAGCCTTCTGATTTGATGGTTCAATAAGGGCATTTTTTGGTCCAGGAGAGTGTCCTAGAAGTATGACCCTCTCAACAGTACAATCCGAAGAAAATTGGCTTTTTCCAGGAGAAGGTACCATGTTTATAGATGTGAGCTTTCGATGTGAGAATATAAATCGGCGATGAATATAGGCTCCTTGCTCAAATTCAAAGCTCTTGCCATCATCAACGTAAAGCTCGCCTTCAGCTGCTTGGGAACTATTAAGAGCAATCACCTAAGCATAAAGAAAAGAATCAGACATAAACAGCAGCACCGTACAACAGAACACTTGGTGGAAGAACAAAAAGACAAACATTTTGGGATCAAACTGCTAAAAAAATGTTCTAAAACAATAGTCCTTAAAGATGCATACATTCTACATACCATCTTTCAACTAACATGCTAGATTAATGTAAATTTGTGGAAGTGTGCTTACAGAAAAGTAACAAGATTACTTCTTGCTGTAGTAGCTATTAGAAAAAAAACCACTAGGGAATTAAAAACATACCAAAGTATAGGGATCATTCTCCATCTGTCTGGAGCTTCTGCGGAAACGATCTTTCCTCGGAATTATGGTTCCAGCCCGCTGGAAAGCAGGAATACCCTCTTCTGACACCTCTATTGTATGAGTAACACCTCCCTTGTAAGCAGTTCCAGTTCTCATATCATACCAAGATTGTCCACCAGGTAAATACACTGATACATGTTTTGCACCCTGCTTGATAAATTTGGATGCACACTAGTATGTCACAGACAAGGTTGAGAGAAGAAAATTCCAACAAAACAAATAAAATTTTAATAGAGCATCCGATCATATATCTAAATCACCTCAGTATAAATTCCTTGCACCAAAATACTATTTCCAACCATGAAAGCCTCATCATTTCCATAGGTAGTTTCATCAGCAGGAAATTCCATCCAAAGAGGACGGACAACTGGGACACCGCTCATGTTTGCTTGTCGAAACAATGTGTAGTAATATGGAAGCAACATGTACCGAATATGAATGGCTTCCCTAATCAGCTCAGTCTTACGTTCTCTGAGATCAACAGAAACTAATGTTTTGACATTGGTTTACAACAACAATTATAGAACTGAACAATAGGTTATGGTAAGAGGCCTGGAATTAATTATTTAAATGTAAAAAGAAATAATTTGGCAACACGAAAACTATTAACTCCATTCAGTTTTGTAAAGTTACATGGTAGTCATAAAATTTTAAAATTTAATATTTTGTAAAGTTACATGGCAGTCATGAAATTAACAATATTTTGAATGATGAATGACATAGATTCTTTTAATTATGATGAATATTGTAAAGTATCTAAAAAACATTACACATTGTAAACTTTATTGTTTTATAATTTTTAATGAGTCATCTCAAAATCGTTTCAAAATATTTCAAATTGACTTTCAAAAGTCAATACTAGTTTTATAATTTAGAACGGAGAGAGTATAAAATAGAGCATCTGTATAAATCAGAGGTTTTTTTAAAAACATAGTCTAAATGTAAAAAAGTTGTTTGATAACTAATCTGTATAATATGAATACTACAATTTACTATTTCATCCTTAGATCAATTTATACAAAGTTCAAATGAGGATAATATAATAAATACTCAATAATTAATTCAAACAAAATCACCAATGGGGGGTGGTAGTAGGTGGGGTGGAGCCGTGGAGGGTGGTGGTGGTGACAAGTGTAGTGAGAGATGAAGTTGAGAATAAACAAAAATGAAATTAGGGTAGTGGGAGGTTATAAAGTAACGAGGAGCCTCTTTTTCTAAAAAGAGTCGTCTCAATCTCTTTTATTTAAGAGCAAAAATGGCTACACAAATTTTTATCAAACAACCAAGTCTCTGTGCGAAAAAGAGGCAAGACGAAAAAGAAGGATATCAAACAGCCCTTTAGTTAATGAAGAATTATGGAAAGAATGAAATGAATTAAATGAAACATCCAAAAAAAAACTATATATTCCACTCAATTTGCATGTGACAACTTATGATTTCAAAGTCTTTGCAGTTGACTGTGTATGTGTATATCACTATAAAATGCCAAAAAAAGTAAGCTGCAAACCCAAGTATACAAAAGATATATAAAAAAACATAAAAAGGAAAAAGGTCGTCAAACCATCTGTACATGAAAAATCTAGAAGCCTAGTCCAGTATCTAAACGCAGAATTTGTCCTCTAAAGAGAAACTTACAACCAGTGAAAGACTCGTGTAAGTGCAAAGCATTGAACTTAACATCAAAATATTTAGTATGATAATTGGAGCACACTCCCTCAAAGGAAACAAACAGAATCCTACTTACCGCATCTCTTCCACATATACTACCACCTAAGACAAGCAAGGATTTAACTGAGCTAACCATGGCCCAAGCAACTCCAAATTATCAGCATCATGCCTTCTATGATTGTCTATCATTAAAACTAATGCACAGAAACTCTTTCAGATGGACAGCGACATATACTCCTCCAAAGGCCTCATCACACCCTCCCCCGAGAAAGAGAATTAAAAGGAATGAACTAAAATTAGCCCATTCTCCATTGTTACTTCTAGCTATAATTATGGCCTTTAATCCAAACTACCAATTTTTAGATTTTGAAAAGGTAAACAGCGGAAACAAAGAAGGAAATAGAACGTGAGAGTTGGAAACTTAGTTTGATATTTATGAACATCTTGTGCTTGCGAGTTTGATACGACTTTCGAACTTGAATAAAAGTATACAAATAGCACTATCTAATTCAAACACAAAAATAGTATAATATGCATAGTATGCTACGCTTTTTAATAAATGTGGTAGAGGATATCCTACCCAAATAACCAAGGTTCTCGTCTTTTGGTGTCATGATGGGCATGAGCCCTAAAGAAGGGATAGTAGGCTCCTAGTTGATACCAACGAAGTAATAACTCAGGCTCAGGATTTCCAAAGAACCCACCAACATCCGCACCTGTAACACACATATTCATCACTGACTATACATAAAAAAAAATTATTTGACTATTCATAGCCCAAATGGAACAAACTTACTAACCAGAGAATGAAATTCCAGTAAGACCAAGTGTCAAAATCATTGGAACTGAAACTCTCAGGTGATCCCATTCTGCTGTATTATCTCCTGTCCAGACTGCACCATACCTCTGGCTTCCAGGAAAAAATGCTCTTGACAAAACAAAAGGCCTATCTTTTCCATTTTCTCGCTTTATAAGCCCATCAGCTGTAGCCATGTGAAAGTAGTAACCATAGGCATTATGCAACTCTCGGTGCTCAACATTTCCATGGTGTAAAGCATCTCTAGGCATTGTGATCTGTTATAATAAAGAGTGATAAAGAAAAATTATAAAGACATTAAAAAAAATTGGATAAAAGAATTTTATTAGATAAAAAGAGAACACAAGTTGACAAGCATATGGTGGACAAGTAATCCCTCATCCTATAGGAAGTGGAAAAAACAATACTCAAAAGATAGCAGCTCTCCTATCTCTATAAAGATCATAAACGAAAATTCCTTCAAAAGACAAAGAAAAACATTTTATCTCGCAATGAAGCGAAAGATAAATAACTCTCTAAGAACTAACTCTCTAAGAACCCTATGATTACACTCGTCTAGATACCCTGAAAACATAAAAGAATGTTCACTTTCAAAGCAACTTGGTTTCCTTCTGCCCTTGAACCTCTAGACTGGATAAGCAATAATTCCTCCACTTTGACAGGAAGCACCCACTCCTTTCCCAACACTCCAAATATAGAATTTCAAAAATCCAAACCAATAGGACAATGCAAAAATAAATAAGAATGTGACTCATCATTCAGCTTACACATTACACGATTGGAGATCAAACCTTGCGGGGTCTAATTAAGATTATTAGTATTCAGCTTTTTAAATACAGAGATCAAATAAATGCCTTGATTTGAGAAGATTTGCTCCTAAATTATAGAAGCCAAAGGAAATTGAACTGGGACACATAAGGAAAGAGAAATAGCTCTTGTAGAGTTTTTAATTATATCAGATAATTAGTAGGATTTTGTTACCTTATTTAATTAGGTTTTTATTGGTCATTAAGTTTAGGATTTTTCTTTAGTCCTATATAAAGAGATGTAGTCTATCATTATTATTTATATATTGATAGAATGATATTATTAAATTTTAAGCCTTTTGTTAACGACTTTTAGCCTAGTAATCTTCTTGTTATCTCCTCTATTCCGTTCTCCATCCTTGTACATCAAATTGGTTTCCTAATAATAGTGCAACCCCATGTCAAACCTGATCTTGGGAGCCTTAGGCACGCCGAAAATTATCATGGCTCTGATTACTTGCATTTGGTAATGTTAAGGCTTTTCAATATGACACGATGGTTCTTCTATTCCAACCTTTTTTTTTACAAGTTAATCTATTGCAGCCTTACCTACCTTTCACAAGTAATTTGAATCTTCCTCTTAATGCTCCAGTTAATGATGATGTAAGTTTTCCTTTCCTGAAGCTCTTTGTAAGAAAACACATGCCAACATTAGGATATGATACATTGGGGGATACAGTTCTCCAAATGAAAAGGATATGGACACGATTTTTTTCCCAAAAAATAGGATACAATATGTTGGGGGATAAATTGAATTGTATGTATATTTTTAATAAATATAAATGGATAAATAAATTTAACTGGTAATAAAGCATGATAAAATCAAGCAAAATATTGAGGAACACTTATGTTGCGTTTGGATCGACTGAATTGAATGAAAGAAGGAATGGAATGATTTTAATGTATTTCAAATATATGTTTGGTTATTGGTGAGGGTGATTAGTATAATATGATGACAAAATTATCACACATATCCATTCCATTAAAATGAATTTTATTCCACCACCTCTCACGTGGAATAAAAATCAAATGGATGGAATAAATTTTTATTCCATTGGAATGGTTTGCCCTCCAAAATGATCATCAAATACACTATTTTTTATTACATAATTTTCTCCATTCCATTCCCTCAATCTAAACGCAGTATTAGACCAGAAGCATCTCCCAGTCTAATACAAATAAGATTATAAAATAAAACTAAGAGCAAACCATATTTAAGGAAGATACATATACGTGCATCAGTACAGAAGTTAGAATTTTTATTTGATCCTTCTAATTATATAGCTGATATTTAACTGAATATTAATGTTTGAGCAAGAAACTAAGAAAATTGGTAATTAGGCATATAAAAATTAGAAAATAGTTATCAACAAAACCACATCAAAATTCATCATGCAAACATGATGAAATTTTATATATTTTTATAGACATACATATATCACTATAATAAATAAATTATATTTACATAATCATAAGCAAGAGATTCCAACAAAAAAAAATAAGTAATTAGCTTCAAAGTTTAAGTTCAATACCAACAGCTAGTGGCTCAGTTGGTGTACCAGCACTCTTGTCATGAGGTGTTGGGTTAAATCCCCCTCCCCCAAGTGTTGTAACATTTCGATAGCAATGACTTAAAGATTCCCAAGAAAAATTAAAAAGTTAAACTCCAATGAAAATACTAACATCTATGCGATACATGTCTAGTAGTGTTCGCGGAGTGTCGATGTCCAAGTGTCTGACACGGCTATATTGACCTCCGAAAAGTGTCTGTACTTACTCAATAGTTTGGACATGATTAAATACAAGGCTAATGGAGTTGATCTTCAATAAAAACCTATTCCTTGGATACCTATTACATGGTTAGGAATCAAATTCCCTAGGGAAAAACTCACATTATAAATATTTTCTATTATGATGGTGGAATTAGCCCTTAGGATGTGCATTGGATAGAGTAAACCACCGGACCATGCACACTGAAACATAGTAAACCATGTGAGGGTGACCGAAAGGAGATCATTGCCTTTTCTGAACTAATGACCTTTGCCTTGAATTGAACTTAACATTAGCCTTAATACCACTTGAGTAAACCCCTTGGACTTGATCCCATTAGATATATGATATACCCATTTGAATGACTTGATAAATTATAGGATAGATTTGTGCCCCTAAATGCAGAAGTTTTAGTAACAAAAATTGAATTTGATGGTGCAAATTCAATTCACACTTCCAGTCTGCTTTAATTCCATGAACCAAACATACCCTTATTGAGTTTGCTTGAGTTTGTGTAGGATAGTATTTCAGGCTGTGCCTCTCTTACTCTCCCCCCTCTAGGACACACATGCAAGTACTATGTGCAGGGGATAAAAAATATAATTCAACCTCAACTATATTGTGACACTCTGACACTAGAATTTGATGGGTAGATTGTAGCAGACAGCATATGCGGATCCAGTGCTGGATAGGCTGGTTATTTCCTTTAGATTTCAAAAATAAGTACAAAAATATCGACAATAATAAAATAAGTAACGAGCGAGTAAGCATCAAAGGAGATAGAATTAGTTATAAGCATATAGTCGTCGTGGTAATGTAGAACGAAAGATTGAGATAATTAGAAAATCTATAATATAAAACAGAACGGCTCAAATCCTAAGGCTTCAACATCCAACGACCTCAAATTAATTTAGGCTTCAACATCCAACAATTTAAATTCATTTGGAACTTCAACATCCAACGATCACTAATCTATCTCTCATTTTCCCCCGCAATTTAACATCTTTTTTTCAAAAATCAATCCACTCACATTTCCCGCAATAATAATAACAATAACAATAACAATAATAATAATAATAATTTAAAAAAAAAATTGCACGTAAACAACATGTGTCACCCTTTTAGCATTGACACCCTTTTCTTGTTTTTCGAATATTGCAGTCGTTATGTTTTCACATGCAAATTGATTTGGACGGGAAATCACAGGGACGGTTCAGATTCATTCTAATTGATTTGTAAATTATTTTAAGTTGCAAAGAGTCTTTAGGTAATAGAGTATTTTTTGAATTTTAATCTACGTCGTGCCTTCAGGCATAGGCAATTACGTGTCATCTCTTCGGTGTTTTTGCGTGCTATATCGAGAGCAACTACTGTAGTAGGCTCTAACTCATGGTATGAGAATCTTTTGTCCAATTTCAAGAAAAAATATAGAGGAAAAAATGTTATGGTGATACGATTTAGTTGGTGTTATGACAATACTTTTTTGTTGGGACTTAGACGGCTCATTTTATACTTTTAGATATATATGCAAAAGCCTTTCTTTTGAATTTTTACATCTTTTTTTCCCTCATTGGATCCCACCAAATGGCTTACAGTACTACCCTTTTTTTACAGAAAATACTGTTCATGGATCATATTGATCGATGGTTAGAGATACTGGAGGCAAATAAATACTGACAAACTTCTCATTCCGTTTTGTCAATAAAGGAAATGTGTGTGGAATACCCGAAAACACTATATTACACAAATTTTAGCCGCTATCGTCAATCAATTAATTGCTCAAACCTGCCAATAACTAATTTAAAGTTGAGAATGAACACACTAATGTTTGCCACAAAAAGAAACTATGACTGGATTGAATATCAATCTTTTTGTATTAATGGTTGGACTCTCAGTTCAATTATGGAACTAAGAGTCCACAACAGTTTTAGATTTTTCAATCTAGAAATATTGGATACATTACTCAACAGTTATATTAGTTGCACCGTGCCTTCAAGCACGGGTTATCCCTAGTGTATAAACGAAGGAAGGATGGAATGAATAAGAAGGATGGAATGTCTAGGCAGAGTCAACCTATTTGGATTGATCTAAAACAAGATCTGGTTTTAATAGTTGAGCTAATCAAAACTGAGATAAAGCATACAAATTACCGTAGTCTGAATCTATTCGTAACACAACTGCTTTCAAAAAAGCACATGAATATGGGTACAGAAATACGGGTGTGCAACACGGGGATATGGAGTTCGTCAAATCTGAAAAAATGGGAATTCAGGTGCGGCGGGATATGTCACGTATTTAATTTGATATATATACACACTGTTGCTTAAATTTAAATATTGCCTTTGTACGTATTCAATAGCTTCCACACTTAAAAGTAACACGATATCAATATACACCAACGCTTGTACCTGCAAATACCTACTTCTCGTTTTTCTCTTTTTCATTAAAACCTAGGAAACAGAGGGATGCGCCACCTACCTGCTGCACTGCACACGTGGTGCGTCAACATACACATATGTGGGATGCACATAGGGAGCGATTGTTGTTGTATCACCACGTATTAGTTTGAGGGTGCACCAACCATCCTTGCATCGAATTCAAAAGATGAAGGTTTTAATGAAAGAGAGGGAAACGAGAAGTATTCGCGGGTACAAAATCTAGACGTAGGCGTGTCGATACCATGTTGTGCTGAAAAGAGTTGGTGCAACTTTTGAGTGTGGAAACCATTGAATACGACAAATAATTTAACAAAGCGAGGAGAAAATTGATTTTAAAAAGAGAGAATAGATGGGAGATAGTGGAATGATTGAAGAGGAGAATGAATGGTGCAAATACAGAAGCGTGTCTTCATTATTGACACTTTTATGAATAACACGACTTCCTTTAGTACTTTCCTTCACCTGCCATATGTACTTATCCCAACAGATTGTAAGGTAAAGAGTTAAACAACTAATACACCCCTAGTTTCTTATGCATTGTTATTTATTATTAATAATACAATATATCATTAAAATATATTTCATTATTATGCAAAATAGTTTTTTAGCACGCAAAAATTCACAAACAAATATAAAATTGGTTAATAATATATTTAAATTTATATATGAATCATGCAAATTATATATATATATATATATATATATATATATATATATATATGTATGTATGTATGTATGTATGTATGTATATGTGTATATGTGTATGTGTACGTGTGCTTCGCCTATAATAAACTTCTAAAATAAAATGACCCAATATTAATATATGTATAAAGAACAACAACAATATATATATATATATATAGAGAGAGAGACACACACACACATATATACACACATCAAATTAAATATGTAATGTATCCCGCCTATAGTTGTCCAATCGTAAATCGTATCGTGCATTGAAAACTCTCATATCATATTTCATGTTCGTATCGTACGATATAGAAACAAAATAAAAAATGTAATAATATATATTTAAACATATAAAACCCAATTTATTAGACAATCAAGCACTATATATAAAAGTAGTTAAATAAATATTATTATGGAATAAAAACAAATTTTAAAGTTAAGCAATAGTCAAAATATTCTAAATTGGTTTATTAGATATTATTTCAGTAATCTTTATAGAGTATTTACAAGAGAGAGAAAATTCGGATTCACATTTAATTCATAAAAGAAAAGAGGATAATTCAAATTAACAAGTGGAGATTTATGTGTCTGCTTATAGAATAGAGCGACATCAATACTAATATATAATAACGTAAGAGGTGATCGCAAATTATATTATTCTGAGTCAATTTCATTGGTCACAAGTAAATTCACCGAGTTTGACTCAACCCAAATTGGATTCAAAGGTCGCAGGGTCTTTCCTTCCCAAACTCTTTTTCTCCCATAAAACTATTCTTTCGAAGAGTCATTACTTCCCAAACTCTTCTTCTCCCAAAAAAGAAACTATTTTTCTCCTATAAAACTCTTCTTTCGAAGAGTCATTCCTTTTCAAACTCTTCTTCTCCCAAAAAAACTCTTCTTTCGAGAAGTCATTAAGTTGCATAAATACTACTCCCTCTGTCCCAGGATAAAACTCAAATGCCAATTACTATCCCACTAATAAAATGTTGAACAATCCCCTCAGCTCAAGCTATATATATATATATATATATATATACACACACACATACATATATATATGCAAATGGGTATTACTAATTGCGGGACGGGCACCGAAATGCCAATTGGCGTTCAGTTTCTACCAACAGAGGAAGACAAAGGAAGAATTGATCAGTGTTTTACAGGCCCCTCTCAGCACAAGTTATTCAAGACATTGATGCTACAGAGTAGGTAATCACCATGCAATTAATATTGAAACAAGTATTATATATATATATATATGTATTAATTATACACATACATGTATTTATGGTATGACTTTGTTATATGATATTAGATCATTTATATTCTATATTCTATCGTTTAGATATTAGATTGAAATTATTACTTGATTAAATAATGCAAGAGGTCACAATTCAATTTTCTAAGTCAATTTCATTAGTCATAAATCAATTGTAGTAGAATATGCTAAACCAAATTATTAAATATTTATAAAAAAAAAGTTATACAAACTAACCTGTGTCTCGCACGGGCTATCAAACTTGTTTTGAATAAGATATAATACTTTAAAAAGTGATTAAAAGCGATATAGAATATGTTTGTTCTAAAAAACATCTTCAACTGAAATGGTAAAAACCTTAAAAGTTTTGTTTTTAGTCTTACGGATCTACATGAATGTTTTTTCAAGTTGGTTGCTTTTAAAAAATATCGTGCATTGTATCGTATCGTCATAATCGTATCGAAAATCTTAATTGAATCGTATGGTACGATATCATTTTCGATTCACCATACGATACGTATCGAATTGTCTCCGTATCGTTTCGTACGATACGTATCGCGTGTCGTTTCGTACGATACGTATCGCGTATCGTATGATACGTATCGCGTATCGAAAGATTATGACAACTATGATCCCGCCGCACCCGAATTCACATTTTTCAAATTTGACGAACTCTCGTATCTCCGTGTCACATACCCATATCCTTGCTTCCTAGATTAAAAATCTCATTTTTTTTAAAAAAAATGGGTACATTTACAACATATGCCACTGCTGAATCCTCTGTAAACACCACTGCCGCACCCCCAAACTAATACGTAGGGATACGCTAACAATTGTACCTTGTGTTATTAAAGGCGCGCCCAGCAGCGAGGCGGGAAAGGTGAGTCTCGCTTGGGTTGAGGCACATTGTCTTCACTAAAGTGTGCGCCTCTAGCATGGAGGCGTAAGGCGCGAGGCACTAGCCTCGTCAAAGCTAGGCAACTAAATCTCATCCATTGGCTTTTTAACTTACACTCCATCTCAGTCGTCGGTTATAATTAAAATGGAAAGAGAAAAAGTCAATCGGATTTCAATGAAGGAAAGAAACGAAGTCGTACCTTGCAGTGCGAAATGCGACTCCCTAACTCCCCTCTATCAGCGATGGTGATGACGACTCCCTCTATCGGCGACAGCGATGGTCACGGTAAGTTTTCTATTCCATCTCATCTCCATCTTTTATCCCATCTTCCATCTCTCTCAATCAGTACAGTACATACGTACTTCCCATCTCATCTCTAAAAAATAAATCCTCATCAAAGCTAGGCGACTAAATCTCATCCATTGGCTTTTTAACTTACACTCCATCTCAGTCGTCGGTTATAATTAAAATGGAATGAGAAAAAGTCGATTGGATTTCAATGAAGGAAAGAAACAAAGTCGTACCTTGCAGTGGGAGATGCGACTCCCTAAGTCCCTCTATTGGCAACAGCGATGGTCACGATAAGTTTTCTATTCCATCTCATCTCCATCTTTTATCCCATCTTCCATCTCTCTCAGTCGGTACAGAACATATGTACTTCCCATCTCATCTCTGAAAAATAAATTCTCTTTCATGGGTACACTACATATGTCCATCTCATCTCTATTTTTTTTCTCTTTCATGTGTACAGTACATATGTACATCTCATCTTCTCTCTATTTTATTTTTCTTTCATGTGTACTATATATATGTACATATGTATACCCTCATGGGTCAATTTGTATAATTTCAATTGGTCTTTTGGTTTAATTTTATATGTATTGTATATATGTAATTACGTATATCATTTGTTTTAATTTCATATTTTAATTTAATGTAAATGCTTTGTTAGGTTTTATAAAAAGAGTTTGTTAAGAGAAGCGTGTAGTTGGAATGCATATAAACATTTTTATTGTAGTGTGGCCATGTAATTTGTAGTAGTTTGGTCATTAGTTTAAATTTTTTATTTTTTATTGTGTATCTCACGATCTCCCCTCTTGGCTTGCATGTATACAACAAATATATACATCTTTTGTTTTCTTTTGTGTGTTGATGATGATGATGAGGGCTAAATTGGTGATACATTTGACAATAGACAGCAACATCAAAAATGACTTCTTGAACTTGTTAAACTTGATTATGAGTTTGAATAATTAGTTGATATAATTATATACTTGTGTATATATTTTGTCATATTTTTTAGTTTGTGTGCCTCACTTTGATAAGGCGTTCGCCTCGCCTTGTGCTTACGCCCTGGGGAGGCCTTCGCACCTCGGTGCGCCTCGCACCTTAAATAACTATTATCGTACCCCGTGCACACCCCCAACGCACCCTCGTGCACCCCATGTGCGATACGGCAAGTAGGTGGCACACCCCCTGCTTCCTAACACATGAAGCTCTTTATAGACCTTACAACCTACCAGAGTTGAATAATAAATGTGAAAGTTGGAATTTAGATTTTGACTCTCGACACTCGTATAAATCTGACTTCAACTATTAAAAGACTCGAGAGACTGTTTTACAGATTCCTAAAACATAAATCCAATAATAATAACAGCAAGATAAACTCGAGAAGACTTCTAAGTTTCTAGTTGGACTTGCGGTAAACCAAATTCTTAAATTGATCTGTTCTTTAATCTTTTTACTTCTTGAGCTTTATATTGCTCCATCATTGTCCCCGATTGGAGAATACTCGTCCTCAAGTTTTAAAATACTTGAGCAACAATCTTGAATTCAAAGCTTGGTAAGAGAAGCATAAAGTTGATGCTGTCCTTTATTTGTGGATGCAAATAGAATAACTAAGGATCTGCTTTCTGCATGTTGCTATTGTTTTGTTGGTATAACCAAGGGAATTATTGCTGCAGTTTGTTCAATTTCCACCAGTAGCATGTTGTCTTTGATATTGTATGTTGTATTCATGACCTCAAAGTATGATTCCTCCTCGTCCGCTTTTCAACTTGGGCCAACTCTAAAAACATGATAAGAGTTGGATGTGTGATTGGCACTCAATATGTACCCATCAAACAATTTGGTCCGCTTGTTGGCCATAGTAGTGGCATGCTAGAGTAGAGAATGGAAGCTACCTTGTTAGTTGTTTCATTCTCCTAAACATGAGTACTATTGAAGAGGATGGAAACAAAAGAATTTTAATATTATTGGTTTATTATCATATATTATTATTTATGGATGATTTCAGTAATCTCTGTGTGTGTGATTCATAGCAAATGGTTGCTATAAACATTATTCCAGCAAATCTATCTTCAACCGTTAAATGCAAGATTCAACGCTTAGAAAACATATATGGCACTACTCTTAGTAGAGGCATGGAAGAATGTCCTAAATACCCTCACTTTAGTTAGATTTAAATAGCTTCAATATATTTATTTGTATAAATAATTTCTTAAGTAATAAATTTAACATTGTCAATTATATTTAATGTATTTATTTTTATAAATAATTTCTTGAGTAATAAAATTTTAAATTGTCAATTATATTTAATGTATTTATTTGTATAAGTAATTTCTTAAGTAATAAAATTTAACATTGTCAATTATATTCAATGCATTTATTTGTATAAATAATTTGTATAAGTAATTTCTTAAGTAATAAAATTTAACATTGTCAATTATTGTGACAATCTGATTATTTAAAATTTAAACTCCATATTGTAATACAATTTGATTTAATTAATATAAATTACATTACAAATAAATACATTGAATCTATTTAAATTTAACTAAAGTAAGGATATTTAGGACATTCATCCATACCTCTACTAAGAGTAGCAACAGGTAAAAAAAAAGTTATTGTTGCGGATACTCTTAGTAGCAGCAAGCAATGTTTGTAAACCTGGACCAGACCAGCGGTCCGACCGAAACCTGTTGGCACGCCGGTCCGGTTTAGCCCAAAAAATTGGTTTTCATCGACCAGGTCAAAACTCGGTTGACCACCGGTCCAACCGATGGTTCAACATGTAAAACCGGTTAATTAACCCGGTTTTAAAGTTTTTTTTTTTTTTGTACAAAAAAAAAAAATTTAATTAGATACTTTTACTAATATTATAACATTATTTCACTATATTTTAGCTTATACAAAATTAGATGTTATAAAAATTTATTAATTATTAATAATATACTTTTTTATGTATTTATAAAGTCACCGATTTAATAATGGTTTGACCACTGGTTGGACCAGTGACCCATCCACCCGGTACCCTTTCCGGTTCGATGATTGGTCCAGGTTTACAAACATTGGCGGCAAGCATATGTTCTGGGCGTTGTATCTTACATTAAACAGTTGGGGATAGATTTGTTAAAATAATGTCCATAGCAACCATTTATAGATTATATAATATTCAAATATTATATATATATATATATATATATATATATATATATATATGCACACACACTAGTAGATTATTCTAGAAAATTACTACATAATCATTAGTGATTTTATTTCATTTTGAAATTAGATTTTACTTGGCCTCCAAGTATTAAGTCTTCTATATAAGTTGATGTAACCTCATTATTATGATATATTGAATGATTGAATAATATCATATTGAGGCTTTTAGCATAATTATGTTCTTTTAATCCCCTTTATTCCTTCTTCCTATCTTGTTAGAGGATCAACTATCCTAATCATTTTAAAATTGTTTACTTTCTTGACTAATCAGTGGCACGGGCTGAGGTGAATAAGAGTCATCACCTTGAGTTACTTCATCCTCTGGAACCTGGTCTCACACACAACCATGCTGATTTTCCCTATTTTCCATCGACTGAATATCCGAGCTCAGCTAAATATGACTTTCTATCTCATATGAAGGCTTAGTTGGACTAGTTGAACAAGCTGCTTTGCTAATTGAACAAGCGCAGCCTTTTTGCAACTTAGCTTTATTTTCTAGTGCAAACAATCGAGCCTTGAGATAATGTATTCTGTAATGATATGGATCAATCATTAAGGCGTTGTCGATGTGGATGATTTATTATTTATGTTATTTACTATTCCAGACTTTTATTTTAAGTATTTGTTATTATTGTTTTATTGGGCTATTTTAGTCTTCAGTTGACAAAAATCCAAATTAGGGTATTGTTCTCTATAAATATGGATGTAAATGCACTCACTATGCTATTGAATATTCTTGCGAACCATTTACTCTTGGTTGAGGATCCTAGGAGTGGGTAGTGGGGTGCGGAGCTCCACCCCAGTTACGGGTTTTTCCATTGTTTTTAATTAATTTCCAGCAATTATTCTTTTCCAAAAATTGTCCTACATCACGTACCAAGAAGCAAAGAATATCCTTTAATGGGGAATGGATTAGGTTTAGGATTAGGTTTAAAGGTAGGAAAGTCATTCAGAATAATTGGAGAGGAAAAGAAGAAAGCTAATAAAGCAATAAAGCTCTAAAATTATAATAATCAAAGAATCAATCTAAAATAATGTATAATGAAGGAATACATGAATTTATATAGGAAAGTAACAGATCCTAATTTTTTAGGACTAAGCAAACCAAACAAATTAAGAATATAAAATATAATAAATCTACCATAATTAAAATACTAGAATAATCTACTACTTGGTATAGGCTTCCAAAGCCTCTTGCATTGGTCGAACTAAGTTGGTCGGAAAAATCCTGTATCACCATTCCAAAATCAGTTACTTTAGGCACCAGAGGATCTCCTACTACGTGAGTTCTGATACCAAACTGATTTAGAAATTAAGAGGAGCGAATCAATGATAGAAAGGAACCATGGAAGGAAAGAAAAAGAGGGATAGAAAGTGTAAGAGGGATCAACTTCATTGGACTGATCAAGATTTGATGCTAAAAGTTCAGCTTATCAAAGCTGGGATAAAGCATTGGAATCATAATCTGAACTCATTCATAACTCATTACTGCTTTCAAAAAAAGTACATGAAACTCGGCATATAGACCTTATAAACTACTAGACTCGATATTAAATACCAAACTGATGTAGAAATTAAGAGAGGAGCAAATCAATAATAGAAAGGAACCATGGAAGGAAGGAAAAAGAGGGATAGAAAGTGTAGGAGGGGTCAACCTCATTGGACTGATCAAGATTTGATACTAAAAGTTCAGCTTATCAAAGCTGGGATAAAGCATTGGAATGATAATCTGAACTCATACATAACTCATTACTTCTTTCAGAAAAGTACACGAAACTCGGCATATAGACCTTATAACCTACTAGACTTCGATATTAAAGGCAGACTTTGGAACTTAAACTTCGACTGATACTCACTCTAGAAACTCAAATTACTCCGACTTCAAATATTAAAAGACTCTTAGATGATTCTAGAGACTCCTAAAACATATATCAATAATAGTAACAGTAAACTAAACTTAAGGGATGACTTCTAAGCTTCTACTTGGACCTATTCTAAAGCAAACTCTGAAATAGATCTCTTCTTAAATATTATTCCTTCTTGAACTTTTTACGGGTTCTATCCCTTTGCAGTCTAAAATGATTTCTAAAGTATTCATACTGACAAGAAGGATATGAATTAGATGAGCTCCAAAGTTTTTATCATTTAAGGAAACTGAAGCAGTTATATTATATGTTCAACACACCCATGTAATACTTTGGAATATTAAGCATTGAGAGAAAAACACGCACCCACGACAACAACAAATAATCAAAGGAAGCTACGTACCTCTGGACCATTAAACACGGAAGGTTCATTCATATCATTCCAAATATACAAGGAAGGAGTTGAACCAACGTACTCCTGGTACAAGAACTTCTCAGCCCACCATGACCTGATCTCTGGATTTACCATATCAGGGTACGATGAGGAACCAGACCAGCACCAACCATCAAAATCCTTACCAGTTGCATCCTTAACATAATGCCCCTTCTCAGAAGCCTCCTTATGAATGTGGTAGGAGCTGTCCCTCTTTATATGAGGATCAACAATGGTGACCATTTTCCTACCCTTCGCAGCCAACTTCTTTTGCATTTCCTCTGGGTTTGGAAAAAGCACCCTATCCCATGTAAAGTATCTCTTTCCATCCGTGTGCTCAATGTCAAGCCATAAAACATCATAGGGTATATCATGCTCATCAAACTTGGAATCTACATTCTGAACATCCTCCTCATCTCTATAATTCCATCTACATTGGTGATAAGCTGTGGCAAACAGCTGTGGCATTGCTGGTGTTCCAGTCACACTAGAATACTGCCTAACAACATCCTTTGGGTCAGGACCCACAAAAAAGAATGCATCAACAACACCAGCTTCACTCATCCACAAAGTATCAATCCTATTCTGATCCGAAGGAAGCGAGATTGACAACTCAGCATCCCATCCAGATTTAAGAACGTCAATCTGCATTTCAGCTGCATTCAACCAGAAAAACCCAGAAGTCCCCCGAGATTTCCCATGAGCAAGCATAAATGGTATTGATCCATAAAGCCCAAATGGTGAATCATGAATATACTCAAAAACATCCAAATTAAAAAGTCTATATGGCTCAGATTCTTCAACTCCAGGACCCCTAGTGGGCTTCAGTGCAAGACTAGTAGCATGTTCAGGAATACCATAAACAAAATTAGCATCATAGAATGACACATCAAAACTAATTGATTGAGGCCCATATGGCCTTTTATCAGTATGACCTCTAAACCTTTCCTCCCAATCTTCCCCTTCCTTTTTCACCCTCAATTGTTCAAAATCAAACAACCCATGTGAATTCAAAGACAATACACGCTTACCTCCTTTCGCCCTCACAAAAATCTCAAATGGGTCATGTCTAAGAACGGCTTCATACTCATCAGATAAATAAATAACCGACGAATCACCCTCTGAAAGCAGCCTCTGCAACCAAAGTTTCTTATTCAAGACTTCAGGTTCGATCACATCACGAACCTCTAACCGCTTTTTGGGAGGATCCAAACTTGGGTCTTCATCAATCTTCAGCCTCAATATCCCATCTTGATATGCAGACAAAGTAAGAATCAATGGCTTAATTGGGTCTTCTTGACTTTCTTCAACTGAGTTTTCTTGTTTATCTTTATTTTGTTGAGATGGGTATTTGGGGAGGAGTTTGGCAGTGAGATCTCCATCATTGATGGTTACATCAGTGGCGATGACAGAGCAGGAACCGGGTTTGCGGGATCGAGCTCGCTTGCAGAATGGAGTTTGGTTACAGTTTCTGAATTCGTCTCTTTTCCAGGATGAGACAGAGGTGAAATGAGAAACAACGAGAAGGAGAAGAAGATACAGAAGATGGTTTCGATGCAATGTTTTCTTCATGGAATGTTTTGTGTAGTTATGCAGCATGAAGGATTTGTACTGAAACCCTAGCATGAAGCAGGGGAGTGTCACTACTCGGTACTGAGCTAGAATGCAAACAGCCTTGTACTAATGTGATGCGGTATAAAACAACTCCAATAGTCTTTGTGGCGACTTTAGGGGTGTATTTAATAAAGATTTTTAAGAAGCGACAGATTTTTATAAAATTTGTGTATTTTGATAACTTTTAAAGATTTTTAAAAAAAAAATTAATAATTTTTGATGATTTTTAAAGATTTTATAAAATAAGTGACAGATTTTTATAAACTTTTATAGATTTTTGTGTACTTTTAATATATCTTGCAGTTTATATTAATTATTAATTAGCTCATGTGTACAACCGCTCTCTCTTGTTAATTATTCTAAATAAATTATTAAAAAAAAATCATATTACGCTATACTTACATTTAGATTTTGTATATATGTAAATAAGTCCAAGTACATTTTCAATTATGAGAGTGTCAAATATTAGATGTTATACATTCTTATATTTTTATTTGTTTTTTCAATTTTATTTAAAAAATAAAGTATTTTTAAACTTTAATTATTTAAATTATAATTGGTTAATTTAGTGTATCGAGAACTACGTTAATTTAGTTATGTTTACAACAGTTAATTTATTCGTTATTTTAATTATCGTTAATCAAAATAAATATTATTCTTATTACACCAAAAAGAAAAGGGAACACATTTGATGAATACTTTAAAAAAATTATAATCTCGTTAGTTAGTATTATTGTGGTTAATTGTTAAGTGCGTAATTCTTGACATGATTCATTGTTATATAAGCATTTAGTTTAGTGATTTATAATAAATTGGTACATTTTGATTGATTATATAAAAACTCTAGATAATATTTTAATATTATTACTCATAAGCAACATTTATAAAATATCTTGAACGTCCCATAAAAAGGATTGAACAATAAACTAACTGATAATTCATTTGCATTAAGTATAAAATTTATAGATAAACTATATGTTCATTTTCTATTTAACACAATTCGGGTAGATTTTGAGTCAATTACATATTTCAAATATATATTTTAGTAAGTTATGGTAAATTGATAAATTTTGATTGATTATGTTAGTTCTCAGAGGCACACAAGTGATTTAGAAGGGAGGGTTGAACAGATCTCTTAAAAACTTTTTTTCTCAAAAGTATATGATATTACCGAATAGTTTATTTAATCAAGATTAGTTTGCACAGCGGAACATTAGTTTGAAAACTCCCCTTAAAGATTTGTAAAACTTCTTAGTTGAGTTTAGACTATATTAAAGATAGTCATTTATCAAGTAAACTAATCATAGCAAATATATATCTATTTATGACAGAATGTAAATGACACCAGAGAGTTTAAGTGATTCAGAGACTGAATAACTCTTACTCCACTCTTCTACTATAATGAGTAGGAAATTCACTAAGGATTGTTCACACAGAACTCTTTAAACCCAACAGGCCTGGAATCTCTGGCTCACGAAGAACCCTTCAAACCCAACAGGTTTGGCTAGTTTAGTCACTAAGACAGGGACACAACTGCCCTCTTCAAGTCCAGTAGACTTGGCTCCTTTAGTCACTAAGACAAGGACACAAATGCCCTCTTCAAGTCCAGTAGACTTGACTCCTTGTTTATTGATAGATCTTGGAGTTTCTACTGAGTTGTACTTTCAGTTCAATTGTCTTTAAATATTCAGTAGTAGGATGTGATCATACTTGAAATGATATTGAGTTAGGCAATAATGCTTGACTTCTTTATGTACTCAATATCTTCTTGTGATCACCCATTATGCTGCTAAGCTTTGGCAATTCAGCTCCTTTGGTACTTGATAACTTCTCGAGACGAACTTCTCAGATGACTGTGAAGCTTCTTCCTTTTGGTACTCAGTTGTTCCTTCTTATCATTGACAGTTCATGGCTTCTCGAGATGAGCTTCTGAGATGATTGTGAATGTAATGTCCTAGAATTTCCACGTCATTATTAATTAAATTATTAATTTAATTTCCGACGAGTTAGTTTTACGAGATTATTTAAATCTTTTTATGTGATTAATTAATTATGTGATTAAATGATTATGTAATTAATTACTAAAATTAATTAAAGGGGGTCACTAATATGTTATTTAAATTAGTGAACAAACCCTAAAGTTTTAATATCAAAATAATTGATAAGTTTCCTATTAATTAAATATTCAATTAAATTGAATATAATGAGTTAATTAAATATAATAAATTAATTAATATGATTATTAATTAATGTAAATAATGTGAAATATTAATAATAATATTTATTAGTCCATTTAGTAATTTAATACTAATGGGTTAGAATATTTAATTATTTATTCAATCTAATTATTTATTTAATCATGGATTGAATAATTAAGGTGTAAATTATTAAATTAGCCCAACATGGGTCAATTAGTAGCCCAAGTGTAGAATAATAAAATTTGACAATTTAGTAGCCCAAACAATTTAATAGAAGCCCAATTGGTATTTTAAATTAAAGCCCAATGATTGGCCCACTTGGAAAATACTTTATAAAACTTATTAATTATTTAAATGTAACAAGTGACTATCATTTTGGGACAATAAAGAGACCCATCAGCCGACCATGCTTGGCAAGGTGAGAGAAAAAAATGATTTTGTTTTTATTTTGTTTTATTTTTCATTTATTTAATTAATGGATTGCTTGTTTGATTTTTCAAGTACTTGGACCATCCCTCTTTTCACCTAATGTGTCATTTAACCCATTCCATGTGTAAGTTGTCATCTAGGGGCATGGGCAAAATTTATTAGATATATTATGTGTATATAATAATTTTGCAAGTATACTTGAAATTGGTAAAGCTTATTTCATTATTTTCTCAAAGTCCAAAAGAGAGAGCTAGAGAGCATTTGAGAGTGTAAAAAAAATATTTTGAGAGCAAAATTATCAAGAGAAGGAGTTCTTGGTTTATGTCTTCAAGATTCACCACCTATTTTGGAAGAAAAAGGAAGATAGCCATTAAATCAAGGTAATTGTTATTTTAAATAAAGTTTTGTTTTTAAATTAAATAAATCATCATGTCAGTATAAACATGTTAATATAGTATTTAATGTGTAGTTGTAATATTTATGCCATGCTTGAGTTTAATATGCTTGGTTTGTATTTTGGTATCATTTGTATGCTAAAATATGTGTTTAATAGTGTATAATCAAGTCTTGAAATATATGACCAAAAATATTTTTATAAAACTTAGATTTGATGTTCTAATATTATAGAACATTAAATCATGAGAAAAACAAAGTTTGAATCACTCAAAATGGAGTTATACACAAAAAGTTATGATTTATAGTAGTTTATGTGATGTGCAAATTTTTATAAAAAAATATGTTATTAAATCATGAAAAATTAATTTTTTCATGTTATAAATTAATATAAGGTGATTGGTAATTTTTTTGGATTTTTATTGAAGAGTTAAAGATTTATTGAAGGTATATTTTTATTTAAAATGTGTGTGCCGGAACACTGTTCACATTCTGTTTGGAATAAAAAAAAATAACACTGCCGCACAATGCGCGAAGCACTGTTCACGCCAGACGCGGAGCCAAACGACGTCGTTTGGCATAAGAAAATAAACTACGTCGCGCATTCGCGCGGAAGGCAGCAGAATGGATTTCAAAACGGCACCGTTTTGGGCCGTTCAGTTTATTACGCGCGCCATGCGCGGAAGACATTTCGGGGAAATTACAAAAATGCCCCTCCGTGTTTTTCTCGACAAAATTACCACTTTGCCCTCGGATCAGTTTTCTGATTATTTACGAAACTGCCATCGGTCCGGTTTTTCAACTTAATTACGAAAATGTCATTCGGGTAAATTTTAATTAATTTAAATATTTGAAAATTAATTTAAAATTTTAACAAAAATAATTATAATACAAAAATAATATTGGGGATGACATTTTTCATTAAGTTTAATATTTAAATATTTTAAATATTAATCTAGTTAGCTAAATCATGGTTAAGTTAATAAATTTATTATTTATTTATTATTTTAAATGTTAATAATAAATAAAGATGATATTATTATTTAATTCCTATTAAATAATACTTAAAGAGAGATAAAATTTATAAATTAATTATTTATTATTTAAATATTATTAAATAATAAATAAGGATAATTAGGTAATTAATTATTATTTAATTAGCATTAAATAACGATTAATGAAAATTAAGTTATTAGAGTAATAATTTATTATTTAATTTAAATAGTAAATAAGAATGATTTGATTATTATTTAACCTTAAATAATAATTAAAATTAATTAAATAATTAATTATTATTTAATTAATATTAAATAATAATTAAAGAGGATTAAGATTAGTAAACTATTATTTAATTTCCTTAAATTAAATAATAAGTAAGGTTAATTACTTAGTTAATTATGGGTTGATTAATATTAAATTAAAGAAGGTTAAAATTAAGTCAATAATTATTTATTATTTAATTATAATTAAATAATAAGTAAGTACAATTAGTTATTATTTATTTTAGATAAAAACTAGAGTTAATTAATTAATTTCTATTTAATCAAGATTAAATAGTAATTAAATAGAGATTGAGTTAATAAAATAAATTGAATTTAATTATGATTTAATTAAACAAATGTAATAAATTGTTTAAGGGTTTAATAAGTGTCCAACACTTAAGAAAAATATTTTCTAACTTATTAAATTATTAACCTAAAATGATTAAGTGTCTATAAGGTTAATAATATTATTTTGACTAATGTAAATTATGTGTTAGTACTTATATGATAAATAAGTACCTTAGTGAGCGTATAGTTATGCAAATACGCCATACTAATTATTAGACCGACTTTATTAATGTTAGGTCATTCAAAGCCAGTTAGTTAAAGCTAGACATTAATTGTAGCTGAGCAGACAGACAAATTCCTTATCTCTAAACTCATTTCATTGAGCAAATTATTTATTTAAGCTTGAACTGTTATTTCCAAGCATGCTTTGAGTGGTTTAATTACTTTACAATTATTCCACATCGATATTATTGTTATTCACACTTGATTGCACTTGAGATTGTACAGTCATTGACTTGTACTTAATTACTGTTCTACTGTTTAAATAACTGTTCAAAGTAGGTCTAAGCCATTGTTCGGCTAGACATTTATGTTAAAGATTTTAAAAGCTATCCAAATCATTGAAGATGCAGATTCTTAGACTATTATGAACACCCCTTTATTATAGGGGAGTACCCTGTATCTAATATCAGGTACAAAAATACAGAAATTAAATGTTATGCATACACATATTGTACTGAGGCTGATCCCCTCGGGTACATATTTCTGGTAGTAACCATTGAGTCAACCTGCTATTGACTACAGTGAATATTTATAGTTCATAGTCTAGTTGACTATCCTAATTTTAAAAGCAACTTATTATTCCTGCTTATGTTATTCACATTATTGAATTGTTCAGCTATTCCCTTTCATTCATGATATATTGTTCCTTGTTGTTATTTAAACTTGTTGAGCAAACTAGTTGCTCACTCTTGCTATATCATGAAACCTTATTGCAGTGCAACCCGAGACTTCGGGAAAGAACAAGGGTAAAGGAAAGATGAAGTAATAGACTTCGAGATGCAGCCCTGTAGTTAATTTAAATTAACTGTTATGTAATATAAACCCTAAGTACTTTATTAAGGGTATTTGTGTATTTTTTTGTAAGGTTATCGTATCTTGGGACTAGTAACACCTTTTGAATGAACAACATATGTTTATTATTCCGCATTTAGTTATTGTATGTTGTTTAGAGGTGAATGTTTGTATTGGATCGTGATGACCGGATCCGGGTATTTGGAACCCAAATTTGGGGGCGTCACAGTGAAGCTCCTTCATTTTGGTACTCAGTCGCTAACATGTCGGTATCAAGTTGGCATTTAGGCTTCTCTCTATCACGTGCTTAGCAGCTTTGAACACTTTTCTTGTAATAGAGTCATATCTCTCTATGTCTCTCTCAATTCAGTTTTAATGTTCTGGCAGATCGTAAAGTGTTCTTCAGCATATTCATTTCTTTTTGTTTCACTCTACGATTCTATTGTTGCCCACACTCCTCTCTTTTGTTTTCAACAACCCCTTTATCCCTGTGAACATCTATGCTTTTATATGCTTGTGCATATTTTTATCGTTGAAAAAGGTCTGTTGGATTCCTTTGGCATTGCGCAAATCCTTGATATCTTTGAAGTTAACTTTCTGTTGCTTGTGTCAGTGCTTTTCCTTTTTCTGACATATGTTCTGTCACATCAACCTGTGGCTTCGCTTTCTGCATTTTAAGCCGTTGCACTTCCAGAGTTGTTTATCAAGGATTATTATTTTCTTTGATATATTTAATTTTCTGATCTATCATTAAATATCTTCCCTGACTTCGATAACCAGCTGCTCTATTGCTTTCAGAGATGTCCCATTAGTCAAACTATTTTCATCATCCTTCTGAGCAGTAGGTCCTGACTTATAGTCGTTTAGACACAAAGTCTTTTATGACTCTAACATGCATTTGAATTTGAACAACACTTAATCTTTCTTTAATCTGGTCAAGGAATATTCTCTTTTCTCTCGCACCATATTGCAGTTCTGTTAATTCACTGGTTCTAATCTTCACAGTAAATTCATAGAGTGACTGTCTGATTATTCTGACTCTACGAATTCAGCTCCACGATTGTTACTTGAAGTAAGTCAAGTAAAACGTTGAGTTAGAGCGATATTCTCTCTCACTCTACGATCTTACTATTTTGTTCAGATCATAGAGTTACTGACTATAGTGCTTTGCTTTACGATTTCGTTCTACGATCTTGTCCTTCTATGCAAATCGTAGAGTTGCTGACTGCAGTGCTTCTCCTTGCTATTTCTGGGCTTCTCAATGGAATCGTTGAGTTGTTGTCTTCTTTAGCACACCCTTTATTTTTACTCAACGATTATACCATGTGTAAAACAATTGTCTGTATTGTCTTGTCTTCTGGTTTCACTCTATGATTTCGTCTATCTGTGCAAATCATAGAGTTCTTGTATGTGCTTGCTCTTCAAATCCACTCTACGATCTTGCCAGTTTGTGCATATCATAGAGGACATTTCTTCTCTAGTTCTACGTTTCCTGAAGGCTTGCTTAGCTTGTCTGTTCGACGATCGTAGAGTTCTGCTCTACGTTTTGTACTTGATCAATTCTTCAATTCAGCTTGTTGATATTGATTATATCAAAGGATAACATAATTCTTTACCCAATTTTTTAACCAGAGAATATTTACATGGTTCATGACTTGTCGAGGACGAGGCCGAGGCCAAATAGGTTGTGGCAGAGGATTCTAACAGTATGCAACAGAATTTCCTAGTTTAAATATCAAAATAGAATCCATACAAATAATAAAAAATGTTCTATTAGCACCAGAACCACAATATTTTCTTAATGAAAAAATTGAAGAAACTAGTCTCTATATTGAACCAACAGATGAGAAATGGATGAATGATCCATGAAAAATTAAGAGACGATATTTAATGACTCAACAATTTTCTCATCATTTTGACCAGTATCGATATATTTATGAACAAATAATACTTGAAAAAGTAGCCATAGAGATTAAGCATACTCTCCATGACCCTTCCAAAATTAGTAGCCCGATTACTTATAGTAAAGTTACTATCAGAAATATTATGCCTATTGCCAATTGGGGTATTCGCCCACATACTACCCGACAACTTGACCTCAGTAACAAAGAAACAAAATACAGTTATTGGGATTATATTGACGCTTTTACCAATATTTTCTATTACTAGAATCCCACCACACTCATACTTGGTTCATTCGTGTATGTCCAAATGTTCTCAGAAATGAGCTACTAAACTGGTGTCTAGTTTGGTGGGACAAATTTGGTATGACCATGAAAACTTTATCAGAACCTATCAAAGAAGCATTTAGAGATTGGCAAATTGTCCATTCTCACATACCAGTAAATATTAATATTTCCATGTCTAAATCTTTAATTCATTTTATCATTCAATTTGGTCTCCCTTGGATTTGAAAATGGGATTTTCAATGTGACTACCAGAAAAAATTTCCTGTCTTAAAAAAGTATTTTATACTAGATGGTGGGATAAAGGAATGAATACTTCTCTAACAGAAATAGTTCAAAACATAAAAGAACACACCCAAGCTTATTTGGACACTGTTTCAAAATTACTCTCACCTCAACCAACCAATTTTCAAAATCCAAACATAATTAAGACAAAAACATCCTAATTTGTCTGAAACAAAACTAATTATCAAAAGTATAGATTACATGAAAAATCAGTTTCTCCAATCTCTTGTTAAAGATGATATTTTTATGAAATCCTCTACCAGTACTCTAGAAGATAATTCAGACCAAGACAACAATGAATTCAGTATTCTTGCAGGAGAAAGCCAAGATCTAGAAGAACCAAACCCCACAATGGCAGATTTTTGGGACTCTCTTACCTCTATGACTTAAGAAAAGATGGAACAAGATAAAAAGGGAAAAGGAAAAGTCTAAAGCAAGTTCCCTAACAGATAAGGTGTCGGCAGAAAATGCTAAAAAGACACCCAACAGTACATCCACTTACCAGACAAGTATGCGTCTACTTTATTTAAAGACGCATTATTGAGGGGCTAGGGAAATACTGTAATGATATGTAGTTTTGAAAATATTATAGATATTATAAATAAATAATGAAATTTAAATTTTGAAGTGTGATAAGTGTTTTGGGATAAGTAAGTTATATATTATTTGTGTATAGAATAAAATCCAAGTTTAATGAAGCAAATTTGGATTAAAAAGGACTTAAAATGTATTAAAAATAAGCAAGAAATGATTTAATTTGAATTAATTGTCTAGAATTTTTGGCAATTGTCTAAAGTACCCTTGGCAACTTAAGAAATGACCTTGGTGTTCTAAATAATGAGAATTATCCATTTTGCCATTAAATATTGGAGTGAAATGCCTTGAATGACCTTAACTAGGCATAGTTAAGCTAACTAAGGAATGGTTAAGTGTTGGAGCATTACATACAATATATGTATATATATATATATATATTTTAAGTATAAGTCTATTATCTCTTATTTCGTCTTCACTTTATCTTCCAAGTTGCTAAGTGTAAGAAAGTTTGAAGAGAGAAGGAAGAGAGCTAGGGTTACTAGAGAATTTGAAAGATTACAAATAAAGAGTGCAAGAGAAGTGAAAACAAGCCATCAAAGTGGATCATCCATCTTTAGCAAGCTTCATAGCTAAGAGAAGGAGAGCACAAAGAAGGTAACAAAGTTGTTCTTACTTAAAAATTTAGTATTTATGTGTTTAAATGCAAGATTATGTGTAGTCATGCATGTTTTTGTGATCAAAAGTAGGATTTATGTGAGATGTATGCTATATGAATGATTCATGAGAAAACCCTAAGCTTAAGAGTTGTATTATAAAGGTGGTGAGTTATGCATACATGTATTCATGGTTAAAAATCATGATTTAAAGAAGATCATATGTTATATGTTGTTAGATAGGGTGAAACCCTAGCTTAAAGTGATGAACATGTTAGAAATATGTGAAATTTCTTGCTTGATAGCATGATAAGTTCATTAATGGTTGAAAAGCATGATTTGTGTAAGAAAATACAATATTAGGCTATATTTTGTATGTAAACCAAATCATAATCTGTAACATGCTTTAGAAGGTGCATAAAGATGTTATGTGATCATTCTAAGTGAGCAAATAAGCTTGTGTTAATGTATATGGTGTATAGAGTTCAAGAACTCAAGTATGAGTTAAGAGTAAATTTTGTTAAGTTGACAAAATTTTACCAAATGATGATTTTGGTCATTTTGTGTAATTGAAGGTAAAATTAAGCCAAATAACTAAGTTTTACGTAAATACACATGTTCGTATCAATTTGGTAGTCATTTAGTGTTTATGGCGATAAAAGTGAA
This sequence comes from Hedera helix, assembly GCA_947179155.2. NCBI lineage: Eukaryota > Viridiplantae > Streptophyta > Magnoliopsida > Apiales > Araliaceae > Hedera > Hedera helix. Next base: position 17,941,394 of record OX359266.1, on the reverse strand, counting down.
TTTTAAACGTTTAAAAACGTTCGCCGACACCTAAAATAAAAATTTTGAAAATATAAGGTCGTTTGAAAACTTTTAATATTTTTGAAGGTCTATGCAAGTCATATACATGTTATATGTACTAAATCTTGTGTTGGGATCAAGTTTTGTAAAAAGGGGCTAAAAATAGTATGAAAATTGGAAAGAAATTTTTTTCAAAATCTACAGCACTGCACCGGGACGAGGTTTTTTGAACTAAAAACTGCGTCGGGGCGCAGTGCAACTAAGGAGACTTCGCTGTTGGCGAGACCAGTCGGTGCCGGGGTGAGGTCCAGTTGAGGAGATTTCGAGGCCAACGAGATGTTCAGTGTAAAACATCTCGCCGGGGCGAGTTGTCCTGCTTTTTAATTTTTTTATATTTTAATTCAAAATGTAATGTTTTAATACTTTATGATAGAGACATGTATTATAAATCATAAATTGATTAAAATGATCAATGTGGTAGGTATTAAGATATAAATGAACGATGTGTTATGTGTTAAGGTATATGTAAATGTAAATGGTAGCTTGTATGGCAAGGTAGAGCATCCACGTGTACATAACTAATGCATGGACTAATATTATGGTTATGTAAGACATAAACGAGATAAGATATTGTCAATAGATGTAAATGAGGACAAAGGCAAGTGTTCTATTCGAACTCTCTTTTGTAGTTCCTTGAACAGAAATATATGTTATGCATTTCTATAAAACACTTTGAAGTTCATTCATTATTGAACTGTTGTTGAGAAAGGTCGATGCCAATCTTGATTTGGCTAGACATATGTAATAATTCATGTTGGATTTAGATATTCATTGTTATGTTCTTTAATTCATATTGTTGTGGTGCAGAATCTATGATATGTTGTAACAGAATAACCTTGATAAAAAGGAAAATAAAGATAAAAAAAGGGAATACGACTTCATAGTGTGGTTGCGTCGCTAGATGTTTATGTTGTGCACAATATAAAGGTACGATAGGCTGATCACCTAGAATACACATTTGAAAGAAAATGCAGTCATATGATTGACTTGGGCAGTATCAATCTTTGTGATTGGTGTTGTTCTTAACGAGTTCTTGGTCATTTGACCATACAGCCAACAAGATTCATGTTTCAAGTTAACCGTTCTACGATTTATGTTATGTTCTTAAATTCATTGATTGGTTCAACTCTCTTGTATCAGTTTTTCATTCATTATTCTGAAATATCTTGTAATTAATTGGTTATGTACTTGCTGAGCTATTTTATGTAATTACTTGGTTATGTACTTGTTTTAACATGATATTTCAGCTAAACCGAAACAGGTGGGGGGTTAGGAAAAAATAAAGAAAAGGGAAAGGTCAGCAAGCAATAGTTGTATAATTATAAGATCATTGTAAAATGTAATACTTTTGTATTATGTCAGTTGTAAATATTTTGTAATGTATAAAGGTCTGTAAATCTGGGATAGTTATGTAATATTGTAATTTAAGTTATGTTATTCGGATTTGAATGGTTGGGATTGAATGGTTGGTGTGATGTCGCAAGCATCCAAAAATAAAATCTTACTTTGGAAAGAATATTAATGTAGTAGTGCAAGTAAGAGTCGATCCCACAGAGAATGATTAATTTAATTTTATGTTTTCACAAACAAAAGTTGTGGGATTTTGTAATTAAAGAAATAATTTAAATAAAACTAATTAAAATAATTATGCAAGAAATAAATAAAAATAAAAAGCCTTGGTTTAAGTTAATATCCACCATCAAGAATTTACAACCGATCACTGATGCAAAAATAAATCAATTAATATTTTGAAGATTCACCGTAGAAAGAACTACTCGCAGGTGGAATAATTTTTCTCCTCTCTCCTTAATTTTAGATAAGTAGAGCCACTTGGTCTAAATACCCTTACTATTAAACAACCTCCGGCACTTGCTAAAGATTTAATTTAATAGCAGCATAAAGAATTAGAGAGATCGTTGAACTAAACAACACAAGCCACTTGTTTGCATTTAATTTAGATGAATATTCTTCCTAAGATAAAATAATCTGTTGATCTGCAAAACAATTATTAAACTTAGTTGCTTCAAAAATAGCAGTAAATTAATATAAGTAATAAACTAGTAGGCCTCCTAGCAATTAAACAAACCAATCACAAAATTTAAGCATAGAAGAATATTCAATAATCAAAATATAAATTGAACAATTAAAATAAATTAGATCTCACAGCGTATAAATCTTGATGACTTCAATCACTTAAACCAAGAAAAATAAATTAACTACTCATAATAATAGAGAACATTAAAGAATAGAAGAGAAAAATTTTATTCTAATGAGAGTTGTATTTTTACAATGTGCATCAAGCCCTCTATTTATAGGCTCCATAAACCTTCTAACTTGTCCAAACCCTAATAGGATTTACAGTTAAAAATAAAAGAAAAGTAAAATAATTATTTTCCTAACCCTAATTGGAATTAAAATCCAATTTGGAATCAAAATGTAGCAAAAATCCAAAATAATCTCGTTTCCCAGCATTTCTGTGCAGTCAAACAAGCCTTCCACGCGCCAGTTGACTGGTCAACGCGGAAGCCGCGTGTTCTGATGTCAGCATCATCCTCCGCGCAATGCGCGGAGGCTTTCTTAACCAGAAGCCAAACAACGTCGTTTCTATTACGCGCATTTACTGTGTCCTGATACCTTTCGCGCAATGCGCGGGCGGTTTCTCTGGTCAAAACGGCGTCGTTTTTCTCCGTGCTACTGAGACCGCCTATACGCGCGCATTGCGCGGACGCCAGTTGTGGTTAATTACGAAAATGCCACCAATCTTTTGCAGAATTTACAGATTTGCCCCCAAACTTTAATTTTCCTACAAAAATAAATATAAAATAATTAAAAATAAATAAAAATAATATAAAAATACTAAAAATCATAAAAACACATAATAATAAATAAAACACCTAAAACACTAAAAATAAATAAAAACAAATAAATAAAAAGATATATAAAAATACTATAAAATTACCTAAATTAACGCAAATTAACTAAAATCCTATAAAACCTATTAAAACCAAAATAAACTAAATAATTAAACATTTAAGCATACAATAAATATAAAAACTAAATATTAGGGAATAAAAATAGCATATAATTTAATACTATCAAATACCCCCACACTTAGCTCTTTGCTCGTCCTCGGGTAAAACAAAAACAAAAACTATAAAATTAAATCTAATAACCAAACAACTTACTCGAGCAACAGATTAATACAAATTTCAACCTTAGCCTCAAAGATTTTTTAAATGATAACTCAAAGAAAATTTTAAAATCATGCAAAATCTATCACTTTGACATATTTATCAATTCTACTTTACTCAAGACCTTGTGTGTGTGTGTAAATTCAAATGTATTAAACTAATTAAAACTCAGATAAGTCTAGGTTATTAATTACCTTACAAAAGATATATAATAAAACTCAATATACCTATTCTTCTCATCACTTTCAGCTAATACAAACAAATATAAATCAGAAGATCAAAAGGTTTTTAATTAATGAAGCACGCTAGGATTATCAATATCAATTTTTTCAAATATTTTTTTTCAATTTTTTTTCTTTTAATGGGTGTATTTTATGCTCCATCTCATTTTTTCTCTTTCTATTTTTTTCTTTCACGGTGAGTGCATTTTATGCTCCATCTCACCAACGAGTGCGTTTTACGCTCCATCTCGCTTTTTCAAGTGTTTATGAGTGAGTGCGTTTTACGCTCCATCTCAACCCACCACAATATTTTTCTTCCTTCAATAATAATCCTAGAAAATTTTCTAAATCATCTCCTCCAAATTATATTTTGCCTTATATTTCACTTCGAATAATGATCAAATAAGATATAGAGTTCAAAAATATCTTCCATAAGCATTTAATCATATAAATTTTCTCTTAATTAAAACTAGTTCAAACAAATGGATATAAGTGAATAAAAATTTAAAAAATCTCAAATAAAGTAATTATCAATAAAAAGTCAAAATTCAGACTAAGCAAAAATTTATCATTTTTCCAAGAGTTATTAAATAAAAACCAAAATTTTTATCATTGGCTAAAATTTAAAATTCAATTAATTCATTGCTCAAGCAACACATCCTAAAAATAAAATAAAAAAAAATTATCCCATTTTCGTAGGAAACACGGTTACACTTAGCATGTGCAACAAGTCTTTAAACCCCAAGTGGACAAGTTTTGTCTCGTGAGGGTTTGCAGTGAATTTACCCACAAAATTCAAAATTTTAAAATTTTAAAATTCCTTAAAATAAAATAATTGTTTTTTTTTAAAAAAAATAAATAAATAAAACAAAATTTTAAAATTCCCTAAAAATAAAATAAATATAAAAAGAAATAAATGTAAACTATAATGCAAAGAAACATGCACAAATAACTATAAAAAGAAAAAAGAAAAGAAATGCAAATCTGATTTCTTGGGTTGCCTCCCAAGCAGCGCCTTTGTTTATTATCATTGGTTTGATAGCATGATAAATCATCATGTCACTCAAACTTCATGAATTTTGAGTACCCTATCCATCACGTTATTTTTCATTGGTAGATTCAGTCTCCCTTGCACATGACATTAACGTTTTACTCCCTCTTCAAGTAAGAAATATTTGAGATGGCTAGGGAGATTTTTTAAATCTGGGATGGGAACCTGCAAAACAGAAGATAAAAATTTGTTATGAGTAACAGGTAATGGAATGGAAGGTGCTACATAATTATCTAAAATCACTGGCAAAGAATTTAATGCAGCTTCAGCCTCCTTCAAATCTAATTTCAGCTCATTTTCTTCTTCTTCATCTAACTCCAAATTGTTAGTAATCGTAATCTCTAACTCTTCCTTGTTTGTTTCCTCAACAACTTCCGCCACCTTAGTCATGTCATTATCAAAAATAACATCATCGTCTACATTAACACTGTTTGCTTCATTGATGTTATTTTCTTCCTCTTGCTTTGACGATGGAGAGATTGTCTTTTCTGGATCTTCTACATTGTTACCACTGCTTAACACTTGTGCACTTGTATTCTCCATTAGATTATCCACCATTTGAGAAGGTACTTGCTCAAAACTTTGCTCCTCCAGTTGATCGATTGTCGTTTTTCCCATTGGAGTACCCAAACGCTGAATAATGGCATTATTTTCTTGAATTCGTGCCTGCATGTCTTGTTGAAATTGCAAATTATCCTGTTGAAATTGTACAGTGTTAGCTTCCATTAATTTAAGCATATCTACTAAAGACATATCAGAATAAAATGATTGACTCTATTGTGATTGTAAAGTGTTAGCGGTAAGTTGTTGAATCATATCCACTAAAGATATATTAGAATTATTCGATTGACTCTGTTATTGTTGGGGGTACGGCTGCATGTATTGTGGACAACTTGAAAAATTCTGATTTGTGGGCGGATTCATTTGTAGATTCTCATAGGCAAAATTAGGATGATCCCTCCATCCTGAATTATACGCGTTTGAATAAGGATCATATCTCCATTGGGGTTGACCAGGAAAACCACTTGCTACATTGACTTGCTCATAGGAATCCTCGCGAAGAATGGGGCACATATTAGTTGGATGTCCTACCACCGCACAAATCCTACAAGCTTCCCTTGGTTGTGCATTACCTGCAACTCATGCATAGATAACAGAAGTTAGTTCATCAACTTGTTGTTGAAGAGAAGAAATTTTTACCGCATTAAAATAATCATCGTTTTGGTTCCAAGCCATGATTTTCTCCATAACCTGCAAAACTCGATTAAACTATAAAAAACTATAAAAATAAAATCTAAGAAAAATTACTAAATTAAAATAAAGTTTACAAAAACACAAAAATAAATTAAAATCATCCCCGGCAACGGCGCCAAAATTTAGTGTGATGTCGAAAGTACCCAAAAATAAAATCTTACTTTGGAAAGAATATTAATGTAGTAGTGCAAGTAAGAGTCGATCCCACAGAAAATGATTAATTTAATTTTATGTTTTCGCAAACAAAAGTTGTGGGGTTTTGTAATTAAAGAAATAATTTAAATAAAATAATTATGTAAGAAATAAATAAAAATAAAAAGCCTTGGTTTAAGTTAATATCCACCATCAAGAATTTACAACCGATCACTGATGCATAAATAAATCAATTAATATTTTGAAGATTTACCGTAGAAAGAACTACTCGCAGGTGGAATAATTTTTCTCCTCTCTCCTTAATTTTAGATAAGTAGAGCCACTTGGTCTAAATACCCTTACTATTAAACAACCTCTGGCACTTGCTAAAGATTTAATTTAATAGCAGCATAAAGAATTAGAGAGATCGTTGAACTAAACAACACAAGCCACTTGTTTGCATTTAATTTAGATGAATATTCTTCCTAAGATAAAATAATCTTTTGATCTACAAAACAATTATTAAACTTAGTTGCTTCAAAAATAGCAGTAGATTAATATGAATAATAAACTAGTAGGCCTCCTAGCAATTAAACAAACCAATCACGTATTTTAGCATAGAAGAATATTCAATAATCAAAATATAAATTGAACAATTAAAATAAATTAGATCTCACAGCGTATAAATCTTGATGGCTTTAATCACTTAAACCAAGAAAAGTAAATTAACTACTCATAATAATAGAGAACACTAAAGAATAGAAGAGAGAATTTTTATTCTAATGAGAGTTGTATTTTTATAATGTGTATCAAGCCCTCTATTTATAGGCTCCATAAACCTCCTAACTTGTCCAAACCCTAATAGGATTTACAGTTAAAAATAAAAGAAAAGTAAAATAATTATTTTCCTAACCCTAATTGGAATTAAAATCCAATTTGGAATCAAAAAGTAGAAAAAAAAATTAAAAATAATCTCGTTTCCCAGCATTTCTGTGCAGCCAAACAAGCCTTCCACGCGCTAGTTGACCGGCAATGCGGAAGCCGCGTGTTCTGACGTCAGCATCATCCTCCGCGCAATGCGCGGAGGCTTTCTTAACCAGAAGCCAAACGATGTCGTTTCTATTACGCGCATCTACTGTGTCCTGATACCTTTCGCGCAATGCGCGGGCGATTTCTCTGGTTAAAACGGCGTTGTTTTTCTCCGTGCTACTGAGACCGCCTATACGCGCGCATTGCGCGGACGCCAGTTGTGGTTAATTACGAAAATGCCACCGATCTTTTGCAGAATTTACAGATTTGCCCCCAAGCTTTAATTTCCTACAAAAAAAAAGTAAAATAATTAAAAATAAATAAAAATAATATAAAAATACTAAAAATCATAAAAACACATAATAATAAATAAAACACCTAAAACACTAAAAATAAATAAAAACACATAAATAAAAAGAAATATAAAAATAGTATAAAATTACCTAAATGAACGCAAATTAACTAAAAATCCTTTAAAACCTATTAAAACCAAAATAAACTAAATAATTAAACATTTAAGCATATAATAAATATAAAAACTAAATATTAGGGAATAAAAATAGCATATAATTTAATCCTATTAGTGGTAGAATAGTATCATAAGTACCGAACTCGTGGTTCAAGGGACCCGGCTTTGGGGGCGTTACAGGTTAGTATCAGAGTTGATAGGTTATAAATCTTAGGTGGGGGAAAGCCTTAGGAATATGACCGTAAGGAAGATAGTAAAACTCATTTCGAGTGATATGTGGCGAATCAAGGAGATTTATCAAAGATATAAAATTTTCATAATATGTGTTATGTGTTATGTTTAATAGAGGTAAGAAAAAACTGCATTGAACTAAAATAATTGTTCTTATGATTTTATAGTATGCCAAAGATTGGAGAATTCAGTCGGGCAATAGAGGAAGAATGTCGGGACATTTAAGTGGATGTAATGACTGCTGTACCATTTGCCGCATGGATATGAGGAAGATCCAGAAGAGTTGGGAGGAGACTCTGATGGGGCATTGCCAAAAATGCATCATCTGAGCAAAGGGAGGCTAACCAAGAATGGGTGGCTGGTCTAATACAACAAAATAATGAATTTTTAGACAGAATTATGGAGTTAGAGACTCAAGCATCAGAACGACAAACAACTGTTGAACAGAATGAGATGGCGGTACAAGTGTTAGTCAATAGAAATATGGAGCTGGGGGATAAGTTGAGGCAGGAGGAACAAAAAGTTCAGGAATTGAGGAATGATAAGGAAGCCTTGGAGGCTAAGTAAGGGAGGCAACTGCTGAGATCACCAGATATGAACATGCCGTGGCTAAAATAGTAAGGAGGGTGAATTTAGTAGAAGAGAAAGTAAGGGCTAAGAAAGTCAGGATAGACATCATGAATGTAAAAATGGATGATATGAGCTATGCTTTTTGCACAGCTTTTGGAAGGGCATATGATAGGGTGTACTCCTACCCTGTAGAATATGATTAGACCAGTAACACTTTGAGTAGGTGGAAGATGGTTGCTATCATGGATGAGGAGTATGAAGATGCGGTTTGGCATGGAATGATTCCATAGGATATATGTAATAGATGTAGATGGTTATATATATAACTATGTGTGTATGTAATGTAAATCCTTAGTCTTTTGTAATAAACTGGGATAGGTAATGTTATGTAACCTCTTTTGTCATAAGGAGAGAAGCTTTAAGTTTGTTGTATAGAGTTATGAAATATGAATATCGACTTTTGTAGTCTGAAGGGATAGAAAGGTTTATAGCAATATGCTAAATGTGATATAAGGTGTTAGGCACTAGTCAATTTACATATGAATATAAACTTAGTTGTTGAATGTGTTTTGAAATGGTTATGTGTTTAAATTAACATGAGAATGTAATATATGAATGATAAAATAATAATCGTTACATAAATTATTAAATAGAAATGACACCTAGACGAAGACAAACCGTTCAACTTCCACCAGAGGAGTCAGTAAATGCTCCAGAGGAGCCAGTTAATCCCATGCAGCAATTTGTTGATGGGAGATTTCTAGAATAAAAACTTTAATCCCGCAGGTGATCAACTTGTAGCTACCCGTATTGCTACATTCAAAGATTTTAAAGCGGTAGGACCCCTGAAATTCAAGGAGACTATGAATTTGATAGAGGCCCAGAATTAGGTAATTGAAATGGAGAAAGTATTTAACGTAACTAATGTTGCAGATGAACAGAAACCTGCCTTTGTTACATTCATGCTGAAAGGAAAAACAAATTATTGGTGGGATGCCAACAATGGAAGATTGGGAACGGGAGTTGCATCGTGGGAGAGATTCAAAGAATTGTTCTTTGAGGCTTACTTTCCTCCAGTAACACAAGACATGATGGAAGTTCAATTTCTGGAATTAAAACAAGAAACTATGACTGTAGCCGAGTATGCAGATAAATTTAACGAGTTGGCAAGATTTGCTCCACATCAGGTGGACACAGAACAACGGAAAGCAAAACGTTTTGAATGTGGATTGAAGCCGTTGATTTACAGAAAGGTTTCAATGTTCAGATTAGAACCTTTACTGGAGTTTTGGAAAAAGCTATTTTAGCTGAAGGAGGCAGTGATGCTTTGACAAAGTACAAACAGAGCAAACGTGGTAAGAGAAGTGATGTGGCTAATAGAGAATGAAGTAGTGGGGGAAGCAATTCTAACAAACAGAAGTGGAACAACAACAGCAACACCTCTAGAAGCAAGCGAGGAGAACAGAAGAAGAAAATAGAACCGTGTGCCATGTATGGTAAGGGACACTAGGGAGTATGTCTAAAGAGGAAAAATGTATGTTTTAGGTGTGGTCAAGAAGGGCACATTGCACCTAACTGTCCAATCCCGAAGCCAAGTAAAGGATGTTTCAATTGCGGAGAAATGGGGCATCAAATTAAAGATTGTCCTAAGAAGAAAGCTGATGGGGGAAGTGGAAGTAAAGGAAATACTAGTGGGAAGCTGACAATTGGCAGATTTACTCAACCGGGGAGACCAACATCACACACCTTTAATATGACAGTGCAGGATGCAGTGGCATCAAAACACGTGGTGTCAGGTATCATTCCTGTCAATGATATAAACGCGTATGCATTATTTGATTCGGGTGCTACCTGCTCTTTTGTATCTGACGAATTTTCAAAGAGATTGAATATACCCTAAGTAAAGTTAAAAAATGCGTTAAATATAGAAGTAGCAAACAAAGAAGGTGATTCAGGTGGAGAATATTCATCGGGATTGTTGTCTGACCTTTAGAGGGCATAAATTAACAGTTGATTTAATTCCTATTCGGTTAGGAGAGTTTGATGTAATACTTGGACGATGATTGACTGCCAAAAGAAATGTGTGAACCTTCAGACTCTTGCTAAGTCTAAGGTAATATTTTATGGTAGCAAGTCGTCAAGACAATCTTGTTGTCTGATGATGATGCATGCCAAAAAGTTGTTAAGGAAAAGGTGTACGGGATATTTGGCTCATGTGGTTGATACTCAGAGAGTGGGATCAGAAATGGGTCAGATACCTGTAGTAAAGGATTATATGGACGTGTTTCCAGACGAATTGCCAGGCCTTCTGCCGGATAGGGAGATTGAATTTATGATAGACCTTGTATCGGGAACGACACTAGTCTCGAAGGCACCATACCGAATGACTCCTGTAGAATTGAAAGAGTTGATGGTTACAAAAAGTATATCCAACCAAGTGTGTCTCCTTGGGGAGCATTGGTCTTATTTGTAATAAAAAAGGATGGATCGCTAAGGTTTTGTATCGATTATAGGGAGTTGAATAAAGTGACACTTAAAAATAAGTACTCGTTATCGATGATTGATGACTTGTTTGATCAACTATGGGGAACAAAATATTTCTCGAAGATAAACTTGAGAAGCAGTTATCATCAGTTGAAGGTCATACCTGAAGATGTACCTAAAACAACATTTAGGACTCGTTATGGTCATTACGAGTTTCTGGTGATGTCTTTTGGCTTGATGAATGCACCAGCTACATTTATGGATTTGATGAATAGAGCATAAAAGCAATATTTAGACAAATTCATGGCGGTGTTCATCGACGATATTTTGATTTATTCAAAGACTCAGGAGGATCATACCGAACATTTGAGAATAGTATTGAAAAAGTTTAGGGAAGCAAAACTATATGCAAAGTTTTTGAAATGTGAATTTTGGTTGAAAATGGTGCAATTTTTAGGGCGTATGATTGATCAGGAAGGGATATCGGTGGATCTAGCAAAGGTAGAGGTAGTAATAAACTGGAAACAACCAAAGACATCTACGGAGGTGTGGAGTTTTCTTGGACTAGCAGGATATTACAAAAGATTCATCAAAGATTTTTTCAAGTTGTTGGGACCTCTAACTAATTTGACGAGGAAAACGGTGAAGTTTGTTTGGTCGAAAAAGTGTGAAAAAAGTTTCATGGAACTCAAGAAAAGGTTAAGTGAAGTGCCTGTGTTATCATTTCCTGATGATACAAGAGGATTTGTAGTATATAGTGATGCATCGCATGAAGGACTTGGTTATGTGTTGATGCAGCACGGTAAGGTCATAGCGTACGCGTCAAGGCAGCTGAAGGATTATGAGAAAGGATATTCTACTCATGACCTAGAATTAACAGCGGTGGTTTTTGCACTAAAAATATGGAGACATTATCTGTATGGAGAGAAGTGTGAAATATACACAGATTAAGATATTCGTCAACACTTTTGGTGGCCCAACATGAAGAAAGATTTAGCAGAATGTGTTAGTAAATGCCTTACTTGTCAAAGAGTTAAGGCAGAATATTAGAGACCTAGTGGACTGTTACAACCCTTAGAGATTCCAGAGTGGAAGTGAGAGCATATTACAATGGATTTTATGGTGGGACTTCCAACTACACATAAGGGTTATGATGCGATATGAGTGATAGTGGATCGACTAACGAAGTCTACACACTTCTTGCCGATCAAGATCAAATTTAACTTGGATCAACTAGTAAAGCTTTATGTGAAGGAGATAGTGTCTAGACATGGAGTTCCGATATCGATTATTTCAGATCGAGATCCGCGATTCACATCCAATTTTTGAAAGAGTTTTTAGGAGTGTATGGGTACGCAGTTGAGGTTGAGTACAACGTACCATCCTCAAACAGATGGGTAGAGTGAACGGACGATTTAAACGCTAGAGGATATGCTGAGGGCATGCGTAATGGATTTCAAGAGTAATTGGGACGACTATTTATCGTTAGTTGAATTCGCGTATAACAGTAGTTATCATGCGGGTATTGATATGCCATCTTATGAGACATTGTATGGAAAGAAGTGCATAACACCTTTTTATTGGGACGAGGTAGGAGAACGTAAGCTTTTGGGATCATAAATAGTGCAACAGACTACAGAAATTGTCAAAGTAATAAGATCAAGGCTCATAGCAGCACAAGACAGACAAAAGAAGTATGCGAACTTGCATCGTCAAAAGAGAGACTTTGAAGTAGGGTCCTATGTGTTTTTAACAGTATCTCCCTAGAAAGGGAAGATAAGATTTGGAAAGAATGAAAAGCTGAGTCCAAGATTTATTGGACATTTTGAAGTGCTAAAAAGGATAGGAGATGTAGCATATGCTGTGGCATTACCTCCAGAGTTAGAGCATATATATAATATTTTTCATGTATCGATATTGAGGACATATAAGCCAGACTACAAGCATGTGATAGAATATGAACCTATCCAGATTGAGAAAGACTTGACGTATGAGGAAACTCCTGTTTAAATTATTGACAGGAAGGAGCAAATTTTGAGGAACAAAGTAATACCTTTTGTAAAGGTAGTGTGGAGGAACCACAATGCTGAGGAAGCAACGTAGGAGCTAGAAGAGAAAATAAAAAAAAATTATCCGAATTTATTTGTGTAACTTTATAATAGTGATTTTGGGGACATAATCCTTATAAGGAGGGAAGAATGTAATGATATGTAGTTTTGGAAACATAGTAGATATTATAAATAAATAATGAAATTTAATTTTTGACATGTGACAAGTGTTTTGGGGTAAGCAAGTTATGTATTATTTTTGTATAGAATAAAATCCAAGTTTAATTAAGTGAATTTGGATTAAAAATGACTTGAAATGGATTACAAATAAGTAAGAAATGATTTAATTTGAATTAATTGTCTAGAATTTTTGGCAATTGTCTAAAGTACCATTGACAACGTAAGAAATGACATAGATGTCCTAAATAATGAGAATTGTCCGTTTTGACATTAAATATTGGAGTGAAATGCCTTGAATGACCTTAACTAGGCATGGTTAAGCTAACTAATGAATGGTTAAGTGTTGAAGCATTATATATATATATATATATATATATATATATATATATATATATATATATATATATATATATATATATTTTGTAAGTGTAAGTCTATTATCTCTTATTTCATCTTCACTTTATCTTCCAAGTTGCTATGTGTAATAAAGTTTGAAGAAAGAAAGAAGAGAGCTAGGGTTGCTAGAGAATTTGAAAGATTACAAATAAAGAGTGCAAGAAAAGTGAAAACAAGTCATCGAAGTGGATCATCCATCTTTAACAAGCTTTATAGCTAGGAGAACGAGAGCACAAAGAAGGTAGTAAAGGTGTTCTTACTTCAAAACTTAGTATTTATGTGTTTAAATGTAAGATTATGTGTAGTCATGCATGTTTTGTGATCAAAGTAGGATTTATGTGAGATATGTGCTATATGAATGATTCATGAGCAAACCCTAAGCTTAAGAATTGTATTATAAAGGTTGTGAGTTATGCATACATGTATTCATGGTTAAAAATCACGATTTAAAGAAGATCATATGTTATATGTTGTTAGATAGGGTGAAAGGTGATGAACATGTTAGAAATATGTGAAATTTCTTGCTTGATAGCATTATAAGTTCATTAATGGTTGAAAAACAAGATTTGTGTAAGAAAAGACAATATTAGGCTATATTTTGTATGTAAACCAAATCATAATCTGTAACATGCTTTAAAAGGTGCATAGAGATGTTATGTGATCATACTAAGTGAGCAAATAAGCTTGTGTTAATGTATATGGTGTATAGAGTTCAAAAACTCAAGTATGAGTTAATAGTAAATTTTGTTAAGTTGACAAAATTTTACCAAATGATGATTTTTGGCCATTTTGTATAATTGAAAATAAAATTAAGCCAAATAACTACGTTTTTTTTGTAAATGCTCGTGTTTATGTCAATTTGGTAGTTATTTGGTGTTTATGGCGAAAAAATAAATTTTAAACGTTTAAAAACATTCGCTGACACCGAAAATAAATTTTTTGGAAATATAAGGTCGTTTGAAAACTTTTAATATTTTTGAAGGTCTATGCAAGTCATATACATGCTATATGTACTAAATCATGTGTTGGGATCAAGTTTTGAAAAAAGGGGCCAAAAATAGCATGAAAATTGAAAAGATTTTTTTTTCAAAATCTGCAGTACTGCGCCAGGGCGATGTGTTTTGAACTAAACACTGCTACGTGGCGCAGTGCAACTGAGGAGACTTTGCTGTTGATGAGACCAATCAGCGTTGGGACGAGGTCCAACTGAGGAGAGGCGAGCGAGATGTTCAATGTAAAACATATTACCGAGCGAGATGTCCTGGTTTTTAAAAAAAATTATTTTAATTCGAAATGAAATGTTTTAATACTTTATGATAGAGACATGTATTATGAATTATAAATTGATAAAAATGATCAATGCGGTAGGTATTAAGATATAAATGAATGATGTGTTATATGTTAAGGTATATGTACAAGTAAATGGTAGCTTGTATGGTAAGGTAGAGCATGCACATGTACATAGCTAATGCATAGACCAATATTATGGTTATGTAGGACATAAACGGGATAACATATTGTCAATAGACGTAAACGAGGACAAAGGCCAGGGTTCTATTCGAACTCTCTTTAATAGTTCCTTGAACAGAAATATATGCTATGCATTTCTATAAAGCACTTTAAAGTTCATTCATTATTGAACTGTTGTTGAGAAATGTCGATGTCAATCTTGATCCGGCTAGACATATGTAATAATTCATGTTAGATTCAGATATTCATTGTTATGTTCTCCAATCCATATTGTTGTAATGCGAAATCTATGATATGTTGTAACAGAACAACCTTGATAAAAAGGGGAATAAAGATAAAAAGGGAATATGAGTTCATGGCGTGGTTGCGTTGCTAGATGTTTATGTTGTGCACAATGTAAAGGTATGACAGGCTGATCACCTAGATTACACACCTGAAAGACAATGCAGTCTTATGACTGACTTGGGCAACATCAGTCTTTATGATTGGTATTGTTCTTAACAAGTTCTTGGTTTTGTGACCATACAGCCAACAAGATTCATGTTTCAAGTTAATCGTTCTATAATTTATGTTATGTTCTTAAATTCATTGATTTGTTCAACTATATTGTATCAGATTTTCATTCATTACTTTGAAATATCATGTCATTATTTGGTTATGTACTTGCTGAGCTATTTTATGCTCATTCTTGTTTTAACATGAAATTTCAGTTAAACTCGAACAACAGAGGGGTCAGGAATAGATAAAGAAAAGGGAAAGGTTAGCAAGTAATAATTGTATAATTATAGGATCATTATAAAATGTAATATTTTTGTATTATATCAGTTGTAAATGTTTTGTAATGTATAAAGGTCTGTAAACCTGAGATAGTTATGTAATATTGTAATTTAAGTTATGTTATTTAAATTTGAATGGTTAGGATTGAATGGTAGAATAGTATCGTGAGCACCGAACCCGTGGTTTAAGGGACACGGCTTTGGGGGCATCACAAATACGACTCCACCTATCAAGGACACGCCACCTGCCCTCTGCTTTTTCTTTTATTTTATATTTAAGGGACGCCCTCACCCTTGTTAAGGCAGAAGTAATCTTTGTTTTTCTCTCCACTCTATAATATATCACTCTTTGTATAATATTTTGAAGAAATAAAAGCTTCGATTATTATAAATATCCTCTCTTTCATGATTACGGTTTATGTCTGTTGATTATTATGTTACTTTAAATCACATATTAGAATATCATAAAGAAAGAATTAATTAGTATCGCATAAATTATCAGATTGCTTGTGACAATTATAATCGTCAATATTTTCATAATCAAATATTAAAATAGAATAATTAATAATTAAAATTGAACAAGCAATTCAAGAAGAAACTTGTAAGTTAATAGCGGCTGGAAGGCCATCACCACCACCTCAACAGTAGATTTTCATGAGACTATATATGTAATAAATTATAAATCATATAATTATATTATGCCTCTTAATATTCTTGGTTTTATGTTAGACTAGGGTTTTCCTTTGATTAGTGGGACGTCACCTAAGTCCCGTTAGGTTTGATCTTTGGCAAGGTTTTTGCATTCTGATCGTATACCTATAATTCGTTGACAGACATACTAATAATAATAATTGTTTTATTATTATTATTATTATTATTATTATTATTATTATTATAATTTACTTATATAAAATTGAATTATCATAATGTGAGCTAAAGATTTATAATATTATTTCGCTCAATTAAATGAGTTCCATCGGTGCAAGTGTGGGTACGATCAACATTTGGTCAATTGTGCTTGGGGACATCTGCTTTATAGAATATTTACAATTTCTTTACTTACATTTTCAGCTAACCCCAAGTGCTCGGGTGGTTCTAACTTGCAAGTTTCAAATTAGAGGTCTCAAGTTTGAGTGGCGGGAGAAGATTTTTTTCCACTTATTAAGGCTGATTTTGCCGCGTCAGATGTGCCATGTGTGTCTACGTGTGTGGTCAACGCACATGTGACACACTGGAGTTTAATATCCAAGTTTTAAAAAAGTTTGGGGCTCAATTTACGTTGACTGAAAATAAAGGGCTCAAAATCCAAATCGTCAAGAGTTAAAGGGTCAACGATACGTTTAACCCATTATTTAATAAAAATGTTTACTTTAATCAATTATTAAAAAATAGATGTTTAAGTAATAAAAAAATTTAATTATTACAAATTTAACAATTATTGTTAAGACAAACTTTAGAATTTAATATGAAATAACTAACTTTTTGTAGTTAGAAGTTAAAAACATTAAAATGTAAGAAATACAATTCGAACATCTGTCAAACCGAGTCGAACCTGAACTGTTCGCGAACAAAGTCAAACCGAACCACATGGTTCGCGAATATGTTCGATTGAGCAGTCGAACTTGATAGCATATACAAACTCGACTCGATAACTCGAGCATATCGAACTCGAATCGAACCAAATTGGTTCGCGAACAATTCAGTTCGTTTACAGGCCTACCTTTACCATACATCTATAATACTAGAATAATTGAGTAGTATTTGAATTATATTAATAAAGTTAAATAATTTTTTATATAATTTTTTATTATTTAATATATGACTAGTATGGTAACTCGCATAAAGTACGGCTGCATTTGAATAAAGTATTATTTTTTTTATTTAAAAAAACATAAATGAAATATATTGTAAAATCATGGTTAGGAACATATTTTACTACAAAATATATCTTATACTAAAGAGATATATCTAATAAATGAATAAATGGAGAATTGAAATAACTTTTTTAAGTAAAAAAAATACATTATATATGTATTTATTAGGTCACTTTAACAACTAATACTAATTGCAAGTAGATTATAATTAGAGATATATTTCTAGCTACAATGAATAATTTAATTAGCGTAAGAGTTTATAAATATTTTAAATAAGTTTGTAAACAAAATTATATTCCATTTGTTCCATAATTAGAGATATATATTTGTAATATGTAATTTACGAACAAAAATAATAACTTGTTTGCAATATCTAATTTATCTACTACATAAGTCGTATATTGTGTTTTATATATAATAATAAACATGTTTATAATATTTTAAATACATTGAGTCTATATGTATTTTAAATAATTTTTTAATCAAAATTATACTCCATATATTCTGAAATTAGATGTATACATCTTTGTAATATCTAATTTATTAAAAATAAAAAATACCTTGTAATTTTTTATTTATCAAAAACATAAATATATAAAATACTAACTTATTCTAAAATATAAATCGTTATTAACTTTTAAAAAGTTACTTTGAGAAACTTTTAAAATTGATAAAATATAATTAAACATAGTTCCGTTTAGATAATTTACGATTTTATTATTGTAACGACTAAAATTAAATAAATTTATATTTAATTAAAAATATTTTAAATCAACTTTCAAAAAGTTAATAAAAGTCATATATTTTTAAAAATGAAGTAATATATTTGTTTACAGTATCTAAATTATCACCGTCAAAAGTGCTGAATAAAAATAAACTAAAAGTAGTGATATATTATAAAAGTAGTGATATATACTTGATAAGTGTAAACACCGAAATTTTGCACTTTGACACTAACCCTGACAGGAGGGAAAAATCGTCACTTGACCCGACATACGAAAAGGAAGGTGGACCCCAACACGAAGCCTCACAACGATTTACGGTCAAAACTGTCACAACGAACAACGAGCATCAGGTTACTTGAGGCAAGGCAAACAACTGATCTAGAATAACCTGATTTGATCACCAAAGACGACGAATGACCACTACGCTTACGGTAGTCGGGGGTCTCTCTCCCCGGTGAACGAGTGGCAATTTCTATATTAAGTCACAGCCTTCCGAGCAAGCTTTCCGGAAATATATAGCACGTCTCCCAGTGATTCCTGAATTACAAAATACGAGACTTCCAGCGAGAAAATGAATGACCGACATCAGTGACACGATAATCGAGGAAAGGAAGCTGGGCGGCCACAGATGCATCTGCGACCAACGACAATTTGGCGTTTTCATAGCTCGAGAAAACACACGGCAGCCAAGACGACGGCTCAGACGACGACAATAGGCAGTCGTAGATGGACCTGCGACTACCTCCAAAGACCTATACTGCGTCCAATTTTCATCCGAGAAAAAAAGAGAAGAAAAAAAGGAATGGCGGAAGGCGAGAAAAAAAAGGAGAGAGAGAGAACTACGAGTTTGAGAGAAGTGAGAGTTCTTCTGCCTTTTGTTCAATCTTTACACCATATATTGTATCCTATGTGATCTCCAAGTGTTAAAGTATTTATTTCATCATTTGAAATGCGAAAATCCGATTTTATAGCATTTGTGGTTTTAATCCAGTTAGATCTAGTTTCTTATTTCATTTTATTGTTTAAGTTGTTATAGATCTAATATTTGTGCATTTGTTGGGTGGATCTACTGTAGATCCGAAGTGTTTGGTGCATTGCAATTTAAATAATTTGATTTTGTGTATTTTTGAAGTTAGATCTGATGTAGTCGATATATGTTTTAGATCTATGGATTAGGGACGGTTAGAGAGGATTTACTGTGGATGAAATCTCCTCCTAACCTCTCGATGATATCCTTTTAGTTATTTTATAATCTATTTTTGGATGTAGCGATCGCAATGCGCCTTTATTGTAAATTTGTAAATTTTGGGCCTTAAAACGATATCGATACCGAAAATCGGGTTTAAGGCCCTGTAATAGTGAAATATGTGATTGTGGGTGTTTGAGGTTATTTGAATGGCTCACATGCCCATGAATAGTCCCGACACATTTTTGTGCATGCTTGATTTGATTTGTGACATAGAAAGCGGTTTCAAAAGGAAAAAAGCAAAACGAGAAAGATTTTCTAAAAGTAAATCAAATTAGGGTATTAGAATCACAAGGCTAAAAAATCAAGAGTTTTAATGAACGTCGATTCCTATTTAACGAAAAGGCTGCAAATGTTTTAAATATCATAAGAAATTGATTTTGTAAAAATAGATAAACGTCTTTTCATTAAACTTTGGTGCATAGGGTTAAAGAGCTCCTAGAAGTTGCCTTCATTTTTACTCTACTGTCAAAAGGCAATGTATAGTCTCGATTCCTATTTGACGAAAGTTTAAAAACCCTTATTTTCTAAAACGACACCTAATAAAAAATTCCATCGTTTTCAAAATTTAAATCTATATCTATTATAAAGAAAAACTTTTGCGTATGGGTCAAAAGACGTTCTAAAACGCTTTCCAGATAAAACACGTTTTCTACAGGAAAAATCAAAGCGGTTTTTTTATGCAAAATTCACCACAACATTCATTTAAGCACACACGCGCATACACACACGTTTTAAGATTTTAAAAGGATAGAAAAACATCAAAATTGCGGTAACCGTGTTTTCACGGAAGTCGGGGGGTGCCTAACACCTTCCCCTCACTTAAGTAAGCTCCCAAACTCTATGAATCTCGGTTCGCATACCAATTAATTAGGAGTCACATATGAGCCATTACAATCACGAAAACTAAAAATCGGATGAGTTGGTACATCCATTTCAAATATACCAACTGGCGACTCTCGTCAATTGACTCATCATAAAATCGATCTTTCAAATCCCGTCGACACTCAAGCCGACCTTTTCCCAAAATCACCCTTTTACGAAATGAGACGGAAAACAAAAAAGGGATTTCAAACTTAGAAACAGGGACAGAAAAGCGATATATTTTTCTAAAAAAGGAAAAAACCCGGCGTCGACAGCTGGCGACTCTGCTGGGGAACATTAGAGGGCTTAAGCCGCGTTCAAGTCTTGATGCTTTCCTAGCCTTTAAAAAATTTGAAAATGTGTGGTTGCGATATATGCCTTGCTTTCATTTTTAGGCGTGTGAATGTATATTTTTGCTTTCGATGAATGCTTTATCATTACGAATGCTTTACTTCAATGTCATCATGTGCATTCAGTGAGGTACAATAAATGTATGTTGAGCAGTTCCTCCTCTTGAGGCAAACCCGTCGGATGTGGATTACTGGACTCAAAGGGGTGCTCCCCAGCGAGGCTCAGGAAAAACATCCACTCAGATCCAATCCAATTGAAAAGCCGGATTTATTCCTGTCTAGTATGTTGCGAAGATCTGGGAACCTTCATGCCAAAAAGCCCGCGAGAGAAACCTTAGGCTAAGTCAACCTCAGATAAACCCAACGATACGGGAAGTCTCTTCATACCCTGTTATGTTTTACGCACATGACGTCGTACTTCAGTTAATCATCTTTCATCTCTCATCCTGTCAAATAAAATTGCTGACCTATGTTTTGCAGGGAAGAGTTGATGAGGCACAATGATTCACATTACGATTCAAGTACCTCATTGTTAAAAAAAAAAAAAAACTGCTAACACTGTTTTGCAGGGAAAGATTAAAAAACTCATAAACATGGAAATATTGCTTTAGCATGCATCCATTTTTTCCATGTCCCAAAGCTAAACTTCGATTGTTTTGTTTGTAAGTTGCTCCCCTAGCCGCGTATGGTCTAAAAAAATAAAATAAAATAAAAAAATCCCATTTTCACCGTTCAGAATGGCCGAGAATCCAACTTCGGATCCGGTTCCCATCCATCAGGAGGAATTTGAAAATTTTAAGAGGCAGATGGTTGAAATGGCCATATTATTGAAGCAACGGTGCAAGCTGAACCAGGGTCCGCAACCCAATGCTCTGCCTGAGTCATCGTCACAGGGGAGAACCATATCTCTTCTAGAAAATCCAGCTGACCAGAAAAGATCAAAGCAGACTGAAAGGGCAGAGAAAGAGAAATAGTGAAGTTGCTAGACGATCGAACCAGTGGAGCTTTGAATTCGCTTGGAAAAATGTGAACCCCCAAAAGGGAAAGATCGAGCAACATCTTCAAGAGATCGAAAGTTCACCCCTTTGAGCAAATCGAAGGCAGAAATACTGCATCTTCTAATCAACAGAGGAAGGATTACGGAGTTGCTGCCTCCTACAGACCTCAAGTCAAAAAAGATATGATCCTACGCAGATATGCCTGTCTCATTATAACTCACCAGGGCATGATACTGAAGAGTGTTGGGCATTGCGGCACAAAATCCCAGATCTTATCGAAAGAGGAGAAATGGCAAGCGACATTGAGGACACCACGAGAGGGACCTGACCACCGACGAATGGATTGTCGAGCCTTAGCGAATTAGGACGTGGTAAATTCAAAGGATACGAGTGCGAGCAAAAAAAAAAACCCTTCGATAGTTTTGCAATTAACGATCAATAACTCAGCCGACCTATTCTCATGTCAACCCATCGGAGTGCACTTCCTACCTAATCAAAGGCAAATGATTCTTGGGTTCCCAACATCTCATCAGCCCACTTGTCAAAGACACCACGAAGCGATGTCCTTGACGACAATCAAGGCTGGGGCAGTTTCGAAATCGATGACGACTCGACATTGGGGCATTCATCAACCATCTATGGAAGGATAGTGCACGATTCGACATCTATGGTGCGATCACGTCAGCATATATACGACAACATCCTCAGAGTTATATGATCAATTGGTCTCTTCCAGTCAGAGTTTTTTTCAGAATGCGATGAACCGCAGGTAAGGTACAACTCTTTCCATCTCTTTATTTCTTTCCTGTCTCTATGTATATATATTAAGACTCTTAGATTGTCTAACTATAACATTACCTTCAGAAAGAGAAATTTCATTTGACTTGTTAGGAATCGAATTGATTCTGACAAGCATCTGTGGAGCAGACTCATGAGTATGATTAGACGATTAAAACTGTTCAACCTATTGATAAGGCAAAGACCTGATTCAAAATGTCGTTCGAAGCAGAATCAACCTCATAAGCAAGTCTGCACTTTGCGTTTGTGCTAACTTTCAGATGTGGGGTATAAAGCTATGACGATAATGATGACAGTTGATGCGGAGTCATAGGGTAAATAAAAGTGAATCAAATGTCTCGAATTGTGGCCTGAGTTATTCCAGTAATTAAGCCTGAGGGGTGTCTTTACACCTGACGCCCTAAAGTCATCTGATTTGGGAGTCGCCGGCCTAACACTCGTTACATGGGTAACTCAGAGCCTAAGAAAACGAGCATTACGGATGCAGAGACCTGAGCAGATTCAAATCGTGGCATGGGTCATCTGAGTAATTAAGCCTGAAGGGTGTCTTTACACCTGGCGCCCTAAAGTCGCTGATTTGGGAGTCACCAGCCCAACGCTCGTTACATGGGTAACTCAAGCCTAAGAAAACGAATCTTTCACAAGGTTAGACGAGGAATAAATGCGGTAAACCACTTAACTTGTATCGAAGCGCGACCTTTGTTACTCAAGAAAGTAAACCCGAAGGGGTGTCTTTACGTCTAATGCCCTAAAGCCGCATGGTTTGGGGGTCATTGGTCCAAAGCTCGTTAAATGGGTAACTCTGAATAGCCTAAGAAAATGAGACAAGTTAAGTGGACGCGAAAAGGGAAATACGGAGTCGAAAAAAAAGAAAGAAGAAAAAAAATGTTCGACCAGAGGAGAAAAAGCTCATCTAAAGTCACGAAAAAGAAGCTCCTAATTGAAGGATGCATCACACAATGCACTTGACATATGACGTTAATTCTGTGAATAATGATATCGAGAATGAAGACGGAATACCTTTGATAAAGGAAGATAGTTTTTTAATTTAATCATACTCACATATATTGACCATGAATGCTTAAATGTTTTATTACGATTTCATAACTCGTCAAATGAAAGAAAAAAATAATAAGTGAAATCGAGAATAACTTAGTATATGCACAATTCATTCAAATGTCGAGTTAATACACTCACGATTCATGAAAAAAATGAGGTCCATCTCGATGTTAAGTTTCTTTAACGATCAGACGAAAAAACCACGACACGAGCTAAATTGCAGAATCATGATCATTCCAATTTTGTATGCTTTATTGTTAAGATTTTAGCAATTCTTATATCGGAGTTAACCCCGCCGACCCGAACCGTCGAGCTTTTTAGCGTTTTGTTACTTGTGCAGGATATGACTTGCTGTGGGTAATTCGGCATGACCAACGAAATGACTCTCCAATACGAATCCTCGACAAGAGCATAAGTAAAGGCTGGGGAAAGTTGAAAATCGTGGAAATGAATGGATCACAGGTCTGTATCAGGCTCCTCATCAACGAACTTTTCCCCACGACCATTGATGACCCTCAACAAACTTAGCAGATGCACGCTGACATTACATCGATACCTAGTCGGGCATATGCAAGAGCGATATAATTTGCAACATCAGAGCTGATCGATAAAAAAGGCGAGGAGAGGCAACATGGTCGTCGGTCATTGCAAAAAGTCAAATGGACTGCCTCAATCCAGAAAATGTACTCCCAGATAAGGCATGACACAACTGAGTAGTCAAAAGGAACGACACGTGAAAAATTGTATCATTTTGACTAAACAGGGGTCATTTCCTTCCAAGAATATCTATTGATCCATGCATAACATCTGCGCATCCATGTATATATCAAAATAAAATGTACATGAAAGGAAAATCACAAGTACGAGATTGTTAGCATCATGAATACCGGTGCCATTTATCGGAAGGACATGGCAGCGGTCAACTCCCACGATCCGATGCGCCCAGAATCTATGGAACATCAAGGAATTTCAAAACGACTGTTTGAAGCACCTTCAGCTAATCAACAAGGAGGACAGGCCAAAAGCAATGGCTACTAAGAGCGATTTACGAGGACGAACCCCAAGAATGACAAGTCAAACCAAAGAAGTGGCGGGTAAAAGAGATTTACGAGGATGAATCCCAAGGAGGCCCTACAAACTAATCAGCGATTCCGGAGACGAGACTCGGCAATTACAAGACAACTTGTTGGAGACTAAGCCCAGCAACTACGAGACGACCTGTTAGAGAAAGATCCGACGATGACGAGACGACCCGTTGGAGAAAGATCTGATTATACCCGTTGGAGAAAGATCCGACAATGACCGTCTGCCCCTCTGAGCGAAGGCGAAGACCGTGGATGAAGTAAGCAAATGTGAAAGAACCCCAGTCATAGTCCCCGATCCGATCGACATCCCGGGTAACCCCGACGATGCTGAAATGAATGGTCGAGGAGTTGTTCCCCAGGAAACAACCCCTAATGATAGTCAAGAACAAACGCCGAAGCAGAAAATCACGGGCGGATCGGTCCTCAGGGAACGGCTCAAAAAGGACCCCTCCAATAGCATCCATGGCCAGAGCTCCTGATCTAATGATGCGGGCCTTAAAGACCCTGTCCTGAGGAGAGTACCCCAACAATGATCGAACGGCTGTGGGAGTAATGTCTGGCTCAAGGGGGACACGGGGTCCGGAGAACTCCACCCCGGTAATATATCGCCAGTCAAGGGGTGTCAACATCAGCTCACAATCCAGAAGATGAAGTGACTGGGTCTGGTGTAACCACTACTCAGATAATGCCCGCATATAGCCCCATGGACATCGGCGGGGAGCGATGGTAAAGAAATGGATGAAACCCCAAGAGTCCACCATCCCGAGATAATTAGGATGCAGCGCATGATAGAGTGTATAGATGCTGAACCAATTACCCTGAGGTTGGGTAAACTCAGAACAGTCAGTCAGGGTAACCATGTGAGTTTGAATGAATTTAAACAGCAGATATACCTCGTTAGCCACAAGATATGCCGATAGGTGACTGCTGAGATCAGGACCGAGCAGATCCGACATCCTAACACGGGCCCCTAGTAAGATCCGACGCCTGGGAGGACCGCTGTGCTAGAAGGACCTGCCTCTGCCTCTGCCTCTACCTCAGTTAGGGCATCCGCATCGACATCAAGATGGACGGGGTGAATGACAGACTCAGCCAGCCTGCGAGAATGACAGGTCAGAACCGGAGCTAGAGCCGATGCGACCACTCTACGTCGACGGACCTCAGCAACCCGGGGCACAGTGGAATTTCTCGGAGCATCAGGATCCATGGCTGAAACAACACCACAAAAAGGAGGTATATCCTTAGCCCATTACTTTTCAAAGAACTTATTACATATTGCTAAGTGATAATAGGGCAGCATCGCATGTTTATCTATGATGATATGAGATTTGAAATGTATAAATGAGTCCCTAGAGGTGCGCTAGATTTTCCGAAATTTCGGCAGAGTTTCATCTGTAAAATGGGCGTCCCATGCGCAACTAGGCATGTTTAATAAAATCATACAACCAACAAATACTAAATGCAAGTGAAAATGATGCATTGCGGTCATAAAATGGCTAAAATAATAATGTTCCCAAAACAGTAAAACAACTTGCACGGCCCGCTGTTTAGGTACACTACAATGAACACGAATATCTCACATGGGCATGCATTGCTAAGTTAAAATATTTACGCAAGCAAATTTATGGCAAAACGAAAACGAAAATAAAAGGAAAAGGAGTCAAAACGTTACCCGAAGTGTGTAAAGTGATTTAACCGGAGCGGATTTTGCGAGAGAGATCCAAAAAGATGACCAGTTAGAGACGAAACTTGACACTCGCAAGACGACTAGTCAGAGACGAAACCTGACATTCACAAGACGACCAATCAGAGACGAAACCTGACACTCACAAGACGACCAGTCAGAGACAAAACCTGACACTCGCAAGACGACCAGTTAGAGATGAAACATGACATTCACAAGATGACCAGTCAGAGACGAAACCTGACATTCACGAGACGACCAGTTAGAGACGAAACCTGACATTCACCAGATGATCCGTCAGAGATAGATCCGATGATGACAAGACGAGCCATCAGAGAAATATTTGACAACTACGAGACGACCAGTCGGAGATGAAGCCCAACCATACGAGATGCCAAATGATAACGAGACAACACGACAATTACAAGACGATCTGTTGAAGACGAAACCCAATAGCTACGAGACTTGATGATTACGAGACGACCTGTTGGAGACGAAACCCAACAACTATGACACGACCCGACGACTACACGATAAGCCCATTGGAAACGAGATCCAACATCGATTAGTCGGAGATGAAACCCGATGAGTACGAGACCAAATCGTTGGAGACGAGACCCAACGACGCCACAGAGATGAAATCAGGCGATTACGAGACGAACCCATTAGAGACGAGACCCAGCGACACCATTAAAGCGATACCTAATAGCACGCAATGCGATTCTGTTAAGGAGCGATATTCATTCATAATTTTTCGATTCCATTAACATTGGTAGCCTTTACGAATGTTGTGCATTTTTTACATATTGTGTTGCATCATTAATATGTATTGTCACTATCATGCATCGAGTGTCTTTTCTTCATCATGTTCATTACATAATACTAGTCGGAGACGAAGCCTGACAACTAACAGACGACGACAATTATGAAATGACGACGATTACGAGATGATCAGTCTGAGACGAAACCCGACCAATACGAAACGACGACGACTACGAGATAACTTGTCGGAGACGAAACCTGACAAAGACGAAACGACAACGATTACGAGACGATCAATCGGAGATGAAATCCAACAAAGATGAGATAACGACGATTACGAGATGACCCGACGAAGGTGAAGCCCGACAGATACAAGACGACTTGCCAGGAGTCGAGATCCGACAGCTGCAAAGACAACTACGAGACGAATTGCCGGAGATGAGACCCGAGCTTACGAGACGTCGATGATTATGAGACGACTAGTCAGAGACAAAACCTGACATTCATGAGACGATCAGTCAGAGACGAAACTTGACCTCCACGAGACGACCAGTCAAAGACGAAACCTGACATTCACGAGATGACCAGTCAGAGACAAAACCTGACATCCATGAGACGACTAGTCAGAGACGAAACCTAACATTCACGAGACAACTCATCGGAGACGAGACCCAATGCCTACGAGATAATCAGTCGGAGACGAAACCCGACAGCCCCATGATGACCAAGCAGATATAAAACCCGACTGCCCCCAGACGCCATGTCGGAGATGAAATCCAACAACCCCAAGTTGATCGATCGAAGATGAAACCCAATGATTACGAGACGATCTGTCGGAGACGAGACATGATAGCGACGAAACGACCAATCAGAGACGAAAGTCGAACGACATTCATTCATAACTTTAAACTGACTTCTACATGAATGTGTTGTATATGGCATTACATCATCTCATATATCTTGTGCATCATTAAATATGTACTGTCATGCATTGGGTGCCTACTTCTTTATCATGTTCATTTCATATTACATTGCAAAAACATGATAAAGAGGGGCAGCTGTAGACACCCAAATTTTGCACTTTTACACTAACCTTGATAGGAGGACAAAATCGTCACTTGACCCGACATACGAAAAGGAAGATGGACCCCAACACGAATCCCCACAACGATTTACAGTCAAAGCTGTCACAACGAACAACGAGCATCAGGTTACTTGAGGCAAGGCAAACAGTTGATCTAGAAAAACGTGATTTGTTCACCAAAGACGACGAATGGCCACTACGCTTACGGTAGTCGAGGGTCTCGCTCCCCGGTGAACGAGCAACGATTTCTATATCAAGTCACAGCCTTCTGAGCAAGCTTCTCGGAAATATATAGCACGTCTCCCAGCGATTCCCGAATTACAAAATACGAGCCTTCTAGCGAGAAAATGAACGACCGTCATCAGTGACACGAGAATCGAGAAAAGGAAGTCGGGCGGCTGCAGATGCATCTGCGGTCAACGACAATTTGGCATTTTTTTGGCTCGAGAAAACACACGGCAACCGAGGCGATGGCTCAGACGGCGACAACAGGCAGTCACAGATGGATCTGCGGCCAGCCGCAGATGCACCTGCGGCTGCCTCCAAAGACCTATACTGCGTCCAGTTTTCATCCGAGAAAAAAAGAGAAGAAAAAAAGGAATGGCGGAAGGCGAGAAAAAAAGGATAGAGAGAGAGAGCTACGGGTTTGAGAGAAGTGAGAGTTCTTCCGCCTTTTGTTCAATCTTTACACCATAGATTTTAAAAGGATAGAAAAATATCAAAATTGCGGTAACTGTGTTTTCACAGAAGTCGGGGGGTGCCTAACACCTTCCCCTTGCTTAAGTAAGCTCCCGAACTCTATGAATCTCAGTTCACAGACCAATTAATTAGGAGTCACATATGAGCCATTACAATCACGAAAACTAAAAATTGGATGAGTTGGTACATCCATTTCAAATATACCAACTGGCGACTATGGTCAATTGGCTCATCATAAAATCGATCTTTTAAATCCTGTCGACACTCAAGCCGACCTTTTCCCAAAATCACCCTTTTACGAAACGAGACGGAAAACAAAAGGGGATTTCAAACTTGGAAAGAGGGACAGAAAACGACATATTTTTCTAAAAAAGGAAAAAACCCGGCGTCGACAATAAGTATTTGGACAAGGTAATATATCTTATACTTAATAGACATATGGAGTAATAATTGTGTTAGTACATTTATTTTTATCTATATTTGATTTAATTACGATATAAGAGGTTAAAATATTTTTGTAATTAACAAGTAATTGTAAAGTCCTTATTAATGAAAGATTATTTACAAGAACTTAGGGATCAATATTGTTAGGTTGATCCATTTCTTTGAGTTAGGATAGTTATAGCCAAGCTATCCAAGATCGTAGAGCATAAGTGACACGATCCTGATTATGTTCGCATCAAATATGTTCAAGACGAATGCTTGCCTAGTTGATTATAATGATTCATTTCAAGTTCTAAGGCTTAATCAATTGATTCCAAGCTTTTGAGCTTACGATAATTCAAGGAGGATCAATAATGGAGCTAAACTTCAAGTGATCAAGTTAATTCAAGGCTTATGGGACCAAGGAAGCTCAATTTAAGCCCAAAAAAGCTAAATTTCGCAGCCTAACCTTCAACCAAAAGTCAACAATAAGTTTAAGGCTAAAAATAAGGAGTTTGGCAACTTAGAGGCCCAATTGGGTAGGGCCGTAAGCAAGGTGGCGGGAATAACTTACAACGAATCCAATTTGGGCCTTAAAACCAACCCATTTCCACACCAAGCAAGGGAAGGCTAAATTTTAGAAGGTTCAAGGTTCAAATCTTAGCAAAAGCAAGGGAAAACAAGGGAACACTATTTTTTAGGAGCAACGCTATTTTTTAGGAGCTAGTTTACGTTAATTGCAGCCCAAACAAAAGAGGATTTACGACAATTCAATAAAGAAGTGCCTAAAATGTAGGAATTTCTCCTAATAGTGGCAAAGCGTGTGTTCTTCTTTCCCTTCCTAAAAAATTGGCGAGCAAGTGTGTGAGAGGGAGACGAAATCACAGCTATTGTGGCTTCAAACAATCCGATATTGGCAATGATAGTTTTCACGCAACAACTGAAGATCTAACGTAGCAAGGAGTAGTAATCTTAGCTTGATAAGTATTTGGATAACATAATAGCAAGGGAACATGGCTTTGAGGAGGAATATAATGTTCACGACAAATTGGAGTATTGTTTTAGGAAGCTACCTTAATCTTAATGTAATTAGGATTTGGATAATTAAGGGTTTTAATTCTTATTTTAAATTGGATTGTTATGTAATTTGTTCATTCTGTTTTAAGGATTAGGGTTACTTTTGATTAGTATAAACAGAGGTTAAGAGTTGATGCAATACTATACAATTTATTTAATAGATTACTTGTGAGATTGTTCTTTTGTTTTGGTTGTTTAAGAATTCCTAAGTTGTTCTTTGTATTCTTTGAGATTCAACTTGACTTATCATTCAACAATTTATAGTTGGGTGTGACGCCTTTTACCTATACCAAGGTTCTTGTCTCTATATAGGCAATGGGTCGAGGTTCCATATAACGCAGATTTCAATACATCAATTGTCGATTTTATTAAGGTTCTCGTTTCAATATAAGTCAAGGGTTGCGGTGTAGTTGGTGTCCACCAATACAACTTTGCTAGAGACAATCCGAGCAGCGACCATGTCACGCAAGTGTATCGTGGAGCTTATCATTTGGCATCAAAGCTATGTTCATCTAGCGGATTATCTATGTTTCAATTTCTTATTTGATTATCTATAGACAAAAAAAAATAAAGTAAAATATATATATATATATATATATAATTGCTTGAAAGTTTCACAATCCAAGCTAAAGAATCTTCAAAATTCGTGAGGCTACAAATTAAGTTATATCTGAAACATTAATCTGAATGGCAAAAGCTAAAATTTTCGCTAGCCTAACACACTTTTCCAGAAATTTAAAGGCATATAAGGAGTTACCTACCTGTGAGGTTCAATGCGGTTAATCCAAAGTTGAGGTGCATTTGGCATCAAATCCGAGTGGTGTTAGTAATCATAAGTTATATCTTGCTATTTTGGTTCTTGATTAATTCTTGTTGAATTGTAAGAAACTTTGATCTTATTTGGTAAATTTAAAAAGAACCTATAAGAGAGAATATTTGAGAGGAAAAAGGCAAAACTAGTGAGATTATTTTAGGGTAAAAGACAATTGAGTGATACATGTGTTGGTTTGCAAAAATAATACATACATACAATCAAATTGATGCAACGCAGTGGATGTATACATAAATTATATTTTAATTTTTTCTACAAATTAAATTTCAATATCTTTTTTATGCAATACTTATTAATTGAGAAATGATGAAAGATTATACCTTTGTAGATGAATAACTTTTATCAACTACGACTTCACCTCCTAAATCCTTTGTGTTTCTTGAATGGAATCCAAAGATCAATGTTAACTACCCAAGTGTACAACGTTTAGAGATAATTCACCAAAAGAATATTGATTTAAGAAGTAGATTTAGGTTTTTCAAACCTTGGGTGGCTAGCCCTAATTCTGTCTCTCTCTCTCTAACTCCTTAGATGTAGAGAGTTATGAAGTATTCTCTAATACTTCAATTGTATGAGTAACCCCAATATATAATAAGACACATCTTATTTATAAACTTGCTTAACCCTCCTAAACTCTTTAGGAGTAGGGTTTTAATTCAATTCTTAATCTAATTAGGAACTAAATTAATTATAATAAGAGTACTCCTTATTAATTAATTCTTAAACATTTTAGGAACTAAATAATAATAATAATAATAATAATAATAATAATAATAATAATAATAATAATAATAATAATAATAATAACACTTCTCTTATTAATTTATAATTAGTATTTTCAAAATACTTAATTATAAATATTAAGCTATTTAATTTATTATTACCATTATGTCATCTACTTCTAAAATAAATATTTCTCTTTTATGGTGTAACCATTTAAGTTCAATATTAACCCGATAGAAGAATAAATAAATTAGAATAATTCTAATATTATTTATAATAATAAATTAATTTTCTTTAATTTATATATAAATAAATACTTATTTATTCTACATCATAAGGGATACCTCTCAACATATCATGACTATCTGGAAAATATGAATTTCAATGTTTGATTATAAAGAACCTATTCTACAAATAGTTATCGTACAATTCTACCATACAATGTCCTGATCAAATATAAAATATGAAATTTCTATCAAGTCTTATTTTATTTGATAATATGCATTTCAATTCTCAAATGTATAACTCATATTGTAATGTCCTAGAATTTTCACGTCATTATTAATTAAAATATTAATTTAATTTCTAATGAATTAGTTTTACGAGATTATTTAAATCTTTTTATATGATTAATTAATTACGTGATTAAATGATTATGTGATTAATTGCTAGAGTTAATTAAAGGGAGTCACTAAAAAAATTGATAAGTTGTCATTAATTAAATATTCAATTAAATTAAATAACCAATCATTGGGTTATATTTAATGGCTAGTGTTAAATTAATTGGACTTGATTAAATAATAGTCCAAGTCATTTAATAGGAGTCCAATGGGTATTAAATGAAGTCCAAAGCATGAGCCTACTTGGAATTAGTTGTGTAACTTATTATTTATTTAAAAGAGTTAACATGTGACAATCTTTTGGGACACAAATCCCCAAACCTGCCGTGGAATAGGAAGAGAGAGAATAGCTAATTGAATGTACGGGTTGCTAGGCAGTTAAGTCAGTATATTGTCCCAAATCAGAGGTGACCCGACATGGGGTCCTTTACTGTTAATGGCTAATCTAATAATTTATCTTTGCGTGTGTGTAAAATCTGCCGAGCTCAGTCAGCGACCCTACTCTGCCGAGTACAACATAAAGTGGTGATTTCTGGGTATGGCTGAAAGATGGGTTGGTAAAGTTTCCACCTAAACCTCAGTAACCAACAGGTAATGATTTCCTATAAATAGAGACCATGTTTTCTTGTGGAAAAGCTTGCTGAGTTATTCAATACTGACGCAAGAGAGTCATTGTGAGCTCCGAATTATAGAGGGAGCGTAGTGAGTGAGAGATATAGCAAGGAAGCCATCGGGAAGTTGTGAGTAAAGTATTCTAGTGGTGATAACTGTGAAGTGGATGTCCTCGGATTACATCACCTACTTTGGGTGAAGAAGAACAACAACAACTAGAAACCCATTTCATTTTAAACCAGCTTTAAGGTATAAATAATTCTGTTTAATATCTTAAGGAAGTTAGTTATTGTTTCATATTATGTTAAATGGGTTGTTGTGGTTACTTGCTGTTGGGAGGAATTTGTTATGAAGAACCATGACGAGTCCAATATATATAAGCTGTATAATGGGTGTGAGTAGCCTATGTTCATGTCAACCTATTAAAGAAACCAGTAGAATCCCCAAGTAATGATAAACTGTTTAAAGGAATCAGAAGGGTTAATATGTTCACTATTGTGTTTAAAACTGAAATCTGAAAGCCTTCGGCTATCGTAGAATGACCTCAGCCAAAGCCTTCGGCTATCGTAGAGTGGTCTCGGTCAAAGCCTTCGGCTATCGTAGAGTGGCCTCTGCCAAAGCCTTCGACTATCATAGAGTGGCCTCGGCCAAGCCTTCGGCTATCATAGAGTGGCCTCGGCCAAAGCCTTCGGTTATCGTAGAGTGGCCTCGGCCAAGCCTTCGGCTATCGTAGTGTAGCCTCGGCCAGGTCTCGGCCATTACAGAGTGATCGTAGGGTGAGATCACTCCGGTCGTAGAACTATTTTTGATCGTCGACTAAGTTGCTGAGGCAGACCATTTGATTCGTAGGGTAAGTCTGCTAAGGCAGACTGTACAAATCGTTGAGTGACTATTCACCCGACGATAGGAGAACAGAAAACTTTTGATTTTGGTTATTAATGACAACCCAAAATAAATAAGATTTATCTTTTAATTAATTGTCATTTAATTAACCATTAAATAACAAGTAAAGATAAACAATTAATTAATTATTATTTATTTAATGATAAATAATAAGTAAAGAGAAATAAGATTTTAGAAATCATTAATTATTATATATTTATTAAATAATAACTAAAGATAAATAAATTTAATAATTTAATTATTATTATTTTTATTTATATTAAATAATAAATAAGGATAATTAAGTTAATTAATTACTATTTAATTAATATTAATGAAAGAGATGTAAGGTTAATTAATTAATTATTATTTAATTAAAATTAAATAATAATTAAAGAAGAGTATAATAAAATTAAATAATTAATTATTATCCAATTAATCTTAAGAAGCATTAAAATAAATAAACTAATTACTTATGTTAAACTAATTAGTTATTATTTATAACTAAATAATAACTAAAGGTAGTTAATTAATTACTATTTAACTAAGAACAAATGGTAATTAAATAAATAAGAGTTAATTAAATATAACGTACTTAATAACTTACTAGTTCAACAATTGGATTAAATGGTTTAAAAGTTCCTTAAGTGTTTAATACTTAGGATGAATACTCATAAGTTATTAAATCATTAACCTAAGTGTGTTTACGTAGGGATTATGTTAGTATGTCGAATGACGTGAATTATGTGTTAAACTTATTTGTTAGATAAGTTCATAATAAGCGTACAAACATGCCAGTATACGCAGTACTAATTGTTAGACCGACTTGATTAATGTTAGGTCATTCAAAGCCATTTAATTAAAGCTAGGTTGTTGTAGCTGAGCAGACAGACAAGTTTCCTAACTTCGAATTTTATTTTGCGTAAGTTCCTTATTTCTAAACTCACTTCATTGAGCAAGTTATTTATTTAAGCTTGAATTATAATTCCAAGCATGCTTTAAGTGGTTTAAATTACTTTACAATTATTCCACATCGATATTATTGTTATTCGCACTTGGTGCACTTGATCTTGTACATCTTTGACTTGTACCTTATTTAATGTTTTACTGTTTAAAGAACGGTTCAAAGTAGGTCTAAGCCATTGTTCAACTAGACATTTATGTTAAAGATTTTAAAAGCTATCCAAATCATTAAAGATGCGGATTCTTAAACTATTATGAACACCCCTCTATTATAGGGGAGTACCCTGTATCTAATATCAGGTACAAAACACGAAAATTAAATGTTATGCATACACATATTGTACTGAGGCTGATCCCCTCGGGTACATATTTCTGGTAGTAACTATTGGGTTAACATGCTATTGACTCCAATGGATGTTTATAGTTCATAGTCTATTTGACTATCTTGATTCTAAAAATAAATCATTATTACTGCTTATGTTATTCATATTGTTGAATTGTTCAGCTATTCCTTTTCATTCATGATATATCGTTTCTTATTGTTATTTAAATTTGTTGAGCAAACTAGTTGCTCACCCTTGCTATATCATGAACATTATTGCAGTGAAATCCGAGACTTCTGGGAAGAACAAGGGTAAGGGAAAGATGAAGTGATAGACTTCAGGTTGTAGCCTTTTTAGTTAACTAAATTACTTATTATGTAATGTAAACCCTAATTACTTTATTAAGGGTATTTATCTACTTTTGTGTAAGGTTATCGTATCTTGGGACTAGTAACACCTTTTGAATGAACAATATATGTTTATTTTCCCGCATTTAGTTACTATATGTTGTTTAGAGGTGGATGTTTGTATTGGATCGTGATGACTGGATCTGGGTATTTGAAACCCGAATTTGGGGGCGTCACACATATCAAGTAAATTAGAAACTACTTTCTAATTTTTATTTCACCTTGGCCAAAGATTTTTGAGCTGTCATTTATCGAATCGCATAGGACATTCTCTCCCTTTACTGGAAGTGACATATCCTTTGTTGATCATTCACATACTTCCGCGTGCAACTTATTATACCCGAACATATCATTTGTTATACCTGAATAGTATTAAAGAATATAACAAAGTATAACTCATCATACACAAGATACTATGATGATCTTAAGTCCAAAGATCTCATGTACTATTATCAATTAGGAACTCCTATTGACAGACAAGTAAAACTTCATTAAGTGTTCTTTAAGTGAGTCACGTTCAGTGAACTTATTCTCTAAAAAGCACACACATACTTACTTTAATGTCTCCATATAAGTGATTGTGACGCCCCCAAATCCGGGTCCCTTGAACCTCGGGTTCGGTGCTCATTATTCATCACTTAACAAACATTCATAAACTAAAATTTCAATAACTCACGAAAAACATACATAATTTCATTACAAAACGTACCTTCAATCCCAAGTTTCACTAACCTTAATACATCATCATTACCTTATAATACAAAAGGTTTACACAAATAGTACGAACTAACTACGTCTACTCGTTCATCTTTCCTTTGCCGTGGTAATCCTTAGATCACTCGGCTTAACTGAAAATAGTTCATGATATAGCAAGGGTGAGCAACTACTTTGCTCAGCAAGTTTAAATAAACAATAAAAGGTATATCATGAATGAAAAAGATTTAGCTCTGGAAACTTCAACAATATACAATAATTGTGAAGACATGCAACTTTGAATTAATTCAATTGATATAAATTAATGCTTCATCACGCTGAAAGGGTCACAAGACCATGAACACACGTTTTGAGTATTTATAATACCCTGTAGACAGAAGACTGTCGGTTCATTTTGAATATTAACAATCATTTCGATTGAAATATCCGGTGATGGCTACTTTAGGTGATCAGCCTATCGTACGGTTATAGAGTGCACAATATAACCATCTAGTTCATTTTGATCGGGAATGTTCCATCCGACCGTAAGCTTATCTGCTTATAATGCTCTGTTCATTTCAGCTTATCCCATCAGATTTCGCACCACAACAATATGGTTTGGACTAACTTCAATAATATTCAGATATATGAATTTAAAACGTACATGGTCTAGCCGAAACAATTGACATAGAACCCTCACTTAGAATAGTTCATAACAAGAACAGTCATAATATCACATGCAATATCTAGCTAAAACAAATAGCATAGATATTTCTCTTTAAATAGTTCATATCGTGAATAGTTATGTAAATGCACATAAGTGCGATTGCCAATAATAATATAGATATGAAATAATTCTTAATAATTATTTCATCATGCATTTTGAAATAAATTCCAACTTCTACATAAATAACTTGCCAAATAAATACAAGTTAAGGTTCAGATAAACTTGCCTGTTCTGCTGACTACTGCTATTCAACTTAAAAATACTTCCTTTGGGTGACCTAATGGTCAATAACATTGATCCTCCAATTAGCATAACACATAAAGGTTTATTTAACATTAATAACCTTAACATATATGTCTTAAATCATCTATCACTTAGTCATAACCTTAAAACTCTTAATAATATTATCAATCCCTTAATAATATTTTAACTAACATAACCATCACTTCACTGCTTTATAATATTATCTCATTTGATAATATATAATTACTACATATAATATTATTAATCGTATAATAATATTTTAACTATTTATTATTTCAATAATAAATCACTTAGTTCCTCAATATTATTAACCATCTAATAATCCTTTTAAATCCCTTTATTATCTCAAACACTTATTAACATTATTAATAATTAAATAATGCTTTACACTATCTCCAGTGATATTAATTATCAAATAATATCTTAACCATTTAATAATATTTTATCCTGTCAATAATATTATTAATCCCTTAATAATATCCTTATCATTAGTTAATATTATTAATCATTTAATAATATTTCAATCATATGTTAACATTATTAATAATGTCTTACTCTTCAAATAATATTATTTATCAAATAATATCTTCAATAACTTATAAATATTATTATCCATTTAATAATATTTTATATTTAAAATAATATCATTTAATACTATTTTATTCTCTCATTAATATTATTAACCATTTAATAATATTCTATTCTCATACTAATATTATTAACCATTTAATAATATTTTAATCTTTTAATAATATTATTAATCATTTAATAATATTCTACTAACTTACTAATATTATTAACCATTTAATAATATTCTATTAAGTTACTAATATTATTAACCATTTAATAATATTTTAATCATTCATTAATATTATTAATCATTTAATATTATTTTACTCATAATCTAATATTATTAACTATTTAATAATATTTTATTCATATACTAATATTATTAACCCTTTAATAATATTTTAATCCTTTATTAATATTATTAATTATTTAATAATATTTTATTAACTTACTAATATTATTAACTATTTAATAATATTTTATTCATTATTTAATATTATTAACTATTTAATAATATTTTATTAATTATATAATATTATTAACTATTTAATAATATTTTATTCATATACTAATATTATTAACCATTTAATAATATTTTAATCATTTTATAATATTATTAATCATTTAATAATATTTTATTTATCTTTTAATATTATTAACTACTTAATAATATTTTATTGACTTTCTAATATTATTATATATCTAATAATATTTTAATAATTTTCTAATATTATTATTTATTTAATAATATTTTATGTAAATAACATATATTATTAATTCTTTAATAATATTTATAATCTTTTTCTTATTAAATCAACCTTCCACAATTTTAAAAATACATTTATTAGGTCAAAAAATAATAAAATATTTTTTGGAACATTTTTCATTTTTGTGAGTCGAACCGACCCGACCCGACCCGGTTCGGGAAAAACCATTTTTCCCAGAACAGTGGACTGCGCCCCGGCGCAGTGTGGCAGAATGTTTTGCCATTTTCTGATTTTTGACAGTTTTGATACTTTTTGTTCAAACCTTGATTAAATGAAATCTACACATCCAAATAACACCAAATCAGTGTTGATGTGTTCCTAACATCTTGTTTTACAATATTTCATGGTTCGATCGTCTTTTTGAAAACGTTTTACACGAAAATTACGGATCGAACTATTTAGGGTTTAAAAACGACATCTTTTGCGGTAAAATCTATAACTTCTTTATTTTTCAATATTTTTGAAAGATTCAAGTTGGGTTATCTTTATAACACATAGATCTATCATTCAAGACTTTTAGATCATTAATATAAACTACATATCTCAAATAAAAAATCATCAACCTAGATGTTAACTAGGGTTTTATCACCAATCATGCTTATACCACCATTTCTTCCATTATCTTTCATACTCAACATGTTAGAACACACATCTAGCATATTTAACCATATATCTTCATATATATTCAAGATCTAACACCACATGGGTTTTTCTTTATCACATAACAAACTAACTAACAAACTAAGGTTCAAAGAAACTTTTAAACCTTTAATGGAGATCTTCTTCTTGAAAATGGTTAGAGCTCTTCTTTGATCTTCTTGTATGGACCAAAAATCACCCACTCTTGATAATACTCAAAGTGTTTGCTCTCTAGAACTCTCACAAATGCTCTAGCTTCTCTCTACAACCTCCTCTCTCTAAATTTTGGTGAATGGAGCAAATGAACCAACATTTGCACAAGTGTTGGACATTTCTATTTATAGAACTCTAGGATTTCACCATTAACTCTCCTAATCAACTAACATTAGTTGATTAAGGCCTTAATCTTGCTTACTATGCATGGAATGACCACTTGATAGACCTTATGATTGACCTTATGAATGACTAGGGTGGTTGGGGAGTTGTTGGACCAATTTACACTCAAAATTCATCCAACAAGTTAGCTTCCCATCCACGTGGGCCCCAAAATTCGGGAATGACCATTTATTTCTCCAATTTGACTTTATTTTTAAGTCCTATATAATTATATAAGTATCCATATACATATACACCAATATATGTATACATATTCACCTATACAAACTTATTGGGCTCCACTTTGGATCTTAGAATTAAATTCTATTGGGCTCATTCAATTAAGTTTACCTAGTATTTCACTGACAACCTATATTATAAACAAGAACAATAGGTGATCAGCCTAAAGTACCCTATATTATACATAACACTCAGACATGTTGTTCGTGTAACTTCCCCAAATCTAGGTCCTGTAAACCTCTAATTTGGTTCGCCACTGTACAACTTTTTCCTTATCGTTCATGACTTATAACAATATTATAATTGCTAAATAACTATTTATTTAAAACTTATAACATCTCTTTCTATTCCATAGTCAAAATCTTTACATAAATTTTATTTAACTCAGATCATATAAATCATGATCTAGTTCATTACAAAGTGTATGTGTTTATCTATACAGTCATTCTCCAGTCCTCCTTGTATTTCAATAATGCAAGAGTTTAACATATACAAATATTTTACTAACAATTTATAAGTTTTCTAACCTATAATGTTACAACATATCATACCCTTCTAGGGTTACAATAAGATACAATATAAATCTAGTTAGTAAGTTTTATTGTCTAAACTTAACTCCAATGACTTCAAGTCGAAACCTTTTTCCTTCTGTTTGTCAATACCGATTTTTTTTTGTTTCTCAGACTTATCTGAAAATATGTTTTAAAGCAAGAGTGAGCATGATGGCTTAACAAATTTAACAGTTTAACATATAACGAATAGTTCATGCATCACGCATGCTTAGCAATATATCCATGTATGGAAGTTTATACATGTTTCTCAGTTCTTATACATTGTATTTAAAACATATCAAATCATGTTTCACAATTTGTACATACTTCACGTGTAATCGTACTTCATGTTTTTTACATAATTCAAAAATAATCACACTCATTGATTTTACATAACACAAATATTATCAATATAGCTTCATATCAAAAATTTAATATCACATTGTAGCATAACAGTGCATATAACAACAAGTTCTAAAAAATTTACCTGATTCGTTTCTACCGTTTACGCTTGTTTACGTTCTTCGTACAACCTACATACGTTTATGAGATCGACATACATATTAGTCATAATAAGAATCATTATATTGGTTTACTATAACTAATTTTTAACCATTACCATAACTTTGACTTTTTAACTTCCATGCTAACCGATTTTTAAAACTTGTTTACTTCATAACTTATTCGTACCAACTCGAAATTGGCTCATCTTTGGCAAGTGACCTATGTATAATATGGTCTAACTACCCCCATAGGTGGCATAAACCCCAAAATTCTCTAACTCAGAAAGTCCGTTTTAAAGCCTCAAACCCGAGGGCCTTGCAGTCTTAGAAACTGTTGAACCTCAGCTCGCTTTAACGGCCATAACTTTTTAATTCTCTTAATATTTTTAAGTGATTCAAGTGGTCACGTGTTCGTAACTTTCCCTTCTACAACTTATCTTCAGGTCAGACCACCCAGATCCAAACCGAGGACACTGAAAATAGCATAAAACAACAGATTGCAAACTAGTTTCATGTTTTCTTGTTTCAATAGCTACCACTTTAACACTTCATGCATTATTTGGCTAGTTTATCATGCTATATTACTTACTAACTGTGACGCCCCCAAATTCAGGCTCTAATTATCCGAATCCGGTCATCACGATCCAATATAAACATCTACCACTAAATAACATACAATAACTAAATGCGGAATAATAAACATACGTTGTTTATGCAAAAGGTGTTACTAGTCCCAAGATACGGTAACCTTACAACAAAAGTACACAAATACCCTTAATAAAGTACTTAGGGTTTACATTACATAATAAGTAATTTAGCTAACTAAAAGGCTATGAGGATCCGAATTCCAGGATTCCTTTAATAATATCAAATAAGAATTAATTAATAAGAATATCAAGGTTGTTTAAGTTAATTATTATTTAAAGTGTTTGAAGGGATTTAATTAGTAAATTAAATTTGTACAAAGATGGTGATGAATTATGTGAATTTAAAATAATTGAAAAGTAAATAAATTGTGTAAATACAATTTATGAGGAATAAAAGAAATTTCAGGTAAGTGTACAATAAATTGTACAATTTAATTATTGTGGAAGTACAGAAATTATGTTTTAAATAAGGTTATGTGATAATGTAAATGCATGAATTAAATATGTATATATTTATATATATACACATTTGTATATTATATATGTGAATGTTTAATTGATAATCTTAAATTTCATTAATTATGGAAATAAAGGGATTAATAATTAAATAAATCCAAATTTAAATAAAAAGTGAATGGGGGAGTTGGTAAAATTGTATGTGTTGATTTTAGAATTTATCAAGAATTTTGGAGGAGGTTTAGAAATTAATTGAGAAGGAAACGTAATTATATAAATTATATAATAATAAATTATATAATTTATATAAGGAAATTAAAATAAGGTATGAAGAAAATAATAATTATATAAATTATATAAGAATAATTATGTAATTTATATAAGGTGATTAAATGGAATAAAGTTGGAGGAAATTAAGAAATTATTTAAAAGGAGAATGTAATTATATAAATTATATAATATTAAATTATATAATTTATATATAAAGAAATTATGGTAAATATTCAAGAAATGAAATAATAAATAAGAAAAAGGAATGCTTTAAGTTATTAAAAATTATATTTATGTATAATGAAATTATTATGACTTTTATGAAAAATAATATTTCAGAAATGTGAACATGTTAATGTAACATGTTGTCCAAGTAACGGAGTGAAAAATTATGAAAAATAATTTGTATATGTCCTATGAATTATTTTATGATTTTTGGAAGTGTAAATTATCTCAAATAATTACATGCATGTCGTTATGCGTGTACAAAATTTGTTAGGTAAGGTACCCAAAAAGGGTCTAAATATTATTGATAAATCATATTATGATTTTTAATGAATTAAAATAAATATTTTATATTTATTATATAAAATATTTATTACACGATATAATTACGTAATGTATTTAACTAATTATACACGCCATTTTTGGAAAAATCCGAAAACTTCAAGATGACTGACGCGTGGGAAATTAAGTCGGTGGATTATTTTTTTTATCCAACATGGTGGCTAGTTGTGGTAGTATAAAAGAAGGAAAAAGAAATAAAGAAAAAACAAAAGAAAGACAACAAAACAAAAACATCTCTCTCTCTCTCTTGTTATGCCACCCGAAAACACCACTACCTTCCACCACCGAGCACCACCATGAGAAAGGAGAATATGCCATCCAAGTAAGGAGAAAGCTTCAATGGAAGGAATTGTAAGCTTTGAAGGTATAAAATTTATTTTATTTGGAATTATTTTGATATTTTTGTGGTAAAATTAATTTTGAGAAAAATTAGAAAATAATTAGAATAATTATTCTAAATAATTATTTGATGTATATGTATGAATTATGCAATTTTTGGAATGGTTTTGTGGAGAAAATTTGGTGTAATTTAATTAAAATTTGGAAAGGTGATACACTGTTTGTGCTGCGAGCTGGGGAAAAAAAAAAAAAAAAAAAGGGGAGGGTCGCGCATTGCGCGCGACCAATTTTTGCGGAACAGGGAAATAAAACGACGCCGTTTTGGAGGCTGGTGGGGGAGCCGCGCCTTGCGCGGCGACCATTTCCGTAGAAGGACAGAAAACGACGTTGTTTTAGATCCACCGGAGGTTTATCCGCGCATTGCGCGACCGAGTGACGGAAAGTACTAGTTTGCCCTTGACCATTTCCGGTAATTACCAGCGTGTCCTTTGGCCATGTGAAGTTACGATTATGCCCCTAATCTTTTCTGGTAATGCCAGCCATGTCCCTAACGTTCCGGAAATGACAGAAAACCCCTGGACTTTCCGGGAAATTCCGGTTATGTCCCTATAGGCGCGGAAATTACCAAAATGCCCCCAGAAATGATTTTTAATTGAAATAAATGTTTAAAAATTGTTTAAAAATCATAGAAAATTATAGAAAAATACTGAAAATATAGAAATGATGTTTGGGCATTAAATTTAATATTTTTATAAAAATATTAAATATGGGAGATTAATATTTAAATATTTTAAATATTAATCTAATGAGTTTAATGATTAGAAAATGATATAATAAATTTTCCGGACAACCGAATATGCTAAAATTTATCCAATAAGCCGGGTTGTCCATAGTGAGTGTATTTGATATTAAGTTAAATGAATATATTAAAGGATGATGTTAATATAATTAACCGTATAGGTTGAAAATTAATCCGGAGATGATATTAATTAATTAAATTAATATCATAAGAGATAAATAATTATTATTTAATTATTTTATGATCATAGGTTGATCGACAGAGGGTTTTGAGCTAGCAATTAAATAACTGGACGCCAGGCAAGTTCTTCAGTCCTTTTTATGTTAAGTGTTGGAATGTTATGATATGTAATTCTTGTTTTAACTGCATACAAATTATGTGTTACGTGATACGTGATTAATATGACCATAATGTGTATTTTGTGCAACGATATGAATATATATGAGATATATTGCTATAGTAGAAGCACAAACACATGATGTATGACACACACCAAGCATGATAAGGTATGTGCTACGTGAAGTATAACTGTTGATCTTGCTGAGCCGTTGTGCTCATTACTTGCTTAATATATATTTTGCAGGAAATAAATAAATTTCAAATATGTCAGATGATATAAAGATGGATAATCACAGAAGGTTGTGAATGTTATTGTTATGTTTCAATAACATAATTTAATGTGAATACAGTTGTTAAGTTTATATTGATATTTTGTATGTAC
This sequence comes from Hedera helix, assembly GCA_947179155.2. Lineage (NCBI taxonomy): Eukaryota > Viridiplantae > Streptophyta > Magnoliopsida > Apiales > Araliaceae > Hedera > Hedera helix. The sequence continues at coordinate 17,896,614 of OX359266.1, read as the reverse complement.
AAATATGTTGAACTCAGACAGGATATGTAAAGTCAAATGTTGAACTGTGATTATACTAGATAGAGGTTGTGATAGAAATTATTAAATGGCTTAATTATGGATTATGAAATCAAGAATAAATTGGTATGGATATGAACAGTATTAAGTTTTGAATATCAAGCTTTATGATACTGGTTACAGAAAGAAAAGAAAAAGTAAAGGTTACGATCCATGGGACTAGGATCGAAATGTAAGAATTTTAAATATTCAAATATTTTAATAGAATGATTGAGAAAAAGAAAAATTTATACCGAAAATTTGGTAATTGATGATTTTGAAATTAAACAATGGATCGTATTAGGTGATGAAAGATATATTAACGGACCGAAATTTGGACGTGAGGTAAATAATATTTATTAAATACAAGAATTAAGGTCATAAAGATGGTCGAATACCGGGGTCGTTACAAAGGCTGCATCCTGAAGTCTATCACTTCATCTTTCTCTTACCCTTGTTCTTCCCAGAAGTCTCGAGTTTCATTGCAATAAGGTTCATGATATAGCAAGGGTGAACAACTAGTTTGCTCAACAAGTTTAAATAACAACAAGAGACAATATATCATGAATGAAAGGGAATAACTGAAATAATTCAACAATATGAATAACATAAGCAGGAATAATGATTTGCTTTTAGAATCAAGATAATCAAGTAGACTATGAACTATAAACTTCCACTGGAGTCAATAGCTGGTTGACCCAATGATTACTACCAGAAATATGTACTTGAGGGGATCAGTTTCTCGTACAATATGTGTATGCATAACATTTAATTTCCGTGTTTTGTACCTGATATTAGATACAGGGTACTCCCCTATAATAGAGGGGTGTTCATAATAGTCTAAAAATCCGCATCTTCAATGATTTGGATAGCTTTTAAAAATCTATAACATAAATGTCTAGCCGAATAATGGCTTAGACCTACTTTGAACAGTTCTTTAAATAGTATAACATTAAATAAGGTACAAGTCAAAGACTGTACAAGCTCAAGTGCACCAAGTGCGAATAACAATAACATCGATGTGGAATAATTGTAAAGTAATTAAACCACTCAAAGCATGATTGGAATTACAGTCCTAGCTTAAATAAATAACTTACACAATGAAATGAGTTTAGAGATAAGAAACTTGTCTGTCTGCTCAGCTACAACAAACTAGTTTTAATTAAATGGTTTTGAAGGATCTAACATTAATCAAGTCGGTCTAACAATTAGTACGGCGTATGCTGGCACGTTTGTACGCTTACTATGAACTTATCTAACAAATAAGTCTAACACATAATTCGCATCATTTGACATGCTAACATTAACCCTATTAACGCGTAATCTCACTTAGGTTAATGATTTAATAATGTAGGAGTATTCATCCTAGGTATTAAACACTTAAAGGATCTTTAAACAATTTTAAATAATTGTTTAATTGGTGAATATTAAATACTTTATATTTAATTAACTCTTTCTTTAATTAATTACTATTTTTATTAGTTAAATAGTAATTAATTAACTACCTTTAGTTATTATTTAATTATAAATAATAACTAATTAATCTTACCTAATAATTAGTTTATTTATTTTAATGCTTTTTAATTATTACAAAAGATTAATTAGATAATAATTATTTAACTTTATTATAATCTTATGTAATTATTATTTAATCTTAATTAAATAATAATTAATAAATTAATTAATTAATTATTTAATTAACCTTATATTTCTTTAATTATTATTTAATAATAATTAATTACTTAATTATCCTTATTTATTATTTAATATAATAAATAATTAAATTATTAACTTTATTTATCTTTAATTATTATTTATTAATTAAGTAATAATTAATGACTTTTAAAATCTTATTATTTAATATAAATCAACTAACAATTAACTAAGTAATTATCCTTACTTATTATTTAATTTAAAGAAATTAAATAATAGTTTACTAATTTTAATTCTCTTTAATTATTATTTAATGTCAATTAAATTAATAATTAATTGTTTATTTAATTTGATTATTATTTAATGTCAAATAATAATCAATTTATTTATCCTTATTAATTATTTAATTTTTAAATTAAGTAGTAAATAATTAAGGGAATTTGTATTTATGTAACTTAACCATAAATTTAGTTAACTAGATTACTATTTAAAATATTTAAATATTAATCATAATGAAAAATATAAACCCAAATATCATATTTGTATTATTATTATTTTTGTTATAATTTTAAATTAATTTTTAAATATTTAAATTAATTAAAAATATACAGAATGACAATCCTGTAAATATTCTGAAAAATCGAATGGAGGGGCAATCTTGTAATTTTGTCAGAAGTTATCTCCCGCGCATCGCGCGCGCTTAGTAAAAATTAGGCTAAAAACGGTACCGTTTTGAAGAATCGGAGATGACTTTTGCGCATTTGGCTCCGTTATCGGTAAAAAACCGTTGGCGCGCTATGCGCAACTAGCCTTTTTTTTTTTTTTTTTTTTCTTTAATTAGATTAGCTACAGTAACAGAAAATACTCCACCCTAATGAAAATTATACCTTCAAGTAAGCTTTAACCCCTCAATAAAAATTCAAAATAATTACCCATCACTTAATATCAATTTATAACATGGAAATTTTAGTACCCATGATTTAATTCCATATTTTTCATCAAAATTATTTTACTAAATAAACTTATACAAATCATAACTTTTTATGTACAACTCATTTTTGAGTGATACAAACCTTGTTTTTCTCATGATTTAATATTCTATAATATTAGAAAATTAAATCTAAATTTTATAAAAAATATTTTTGGAAATAATGACCAAAATACAATGGAATATTTGTCCAAAAAAGATGGTCACATGCTACTTCTTTAATAAATAATAAGTTACACCAATTAATTCTAAGTGGACTCAAACTTTGGACTTTATTTAATACCCAATGGACTCCTATTAAATGACTTAGACTAATATTTAGTCACCATTTAATTTATCATTGGACTAATTAATATAACCCAAATGATTTGTTATTAATTTTGTTACACATTAATTATCCCATCCATGATTAAATAATAATTGAATTGATTAATTAATTAAATACTCTATCCCATTAGTGTTAAATTACTAAATGGACTAATAAATAATATTCTTAATATTTCACATTGTTTACATTAATTAATAATAATATTAATTAATATATAAAATTTAATTCACTCATTATATTCAATTTAATTGAATATTTAATTAATGGACAAGTTATCAATTTCCTTTGATATTAAACCTTAGGGTTTGTTCACTAATTTAATTAACATATTAGTGACCCTCTTTAATTAACTCTAGCAATTAATCACATAATCATTTAATCACGTAATTAATTAATCACACAAAAAGATTTAAATAACCTCGTAAAACTAACTCATTAGAAATTAAATTAATAATTAAATTAATAATTAAATTAATAATGACGTGAAAATTCTAGGACATTACACTAACCTTATAATACGTAACATCCCATTACAACATACCCTTTATGGATCATATAAATGACTTGCATCATATAAACCACATGGTTTAAGAAACTATTTATAAAACTAGGTTTTACTTACTTTTCAAAACTATTTTAGACATTCATTACCTTTCATTTTTCCTCAAAATACATCATCAAAACTTTAGATTTATGACAAACTCTCATATATTCAAACACATTCAACCATAAAAGGTTATTTTTTTGAAAAACATAACCATCAAAGGTTTTAAAGTTTTAAACATTATCTTTTGAAATTTCTTGACTATATATGCATAGAAATGAAATCAAAGCACATATTCAGCAACATTACCACCATATTCCTTCGGATCACCATGATCTACCATTAACAATCATCAAACTCCCCTAACAAATATACATTAATCAATAAGATACAAATGTTAAGCTAGAGATCTAAAGGCATAGGAAACTTTTAACCTTAAGAGTTCCTTAATCTTGCTAGATGAATGGTGTACCATGAATGACTTCTATCATTTTGGAGTGTAAGTAACCTGACACTTGAGTGTGATAAAAGCAACATAACACCAACACTTAACCCTCACGTGGTTAACTCTCTAACTCTTGTGACCTAGGTTAACTTAACAATCAACCATGGACTAAGCTCATCTTATCTACACATATATGTCTACACATTTTTCCATCAATTAACCTAGGGGTGAGCATGGTGCGGTTTGGTGCGGTTTGAATCCCAAACCGCACATGAAACCGCTTAGGTGCGGTTTAACAAATTCAAAACCGCACATGAAACTGCTTGCGATTGGTGCGGTGCGGTTTTGAATCGTTTGGCGCGGTTTTGGTTCCAAAACCAATTGAAATAATTAAATTTTATGCAATTGAAATTAACAATTTAGCATCACACAATATTAAATACTACTTTGATAATACACAATTTTACTTATAATATTTTGTCTAAACAAAGGCAAAATATAATCTAAAAACATGAATAATAATTTATCCTTATATATGAAAATTCTAAATAGAGATAATTACAATTTGCGATAATTCTAAATATTTATACTTCTTGATATGCTTCCTTTAATAGTGCATGATGCGGTGCGGTTTCTTAGATGCGGTTTTGCTCAGAAACCAAACCCAAACCGCATTTGCGGTTTTTCAACCACTTAAAACCGCCACATATGCCGAAACCGTTGGTGCGGTTTTAATTGGTGCGGTTTGTGCGTTTTTTAGTGCGGTTTTGGAGGCAATTCGATTTCTTGCTCACCCCTAAATTAACCTAAATAGGGTTAATTCTCTACTAATATATAACCCATGGTGAAGCTACCAACTCCACCTTAGTTAATTATCATCAAATATCTATAAATATATAATATGTATCTCTACATAAATCACCAATAACTTGATTATACTCCATCATTTTTAATTTAAGGAGAATTGACCATCTTGATTGACCTTTTTGAGTGACACATTGAATGACTAGGTTTAGTAGGATTAGGTAGGAGATGGTGAACAACTATGGATCTTGAGTGAATTAAAAGCAACAAACAAATTAACACTTTTTCTCTCTCTTGCTATCATACTACAAGTATACTTGTACTATTATTACATATAAATTGTATATCTAAATTTACACCAATAAACTCAAGTATAGTTAACTGTCATTTTTCCACAAGACTTATGATTATATTACTTCCACAACCTTGATCATCTAATGCTTATATATCCACACATCTCCTAACAATTAACTCATATGGAGTTAACTCTCTACAAATTCACCAATACTTTGACCTAACATTTGACCATCAATTGGATTAAAGGATTGGACTATTAAATCAATTTACGTAGGGCTTCCTTCTTAATTTAGAATTAGGCCACACTAAAATTTTATAAGACACATTATGATTATATAATTTGGGCTTGTATTACATCATACCTTGGCTTACCATTTTAATTCACTTGGGCTAACTTATTATTCCTACAAGGCTTTACTTATTAATTAAAAGCTTAGGTATGTTTAAGTTCATTTTATTTGGGCGCCACTTTGGTTTAAGTAAATTCCCCAACATTGGCTCACCAATTACTCTATCATTTGGACTCAATAATTAATTGAGCCACTTAACATTTCCTACAACACACATAAGTATTTAAGGATTGGGCTAGTTCAATTAATTCACTTGGGCTACTACACCCCTACATATAATATATGCCAACATAATTTAATTAAGCTTGTAGTAGTTACCTCTTGGACTATTAATTAATATAACACTTGGGCTTATTATTTAATTACCCATATTCTTACTAGTACCCTATATTAGGCTAACAGATATAATCCTCTTGGTCTAGTCTACTAGCATATAATTAAATTACTTGAACTATTCATAAAACTTATTTCATAACTTACTTTGAACTCTTACAATTATTAATAAGACTTATAATAATTAAAATATTGGATTTGTTTTATTTTATTATTGGACTATCATTTGATTTAAATAATCCTCTACTTGGGCTATTAACAAATTCATTATTGGACTCTATTCTTTAACTTGATAATTAAGTTAATCACTTAATAAATTAACTCGTTTATATTGTCATTTAAGACAATATTCTAGTTTTCTTACATAGTAACATAACTTTAACTCATAGATTATATAATTAATTTAATTAATTATATTAAATGACTTTCTTTCTTGCTCCATATTAAAATTAATTAATTTATTAGTTTTCTTGAATATTAAATTACTCATCTTCTTGTTTGGCTAAAACAATGTCTAACACAAACCCACATATATTTAAGTATATATATCATTCACTTCATGATTAATGTGACGCCCCCAAATTCAGGTTCCATAACCTCGTATTTAGTGCTCACAATCCAATACATAATAACAAGTAAATACATATTCTTCATTAATCTTAGCGAAAAAATACACACTGTTCATTACAAAATGTAATACAAACCCAAGGTCTTCTAACCTTAACGTAACAATACATATCTTAAGGGTTCTAAAAAGATTTACAATATTCAATTACATATTAAAGAAATAAAGTATTTAACATGCATATTCAAGCTTTGACTTTTTTGCCCTTGTCCTTCTTGGAGCATTCAGACTTAGTTGAAAATGGTTTATAATATAGTAAGGGTGACCAACTAGCTTGCTCAGCAAGTTTAAAAACAGTAAATATAAGAGTGATATATCATGATTGAATGGAAAATAACTTTAGAGTTTTTAACAATATATAATAATTGTGAAAGAACAAGAGTCAATTTCAATTAAAAGAAATGATTGAGACTTTACTACTGGGTGGCCTCAAAGGACCATGAACTAATACTTAAGGTAAATCAGATATATGTCTGACCCTTTTAGTGTTTTGGTATTCGAGGGGATCAGCCTTTTGTACCCCATGTATATACATAACATTCAAACATCTTGCGCAAAAGTGGGTTTTTTGAATATAATCCCCTTATTTAGAGTTGTTCGTTCTCAGTCTTACTATAAGAATCCGCACCAACTAATGGTTTGGATAAGCTTTTAAAAATATTCAAATGATTGAATTTATACGTGCAATGTCTAGCTGAAATAATTAACTTAGACATTCTTAAACAGTTCTTGAATCAAATGAACTATAAAACTTCAAATGCGCTTTTTCAAATGCATAACCAATATGGATGTGGATTAATTTTAAATAATTAAACTACTTAAAACTCTTGCAAAATAAATACAAGTTTAGGTATAGAAAATTTGCCTCGATTGTTGATTACAGCTAACCAATATAATTTAATATCCTTTGAACAGACCTAACAATTAATCAAGTTGATCTTTCATTTAGTAACATATTTAGGTTCATATAAAGACCTTTGTACATCTTAATTTACTAACACTTAATCACATAATGAAATAATTAAGGTATATTAAATACTTGAAAATATTATCATTATTCGATAATATTTTAATCACACAAAACCTATATTAATCATTTAATATATTTTAAACTTTTACCTAATATTATTAATCATTTAATTAAATTTTATATTGACTATATAATATTATTAATCATTTAATAATATTTTATCTTTTTTTTAATATTATTATCATTTAATAATATTTTATTAACTTTCTAATATTATTATTCATTTAATAATATTTCATTCAATTTCTAATATTATTATTCATTTAATAATATTTTATTGAGTTTCTAATATTATTAATCATTTAATAATATTTTATTCATTTAATAATATTTTATTGAGTTTCTAATATTATACATATTTAAACTTGTTAAATATTAATATTATATAAAATTACACTTTCTGACCCATTTTATTTTCAAAAGATCCGACTCGACCCGTTTGCTATGGCCCGACCCCGTTAATAAAATTTAATTTTTAAACATTCTAGACCACCACTGCGGTGTTGACTCACAGAGTGTTTCACCGCGGCGGCGGTGAGACCTATCGCTGTTGCGGTAGTATTGTTTTTCAAACCCTAATTTTCTAACTTTTGATTTATTTTGTTCAATCTTTTATAAAATGAAATATACGTATCCAAAAGATACAAAATCAATTTTGTTATCTTCCTAACTAATTGTTCTTTAATATTTCATAGATTGATCTTATTTTTGAAAATATTTTTGACATAAAACTTAAGTTCGATCAAAATAGGGTTTCAAAATGATATGTTTTGCGATAAACTTCATAACTTCCTCATTTTGTTATATTTTTGAGAGATTCAAGTTGGGTTATCTTTATAACTCACAAATATAACTTTCTAGCCATTAAAATCAAATAACCAACTTATACATTTCAAACTACAACTATTTATAGCACATAACTAATTAGGGTTTTACCGGTAAATCTTCATATGCACATTTCTTCTACTTATTTACCTACCAAACATATTAGTGCATATATTAAACATACTAAACCATGAATCTTAATATATATATCCAAGATCTAGAATTATAGAATATCAAAATAGGTTTTGAACCGTTAAAAATACATTTTGACCATATACAATATATATTGTGTAACGCCCTGAGAATCCCCTTATTGGCCACGGGTGACCCCCGGTCGTTAACAAACAACCTTCTCTTTACTATTTGTTGAAGGTTGTTTGATTTGATGATGATGACTGTTGTGCAAAAATGGTTGTGATAAATGTGCCTACATGGTTGATTGCCAATGTGTATCTGACAAAGTGCTTATGTGTTAATGTGCTTAATTGATTATGTGCGTAGATATTCTAAAAGTGCTTATGTGCTTAATTGACAAAGTGATTATATGTTAATCAAATTATGTGTCTACATGATCATGTGTGTATGATATATATTACCTATGTCTAAATACTATAAATCTAGACACTTGTTTAACACAAATATGATCTTGCTGAAAACTATCTTATCTTATAAAAGAAAATAAAAGTTATCCGGTTCAAATGTTGTAAAGTCCTTTTAAAAGATATTTGTGTACAAAGGACTTAGATTTTAAAGATTAGAAATGTTAGGTTGATCTTTCAGTAGGAGTCACTCTGCATAAAAGATGTATGATATAAGCATAGTAGCATAAGAATGAATCATTGCTGTATTTATGTATGACAGTGTCTGTAAAGTCCTTTCAATATATAATGATGTAATAATGTAAGAAAGGATTTAGTTAGAAAAGATCAAATCTGTTAGGTTGATCTTATGTTAGATCTAATCAGTCTATATGATCGTAAAACGTACTCTACGATTCCAAGCAAAGAAGACTCAACGATTCAGTATAAATCGTAGAGTGAACTATACGACTCCTTACTAGGATAACTCTACGATCATCAAAGAGAGTCAGATGTGCAAGAGGTCTACTATATATACAAGCTAAATTAAAGAACTAATCAAGTACAAATCGTAGAGCTGAACTCTACGATCGTCGAACAGTCAGCTAAGCTAGCCAGTAGTTAACGCAGTATCAGAGAATAAATGTACTCTACGATACAATCAATCTTGCAAGATCGTAGAGTAAATTTGAAGAACAAACACATATGAGAACTATACGATTTGCACAGTTAGAAGAAATCATAGAGTGAAACCGGATGTCAAAGACAATACAGAAGACTGTTTTACACATTGAATAGTCGTTGAGTAGAAATATAGTATGTGCCAACGAAGACAACAACTCAACGATTCCACTGAGAAGCACTACAGTCCACAAACTCTACGATTTGAACAAAGGGACAAGATCGTAGAATGAAATCATAAAGCAAAGCACTGCATACAAACTCTACGATCTGAACATAATAGCAAGATCGTAGAGTAAAAGAGAAGATCGCTCCAACTCAACCATTTGCCCGACATACTTTAAGTAACGAGTGGAGCTGAATTCGTAGAGTCCAAATGAGCAGACAATCACTCTACGAATTCAATATAAGAAGCAGCAAAGGATCATAACTGCAATATAGTGCGAGAGGAGAGAGTGTATTTCTCTTCCAGATTCAAAAGAGATTAAGTGCTTTTGAGATACAGATGCATGTCAGAGACACAGAAGACTTTGTGCCTAAACGACTATAAGTCAGGACCCACTGCTCAGGAAAATAGTGAATAAAGTCAGACTAATGGGACATCTCTGAATGCATTAGAACAGCTGGTTCTAAAAGTTAAGGAAGGTATTTATTGATGGATTAGAAGATTAATTAGCAAAGAATATAATAATCTTTATTGAACAACTCTGCGAGTGCAACGGCTATAAATTCAGAGAAAGCTAAGCTACAGTTTGATATCTCAGAACATGTCAGAAAAGGGAAGAAGAACTGACACAAGCAGCAAGAAAGTCAACATCGAAGATATCAAGGATCTGCACAAAGCTAAAGTAACCCAACGGATCTTTCAACGGTAAAATATAAACAAAGATATAAAGGCTTTGATAATTAACTAACAAAGAGTGGTTGTTGAAAAAAACAAAAAAAACAAAAAGAGAAGATGCTGGACAACAACAGATCGTAGAGCAAAACAAAGATGAATATGCTGAAGAACACTCTACGATCCACCAAAACACTAATACTGAATTAAGAAAGACATAGAGTGAAATAACTCTATTACAAGAAAAGTGTTCAGAGCTGCTAAGCATATAGAAGAGAGAAGCTTAAACGCCAACTTGATACAGACATGGAAGCAACTGAGTACCAAAAGGAAGGAGCATTATAGTCATCTCAAAAGCCCATCTTGAGAAGCTATAAACGGTCTATGATAAGAAGGAACGACTGAGTACCGAAAGGAAGGAGCTACACAGTCATCTCAGGAGTTCGTCTCGAGAAGTTATCAAGTACAAAAGGAGCTGAAGTTCAAAAGCCTAGCAGCAGAATGGGTGATCACAAGAAGATATTTAGCATATAAAGAAGTTAAGCATCATTGCCGAACTCAATATCATTTCAGGAATGATCACATCCTGCTACTGAGTATTTAAAGACAATGGAACTTAAAGTACAACTCAGTAGCAACTCCAACATCTATCAACAAGTAAGGAGCCAAGTCTGTTGGACTTGAAGATGACAGTTATGTCCTTGTCTTAGTGACTAAATGAGCCAAGTCTGCTGGACTTGAAGAGGGCAGTTGTGTCCTTGTCCTAGTGTCTAAACTAGCCAAACCTGTCGAGTTTGAAGGGTTCTGAGTGAACCAGAGTTTCCAGGCGTGATGTGCTTGAAGGGTTCTGTATGAACCATTCTTAGTGGATTTCCTACTCTTTGTAGTAGAAGAGTGGAGTAGGAGTTATTCAATCTCCGAACCACTTAAAACTCTCTGGTGTTATTTACATTCAGTCATTTACATTCTGTCATATATATATATATATATATATATAGATAGATATAACTGCTAAAATTGGTTTACTTGACAAATGATTATCTTCAATAACGTCTTAACTCAACGGAGAAGCTTTACAAATCTTTAAGGGAAGTTTTCAAACTAATATTCCGCTGTGCAATTAAATCTTGATTAAATGAATTAATTGGTAATAAAACTTTTAAAGTTAATTAAAAAGTTTTTAAGAGATCTATTCAACCCCCCCTTCTAGATTACTTGTGTGCCTCTGGAAACTAACAATTGGTATCAGAGCAGGTTCTCACGAATATAAAACTCACGTTTTGAGTAGATCCTATGGCACTAGTAAAACTCTGTTTGTGATTTTAAGAATTGAAGTGAACCATTATTTATGAACAAGCTTACAAATTAATGTGTCTTTTCATGTAGGTACAAATACGAATGTTGGTTGTTGATTCTCTGTCTGATGCTGTATATTCATTGACACTAATCATTTCTAAGACAAATTCAGATGATCTCAGCAAAGAAGCTATCGAGTGAACTTTCAAATTTAAACTGGTGCTGCAAGATGAAGAAATCAAAAGGATGTTCTGTTGATAAGAATTATTAATTAATTCACTCGAAGAATACAATAACTTATATTTCTGCCATCAAACAAACTGGGAAGTTTAAATCTTGACGTCAAAGGACACCGGATCCTATTCTTCTCAAAGGAAGCATCACTGTGCCAAACACTAGCAAAACTACTTCTCACCGATTAGAAAGTTTATGACAGAAGCAAGCCCAATAGAAATCTATGCTTAAAGTGTTAAATGATTTTCTATATACCAAATGTCAACAGCTAAAATTAGTCTCGAATCTAAGTATTCATTCGATGGGCTCAGCATTAAGCTTTACGATAAGCTTAAGGACTCATATTCTAAGGATCTTATCTGAAGATGAGTGTCAAAGGAAGTGCTTCATTTATTTAAAAAACAGCATCAGGAGTTCTGTCAAGCTACAACATATGGTAATCAATGATGAAATCCACAAGCAACATTTCTCATTTCTTCTAGTGGATAATCTCTAGCTTGACTGGTTTTAAAGGAATCTAATTCAAAAAGTCATCAATAGTCTTCTAAATCTACTTCTCTGAAATTGGGAGGTAGATCAAATTATAGTTGAATACCTCACTGCAATGTCCTTAGTGATGAATATCAAAGACAGTTTTCTAAATCACAGATACCAGGCCCGAGATCTGAAAATCAACTCAACACAGATGAATGGACATATATATGTATATCTATGATCACCGGATCTAAGATTCATTCTGCACATCATTAAAGTTCAAGAAGAGTTGAAAAAACTCATTCATGTACAAAGCAGCACATTCAATGAAGAAGTTTATACAAGGCACATCCTGTGTACGTGCTCAGATGCTCTCAAATGTCAAATTTGTTCATAACCATCTATGAATGAGAAGGGTGAGAAGATTAAGGAAATAAGGAGTAATCATGAATGACTTACTCTAAGTTTAAGAAATCACCTTCCAATCTGTGAGAAAAGGAAAAGTTCATCTCAAGAAAATTTCATACTCATAGCCTTTGGCAGTAGGCTCTCCAACATCAATGCATCAGAAGAAGCTCTAAGCTTTAAATGGTTGAAAAAATATCTGCTCGACATTCTATGGAAAATTCAAATCTAAAGTGCTAAACAGGAAGTCTTTTGATAGTATACATTCTCACAAATCATTCTGGATGAAGATAACCAAAGGAGAACAACAGGAAGGAAACAATGCTGTACTCTCAAGAGAAAATTGTACTGAGCCTCAACGTTGAATATCGTAGAGATCCTTACTCAACAAAATTTGTTGGATTCCTTAAGGAAGTCAATCTATGAAAGATTGAATAAAGTATGAATACTGATGCAAGAAGAAGATTTGATTCTTGAAATTCTCTAGAAGAGAAAGAAGTTGGTTATAAAGGAAGGCATCTATTAATCTTTCACCTCACCTATTGATTTAGTGAATCATGTTGAATCTATTGTCACTAATATCATGGTAAGGTAAGACATCTCTCAAGACAAAAGAAAATTCATCTATCAAAGAATGATCGTAGAGTTTGTCAGACGATTGCAGAATAAGGCTTGACAGATTGAAGTGTCCTCTCGGAAGATCGTAGAATTATCTCCACATCAAAAGGCTAATTCTTGAGATCGTAAAGTCAACACAGTCAATCACTCTACGACTCTCTTAAATCAGTCTACAAGCCACCTCTACATGAGTAGTCAGAGCCATGACAACAATCCTTACAAAGTCCATCCAGAAAGTTGTCCTTGAGCTGCCAAATCAAGTTGAATAAAGATCTTTGAGTTCATCTAAAGCTTTAGACTTAACAGAGATCGTAGAGCAGTTCAAATCTTAACTCTACGATTGTACTTCAGGCAAGAACGTAAAGTAGCAAAGCCAAGTCATATCATCAATTGTATATCAGCTATTCACATCATATGATTGTACAAAGGCATATTTAAAATCAATAAGTGCACACATAACAGTTTATACATATAACAACATGTTTATAAGAACATCACATAGTACTGAAAAATTTGCCTGAATTGTTTCCTCGCTTACGCTTTCACAATTCAATTTATCTCATTTGAAATACCTAATATGATTATCTTCCAATTAGTAATGCATATAGGGATTCATTTATCATTCTCAAATAAATTAACTCGACCGCACATAGTTCCCTATTTATCAACTCATAAATTATAGGATAATATTATCACTCTTGGATAATATTTTAATTACCGACCAGTGATGAGTGGGTGTTATACCTACGATTTATGTACCTTTAGGCTTAATTATTTGTTATCTTTAAGTACTTTTAGTTCTATTTTACTTGCTTTTATGATTAATTTGCAGAAAACGGCTTCGAGAGGTCAAAACGGGAAAACAAGCTGTCAGTGGCAATTTTGTAAATATGAACAATAACATGGCACCGGGGCGCAGTGACAAGGCATGAAGACTGCGCCGGGGCGCAGGTCGGCGTGTTCAGTTGGCCAAAACCACGTCGAGCAATCTGAGTCTGCGTAGGAAGTTGGTTGTTTTAGTTGAGTTAAAGTAGGATTCTAGGACCTCAAGGCAGCCACGAAGGAATGTAATAAGAGAGGAAAAGAAGCAAGGATTGGACAGACACGAATCAGAGAGCTACAGGAAGGATTGGAAGAGCAAGAACGAAGCAGTGAAGATTAAGGAAGCGAGAGAGTTCAGCAGAGTTTTCTCTAATTCCTTTTCCTTTATCTTCTGAATTGTGATGATTTTCTATATTAATTTAATTTTGGTTTTCATGACGATGTGTAACTAAATTCTTCTTTAGGATTGCAATGGAACCGTTGGTTGAACTTTAATTAATTTATCTTAGTTTCAATTATTTGATCAATTGTTGGATTGGTTGTTATATCTCGTATTAATTTATAATTGTCTGATCAACAGTTATTTGATTTCTTAGACGGAATTGACGAAGAAAATCTAGGAATAGATCTGGGTATAATAACGTGTGACTTTGTTTGTTCTTCTTCGGAAGAGTATCATGATAGTATATAGGATGCGAATACCTATAGACCACACGTAACATATTGAGAGTTTGATCTTAATGAGTCTGTTTCAATGAATTTTGCATAGAATTATAGCATTATAAGTTGGAGTGGATCTTTTTATTAATTATCGAACGAGATTAGTAAATAGATAAGGGATCTCAGTTAACAATCCATATGATTAAGTAATTGGAATTAAGATAATGACATTATTGTGATCCAACGGGGAAATTGTAATCTTAAAGCTCTTTATTATCTGATAAATCATTCTCATTAATTAGTTAGTTAGTTAGTTTAAATTCAATTTCAATTTTAAGTGATTTAAAATCCAAAGTTGCTAAAGTTTAATTAGAATTGAATCAATATAAATTTAATAGTTAGTATAATTGTTATTACGTGTTCCTTGTGGGTTCGACATCCTTATTTCTACTATATTACTTGATTGACCGCGTATACTTGCGTGTGAATTCCATATATCTAAATCGGACAACAAGTTTTTGGCGCCGTTGCCGAGGAACGGTTTTAATAATTAGTTTATTATTAAGTTTTATTAGTTTAATTTTAATTTAAAAGTTTTATTCTTTTGTTTTACCTTTGCTTCTGTTTGGCTTTCATCAGGTAGAGTTTGCCCGTGCTTTCTGGAAGAAGTTGCTTTTAGTATTTTGTGTATGCACACGAGATCTAAAGGTCCGGAACTAAAGCCTTACGAAGACGACATAGAACGAAGGTTCCGTAGAATTCACACTTATATTCGGACGACTCTAGAAAATCAAGAAAGAATGGCTGAGGAAGAACAAAAAACACTGCGGGAGTATGCTATGCCACAAGTGACGAAAATTCAATCTAGCATCACAAGGCCCGCCATCACAGCAGCAAATTTTGAGATCAAACCCGGTACTATTCAGATGATCCAAAACTATGTTCAGTTTGGGGGTTTGCCGAATGATGACCCTAACGACCACATTGTCGGCTTCTTGGAGATATGCGACACATTCAAATATAATGGGGTGACAGAGGATGCTATTAGACTGAGGCTATTTCC
Source organism: Hedera helix (assembly GCA_947179155.2). NCBI lineage: Eukaryota > Viridiplantae > Streptophyta > Magnoliopsida > Apiales > Araliaceae > Hedera > Hedera helix. Next base: position 17,880,687 of record OX359266.1, on the reverse strand, counting down.
ATTCACACTGAGAGACAAAGCCAAGAGCTGGTTACACTCTTTGCCTGCAGGATCCATTATAACGTGGAATGATTTGGCACAAAAATTTCTTGCCAAATTCTTTCCACCAGCAAAAACGGCAAAGATGCGGACCGATATCACTTCTTTCGTTCAGCACGACTCGGAGTCACTATATGAAGCTTGGGAGCGATTCAAAGATTTGCTACGGAGATGTCCACATCATAGAATTCCTAAGTGGTTGCAAGTCCAAACCTTCTACAATGGTCTATTCAGTCAGATTAGGACGAGCATAGATGCAGCAGCTGGTGGAGCATTGATGGGAAAGAATATTGAAGAAGCGTACAGCCTGCTTGAAAATATGGCAGCGAACAACTATCAATGGCCTACAGCTAGAACTCATCAGCCAAGAGCAGCAGGCATTTATGAGGTGGATGCCGTGACAGCCTTGTTGGCACAAGTAACATCACAACTTTCTGTCGTGTCAAAGAAAATAGACGCTATGGGAATGCAGAAGAATCAGTTGGAGACAGTTTGTGAGATTTGTGCAGGAGAACACTCAATGGAACATTGTGCTATTAATTCGGAGTCTGCGTAGTTTATTGGAAATCAAAACAGACAGCCGCAATATGGTAATAATGCAAATAATTACAATCCTGGATGGAGGAACCATCCGAATTTTTCATGGAGCAATAATCAGGCGCAAACTCAAACTCAAGCTCCAAGACATCCATACCCACCCGTAGTTCATCAACAGCAACAACCCGACAAGCTATCACTAATGGAAGAAATACTAGCGAAATTGACAAATCAATTTGACGTAACTTCGAAAAATCAAGCAGCTCAAATAAGGAATCTTGAAACTCAGCTTGGCCAGATCCACAGTGCTATAAACAACCGACCTCAAGGATCTTTACCAAGTGATACTGAGAAGAATCCAAAAGGAGAGGGTAACGCACATTGTAAGGCAATTACATTGAGAAGTGGGACAGAATTATCGAAAACAGTCAAGGAGAACTTAAAGCAACCACAAGAAGTCGTTGCAAGTGAGGATGCAGATTTAGCAAGGAAAACGGAGAAGTCCGTGGAAAAACCCGAAGGAGTCAAGCTAAACCCCTATGTTCCACCAATGCCATTCCCTCAGCGACTCAAAAAGGCAAAAGCAGACAAGCAATTCTCAAAGTTTCTAGAGGTGTTCAAGAAACTTCAAATCAACATACCCTTTGCGGAAGCTCTAGAACAAATGCCAAACTATGTGAAATTCATGAAGGATATTCTGTCAAGAAAGAGGAAATTGGAAGATTTTGAGACAGTCGCACTGACAGAGGAATGTAGTGCCATTCTACAGAATACATTGCCACCCAAATTAAGAGATCCAGGCAGTTTCACAATACCATGCACAATTGGTGACAAGTTCTTTGGGAAAGCTTTGTGTGATCTGGGGGCCAGTATCAATCTAATGCCATTGTCCATATATTAGCAGTTAGGCCTAAAGGAAGTGAAACCGACCAATGTTATGTTACAGCTGGCAGACAGGTCATTGACGCATCCACGAGGAATAGTGGAGGACATATTGGTGAAAGTAGATAAGTTCATCTTTTCGGCAGATTTCATAGTATTGGACTTCGAAGAGGACAAAGAAATTCCGATTATACTTGGGCGTCCATTTTTGGCTACGGGTAGAACTTTGATAGATGTGCATAAAGGGGAGCTGACGATGAGGGTGCATGATCAAGAGGTCACTTTTAACGTTTTCAAAGCTATGAAATTCCCAAAGGAAGCAGAAGAGTGTTTCAGAATTGATTGGTTAGATGTAGCAGTGGACGAAGTTTCTGAGGTTAATTGTAATGCGGATCCACTTGCAACGGCTTTAGTTAATCCTATAGCTGCAGATTTTCCAGCCCCACTTAAGTTTGTGCAGCTATTGAATGCATATACACCGCTCTCACAGACTGGTAAGCAATTTGAGACCTTATGTCATTCTGAGAAAGCAAAGACCCATGACAAGACATCTATAGAAGAACCACCCGTTTTGGAGTTGAAACAGTTACCAACCCATTTGAGGTATTCTTATTTGGGGTATTCTTCTACACTATCGGTAATTATTTCCGCTTCACTTGATGAGTTACAAGAGACAAAATTGCTAAGGGTATTGCGGGAATTCAAAACTGCCATTGGATGGACCATAGCAGACATCAAGGGAATTAGCCCATCACTATGTATGCACAAAATCCTGCTTGAAGAGGATGTCAAACTAGTTGTAGAGCAGCAACGACGACTAAACCCAATCATGAAGGAAGTCGTAAAGAAAGAGATTCTCAAGTGGTTGGATGCGGGTATAATCTATCCCATATCAGATAGTTCTTGGGTTAGTCCAGTGCAATGTGTACCAAAGAAAGGAGGCATGACAGTAGTAGCCAACGAGAATAACGAACTAATTCCAACAAGGACGGTGACGGATTGGCGAGTCTGTATGGATTATCGAAAATTAAACAAGGTAACTCGCAAAGACCATTTTTCGTTGCCTTTTATTGATCAGATGTTAGATAGATTGGCGGGACATCCATTTTACTGTCTGTTGGATGGCTATTCGGGTTACAATCAAATTGTCATAGCCCCCGAGGATCAAGAAAAAATGACATTCAAATGCCCGTATGGAACATTTGCCTTCCGGAGGATGTCTTTTGGGCTTTGCAATGCACCGGCGACATTTCAGAGATGTATGATGGCAATCTTCTCTGATATGGTATAGCAGAATTTAGAAATCTTTATGGACGATTTCTCGGTCTTTGGTGATAGTTTTGATCTATGCTTAACAAATCTGATTGCGGTTCTAAAGAGATGCGTAGAAACAAATTTGGTGCTTAATTGGGAGAAGTGTAACTTCATGGTGCAAGAAGGAATCATCTTGGGACATAAGGTGTCGGCTAGTGGTATAGAAGTGGACAAGGCAAAGATCGAGACGATTGAAAATCTGCCACCACCAAATTCTGTGAAAGGAATTCGAAGTTTCTTGGGACACGCAGGATTTTATCGACGATTTATCAAGGATTTTTCCAAGATTACAAAGCCTTTGTGTGCATTACTTGAAAAAGATGTTCCTTTTAAGTTCACTACAGAATGTCATGATGCATTTCAGAATTTAAAGACGAAGTTGATAACTGCACCAATAATTGTCGCTCCAGATTGGACTTTACCGTTCGAGCTCATGTGTGATGCTAGTGACTACGCAGTTGGGGAAGTCTTGGGCCAGCGTAAGGAAAAGATATTTCATGCAATCTACTACGCTAGCAAAACGCTGACAGATGCATAATTGAATTACACCACAACAGAAAAGGAACTACTTGTAGTGGTATTTGCATTCGACAAATTCCGAGCCTATTTGATTGGGACAAAGGTGATCGTGTTCACAGACCACTCTGCAATAAAATATCTCATCTCTAAGAAGGATGCCAAACCAAGGTTGATCCGTTGGATTCTTCTACTTCAAGAATTTGATCTTGAGATTCGGGATAGGAAGGGGTCCGAGAACCAAGTAGCAGACCATCTCTCTAGACTGGAAAATTCGCAGCAAGACCAAAGAGATCGGGTATTGATAAATGAGTCATTTCCCGATGAGCAATTATCCTATATAGCAAAGGAAGCCCCTTGGTATGCGGATTACGTCAATTACATCGTCAGTGGTGTACTTCCTTATGACCTGAGTTATCAGTAGAAAAGGAGGTTCCTACATGATGTCAAGCAATACTTTTGGGACAAACCTTTTCTTTTCCGACAATGTGCTGACCAGATGGTAAGACGATGCGTGGCTAGGGAGGAAGTTGAAGGCATTTTACAACATTGCCATTCATCTTTGTATGGAAGTCACTATGGAGGTGATAGGACAGCTGCAAAGATTCTCCAATCGGGATTCTATTGGCCAACAATGTTCAAAGATGCTCACGAATTCGGAAAGAGGTGTGATCATTGTCAACGGGTTGGAAACATATCAAATCGGCGAGAAATGCAATTGAATTCAATCTTGGAAGTAGAAATATTTGACGTATGAGGGATTGATTTCATGGGACCGTTCCAATCGTCACTCAATAACAAGTATATTTTAGTGGGGGTGGATTACGTCTCCAAATGGGTGGAAGCAGTGGCGTTACCGACTAATGATGCCAAGGTCGTTCTAACTTTCTTGCGCAAGAACATATTTACAAGATTTGGAACACCAAGGGCGATAATCAGTGATGGGGGGTCCCATTTCTGCAACAAATATTTTGCCGCTCTTCTAATGAAGTATGGTGCATGGCATAAAGTTGCGACGACATATCACCCACAGACGAGTGGACAAGCTGAGATTACAAATAGAGAAGTCAAGCGGATTTTGGAAAAAATAGTCAACCCAACCCGCAAAGACTGGTCCAGCAAGCTTGATGAGGCTCTGTGGGCATACCGCACTGCGTACAAAACTCCTATAGGCATGTCTCCATATAGACTCGTCTACGGAAAAGCATGCCATCTCCTAGTAGAATTGGAGCACAACGCATATTGGGCGATTAAGAGGCTTAATTTTGAGTTACAGGCCGTATGAGAAAGGAGACTCTTGCAATTAAATAAATTGGATGAATTCTGGATGAACGCCTATGAAAATGCCAAAATGTACAAGGAGAAAGTCAAAAAGTGGCATGACGAGCGTATTGTTGAGCGGACATTCGAACTGGGTCAATCGGTGCTACTATTCAATTCAAAACTCAAGCGTTTCCCGGGGAAGTTGAAATCCAGATGGTCAGGACCGTTTACAATCACGAACGTCTTCCCATACGGAGCAATTGAAGTTATTGATCCTCGTTCTCATGAAACATTTAAGGTTAATGGGCAAAGACTTAAGCATTATTGGGGCGGCACCGTGGATCGTTAACGGACCTCCGTAACCCTTTCTGAGCCAACTTAAGCGAAAGGGAGAAAGTCAGGCTGAAAGACTCTAAATCAAGCACTTGTTGGGAGGCAACCCAACCGTAGTCTCACTTTAGAATTTGGTTTTCAATTTTTAAGCATTTTTAAGTTAATTTATTCAATTTATAGGATTTATTGAATTTCTAGCTTAGGAAAATTTCTTATGAGTAGCTCATCTAATTCTTACGTATTTTTACATCCTTCCAGCTAAAGGCGTTCATTATGGAGCTTAGAAGTCAGAAAAATGAAGCAGCAAAAATTCTGCAGAATTCAGCAACAGCGCCCCGGAGGAAAAGTTAAACTGAGTTTAAGCGCCCCGGCGCAGTACTGCACCCTGGCGAGACCAGACGGCGCCCCCAGCGAAAGGCTCGCAGTATGATCGCGCCCCAGCGGGAAACTTGGCGCCCCCAGCGAAGAGTCCTCAGTTAGACAGCGCCCCGACGAGATTTTAAGGCTAAATCAAGGCGCCCCGACGCAATTGTTAAATTTCAGTTTTTTTTTTAAATTACCAATTCCCACGCCCAAAAGGTATTAAAACCTTAAAACCCTAAACCCCCAAATATCCTTCAAGCACTCGGCTCTTCCTCTCTCAAGCAAGGTCCCAACATCTCCTTATTCTAAAACCTACTTCTCCCATCCAAATTCAGAACACTCTCCTCCGCAATTGTCATTCATCGCCTCACTCTACGATCCCCCTCGATTGACACTCCTCCCCATCACAGAAATCCATCTGGTGTTCTCATCTCACGGGTCTACTCCACAGTTTGGGGTTAGTGGTTCTTTCGGTTTAACAGCATTCAATCATCCAATTTGAGGTACCAAATATAGCAATTTATCTTATAAATTTTTTTACATTACAATCTTTCAAGTTTAGTAGTTGTATTTGGTACTTTGTTTACTTGTGTTGGGATTGCCCAGTGGTTTGTGTTGGCCACTGGCGGAGAATTTGGGGTTTGTTGGAGTGAACAGAGCTAAGCACAAAGTATTAGTGTAGAGGTATATTTTTTTGTAGTAAAAATCAACATAAGTTTGGGGGGAAATTTGGTGCACACACCATGTTTGATAATTTGCTACAAAGGGGGATTTGATTTGATTTGCTTCCACATTGGTATTGTGCAATTATGCCTCCAAAACGATAGAGGGGAGAAGGCTCTTTGGCTCCACCTCGGCCCTTTAATCGTAAGAAATTTATTAGTGTAGAGGCCGAGGATAAGTTTAATAATTTGTTAGCCGGACGGGCGTTGATTGTAGAAAGGGAGCTTCGTCTGGATATTTTAGAGGACGGGGAAATGCACACTATGTTAGTTGGACGTGGATGGCAGGTGTTTACAGAACACCCGGATGCGGCGGTAACGACCGTGGTTAAGGAATTCTACGCTAATGCGCTCGATACACCTGAGTGTGAGGTGATGGTTCGGGGCCAGGTGGTGTCATTCAGCAGAGATAGGATCAATGAATATTATAGCTTGCGGGCTCCAGATGTGTGTCAGTATTCTACAATGGGGACTCCTGATTATGGACGAATTGTCTGCGAGCTTTGTCGACCGGGCACAGAATGGAAAACTAACAAATACACGAGCAAGATATCGACATTTCCGTTCAATGCGTTGAGTTGATAAGGCAAGATTAGGTACGCCTTCTTATGTGCCAAATTAATTCCATGTACGCATGTGAGCGATGTGACATGGGAGCGCGCCGTTCTGCTATATGCCATCCTAACAGGGTTATCTATTGACGTGGGCAGTGTAATTGTCTCCTAGATAAAAAAACAGTTGAAAAGTGCGACATCTGGAGGATTAAAATAAAAAAATATTTTAATCACTTATTAACGCAGTTGAAAATGTTTTTACATCAAAATGTATTTCAAAAGAATCATCCACGCACCTTTTAGCCCGGTGCAGATGTGATGAATGACGGAATGCTCAACGTGTTGTTGAGACGGTGCGGTACTATTTTGTCATAAGATGATTCAACACCATAAAGTATGGTTTATGGTGTAGGAATTATTAACGATGAAATTCTCAACGGACTGTCAAGATGATGCGGTAACATGAAGTCATAAATGATTTTAATTTATAAAGATATGTCAGAACTATAAGTCAATGCCATTTAACTCGGCTTGATGTTTTGAAAAGTTTTGACATGATGAATGTTTTAAAAATTTCTGCGAGTTATAAATTGTTAAAAGTAAGTCTATGCTAATTGATCTAGCTAGACAAGCGTTGAAGGAATATAGGTCTGAGCTATTGATTCAGCTAGACAAATTTTAACATATATTTATTGAATTCGTATTCTTTGAAGTTATACTAAATCAAATTTCTTTCGAATGAATTTTAAGGCTGAGATGAACAAAAAGATTAAGAATATTGCAGGTTGATCAAATGGTCACCTGGCATATCAAGACATAGGCATTGCAGACTGATCATCTGGCGTGCCACTGTATGGTGAAACACCCATCACTTTAATGACAGATTGATCCACTGTCAGGGTTTGCAGTATGAAGTACTCGGGGAGCGAAGTACTGTAAACCGGGATAAATGTTCATTCAGCATATCATGAAAGTTTTCCAAAATAAAATTTTGAATTCTTCTACTCCTATGAAGATTGGATGGTAGGATGGGGTAGTATTTTAAATTGTGAATGATAATGAAAGCAATAATTGTGAAGTAAAGAAAGTATGAAATGTGGTGGATTAAAAAAATTGCAGTGTGCAATGACTATGAGAAAGAAAGGAAATAAAGATATGTGGAATAAATATAAACAAATTGTGAAGTATTAGTACATAGAAATTTCGAGGACGAAATTTTATGAAGGAGGGGTGAATGTGACACCCATGATTTTTAAAATAATTTCAAATAAGGATTATGATAAATCAAGTAAAGGTTAGTATTTAAAATCTAATGTTGAATAATGGAGGTATTAAAGAATAAATTATGAAATATGAAGAAGATTATGAATGTGAATTAAGAAGAAAATGATGAATGTACAGAGTATATATGAGGTGTAATAGAAGGTATGAAATAAGTTGGTTAAGTAAGGATAAGTACGATTAGAGGAAAAGAAAGTTTTCGAAAAATGAGAACATATCTTGATAAATACATCAAGGAAAGAGCTAAAGCTTTATAGTCACAAAGAAATTGTGAATGTGATTTAAGAATTGAATATTCTGACAATTATGATTTTATGAGGTTATCCATGTAAGTTAAGAATATTAAAGAGTAAAATATAATTATTATGGAATGAGTTGTTATTCACCAAGATAAAGATATTGCAAGGTATTATAAATAAATTACGTATGAATATTATGGTAATTATGATTCCGAGGACGGAATCCTGTTAAGGGGGGAGGAATGTGAGGATCTGAATTTCAGGATTCCTTTAATAATATTGAATAAGAATTAATTGATAAAAAAAATATCAAGGTTGTTTAAGTTAATTATTATTTAAAGTGTTTGAAGAGATTTAATTAGTAAATTAAATTTGTACAAAGATGGTAATGAATTATGTGAATTTAAAATAATTGAAAAATAAATAAATTGTGTAAATACAATTTATGAAGAATAAAAGAAATTTCAGGTAATTGTACAATAAATGGTACAATTTAATTATTGTGGAAGTACAGAAATTATGTTTTAAATAAGGTTATGTGATAATGTAAATGCATGAATTTAATATGTATATATTTATATATATACATTTGTATATTATATATGTGAATGTTTAATTGATAATCTTAAATTTCATTAATTATGGAAATAAAGGGATTAATAATTAAATTAATCCAAATTTAAATAAAAAGTAAATGAGGGAGTTGATAAAATTGTATGTATTGATTTTAGAATTTATCAAGAATTTTGGAGGAGGTTTAGAAATTAATTAAGAAGGAAAGGTAATTATATAAATTATATAATTTATATAAGGAAATTAAAATAAGGTATGAAGAAAATAATAATTATATAAATTATATAAGAATAATTATGTAATTTATATAAGGCGATTAAATGGAATAAAGTTGGAGGAAATTAAGAAATTATTTAAAAGGAGAATGTAATTATATAAATTATATAATATTAAATTATATAATTTATATATAAAGAAATTAGTATGAGTATTAAAGAAATTGAATAATAAATAAGAAAAAGGAATGTTTTAAATTATTAAAAATTATATTTATGCATAATGGAATTATTATGACTTTTATGAAAGATAATATTTTGGGAACGGGAACATGTTAATGTAACATGTTGTCCAAGTAACAAAGTGAAAAATTATGAAAAATAAATTTTATATGTTATATGAATTATTTTATGATTTTTGGAGGTAAAAATTATCTCATATAATTACATGCATGTCACTATGCGTGTACAAAATTTGTCAAGAAAAGTACCCAAAAGTGATATCAATATTATTTATAAATCAAATTATGATTTTTAGTGAATTAAAATAAATATTTTATATTTGTTATATAAAATATTTATTACACGATATAATTACGTAATGTAATAAATTAATTTGTACGCATGATTTCGGAACTTTCGAGAAACCATGAGGCGGTGGACGTGTGTGGCATCAAAAGGAAAAATTAAGTCTTGCATGTAAGCTTATAAAAGGAAGGGAAATGAATTAAAAGAAAAGGAAATAAAAAGAAAACAAACAAACAAGTCTCCATTTTTCCTCTTCCTTGGTTCCACCCGACACCACCACTTAACCACCATAGCCACCACCAAGACCACCAAGAAAGAGAAAGTTTTGTGCCATCAAGGAAGGAGTACAAGCTTCAAGGATTTTAGAAGGTATAAATTAAGTTATTTCATTTAATTATGTATTTATGAGGATAAATTTATTTTGTGGAAAATTAGAAATTTATTAAGATAATTATTCCTAATAATTTTAGGATGTATATCTATTAATTTCATGATTTTTGGAATGATTTTGTGGTGAAAAAATGAGCTAAAATGGTGAATTTTTGTGATAAGTTGATACACTGTTTGGCGGAGGAAGAAGGAAGGAGCTGCACGCGGCTGCCAAAATTTTTTTCCGCTGCAGGGATTAAACGACGCCGTTTTCGGCGCAACTGGGGGACGTCCGCGCAATGCGCGGAGATAAGAATAAGCTGCCCAAACGACGTCGTTCGGAAGGGCGGAAGTTTCCGGAAACAGGCACCGAACGACGTCGTTTTGGAAACCGGAGGGTTGGGCCGCCCAATGCGCGGCCGACAAATTCCGTTATAATTACGATTGTGCCCTCAACCATTTACGGAAATCCCGAACGTATCCCCTGGCCTCGAAAATTACAGAATTGCCCCTGGACTTTCCGAAAAATTCTGAATTTGTCCCTATTGTTGCCGAAATGACGGAAATGCCCCTGAGCTTTCCGAAAAATGCCAATTTTGTCCCTTTGCCGCGGAAATTACCAAATTGCCCCCAGAATTAGTTTTTAATGAAATAAATGTTTAAAAAATTGTTTAAAAAATCTAGAAAATTATAGAAAAATACTAAAAATATAGAAATGATATTTGGTCATTAAATTTAATATTTTTGTAAAAATATTAAATATTGGGGATTAATATTTAAATATTTAAATATTAATCTAATAAGGTTACCATTTAGAAAATGGTTAAATAAAATTTTTGGGACACCCAGTTATGTTAAAATTTATCCGATGAGCCGGGTTGTCCGTATTAGAGGTGTTGGATATTAAGTTAAGCGAATATTTTAAGGAACGAGGTTAATATAATTGGCCATATAAATTAATAATTGGCCTAGAGATGATATCAATTAATTAAATTAATATCACAAGGAGTTAAATAATTATTATTTGATTATTTTATGATCATAGGTTGAACGAGTAAAGGATATGAAGTACCAATTTAATAAGTTGAGCTATTAATTGGACGCCAGGCAAGTTCTTCAGTCCCTTTTATGTTAAATGTTGGAATGTTATGATATGTAATTTCGGTTTTAACTGCATACAAATTATGTGTTACGTGATACGTGATTAATATGATCACAATGTGTATTTTGTGCAACAATATGAATATATAGGAGATATATTGCTATAGTAGAAGCACAAGCACATGATGTATGACACACACCAAGTATGATAAGGTATGTGCTATGTGAAGTATAACTGTTGAACTTGCTGAGCCGTTGTGCTCATTACTTGCTTAATAAACATTTTTACAGGAAAGAAATGAATTTCAAGAACATCAGACTATATAGAGATGGATTTTTCTAAAAGGTTGTGAATGTTATTATATGTTGATATTAAGATTCAATATGGATACATTTGCAAAGATGGTATTCACGTGATATATGTATATACAAAAGTTGGTATTGATGTGATGTATGCATGTATAAATAGGATCCAAACTGATCAAATAAAGTTAAATGGTATATGATAATGATTTAAGATTGTTGTATGGTAAAGAGTAAGATAGGTTTAAAAATATGAACAATGAAGCATAGATGGTTGTAATGATATAAAAATTTGAATGCCGAGTTTTATGATACAAGTAAAGAAAAGAAAAAGTAAAGGTTGCGATCCAGGGACTAGGATCGAAATGTAAGGATTTTAAACATCCAAATATTTTAATATAATGATTGAATTGAGAAAAAAAAATAAAATTATATGAGAATTTTGATAATTGATGATTTTAAAATCAATTAATGGATCAATTTAGGTGATGAAAGATTTATTAACGGACCGAAATTTGGACGTAATGAAAATAATGTTTATTAAATATAAGATTTAAGGGAATAAAGTGGGTAGAATTTCGGGGTCGTTACAGTGACAAGGCATGAAGACTGCGTCGGGGCGCAGGTCGGCGTGTTAAGTTGGCCAAAACCGCGTCGAGCAATCTGAGTCTGCGTAGGAAGTTGGTTGTTTCAGTTGAGTTAAAGTAGGATTCTAGGACCTTAAGGCAGCCACGAAGGAATGTAATAAGAGAGGAAAAGAAGCAAGGATTGGACAAACACGAATCAGAGAGCTACAGGAAGGATTGGAAGAGCAAGAACGAAGCAGTGAAGATTAAGGAAGTGAGAGAGTTCAACAGAGTTTTCTCTAATTCCTTTTCCTTTATCTTCTGAATTGTGATGATTTTCTATATTAATTTGATTTTGGTTTTCATGACGATGTGTAACTAAATTCTTCTTTAGGATTGCAATGGAACCGTTGGTTGAACTTTAATTAATTTATCTTAGTTTCAATTATTTGATCAATTGTTGGATTGGTTGTTATATCTCGCATTAATTTATAATTGTCTGATCAACAGTTATTTGATTTCTTAGACGGAATTGACGAAGAAAATCTAGGAATAAATCTAGGTATAATAACGTGTGACTTTGTTTGTTCTTCTTCGGAAGAGTATCATGATAGTATATAGGATGCGAATACCTATAGACCACACGTAACATATTGAGAGTTTGATCTTAATGAGTCTGTTTCAATGAATTTTGCATAGAATTATAGCATTATAAGTTGGAGTTGATCCTTTTATTAATTATCGAACGAGATTAGTAAATAGATAAGGGATCTCAGTTAACAATCCATATGATTAAGTAATTGCAATTAAGATAATGACATTATTGTGATCCAACGGGGAAATTGTAATCTTAAAGCTCTTTATTATCTGATAAATCATTCTCATTAATTAGTTAGTTAGTTAAATTAAAGTTATGATTAACAAGTAGAGAAGTTAGAATATTGTCTAGAATGACAATATTAAGAAGTTAATTAATTAAGTAATTAACTTAAATAATAAGCCCAAAAGGATTATAGATGTTAGCCCAATATGGGAATGCCTGCATGAAGATGTATAATTAAATAAGAGGGCCTAATGCAAAATAAGCTATATAGCCCAAACATTTAAAAGTCAAATGATAGTCAATGTGTTGGGAGAATATTTTTCAAGTATTGATTGAGTGTAGAGAATTAACTAATGTAGGGTTAATTGAATAACCTTAGTTGGTAGGCAAGAGAGAGAATTAACCAAACATTGGTTAATTACTAGAGGAAAATAGGTAGTGATGAGAATTAACTTTGGATGAGTTAATTGAGTAACCCAATGTGGTAGAATAATTTAAAGCAAGTCTAATTGGATTATATTATAAGTCCAATTGAGATATTAATCTAGGTCGAATAAATTTACCTAGTAGTCCATGTAATTAATTAAACCTTGATCCATGTAATAATTAAACTAGCCCAAAACTTGTTTTAATTAAATGTAGCATATGATAGTTAATGTTAACCCAATAGAATAATTAAATTGAGCCCAAGCAAATTAAATGAATGAATCTAATATATTAAATCCTAGAGTCCAATGTGGAGCCTAAATGATAGTCAAAGTAGTGGTCAATAAGTATATATATATATATATATATATATATATATATATATATATATATGTATAAATAGTCATTAAAATTAAATTAAAATTTGAGCCAAAATGAAGCATTTGGCCAGCAGATTTGGGGACCCCACATAGGTTGAATTGTTGCATTTCAATTGCTTATAAGTTACTCAAGTGATAACTTGTAAGCAAGCTTGATGGATGTCATTCAAGTAGTCAATTAATCCATGCAATAGTAATCTAGCTTAGCCTATAATTTAACCAATATTGGTTGATTAGTAGGAGTTGATGGTGATTAAGGGAGTACTATATATAGAGTGCTTCACCTATTGGTATGTGTGGCATACAAATAAATGAAAGAAAATTCTATATTGTGTTACCAGTAAAATTCTAGATGGTTCGATCTTAAATTTCTTGTCAAAACGTTTTCAAAAATATGATCGAACCATGAAATGTTGTAAAACAAGAAGTTAGGAAGACATCAACACCGAGTTGGTGTCATTTGGATGTGTAGATTTCATTTTATTCAAGTTTGAACCAATCGAACCAAGGATTATGAAACTAATTTTTCATTCTGTCCTTGTGAGCAATTTACGGATACTTCCATTTGAAATTTAGATTTGTGATCTAAAGAGAAGTTGTAGATCATGAAATTCTAATGAATTTAAACTCAAGAATCATCTCAAAATGTTTTCGTATGATAAAGTTATGGCCAAACTACTGAAAGAGGTTCTGACAGACAAAGTACCTGGCGTCTAAACGCCCAAGTGTACGCCCGACCTATTTTTTAGTCCAGACTTGTTCGGAACTGAAAGTTTTGCTTGTTGGGCATTGTAAAACTTAACAAAAGGTAATTACACAATTGAAATAAAGATAAGCTATTGTAAGAGTGTCTATTAGTGACTAAATGATAGCTAAATGTTTAAGTTAAAGATTAAGGTTAACACAATTAAAAAGTTAACTATTTGTATTGATTAAAGATTATTAAAATATTATTAAATGATCAATAATATTATTATATGATTAAAAAGTTATTAAATGATTAATAACATTAGTACATGATGAAAATGTTATTAAATAATTAATGACATTAATAAGTGATTAAAATATTATTAAATGGTTAATAATATTAAGAAGTGATTAAAATATTATTAAATAGTTAATAATATTAATAAGAGATTAAAATATTATCAAATGGTGAATAATATTTATAAATGATTAAAATATTATTAAATGGTTAATAATATTAGTAAGAGATTAAAATATTATTAAATGATTAATAATATTAATACGTGATTAAAATATTATTAAATATTTAATAATATTAATAATAGATTAAAATATTATTAAATGATTAATAATATTAATAAGTGATTAAAATATTATTAAATAATTAATAATATTAATAAGTGATTAAAATATTATTAAATGATTAATGATATTAGTAAGAGATTAAAATATTATTAAATAGTTAATAATATTAATAAGTGATTAAAATATTATTAAATGATTAATAATATTTGAACGTAGTTGTATATTATCAAAGGTATATAATATTTTGAGGTATTTGGTAAATTTTTAAATGTCCAAATCATTAAGTTATGTAAAAGAAGAAAGTTTAATTGAATGCAAGTCGTACGAAGAACGTGTAGTGAAGGCGTACAATGGTTAAGTGTATCCGACATGTCCAACTAGGTTTGGACTAGGGTTTTTGTCCGAAAGTTAAAAGTTCGTTTGTCGAACATTTTAAAAGTTAATAGATTGAAGTTAAGGTCTTAAGTTAAGATTAATTTATAGTCATTATAACTAATGATTATGTCAATTATATATATAAATTGTAGGTTGAACAAAAGACGCAAATAAGCATAAATGGTAGAAGCGAACCATACAAGTTTTTCAGAACTTGCTTCTATGTGCATTGTTATGCTATAATATGATGTTAAATTATTAATAGGAAGATACATTGATGATATTGGTGATATGTGAACAACATGAGATATGGTTACATGTGAAATATGTACAGATATGAAGTATGATGTGCTAGATGCTAGTTGTTATTGTATATGATGCATAAGAAGTATGAGACATTCATAAAATGAAAAACATGAACTGCATGATGTAAGAATAAAATGCAGAGCATGTATAATATGTGAAGCATGTAATGTATTATGTGTAACTGTTAAACTTGTTGAGCCGTTGTGCTCACTCTTGCTTAAAACTAATATTTTTCAGATAGTACAAGTTATTCAAAGTTTTCGATAAAGATCAAGAAACAGGAATGCATATTACATTCACTGAAGGTCCAAATGTCTATTGTAGATATCAGTCCGAATTAGATAGGTAAAATGATTGTGTAGTATAAGAATTGGTTGGTATGTAATATGAGTGTCAAATACTCAAATTGATTGTAATAGAATATCGTATCATGTATGATATTGAGACATACTAGGAATGTATAAAGATTGCGATTCTGGAAAAGAAAGAGATGTTGTAAATTTGTAAATAAATGATTATTTAGTAATTATAATATTGTTGTAATTCATGAACAATAAGAAAAAGGTAGTACTAGTGTTGAACCAGATTCGAGGGACCTGGATTTGGGGTCGTCACAGCTCTATACCATATAATACCACATATAAAATGATCGAAATTTTTGGAGCAAGCAAAGTGGCCAAAACAGGCCCTTTAAAAATTTGGACAATAATTTTTTGGCATTTTTTTTGGCAGGAACTGTTTTGCTAGAAAAATCACCATAAATAGCTCGTTTGATATTTTTAAGTTGTTCCACTTTAAAAATCTTCGTATCTTATAGATATACCACCCAAAGTTAACGGATCATAAATAAAACTTACGGAACGTGAACAGAAATTCCGGGAACGGATTGTTTAGTTTAAGGATTTTTCGGTAAAGTCGATCTCATGCTTTTGATCAACTTTTTCAACATAAAAGCATATAAATACCTATGCTAAACCCATTTAACTGTAGAAACACAAATATAACATGGATTTATGTATAGAGAGTTTTGAAAATATTTTTCTACCATAGAAATTAAATATCTCAACACGAGGAGCATAAAAACTAGGGTTTAAAGTGTTTTTATACCTCTTGCTCTTATGTGCTTGTTTTCTAGCCTTCCTAAAGTATGAAATAAATTTTAAGGACATCCAAAGACCACCAAGGCTGATGACCACTCCTCTTGGATCCCTCTTGGTGTTTTTATTTTATAACTTTCAAGAACATAGTGTTTTTATCTTTTTCTCCAAAGCTCTTTAGCTTTCTATACTTGGTAAAGGCAACAAATGAACAACAAACTTTAAAAGGCTTATGATAGGTTCTATTTATAGAACTCTAGGAACACTCCATTAGTACTCTTAAGCACCCCAACACTTGGTTAATCAGACACTAAACCACTTAGGAACAAGATCCACAAAATTAGGAAAATAGGTTGCCTTGGGAGAGAGATTTTAGGAACTAAGTTGTGTTAGAGTAATTTAGGGGTTTCTTGAGCTTTGCACCACATTGGTCCTCCCCCCCCCCCCCCCCCATATAGTCAGCTATATCACTATATTCCCTCCATTTTTGATTTATTTTTTCATCAATTTATGTTATATATACACCAAAATATATACATACATCAATCTATATCCATATCACCCAACACTTACACCATTTGGGCTACCCATTGGACTTTGCATTAACTTTCATTGGGCTACAATTTAATTATGTTTGGGCTCCCAATTTACTTCCAATTGGACTACTAGATTAATTCTTTTAGGCCCCCCAACAATTAAATCGCTTGGACTCAAGATTGGGTTACCGAAATTAATTCATTGGGTTAGGGTTTAGGCCCTTATTTACCAAATCATTGGACTTGGAATTAATTTCACCATCATTGGACTCCCCTAACTCACATTGAGCCTCTAATTGAATTAGGTTGAGCCAATTAATACAATCTACAATAATTTGTCCCTAAACTTTTAATGAATCTAGAGTTTGGGCTAATTAAATCGAATTTCACCCCCAAGGGCAAATTTGTCAAATCCTCCTCACCAACCAAGGGTAAAATGGTCTTTAGGTGATTATTAGGACATCATGATCATTTCAAAATACTCTAGGGAAAAATTGTCATCTCGCATTTTCTCTAGACTTTTCTTTTATGGAAACTTTTCATTTATGAAAAGTTCATAAACTTTCCATTAATGGAAAGTTTCTTCCTCGCATCTATTTCGTATCTACGAATAGTGATTTTCGCTAAAGTTTTAATTCTACTATAGAACTCTTATTCCTTTTATTAATTATCTATCGATTTACTAGTGCTAGGTTTTTATAACTTAACTTTTAATCGCGTTCGATTATATTTTTGAACCTAAAAATTTTTTGGGATATTACATTCACCATTACTTATAAGAATTTGGTCCTTGAAATTACTGCATGCACAACTCTCCTTATTTCATTCACCAAAACTAGGTTTTACCTCAACATTTAATTAATCATATTTGGTTTCTTCTATAAATTTTGTAAATATCCGGGGTATTACATTCACCAATTCTTCTAAGAATTTCGCCCTTGAAATTACAGCATACTCATCTTTACCCATTTCTTCTCATCATAACCAGGTTTTCAAAGAACCTTTACATTCTCACTTATGTAATGTTTTGAATTTCTGAGAATCTTATAATCCGACTTTATGTGAATAATAAAGGTTATGTTATACTTCAAGAATATGTCATGTGATTGAATTATGTTACAATCTATGTGTATATAAAATTCTACGTATAAAATTATGTACTTTAAAGAAAGATATGTATTAAAACCTAAACCCTAAGGGTTAAAATCTAAAAATCAGCTATACCTCTGAAATTCGTCTTACATCATTTTGGGACTTTTCACATTTCACGAAATAGTGTTTATATGAGTTATAGAACCCAGGGAACCAATAATTTTTTTTTTGAGAAAAAGACTAAAAATGCGTTTCCCAAGAAAACTTTTTTCCGTCTTTTTAGCAGTTCTATTCATCGTTTCGACTTTCGCATTTCACGATATAGTATTTATACGCTGTATAGATGCCAAATATCTAATAATATTTTCCCAGTGAATAAGACAAAAAATACTATTCATTCAAATACAGTTATCCGAATTTAAAAAATTCACATTATTGAATAGCGTCTATTCAGACAATAAATACATTCCCACTAATAAAATTTTTACCCAAAATAATTATTGAACATTACTATTCCCAAATACGGGTGAATACAAAACGAATATGAAAAGAATACGAATGATAATATACTGTATAAAAGGAGAATTATACGAAACATTATATGAGATTAATACGTAGTGTAATACAAGTTGAATAAGAGTATTATATAATGTATTATACGATGTAAATATGTATAAATACTTAAGTATTATACTAATTAATCAAATTAGTTGAAATAAAACTAAATAGTAACTAGTAATCCAACTAAAACATTTTCGACCAATCGTGTGCGAGAATTCCAATCCATGTGAACTTAAATGGACCAATCATGGGTAAGAAAAGAAAAACAAGTTAGATTAACTAAACAAAGTAAATAAACAATAGTTACACTAACTAATTATCAACTAAATCCATGTAAAATTGAGTTAACCAATCAAAATCCAAACTAGCTATTCATGTAAGTATTTTTCGACCAATGAGAACAAAATAAATCAAGATGAAATCTAGGCCATTGGATCAAAATGGCCAGCCATTTTTTGCTTTTGATGAGGTGTCCTAAGTTTTTAAATATGTGTCCAAGTCTCTATATAAACTAATTATAAGTTCAAGGACTAAAAGTGCAATTAAAGAAACTTAATTATTTCTATAAATACCCACCTCAATCATTCATTTTCCTAGCATTTTCTAGAGTATTTCCTAAGCTATACACTTTATAGTTATAATAGGAGAGAGAAAAATATATTTTGAGCGACGAAATTATGCTATTTTGGAAGTAAAGCAAGCACTACAAGATGTATACTCTAGTGGTTATTTTGTTTACTTTTCTTCTTATATTTAGTTAAAATATACTTTTACAAGCAGTTATAATGCTCAAATTATTTCAAATATACAGTACAAAAGTTCATTTTATAAGCAGTTATAATGTTCGATTTATTTCAATTATAAAGAAGAAAATATACTTTTATAAGCAGTTACTATGGTCAATTTTCTGTAAGTAATTAATGAAAATATTCATTTTATAAGCAGTTACTAAGACCAATTTTCTTAAAATATTTATTCAAATACTCATTATATAAGCTGTTATAATGCTCAAATTTATTTTATATAAAGTAGAAGAAGCATTAATTTCAAGCAATTATAATGTCCAACTTAAAACATAAAATGATTGAATTTGTGTCTAACTAGTTTATATAAAATATTAATGTCTAGGATTTACGAAGAATATTTAATCGTAAAACGTATCAAAAAGGAAAGTTTTCTATCTTTAACTTTTGTTTACTTACTTTTTATGTGATTTATATATTTTGTACAATCAATGTGTTATAAATCTTTGATACGAGAGTTATTGCTTCTTTTTTCGGCATAACTTGCAAAATGAAATGCTTATTCGTGATATATTTCGAATCATGCTTTATTATATCAAACCAAGTTGTCTTGGGGCGATCCTGACATGTGAAGTAAACTGGGATGAACGAATATGTCGCACTGTTCATTATTAGTCCAGTGTCGTGTATGTTATGCATAATATAGGATGTCATTAGGTTGATCCCCTTTCTATATCCACTATAAATGGTTCTAAGTCGAAAGACAAATAATAGTTCAAGGTTTAACCACCACTCAGTCTTATTATGTTAAAATATTTTGTAATATCAATTGTTATGCCATGAATCCTTACAATCCATATTACTGTGAGTTCACTTATATGTTAATTGTTTAAAACTTGCTGAGCATTTTAGCTCTCCCTTGCAAATAAACCTACTTTGCAGACAAACCCGAGAGCTCCGGCTCAAAGAAGAAAGGAAAGAAGAAATGCATAAACTAGTTTACTATTTTCCTTAACTGTAGTCATAATGACATTTTGTAATAAAGATAAGTTCCACACATGTAATCGAATATTATATTAATATTATCAAGTTTTATCACATTCTCTTGTTACGTTTTTACTTTGATTAAACCTAGAATTGTTAAAACTTAACATAGTATTGATAATGATCTATTTATCTGGATGAGGATCGGTAAATAACTCGTGAGTGCTGTACATCTGAGATAGGACTAAGCGACGTTGACTGATTAAATCCATCGTTAAGGTTCCTCAGACACATGTATAGCTCGTTATTACTATTCTGAATGTCAGATAAGTAGGATTATTGATATGAAGAGATATAACTATAACCAAATATATTTCGAGTGAATATTTTAACTAGTTGGGTAATATTCTGTACGAAAAAAGAATTTTGTACTGGACAAAGATACAACCATTTGTCATGGATAAAGATGCAAACATTTATCACAAGTGAAGATACAAACATTCATCGTTCCCAAGAGCCATCTTTATGATTTAATGTCGTGGATATTGGAACATGTAAAGTTATAGAATAGCTAAATCTTAAGGATAAAATATTATGATTGAGTATTAAGTCTCTTGTATCGATTACAAGGACTTGATATAAAATAATGAAAGATCTTTGGAAATTAAGATGAGAACTTTGTTTATGAATGAAGGAAATCATCTATAAACCTAATGATTTAGCATTTATAGTGAGCACTAAGTCAGCTATATTAAGTATAGTGATTTGGGGGCATCACAACTTTCCTCTAAGAAGCTCACACTTCTACTCATTATCTTCCCAGAACAATGGAATATCTTACAGAAGAATAAATTGAAAATCAAAATATTCTTTAAAAGCTTTCATAATACGCTGAGGGGTCATAAAGACCATGAACATATGTTTTAAATACTCATAATTTCTAGAATTGATCATATCCATTCAGTCATAAAACTATACTTTTCCATTTCGAGTATTAGTAAAAATACCCCTCATACATTCGTTTCGAATATTAGCAACCATATCAATTACAAATACCCCATAAAATTTTGTTTCGAGATTATGTCCCATTTTGTTCACCTCAGACTTAATACAAGATTCTTCACCAAAAACTTTAATCATTTCATACCAAAAGTGTCTAGCCGAATCAATTAGCGTGGACTTACAATAATAGTTCAGATATCAATCAAAACTCTTTAAAACTTTTCACAAGCACATACGTGCAATAACGTGTCTTAGAAAAATGTCTAGCCAAGGCAAATGGCATCGACACATACTTTCATAATTTTAACAACTAAAAATCATTTTATGACTTCATGATACCATATCGTCTTAATAGTGCGTTGAGAATTCCGTCATTGTCATATCCACACCACCTGGTGGTTTGACGTTTTAAACAAAAAATATATTTTGATATTTTCAAATCATCATGGTCTATCCGAAACAAGTAGCATTAGGCACTCCTTTAAACATTTTAAAATATTTGAAAATTATTTTAGGTTTTATCATATCATCACAGGTAACGATGGGTTGTCTCCATAACTCAGGTTATTGTGATTTATTGATAAAACTGAAATTTTTTATTTTTCTTTTAAAGGCACACAAGAGTGAGTTTGGCACGATTTTAAGAATTGCAAGGTCTAACACAACTAGAAGATTTGGAATATCCTAAAACCTCAAGAATCTCCAATTTTACTCTTCACCTTTTTTTAGCTTAATAACTATATCTAGTATAGCTTAAATCTTTATACTCATCTCTACCCACAATCACTGTTCGTCAAACTTACCATACATTCTTAGTTCAGGAACTTACCACAAGAGTATGAGTTTAAGAACTTATCGTAGCAATACATAATCCAAGAACAAATCACGGACTGTCCATATGCCAAGGGGCTCAGAAATATGCCATACGATTATGAGTCACGAACCTACTTTAAGTGTGAGTTTTAAGAACACACACCTACCTTAACATCCTCTACCTATCCGTTATATACATGAGAAAGGAATCACCTTCTTAACATACATATAACGAATAACGCGACACTATGTTTCAATCAATTTTCACCATAGGAAGCTAAGTGGTTGTCAAACCAAACATAATCTCCTGCCCATATAAGAAATTGGTTAACTCGGCCACTAATCAATATAGGAACTTAAGTAGTTGTTAAACTAAGAACAAATCCCCTGCCTATACAAAGGACTGTCAGACTCATCCCTATATTAATATAGGAAGCTAATTAGTTCTCGAATCAAGCACAAATTCCCTGCCTATACAAGGAATCTTACAACTCAACCACTAACATGAGTCCTCAATTGAAATCCACAAACTCCTAACTTTTCTTAACTTGATATGAATTCTCTCAATCCATATTTTAAAACATACCACTCTTTGTGAGTTCATTACTATCATTCCATAGTATCCCCCTTTTGATAGTTTCAGACTATCTACACACCCTGTTAATCATTTAACAGATCATTTAACCTTTTTTCTTATTTTATTTTACAATTATAGCCTATGGTACTCCTACTTAACGTGTATAACCTATCAGCTCTGATACCAACTATAATGCCCCGGGAGTCCCCTTACTGGCCACAGGCGACCCTCGGTCATTAACGAACAACATTCTCCTTACTATTCACAACATTATACAATAATATGTTGCTAAAAACTCAATAAATTTAAACTTTTATAATATTCTTTTGAACTCTGCCTCAGAATCGCAATTTTTACATTTATCTTACAAACTCAGGTCATTTATAGCATGACCTAGTCTATTACAATCCTTATGAGTATACAAATGCTCGTACTTCAACAATAAACATTTAGTATACTTACAAACTTCTCTAATCTAATCAAGTTCATAAGTATTAGCACTAACTTTAATATACAACTGCCTTTCACTACTATTACAAGACCTTAACTCAAGAATAATAAAAATTTATAATTATTCCAACATGTTACATCAAAAGATTTAACCGTTCTAACAACAAGGTTTTATAGCAATTATAACTTCAATCATTTCCTTTACGTTTACTGGGATCTTCAAATTCTCCCCATTTTGTTGAAATTGTTTAATTATAGTAAGAGTGAGCACGACAGCTCAACCAGTTTAACAGTTATCACATAACACATAGTTCACATTTAAGTCATATTTCATACTTCATGCTTCGTATGTAATATTGCATCATGCTGCTCATGCTATGCATTTATCCAATTACTTCATGCATATAATGCATATCAATATTTCCAAATTACATAAATCATATAACACAGTTCAACTCATAGCATCAATTGTATATCAGCTATTCACATCATATGACTGTATAAAGGCATATTTAAAATCAATTGGTACATACAATAACTGCACACATAACAGTTTATACATTTAACAACAAGTTTATAAAAACATCACATAGTACTGAAAAACTTGCCTGAATTGCTTCCTCGCTTATGCTTTCACAATTCAATTTACCTTATTTGAAAGACCCAATATAATTATCTTCCAATTAGTAACGCATATAGAGATTCATTGTCATTCTCAAATAAATTGACTCGACCGCACATAGTTCCCTATTTACCAACTCATAAATTATAGGATAATATTATCACCCTTGGATAATATTTTAATTACAGACCGGTATTATTAAAAATACCTCATTTAATTATAAACGTTATTAAGTATTGAACAACATCTTAATTGGTTACTAATATTATTAAGCCCTTAATAATATTCACCAAATTGCCAATATTATTAATCCTTTAATAATATTTCATCACTTGTTATTATCATTAAATATTTAATAATAATTTACTCCTTTAGTAATATTTAAAGACTTAAACTGTAATATCCCAGATATTTTTAAGATTTTAGATAATATCTTAATTGATTTAATTAAAGGTTAAGGTTTAAAACCTAGAATTGGAGACGTAAAATGTGTAGAAAATGGGTAAGAATTTTTTTTTGTAACATAATTTATTTGTTAGAAATTAAATGTGAAAATATTTTAATGATGCATGTAGAGAATTTATTAAGGAAATAAATTCAATTGAGAAGTGAAGGTGATTATATGAATATATATATATATATATATATATATATATATATATATATATATATATATATATATATATATATATATATATATATATATATATATATATATATATATATATATAAACCTAAAATGTGCTTGTTAGCCAAATAAAAAGATGAGTAATTAATACTCAACAAAACTAATAAAGTAATTAGTTTTAATATAAAGTAAGAAGGAATGTTGTAAAATATAATTAATTAGGTTAATTATATCAGTTATGAGTCCAAGTAATTTAATTACTATTAGTGGACTAGCCCAAAAAGATTATATGTGTTAGCCCAATATGAGAATACTTGCATGAAGGTGGGTAATTAAATAAGAGAGCCCAATGGAAGGTAAGCTATGTAGCCCAAACTTTTAAAAGTCCAATGTTGGTCAAAGTGTAGGAAAATATTATTGAGTGTAGAGAATTAACTAATGTAGGGTAAGTTGAATAACCCTAGTTGGTAGATAAGAGAGAGAGCATTAACCAAACATTGGTTAATTGCTAGGTAAATATGTATGATGATGAGAATTAACCATGTATGAGTTAATTGTGTAACCCAATGTAGGAATAACTATATGGGTATGGGTAATTATATTATAAACCCAAGTTAATGACAAAAGGTAGTTAATGAATTAAATTTAATCAAGTCGAAGTACTTGTATTAATGTGTATTAAAATCAGAACTACCGCTACAGCGATAGGTTTCACCGCCGCAGCGATGAAACTTTCTGAAATGTGAAAAATAGAACTACCGCCACATCAGTAATAATCATCGTCGCAGCGGTGAAATGGACAGTTTGAAAAGTTATAGTTTATTGAATCAATTTGAAGTACTGGTATGTATGAGCATTAGGGTTTTAATAAAATAAACCCAAGATATATTAAGTGTTAGTGATTTAATCGACTAACTCAATTAAGTAGTCCAATGGACTTATAAATAACAAGTCTAATTGGATTATGTAATTAAGCTAATGTGTTTATTTAATAAACCCAATGAAGTGGCCGTATAGGATTTAATTAGTTAACCATATATGAAAATATGGTAAGTCTAAATAAATCTTGATCCAAGTTATAATTAATTAAGCCCAATACTTGTTTTAATTAAATATAACATAGGGTATTTAATGTTAGCCCAATGTAATAATTAAATTAAGCACAACCAAATTAAATGGATGAGTCCAATATATTTAAATACTAGAGTCCAATGTGGAGCCCAAATGGTAGTCAAAATTGGTTAACATTTATACATATATATATATATATATATATATATATATATATATATATATATATATATGTATGTATAAATGTATATTTATGCTATAAAAATAAAACAAAAATGGGGGATTAAATCCCATTTTGTTGAGATTTAGTGGTCCCCACAAGGGGGTGACTTGATTTTCTCTTGTTGCTTCCTTCACACACTAAATCAAAGTAGCTCAACAACCTTTGTCATTCACATTGTCAATCAAATGGTCATTCACTCCAATAGTAATTCTAATTAAGTACTAAATTGACTATGATGGTGAATTAGGAGAGTTAATGATGGATTAGTCAAGTCCTATAAATAACATGCTCCACATATGAGCTATGTTGGTTAGTTCAGTTCCTAGCATTTTCTAGAGAGAAAAGAGAGAGCTCTTTGAGGGAAAAGCAAGTAAACTTTGTGAGATTGATGATCCACCAAGAAAAAGTACTAGAGGATAGCCAAGATGGAGTCTCTAGCAAAGATCATAGCCAAGAGAAAAAGACCATCCATGTCCAAGAGGTTAAAAAGTGTTATAAACTTTATTTTGTTCATTTTTCTAGTTTAGATATGATTTGAACGGTTAAAATGTATTTTTAACTGATTAAATGTTATTTTGATGCTCTAGAAGTCTAAATCTATGTTATATAGGTAGATTCATGGTTTAGTATGTTTAAAACAAGTATTGGTATGTGTGGTATGCAAATAAATGGAAGAAAATTCCATATTGCAATTTACCGGTAAAACCCTAAGGGGTTCGATCTTTAAATTTCGTGTCAAACATTTTGAAAAATGTGATTGAACCATAAAATGTTGTAAAACAAGAAGTTAGGAAGACAACAATACTAAGTTGGTATCATTTGAATGTGTAGAGTTTATTTTATTCAAGTTTGAACCATTAAAACCAAGGATTTGTGATTTTAGTTTTCACTTTGTCCTTGTGAGCAGTTTTTAGTCAACTTTCGTTTGGAATTTGGATTTGTGATATAAAGAGAAATTGTAGAGGGGGAAATTCTAATGAGAATGGACTTAATAAGAAACTCAAAATGTTTTAAAATGAAGAATTGATGGCTGTCGGAGCGTCGGAGGGTCAGGCAGTCCTCAAGTTAAGGTTTCGGAAAATTTGTACCACCGCCGCAGCGGTGGAAACCACCACCGCATTGGTCAAACATTATGCCAGAAACCTGTTTTAGCCGTCCGACTGAGGTTGGGTCGGGTCGGTCCGTGTAACGCCCCCAAATCCGGGTTCCTTTAACCCTAGACTTGGTACGTCACGATACATCATCTTCATACATGTTCTATAACTAATGCGGAATATATAAACATAAATTGTTTATTCTACAACATTTCCCAAGGTTTCTAACCTTAACTTACATATATACCTTTAGATTCATAAAAAGGTTTACAAAATTACTTACATCATATAACAATTTAGTTATCATGCATAACACTATAATCTTGTCTTTTGCTTCTGTCACCGTCTCTCCTCGGACATTCGTATTATTCTGAAATTTGTTATCATGATATAGCAAGAGTGAGCAACGACTTTGCTCAGCAAGTTTAAATATAATAACGATATATCATGATTGAAAGAAAGAATAAGCTTTTGAATTTTCAACAATATAATAATTGTAAAAGAGTACGAATCATAATTTCAATAATTAAATGACTGAATAAATAAATGTTGAGTGTCAATAATGACCATGAACAATTTAACTGAACCTTATGGTAATGAAGGTGATCAGCCTTTCATACCTGATGAACACATGCAACAAGCACTATGTGCTAATCAACAATTTAAAGAGGTGGAATAATTATACATAATTAAACCATAGCATGCTTGAAACGTAACAACTTGAGTTTGAGTTAGGAACTTGAACAATAAAATAATATATCCTGCTCGAATATAAATTGAGTAGGGTTTAGGAAACTTGCCTGTTTGCTCAGCTACAATTAATGTCTAGCTTTAACTAACTGGCTTTGAAAGACCTAACATTAGTAAAGTTGGTCTAATAATTAGTACAGCGTATTTGTACAACTATACGCTCATTAAGAAACTTATCTACCACAAATAAGTACTAACACATAATTTACATCAGTCAAAACAATATTATTAACCTTATAGACCCTCAATCAAATTAGGTTAATAATTTAATAAATTAGAAAATATTTTTCTTAAGTGTTGGACACTTATTAAACTATTAAACAATTTATTATAATTGTTTAAACAAAAGAGTTAAAAGACATTTTCTTTATTTCATTAAATCTAATTTCATTTAATTACTATTTATCATTAATTAAATAGTAAGTAATTAACTACATTTAGTTATTATTTAATAATAAATAATAACTTACAAGATTTATTTATTATTTAAAATTAATCAAATAATAAATAATTATATTATATTAAAAATAATCAAATATCTTTAGTTATTATTTAATAATAAATAATAAATAATTAACTAGATTCATTTATTATTTAAAGTTAATTAAATAATAAATAATAAAATTATATAGTAAATACTCAAATATCATTAGTTATTATTTAATAATAAATAATAACTAACTAAATTTATTTATTATTTAAAGTTAATCAAATAATAAATAATTAAATAATCAATCTTAGTTGTCTTTAATTATTATTTAATAGTAATTAAATAATAATTAATTAATTTATCATCCTTGTTTATTATTTAATATTAATTAAATAATAATTAGTTTAATCATAAATTCAGAAGATATAATATTAACTAGATTAATATTTACAACATTTAAATATTAATCCTAAATACTTATTATATTAAAAAAATATATATATAATATTAAACTAACTAGATTAATATTTACAACATTTAAATATTAATCCTAAATACTTATTATATTTGAAAAAAAATATAATATTAAACTAACTAGATTAATATTTACAACATTTAAATATTAATCCTAAATACTTATTATATTTGAAAAATATAATATTAAACTAACTAGATTAATATTTATAACATTTAAATATTAATCCTAAATACTTGTTATATTTGAAAAATATAATATTCAATACCTAAATATCATTTTTGTATTATTAATATTTTTGTTATAATTTTAAATTAATTTTTAAACATTTGAATTAATTTAAATTATCCAGAATGGCAATTCTGTAAATAAGCCGAAAAACGAACGGAGGGGCAATTTCGTAATTTCGCAGAAAAAAGACCGGAGGGGCAAAAATGTAATTTCGCCAAAATCGGTATCTCGCGCATTGCGCGCGCCGACAAAACTAGGTCCCAAAACGGTGCCGTTTTATTGTCACCGAAGCTGGCTTCCGCGCATGGCGCGCGGATGAAATTTACACGCCAAAACGACGTCGTTTTTCGGTCCGCGGCCGACAGTGAACAGGGTCGCATTGCGCGGCACCCCCTCTTTCTTTCCCCTTAGCAGATTGTGAATAGTAGTTTTAATACACTACTTTAATAAAAATTATACCTTCAAGTAAGCTTTAAAAATCCAAAAAAATTACCAATCACTTAATATCAATTTATAACATGAAAATTTAATTTTTCATGATTTAATATTAAAAAATTTTATAAAAAATTTTACATCACATAAACTACCACAAATCATAACTTTTTGTGTATAACTCCATTTTGAGTGATTCAAACTTTGTTTTTCTCATGATTTAATGTTCTATAATATTATAACATTAAATCTAAATTTTATAAAAATTAATTTCTTGTCATTACTTTGAGACTTGATTTAACACCACCAAACACATGTTTTTAGCATATAAATTATACCAAAACACAAACCAAGTATATTAAACTCAAGCATGACATAAATATTACTACTACATATTATTAACTATATTAACATATTTATACACACATGTTAGTTTATTTAATTTAAAAATAAACTACATTTAAAATAACTATTACCTCATTTTAATGGTTATCTTCATTTTTCTTCCAAAATGGGTTGTGAATGGCATGAACTAACTTATGCTTTCTTCTTCTTTCTTGAAGCTCCACCCAAAATCTCTCTCAAATATTTATCCTCTCAATATTTTGCTCTCAAGACTTAGAAGATGAAAGATAGAAAATGAATAACAAAACTCCTAAATTGTAAGTATACTTACAATTTGGATAGATATAAAATATATATCTATTACAATTACCATCATGAGAGTAGTTGGAGACTTGTGCAAGAGATTTAAGCCAAGGACTAAGTGGGTGAAAAGAGGTATGGTCCATTAAATAAAATAAAAACCATACAAGCAACCTTACTTTAATTAAATGAAAAATAAAATAAATACAAAACCTTTTACTCTCTTTCTCTTACTTTTTGCCGGCAACAAGCATGTTGGTGTCCCAAAATGAATGTCACTTTCACTTTTTAAGAATTAATAGTTTTATTAAGTATTTTTCAAGTGGGTCAATCATTGGACTTTAATTTAAAATACCAATTGGGCTTCTATTATATTGTTTGGGCTACTAAATTGTCAAATTTTATTATTCTCCACTTGGGCTACTAATTGACCCATATTGGGCTAATTTAATAATTTACACATTAATTATTCAATCCATGATTAAATAAATAATTAGATTGAATAAATAATTAAATATTCTAACCCATAAGTATTAAATTACTAAATGGACTAATAATATTATTAATAATATTTTACATTATTTACATTAATTAATTATCATATTAATTAATTTATAAAATTTAATTCACTCATTATATTCAATTTAATTGAATATTTAATTAATGACAACTTGTCAATTATTTTGATATTAAAACTTTAGAGTGTGTTTGCTAATAATAATATATATAATCTATATATATTATTTATACACATTACTTTACCTCGAAAATAATTTCACAATAAATTATGAAATTAAAATAAATACAATATATAATTTAATATATATTATTTAGGCCATAAATTAAATTATTTAATATATTTACATTAAATAATTCATTTCTCATCAATTATGGAAATAATTCCATTTACCCGAAAATACATTGAAATAATAATATATTTACTCAATTTCTTATTTAAATAATTTATTTAATTATTTAATTAATATTACACAAATAATTGTATAATTAAATTTCTCACTCTCATAAATCATTTACAATGATTTATTTAATTATAGAATATATTCATTTAATATATTCAATTACTATTTAAAATTACTTAATTAATTTAATCCCTTTATATATATGTACATATATATGAAATTAAATGTTGTACATATATACAATTACTAATCTCCCTTAATTAATTCAACTACTTTATATAATTTATAATTATATAAATTACATAATTATTCCTCACAAATAATTTATCAACAATTTGCATAATTATGAATAAATTAATTCCACAATAAACCTTTTAATTCAATTCGGATTAATTTAATATTAATCTATCTATTTATCACAATTTAATTAATCATTAAATTATGTTACAAAATATGCACGCATATATATTTATATATTCATATAAATACGTATTTAATTTACACGCAACCACGTCGCATAATTACATAACTCCACTAATTAATTCTCTTAATTTAATTAGACTTGCTGTTAATCAAGTTTATTGAATTATCACTTTACTTGTTAACTTATCAAAAATTTTGATATCACCATATCTAAGTTAGTCCATTAAATTTAATTTGGACCTCTATTTATCTATCACTACTAGGTTATCAAACTCCAACCTTTATTAAATATTAAATATTTTATTTCTAATTCATTTAAATATCCGGGATATTACAGTCCGGGTCTGGTCGAGTCAGTCCGGGTTGAGTTTTTAGTTGAAATTTAAGTTGAAATACATATAAAATGAATGTATTTGAATACTAAATCAATTTATATTGAATCTATTAGTGATTAATTGATATCTAAAGATATAAAATAAAGACTAAAGTTAACACAATTAAAAAGTTAACTATTGGTAATATTTAAAGAATATTTAAATATTATTAAATGATGAATAATATTAGTATAAGATTAAAAGATTATTAAATGTGTAATAACATTTGTATATGATGAATATGTTCTTAAATAATTAATGACATTATTAAATAAGTAAAATATTATTAAATGGTTAATAATATTAATAATGATTAAAATATTATTAAATGGTTAATAATATTAAGAAGTGATTAAAATATTATTAAATAGTTAATAATATTTGAACTTAGTGGTATATTATGAAAGATAGATAATATGTTGGGGTATTTGGTACATTATTAAATGTCCGAATCATTAAGTTATGTAAAAGAAGAAAGTTTAATTGAATTAAACAAATGTAAATAGTCCATTTGTGACTAATTTAGACAACTTATTAAAAGTGGGTCGTACAAAGATTATATAATGAAAGCGTAAGCTGGTTAAGCATGCCTGATATGTCCAAACTGTATTTGGACTAGGGTTTTGTCCGGAACTTAAGGGTTCGTTTGTCGGAAATCTTAAGAGTTGATAATTTGAAGTTAAGGTCTTAAGTGAAGATTAATTAAAAGTCCTGGTAGCTAATGATTATGTCAATTTGTTATATAAATTGTAGGTTGAGCAAATGACGCAAATAAGCGTAAATGGTAGAAGCGACCAGGCAATTTTTTTTCAGAACTTGCTCCTATGTGCCTTGACATGCTATGATGTGATATTAAATTGTTAATAGAAGGATATTGATGATAATTATGATATGCATGAGGTATGATTACATGTAAAATATGAAGCATGAAATGCTAGATGTTATGTGTGATGCATGAGCAGTATGCCATAAACTGAAATGCATAAAAAGTATGATGTAAGTATAAATTGCAGAGTATATGTGAAGCATGTAATGTGTTATGTGTAACTGTTAAACTTGCTGAGCCGTTGTGCTCACTCTTGCTTAAACCAACATTTTCAGATAGTACAAGTATTTAAAGTATTGATAAGGATCAAGAAACAGGAATGCATATTACATTCACTGAAGGTCTAGCACGACCATTGTAGATATCAGTCCGAATTGGACAGGTAAAATGATTGTGTAGTATAAGAATTGGTTGGTATGTATTACGAGTCTTAGATACTCAAATTGATTGTAATAGAATGTCGTATCATATCTGATATTGAGACATACTAAGAATTTGTAAAGATTGCGATTCTGGAATAGAAAGAGATGTTGTGAAATTGTAAATAAATGATTATTTAGCAATTATAATATTGTTGTATTTCATGAACAATAAGGAAAAGTAGTATTAGTGTTGAACCGGATCCGAGGTTCAAGGAATTCGGATTCGGGGTCGTCACAAGTTGGTATCAGAGCTAATAGATTATAAACCTTAGGTAAGAGTACCTTAGGCTATAACCATAGTAGAAGATAAGTAAAATGATAAATGAATAAACTCTGGAAGAGTTTAAGTTATAAAAGATGAATTTGGAAAATTCATATAGAGAAAATTATCCAAAGATGGATTTGAGAAGATATAAGAGAGATGAAAAAGGTCATGTTGTACATAATTTGAAGAAATGATAGAAAATATCTTATAATAAGATTTTGAGAAGCATAAAGAAAATGCTAATGGGATCATGAAATGATCTAGAGAAATGAACTCGTAATGAGGCAGATATGCTAAAATATGAATGGAGAGAATTCGTATTCAGATAGGAAAAATTAGAGGTTTATGGGTTTTTAATTGATGACTCATATTAGTGGTTGAGTTATACGATTCCTTTTATGGATTTGTGCCAGGTTTTAGAATCGCTTAGCTTCCTACATTAATATAGTGGTTGAGTTAAACGAACCCTTGTATGGGCGGGGTCTATGATATGTCAGCGAACCAATTTGGGAGGTGCTGCTGTGAAACTTGCACGATCAGTGTGTATCGAAGAAGAAAGATATGCACTGGTGGCATGTATTTCCTTACAGTGTTGAACAATTGAAAAACTGATGTATTTGTTCTTGGTTTAACTACCGCTTGACTTCTTATATTGATTAGTGACCGAGTTGACCAATTTCTTGTATGGGCAGGAGATTGCGTTTGGTTTAACGACCACTTAGCTTTCTATAGTGATAATCGATTGAAACCTGTTGTCGCGCTATTCGTTATATGTATGTTGAGAAGATGATTCTTTTCTCATGTATATAACGGATAGGTAGATGATGTTAAGATAAGTTCGTGTTTTGAGAACCGACACGCATGGTAAGTTCGTGACTCATAGTCATGTGGTGGAGCCCCTCAGCGAATGGGCGACTTTGGCCTGACTAGGACAAGCTCCTTAAACCATATGATTGTGGTAAGTTCTTGAGCCCAAATACGTGGTAAATTTGATGAACAGTGAGTATGGACAGAGTTAAGTAGTCAGGTTAAGGCTATACTAGATATAGTTATTAAGCTAGAAAAGAATGTGGAGGAAAAATTTGAG
The DNA here is from genome assembly GCA_947179155.2 of Hedera helix. NCBI lineage: Eukaryota > Viridiplantae > Streptophyta > Magnoliopsida > Apiales > Araliaceae > Hedera > Hedera helix. The sequence goes on along the minus strand of OX359266.1, from coordinate 17,846,634 downwards.
GTGTTTTGAGGTTTTAGGATATTCCAAATCTTCTAGCTATGCTATATTTTGAAATTCTTAAAATCATGCTAAATTCGCACTTTTGTGCTTTTGAAAAGACAAATGTATTTTAAATATCATTAATGCACTTAGTGCAGAGATGATAAACGATGGAGTCATCAATACAGAGTAACCTAGTGTTGGATGTATTTTTAAGCCCACTATGGTATGATGGAATATGACAAAGTCAAAATGATTTTTTAGTATTTTGAAACGTTTAAAGAAGCGTCTATGCTAATTGTTTCGGGTAGACAAATTGATTTGAAAATATCAAAATGTATTTATAAAATCATCACATGCCATTAAAGCCATGGTGCAGGGATGAAAAAGACAGAATCCTCAACGCACTATTACAAAGGTGCGGTATCATGAAGTCCTATAAATGAATTTTAGTTACTTTAACTAATCTGAAATGATTTTTTTAAATCATAATATACGAATAGTTCAATGATGTGAGTCTATGTCATTTATTTTAACTGGACACCTTTTGGTCAGAAATGACTCAAGTTTTATTTTCCAATCCAACTTATGTTGGAGCGAAATTTTGTAGAAAGTCTGAGGTGAACAACCCCATAATGGGGGATATGTCAGAGCCATGAATAAAGAACCCGCGAGGGGGCGCCCAAGAGTGGTGGCATGCTGATAGAACAAAATATGGGCTGGTAAATCCAGAGAGTTCAACCCTAATCGAAGTCGTTATGCACAGCGCTAGAGTACGATAGGTTGATCACCTAGCGTACAAAACAATTGTGGAATGTTTTCAATCTTTGTGATTGATAAACCTTCTCGCATATATTCACAGTCTTTATGACTCCTCAGAATAGTATGAAAGTTTTAATGAATATTTTGATTTTCAATTTATTCTTTTGTAAGATATTGATTTTTAATTTATTCTTTTGTAAGATATTGATTTTTAATTTATTCTTTTGCAAGATATTCCATTGTTCTGAAATTGTTAGTTTAGAAGTATGAACTTCCTAGCAAATGGTGGTCCTAGAATTTGATGAGTAAAGAGTTATACTCAGAGATGAAAATCGATAGAAATGTATATGAGATAATTTCGGGGACGAAATTCTTATAAGAATGGGTGAATGTAATATCCTAGATGTTTTTAAGATTTTAGATAATATCTTAATTGATTTAATTAAAGGTTAAGGTTTAAAACCTAGAATTGGAGACGTAAAATGTGCAGAAAATGGGTAAGCATTTTTTTTTTGTATCATAATTTATTTGTTAGAAATTAAATGTGGAAATATTTTAATGATGCATGTAGAGAATTTATTAAGGAAATAAATTCAATTGAGAAGTGAAGGTGATTATATGAATATATATATATATATATATATATATATATATATATATATATATATATATATATATATATATATATATAAACCTAAAGTGTGCTTGTTAGCCAAATAAAAATATGATTAATTAATACTCAACAAAACTAATAAAGTAATTAGTTTTAATATAAAGTAAGAAGGAATGTTGTAAAATATAATTAATTAGATTAATTATATTAGTTATGAGTCCAAGTAATTTAATTACTACTAGTGGACTAGCCCGAAAAGATTATATGTGTTAGCCAATATGAGAATACTTGCATAAAGGTGGGTAATTAAATAAGAGAGCCCAATGGAAGGTAAGCTGTGTAGCCCAAACTTTTGAAAGTCCAATGTTGGTCAAAATATGAGGAAATATTATTGAGTGTAGAGAATTAACTAATGTAGGGTAAGTTGAATAACCCTAGTTGGTAGACAAGAGAGAGAGTATTAACCAAACATTGGTTAATTGCTAGGTAAATATGTATGATGATGAGAATTAACCATGTATGAGTTAATTGTGTAACCTAATGTAGGAATAACTACATGGGTATGAGTAATTATATTATAAACCCAAGTTAATGACAAAAGGTAGTTAACGAATTAAAATTAATCAAGTCAAAGTACTTGTATTAATGTGTATTAAAATCAGAACTACCGCCGCAGCGATAGGTTTCACCACCGCAGCGGTGAAACTTTCTGGAATGCGAAAAATAGAACTACCGCCGCAACGGTAGTAATCACCGTCGCAACGGTGATACGGACTGTTTGAAAAGTTATAGTTTATTGAATCAATTTGAAGTATTGGTATGTATGAGCATTAGGGTTTTAATAAAATAAACCCAAGATATATTAAGTGTTAGTGATTTAATCGACTAACTCAATTAAGTAGTCCAATGGACTTATAAATAACAAGTTTAATTGGCTTATGTAATTAAGCTAATGTGTTTCTTTAATAAACCCAATGAAGTGGCTGTATAAGATTTAATTAGTTAACCATATATGAAAATATGGTAAGTCTAAATAAACCTTGATCCAAGTTATAATTAATCAAGTCCAATGCTTGTTTTAATTAAATGTAACATAGGGTATTTAATGTTAGCCCAATGTAACAATTAAATTGAGCCCAACCAAATTAAATGGATGAGTCCAATATATTTAAATACTAGAGTCCAATGTGGAGCCCAAATGGTAGTCAAAATTGGTTAACATTTATATATATATATATATATATATATATATATATATATATATATATATATATATATATAAATGTATATTTATGCTATAAAAATAAGACAAAAATGGGGGATTAAATCCCATTTTGCTGAGATTTAGTGGTCCCCACAAGGGGGTGGCTTGATTTGTTCTTGTTGCTTCCTTCACACACTAAATCAAAGTAGCTCAACAACCCTTGTCATTTACATTGTCAATCAAATGGTCATTCACTCCAATAGTAATTCTAATTAAGTACTAAATTGACTATGATGGTGAATTAGGAGAGTTCATGATGGATTAGTGAAGTCCTATAAATAACATGCTCCACATATGAGCTATGTTGGTTAGTTCAGTTCCTAGCATTTTCTAGAGAGAAAAGAGAGAGCTCTTTGAGGGAAAAGCAAGTAAACTTTGTGAGATTGATGATCCACCAAGGAAAAGTACTAGAGGATAGACAAGATGGAGTCTCTAGCAGATCATACCCAAGAGAAAAAGAGCATCCATGTTCAAGAGGTTAAAAAGTGTTCTAAACTTTCTTTTGTTCATTTTTCTAGTTTAGATATGATTTGAACAATTAAAATGTATTTTTAACCGATCAAAAGTTATTTTGATGCTCTAGAAGTCTAAATATATGATATATAGGTAGATTCATGGTTTAGTATGTTTAAAACATGTATTGGTATGTGTGGTATGCAAATAAATGGAAGAAAATTCCATATTGCAATTTACCGGTAAAACCCTAAGGGGTTCGATCTTTAAATTTCATGTCAAACGTTTTCAAAAATGTGATTGAACCATGAAATTTTGTAAAACAAGAAGTTATGAAGACAACAACACTAAGTTGGTGTCATTTGGATGTATAGAGTTTATTTTATTCAAGTTTGAACCATTAAAACCAAGGATTTGTGATTTTAGTTTTCACTTTGTCCTAGTGAGCCGTTTTTAGTCCACTTCCATTTGGAATTTGGATTTGTGATATAAAGAGAAATTGTAGAGGGGGAAATTTTAATAATAATGGACTCAAGAAGCACCTCAAAATATTTTAAAATGAAGAAGTTATGGCTGTCGGAGCGTTGGAGGGTCGAGAAGTCCTCAAGTTAGGGTTTCGAAAATTTTGTACCATCGCCGCAGCGGTCAAACATTTTGCCAGAAACCTGTTTTAGCCGTCCGGGTCGGGTCGGTCGGGTCAGTCCGGGTTGAGTTTTTAGTTGAAATTTAAGTTGAAATACATATAAAATAAATGTATTTGAATACTAAATCAATTTATATTGAATCTATTAGTGATTAATTGGTATCTAAAGATATAAAATAAAGACTAAAGTTAACACAATTAAAAAGTTAACTATTGGTAATGTTTAAAGAATATTAAAATATTATTAAATGATGAATAATATTAGTATAAGATTAAAAGGTTATTAAATGTGTAATAACATTTGTATATGATGAAAATGTTCTTAAATAATTAATGACATTATTAAATAAGTAAAATATTATTAAATGGTTAATAATATTAATAAGTGATTAAAATATTATTAAATGGTTAATAATATTAAGAAGCGATTAAAATATTATTAAATGGTTAATAATATTAATATGTGAGTAAAATATTATTAAATGGTTAATAATATTAATAAGTGATTAAAATATTATTAAATGGTTAATAATATTAATAAGTGATTAAAATATTATTAAATGGTTAATAATATTAATAAGTGAGTAAAATATTATTAAATGATTAATAATATTAATATGTGATTAAAATATTATTAAATGGTTAATAATATTAATAAGTGATTAAAATATTACTAAAGGGTTAATAATATTAATGAGTGATTAAAATATTATTAAATGGTTAATAATATTAATAAGTGATTAAAATATTATTAAATGGTTAATAATATTAGTAAGTGATTAAAATATTATTAAATAGTTAATAATATTAATAAATGATTATAATATTATTAAATGATTAATAATATTAATAAGAGATTAAAATATTATTAAATGGTTAATAATATTTGAACTTAGTGGTATCTTATGAAAGATAGATAATATGTTGGGGTATTTGGTACATTGTTAAATGTCCGAATCATTAAGTTATGTAAAAGAAGAAAGTTTAATTGAATTAAACAAATGTAAATAGTCCATTTGTGACTAATTTAGACAACTTATTAAAAGTGGGTCGTACGAAGATTGTATAATGAAAGCGTAAGCTGGTTAAAGATGCCTGATATGTCCAAACTGTATTTGGACTAGGGTTTTGTCCGGAACTTAAGGGTTCGTTTGTCGGAAATCTTAAGAGTTGATAATTTGAAGTTAAGGTCTTAAGTTAAGATTAATTAAAAGTCCTGGTAGCTAATGATTATGTCAATTTGTTATATAAATTGTAGGTTGAGCAAATGACGCAAATAAACGTAAATGGTAGAAGCGATCAGGCAAGTTTTTTTCAGAACTTGCTCCTATGTGCCTTGACATGCTATGATGTGATATTAAATTGTTAATAAAAGGATATTGATGATAATTGTGATATGCATGAGGTATGATTACATGTAAAATATGAAGCATGAAATGCTAGATGTTATATGTGATGCATGAGCAGTATGAAAAAAGCATGATGTAAGTATAAATTGCAGAGTATATGTGAAACATGTAATGTGTTATGTGTAACTGTTAAACTTGCTGAGCCATCGTGCTTACTCTTGCTTAAACCAACATTTTCAGATAGTACAAGTATTTGAAATCTTGATAAAGATCAAGAAACAAGAATGCATATTACATTCACTGAAGGTCTAGCACGACCATTGTAGATATCAGTCTGAATTGGACAGGTAAAATGATTGTGTAGTATAAGAATTGGTTGGTATGTATTATGAGTCTTAGATACTCAAATTGATTGTAGTATAATGTCGTATCATATCTGATATTGAGACATACTAGGAATTTGTAAAGATTGCGATTCTGGAATAGAAAGAGATGTTGTGAAATTGTAAATAAATGATTATTTAGCAATTATAATATTGTTGTATTTCATGAATAATAAGGAAAAATAGTACTAGTATTGAACAGGATCCGAGGTTCAAGGATCCCGGATTTGGGGTCGTCACATAAACAATTAAATGTAAATTGTTTAATCACCTTCTTATTCATTTAATTTCTTCCTTTTAGTTATTTATTTAATATTAAATAAATAATTAATTTAATTAACTTTACTTGTTTATTTATCATTACATAAACAATTATTTCCTTAACCTTATTTTTCTTTAATTATTATTTAATATCATTTAATTAATTAAATATCCTCAATTCCTTTAATGATTGTTGAATATTATTAAAAAATAACTTTTCAATTAATTATCCCCATTTATTATTTAATGTTAATTAAATAACGGAAGATCATTTTATTCACTTCATCTCCATTTAATTATTATTTAATATCCTTTTTAATAATAATTAAATAATGAATCATTCATATTTATTAAATAATATATAATTACCTTATTAACTTTATCTTCTTTTTATCATTATTTAATATCCTTTAAATAATACTTAAATAATTAATAATCCTTATTTATTTAATAATAAATAATTACCTTATTACTTTATCTTCCTTTAATTATTATTTAATATTCTTTCAATAATAATTAGATAACTAATCACCATTATTTATTATTTAACATTAATTAAATAATAAATAGTTATTTTATTAACTTGATATACCCCTTTACTTTATTTATTATTTAGCATTTAAATAATAAAGAATTAATTAAATTCTTTTTAATTACTCTATTTATTATTTAATATTATTTAAATAATAAATAAGTATCTTTATGTATTATTTAATTAAAATTGAATAATATATAATTATTTTATTCTATTATCCTTGTTTTCCCTAAGTCCTTCGTATTTATTAAAAATTCTTAATTGACTTATTATTTTTATAACTCTTGTATATCTTTAGTATATTTCATTCCATAAACAAAATAATTTTTGTTTAATTTTCCAACTTTATTTACTATTTTTAAATAGTCCATTTATGTCCAAAATTTTCCTTATTTATTAAAAATTTATTTTTCATCAGAAAATTATAAATTTTAGATGACACATTCCTTCCATCCTAAACAAAGTCCAGTAAAAATTTCATAATATTATGAGTTGTACACATCAAGTTATTGCTAACATAATTTTTAAAATGTATGAAATGGTTTGGGTCATAACTCACTCATCCGAGGTCAGATCGAGTTACAAATTTTACAGTGACTGCTCTATACCACATAATACCACATATAAAATGGCCAAAATTTTTAGAGCAATCAAAGTGGCCAAAATAGGCCCTTTAAAACTCTAGATAATAGTTTTTTTGGCATTTTTCCGGCAGGAACTATTTTGCTAGAAAAATTACCATAAATAGCTCGTTTAATATTTTTAAGTTGTTCTACCTGAAAAATCTTCGTATCTTATAGATCTATCACCCAAAATTGACGGATCATGAATACGACTTACGGAACATGAACACAAATTCTCGAAACGGACTGTTCAGTGTAAGGATTTTTCGGTAAAGTTGATTTCATGCTTTTGATCAATTTTTTCAACATAAAAGCATATAAATACCCTTGATAAACCCATTTAACCATAAATCTACTACTATAACATGGATTTAAGTATATAGAGTTTTGAAAATATTTTTCTACCATAGAAATTAAATATCTCAACAAGAGGAGCATAAAAACTAGGGTTTAAAGTGTTTTTATACCTCTTGCTCTTATGTGCTTGTTTTCTAGCCTTCCCAAAGTATGAAATAAATTTTAAGGACATCCAAAGACCACCAAAGCTGCCGACCACTCCTCTTGGATCCCTCTTGGTGTTTTTATTTTATAACTTTCAAGAACATAGTGCTTTTATCTTTTTGTCCAAAGCTCTTTAGCTTTCTATACTTGGTAAAGGCAATAAATGAACAACAAACTTTAAAAGGCTTATAATAGGTTCTATTTATAGAACTCTAGGAACACTCCATTAGTACTCTTAAGCACCCAACACTTGGTTAATTAGACACTAAACCACTTAGGAACAAGATCCACAAAATTAGAAAAATAGGTTGCCTTGGGGAGAGATTTAAGGAACTAAGTTGTGTTGGAGTAATTTAGGGGTTTCTTGAGCTTTGCATCACATTGGTCCTCCGCCCCCCCCCCCCCTCCCATATAGTCAGCTATATCACTATATTCCCTCCATTTTTGATTTATTTTTTCATCAATTTATGTTATATATACACCAAAATATATACATACATCAATCTATATCCATATCACCCAACACTTACACCATTTGGGCTACCCATTGGACTTTAAATTAACTTTCATTGGGCTACAATTTAATTATGTTTGGGCCCCCAATTTACTTCCAATTGGACTACTAGATTAATTCTTTTAGGGCCCCCAACAATTAAATCGCTTAGACTCAAGATTGGGTTACCGAAATTAATTCATTGGGCTAGGGTTTAGGCCCTTATTTACTAAATCATTGGACTTGGAATTAATTTCACCATTATTGGACTCCCCTAACTCACATCGGGCCTCTAATTGAAATAGGTTGGGCCAATTAATACAATTTACAATAATTTGTCCCTAAACTTTTAATGAATCTAGAGTTTGGGCTAAGTAAATCGAATTTCACCCCCAAGGGCAAATTTGTCAAATCCTCCTCACCAACCAAGGGTAAAATGGTCTCTAGGTGATTATTAGGACATCATGGTCATTTCAAAATACTCTAGGGAAAAATGGTCATCTCGTATTTTCTCTAGACTTTCCTTTTATGGAAACTTTCCATTTATGAAAAGTTCCTAAATTTTCCATTAATGGAAAGTTTCTTCCTCGCATCTATTTCGCATCTATGAATAGTGATTTTCGCTAAAGTTTTCATTCTACAATAGAACTCTTATTCCTTTTATTAATCATCTATCGATTTACTAATGCTAGGTTTTTATAACTTAACTTTTAATCGCATTCGATTATATTTTTGAACCTCATAAAAATTCGGGATATTATATATTGACCATGAAAAATGCATTTAACATACATAGACATCTAAATACACATAATTACCAATAAATCTCTATCGTTATGTCTTTGAGCTCATCATAACTCTATCATACACAAATTTCTCTTACACCTAACCATGACAAACATTTTTACAACAAATATAACCATATAAATGAATAGGCGAAGGTATAGAAATCTTTTGAACCTTTTAGACTCGGATGTTCTTCTTCTTCTTGAAATGAACCTAGCTAGAGACTCCACCTTGGCTACTAGATATACAATCCTAGTGTAATATCCCTCAAGACTCTCCAACAATGCTCTCACTTCTTTCTAGAATTACCAACATTGCATAAGTGTTGGTGAATTCTATTTATAGAACTCTAGGGACACATCATTAATTCCTTAATTAACTATAATTGGTGAAATTAGAAGCTAAATTATGCTTACTATTTGATGGATTGGCTAGGTGATTGACTAGGGTTTTTGGAATGGTTGAACTGCTTAGTCCTTGAGAAGATTTTCCAAGCAACCATGAGCTATAAGCCACTCCCTAGTGAGGTCCTCATGTGCCGGCCAAATGGCCTATTTTTGCCCCATTTTTGCTTTATTTTTCTTATAATTATATACATATATACATCTATATATACACACACACACACTCATATATATATACATTGACCAACACTTTGACTTAGTTTGGGCTCCACTTTGGACTTGGTAATTAATTTTATTGGGCTCATTCATTTAATTTGTTTGGGCTCAATTTATTCATTTCATTAGGCTAACATTAACTAACACATACTACATTCAATTAAAATAAGCAATGGGCTAGTTCAATTATAGCATGAACTAATAAATTAACTATGTTCATGGACTACTAGGTTACTTTTATTGGGCATAGTTTAATAATTCATTTGGACTTAAAATATAATCCAATTAGACTTGCTTTAATTAATTCCACTACCTTACTATATTATTAGATTCATAAATATATACATACCTACATATATTCATTCAATTATGTAAATGCACAATTAATTCATACAAAAATTTTAACTCATTGATAATTATTTAATAATCATCATTACAATGAATTTAGAATTCGTGGTTATTACAGTTCATATAACTTTTATATCCGATACGTTTAACTTCCTTTATTCTCGTATTCAATTTTGTATTTGTGAATAATGATTTCATATTTATACGTAGTATAAATGCTTAACTCTTAATATATCTCAAAGTATACATCTTAACCAATTCTAAGTTTTTAATTCTCATAATTCATAATTATTCACATTTAATTTCTAACACATAGATTAGGTTTAAATATTTACTCATTCATCTACACAATTTTCTCCTCTAAGTCTAGGTTTTAAACATTAACCTTTAATCAATCATTAAAGATTTTATTTACAAGTCTTCTAAATCTCCGAGATATTACAGTTTGCGGGCCTGTTGATTCGCGATATAAAATAAGTTGTTCATCTCAGTATATCATAAAAATCTATACCAAGACAATTGGTTTGGATAACTTTCTCAAAGAAATTATGATTGATTAACAATCGATCTTATCATTGGTTTAGTCAATACAAATAGCATAGGCGTACTTCCCAACACAATTATGAACAATTGATACATTCAGTATTCGCAAACAAGGTTCGAATAATGATTCAAGAATATAATAATATTTCAAATCATGTTTCAGAGTATATAATTTAATCTTCACAAATATAAATACACATGAATTATTATATTATTCTACTTGTATGAATTTATAAAAGTACAAGTTAAAGTATTTGCTTGGATCGTTGACTGTATCCGACTTTGGCTCCTTATCCTTTGAACAACATATGTTTGTCATATTCATCTAACAGTTATTCTCTATTAATATTCACATAATAATCTAATCGATTTAACTTACTAGTTCTATGCAACTAGGACTCACAAATTATTTTTATTATTCAACTATCACATATATAATCTCAAATAAAATTATTTATTTAAAAATCATTGTTTTTTACTCCCTTTAATTCATTCATTAATCATCATAAATAAAATAATATTTAATATTATTCTATTTGTTTCATTATCCTTGATCATCATTTAATTATTCAAAAATAAAGTATCCTCACTTTATTTGTTTATGACTTATTATTATTCGATTATTATTTTCTTAAATCACACTTTATTAATCTACAAATAAAATAACTTAAGTTATTATTTTATTTGTTTAATTCCCAACTAGAGTAACCTTTACTCTTATTTTAATTTAAACATGATTCGTTAATATACAATTAAAATAATCATTAATATTATTTTACTTGTTCACCCTTTATTAATTCACAATTAAAATAATTTTTAATTTTAATTGATTAAGTCTCTTTAATATTACTTTAATTATTCATATATTATTAATCTACAATTAAAATAATCTTTAATAGTATTTTAATTCTTTAAAGTAATTCTTAGCATTAATTAAAATAATATTTAATATTATTTTAATTAACTCACAAATAAAATAATTTTTAATCATCATTTTATTTATTTAATATTATTTTAATTAACTCACAAATAATTTTTTAAAATTATTACTTTTTTTAATATTAACTCACAAATAATTCTTAATATTATTTTATTTGTTTAATATTATTTTATTTATTTATTTTATTTCATTCTGGGTTGGATTGGGTCAACCCGGTTGGACCTAACTGGTTTCACCTGGGTTGACCGAATCTGGTCAACTGAATGACAGGGAGAGTGCCCCGGCACTAGTTTCACACCGAGGGATAGCGCCTTAACATTGTCTCCGATTTTTTGAAAAAAATGAACCAGCGCCCCGACATTGTTGCGTAGAGCAAAAGTAGTGCCCCGACATACAATTTTCGTTCCACTTGGATTAGTTTTGTATTTCATAGATCTACAACATACAATTTTTTAGATCATGTAAATAGGTTACACATTTTATTTCATTTTGAACCAAATATCACGTTTTAACTAGTACACTTATGGTTTAAGCTCATATGCACTATTTTTGTTCATTTAGACATAAAACACTCATGAACATATATAAATCATATATTCTCCTTCACAAATCCTTTCTTATGCCTTCGAAATTTATCATAATTCCCACACACAAATCCTCCAACAACCAAGCATAAATTTCTACACTACAAGCTTAAATATACAACTTTTAAGTAAGAGATAGGGTTTAAGGATTTTATACCTCTTATATGATTTCTTTCTCTTGAAAATAAACTTGTAATACTCCTCCGCCTTTCCTTTTTGCTAGAGCCCTTCTTGAACCAACAATGGACAAAAGTTTCAATAGGTTTTCTTATTTTTCCCTCAAGCACACTATTTCTCTCTCTATGGCTCTCTTGCTTAGTGGATTTCAAGTAACCTTCTAAAATAATTTATGAGAAACCTATTTATAGGCACGCCTCATATACACGTACACATACTAATACATGTACAAATACATGTATTTATACATTATCCACAAAGCATTAACCAATGGTAAAAGGTGAGTTAGTAAAATGATGGGTTAACCCATGACCTAGGCATACCTCTAGGTAATTATATAACCCCACATGGTCTCAATGTCTATAATTAAAAAAGATTTTTAGCATTTTAGCTTTGTAATTGTAACGACCCCGAAATTCGACCAACTTTATTCCCTTAAATCTTATGTTTATTATACATCATTTGCCTTACGTCCAAATTTCGGTTCATTAATAAATCTTTAATCACGTTAATTAATTCATTAATTGATTTCAAAATCATCAATTACCAAAATTTCGGTATAAATTTTTTTTTCTTTTTCTCAATTCAATCATTGTATTAAAATATTTGGATATTTAAAATCCTTACGTCTGAATCCTAGTCCCTGGATCGTAACCTTTACTTTTTCTTTCTATTACGAGCGTCATAATGCTAACATTCAAAATCTAATGTTATTTATTTTCATACAATTATTCCTTGTTGTAACATTCGTAATCGAAAATATAATAATTTCTATAGTAACAATTATCTTGATCAATCACAGTTCATAATTGAACTTATCATATCCATATTCAACTTATATATACATACAATTCATCACAGTAAATAAACAAATTTCTCACATTGAATTATATTATTAACAATATAACAATCACGTTTTCTACCTTCTAGACAACTCATCTCAAACTTAATCCGATATTCCTGAAACTTATTTCTTTACCCTGCAAAAGTTTATTTTAAACAAGTAATGAGCACAACGGCTCAGCAAGTTCAACAGTTTATGTGTCACATAGCTCATACCTTAATATGTTTGGTGTGTGTCATACATCATGTGCTTGTGCTTCTATTATAGCAATATATCTCATATCATTGCACAAAGTACAAATAATTGTCATATTATCCACGTATCACATAACACATAATTTGTATGCATTTAAAACAAGAATTATATATCATAACATTCAACATTTAACATTTAAGGACTGAAGAACTTGCCTGGCTTGTTCAACAATAAAATTGATAACTCAAATCCTTAACTCGATCAACCTATGACCATAAAATAATCAAATAATAATTATTCATCTCTTTATGATATTAATTTAGGTAATTAATATCATCTATACTATAATTAACCCTACCCGATAATTTATTTTAGGGTACCGGGATAATTATTAACTAATAAGGTTAATTATATTAACCTTGTTCCTTAATAAATTAATTTATTTTAATAACCAATGCCTTCACTACGGACAACCAGGCTCATCGGATAAAATTTAACATATTTGGTTGCCCGAAAATTTTATTTAAACATTTTCTAAATTATAACCTTATTAGATTAATATTTAAACATTTAAATATTAATCCCCAATATTTAATATTTTTACAAAAATATTAAATTTAATGCCCAAACATTATTTCTATATTTTTAGTATTTTTCTATAATTTTCTAGAATTTTTAAACAATTATTAAACATTTATTTCAATTAAAATCGCTTCTGGGGGCAATTTAGTAATTTCCGCGGCTTTGGGACATAACCGGAATTTTTCGAAAAGTCCAGGGGCATTTCTGTAATTTCCGCGCGTCTAGGGACATGCTGGTCATTTTTCGAAAAGTTCAGGGGCAAAATCGTACTTTACCGAGGGTCAGGGACACGCTCGGCATTTTAGGAAAAGCCCGGGGGCACAATCGTAATTTAATCGTATTTCGTCGGCCGCGCATCGCACGGACCGATCCCCGATCGTTCAAAACGACGTTGTTTGCCCTTGGTTCTGGAAACTTCCGCACGCGCATGGCGTGGCCCCCCTTTACTGCCCCATAACGACGCCGTTTTAAGCCGCGTCCGGAAAAAAAATGGCTGCCGCGGAAGAAGTAGACCAACTTAGCAGAAAATACACCATTTTTGCTCATTTTTTCACCACAAAGTAACTCCAAAAATCATGAAATTCATAGATATACATCCTAAAATTATTTGAAATAATTATTCTAATTATTTATAATTATTCCATAAACTTTATTTAACACCATAATTATTCAAAATAATTATTTTTATACCTTCCTTGAAGCTTTCTCTACCCATGTAGGCACCAATAACCTCCTTTCTTACGGTGGCCATGGAAGTTTTCGGTGGAGGTGTCATTATCGGGTGATGAAGAAGAAGAAAAAAAAAACTTTGTTTCTTCTTCTTTTTCTTTTTTCTTTTTTTTTTTGTTATTTGCTTCTTCTTCCTTTTTCAATTTCTTTCCCTTTTATAATGCTCCCAAGTTGCTCTAAAAAAATTCCACCGACTTACACGCGCACTTCCGGATTTTTCAAGAAAATTGCATGCTAAATTTTTGTTAATTAAATACATTATGTAATTATTTCGTATAATTAATATTTTATATAATGTATATAAAATATTTATTTTAATTCACCAAAAATTATAACATGATTTATGAGTAATATTAATACCTTTTTCGGTATTTTTTTTATGACAAATTTTGTACACGCATAATGGCATGCATGTAATTAAGCGAGGTAATTTATACCTCCAAAAATCATAAAATAATTCATAGGACATATAAAAATTATTTTTCATAATTTTTCACTTTGTTATTTGGACAACATGTTACGTTAACATGTTCATGTTTTTGAAATATTATTCTTCATAAAAGTCACAATAATTCCATTATACCTAAATATAATTTTTTAATAATTTAAAACATTCTTTTTTCTTATTTATTATTCAATTTCTTTAATATTCACATTAACTTTCCTTATATAAATTATATAATTATTCTTATATAATTTATATAATTATTACTTCCTTCATACAACATTTTAATTTCCTTATATAAATTATATAATTTATTATTATATAATTTATATAATTACATTTCTTCTCAATTAATTTCTAAACTTCCTCCATAATTCATAATTAATTTAAACTCAATAATTACAATTTTTATTAACTTCCTCATTCGCTTTTCATTTAAAAATTTGATTAATTTAATTATTAATCCATTTATTTCCATAATTAATAACATTTATAATTATAACAATTAAGCATAAACACACACATATATAGATATATAATTCATATTTCTTACATTTCCATATAACCTTATTTAAAACATAATTTCTGCACTTCCATAATAATTTAATTGCACAATTCATTGTACCTTTACCTGAAATTCTTTTATTCCTCATAAATTGTTTTTAAACAATTTATTTACTTTTTAATTATTTTAAATTAACTAAATTTGTCATAATCTCTATATAGATTTAATTTACTAATTAAATCTCATCACATACCTTAAATCACATAAAATAATAATTAATTTAAACAACCTTGATAATTTTATCAATTAAATTCTCATTTAATATTATTAAAGAAATCCTGAAAATTCGAATCCTCATAATAATGTCCTAAAATTTCCACGTCATTATAAATTAAAATTATTAATTTAATTTCTAACGAGTTAGTTTTACGAGATTATTTAAATCTTTTTATGTGATTAATTAATTACGTGATTAAATGATTATGTGATTAATTACTAGAATTAATTAAAGGGGGTCATTAATATGTTATTAAATTAGTGAACAAACCCTAAAGTTTTAATATCAAAATAATTGATAAGTTTCCTATTAATTATATATTTAATTAAATTGAATATAATGAGTTAATTAAATATAATTAATTAATTAATATGATTATTAATTAATGTAAATAATGTGAAATATTAATAATAATATTTATTAGTCTATTCAGTAAGTTAATACTTATGGGTTAGAATATTTAATTATTTATTCAATCTAATTATTTATTTAATCATGGATTGAATAATTAATGTGTAAATTATTAAATTAGCCCAACATGGGTCAATTAGTAGCCCAAGTGGAGAATAATAAAATTTGACAAATTAGTAGCCTAAACAATTTAATAGAAGCCCAATTGGTATTTTAAATAAAGCTCAATAATTGGCCCACTTGGAAAATACTTTATATAACTATTTATTTATTAAAGTAAAATGGAAATAACAATTTTTTTGGGACAAATGATGGTCCATCAGCCGAGCATGTTAGTAGAAGAGAGAGAGAAATGATATTTTGTTTTTATTTTAGTTTATTTTTTATTTATTTAATAAATGGTTGCTTGTTTTATTTTTTGTAGTACATGAATACGATGCCTCTTTTCACCAACTCTAGTCTTTAGTACATTTCTTGTGTAAATATCCATCTAGGTGCATGATGACTTTTAGATATAGTTTTTGTATCTAAAATTTTACAAGTATACTTGCATTTGTGGACATTGCATTTCATTATTTTTTCAAGTTTCAAAAGAGAGAGTTTGAGAGAAATAGCTTGTGAGAGTAAATATTTTGAGAGAGCTTGGATTGTTCATGTTTTCAAGTTTCACAACATATTTTGGAAGAAAAAGGAAGATAACCATTAAAACAAGGTAATTGTTATTTTAAATATAGTTTTACTTTTAAATTAAATAAATTATCATGTTAGTATAAATATGTTAATATAGATAATAATGTATGGTAATAATATTTATGCCATGCTTGAGTTTAATATGTTTGGTTTGTATTTTGGTATATTTTGTATGCTAAAATATGTGTTTAGTAGTGTATAATCAAGTCTTGAAATTTATGACTAAAAATATTTTTATAAAACTTAGGTTTGATGTTCTAATATTATAGAACCTCAAATTATGAGAAAAACAAAGTTTGAATCACTCAAAATGGAGTTATATACAAAAAGTTGTGATTTGTGGTAGTTTATGTGATGTAAAATTTTTTATAAAAAAAGAATGATATTAAATCATGAAAAATTAAATTTTCATGTTATAAATTGATATTAAGTGATTGGTAATTTTTTTGGATTTTTATTGAGAATTTAAAGCTTACTTGATGGTATAATTTTTATTAAAGTGTGTATTGCCGGACACTGTTCACATTTTGCTAAAGAAAAAAAAAAGAAGGGAAAAGTCCGCGCAATGCGCGCAAGCTTATTGGCTGAAAAACGCCGAGCCAAACGACGTCGTTTGGCGTCGGTAAAAGTTACTCCGCGCGCGTACGCGCGGAAGCCGTCTCCGTCTCCGTTCTTTCTGAAGGCACGCGCAATGCGCGACATGAAATTTTTGAAGAAATTACCATACTGCCCCTCCGTGTTTTTTTTTGGCGAAATTACTATTTTGCCCTCGAATCAATTTTCAACTTATTTACAGAAATGTCATCCAGGTTAAATTTAATTAATTTAAATATTTAAAAACTAATTTAAAATTATAACAAAAATAATAATAATACAAAAATGATATTGGGGAGGATATTTTTCATTAAGTTTAATATTTAAATATTAATCTAGTTAGCTAAATCATGGTTAAGTTAAATAAATTTATTAGTTATTTATTATTTAAAATGTTAATAATAAATAAAGGTGATAAATTAACAATTATTATTTAATTCCTATTAAAATATAATTAAAGAGAGATAAAAATTTATAAATTAATTATTTATTATTTAAATATTATTAAATAATAAATAAGGATAATTAAGTAATTAATTATTAATTAATTAGCATTAAATAACGATTAATGGAAATTAAGTTATTAGATTAATAATTTATTATTTAATTTAAATAATAAATAAGGATGAATTGATTATTATTTAACCTTAAATAATAATTAAAATTAATTAAATAATTAATTATTATTTAATCGACATTAAATAATAATTAAAGAGGATTAAAGTTAGTAAACTATTATTTAATTTCCTTAAAGTAAATAATAGGAAATGTTAATTACTTAGTTAATTATTAGTTGATCAATATTAAATTAAAGAAGGTTAAAATTAAATCAATAATTATTTATTATTTAATTATTATTAAATAATAAGTAAGTACAATTAGTTATTATTTATTTTAAATAATAACCAGAGTTAATTAATTAATTTCTATTTAACCAAGATTAAATAGTAATTAAATAGAGATTGAGTTAATAAAATAAAATAAATTTAATTATGCTTTAATTAAACAATTGTAATAAGTTGTTTAAGGGTTTAATAAGTGTCCAACACTTAAGAAAAATATTTCTAACTTATTAATTTATTAACCTAATATGATTGAGGGTATATAAGGTTAATAATATTGTTTTGACTAATATAATTTATGTGTTAGTACTTATATGATAGATGAGTTCCTTAGTGAACGTATAGTTGTGCAAATACGCCGTACTAATTATTAGACCAACTTTATTAATGTTAGGTCTTTCAAAGCCAATTAGTTAAAGCTAGACATTAATTGTAGCTGAGCGGACAGGCAAGTTCCTTATCTCTAAACTCATTTCATTGAGCAAATTATTTATTTAAGCTTGAACTGTAATTCCAAGCATGCTTTGAGTGGTTTAATTCCTTTACAATTATTCCACATCGATATTGTTGTTATTCGCACTTGTTGCACTTGATATTGTACAGTCCTTGACTTGTACTTAATTATTGTTCTACTGTTTAAAGAACTGTTCAAAGTAGGTCTAAGTCATTGTTCGGCTAGACATTTATGTTAAAGATTTTAAAAGCTATCCACATCATTGAAGATGAGGATTCTTAGACTATTATGAACACCCCTTTATTATAGGGGAGTACCATGTATCTAATATCAGGTACAAAAATACGGAAATTAAATGTTATGCATACACATATTGTACTGAGACTGATCCCCTCGGGTACATATTTCTGGTAGTAATCATTGGGTCAACCTGCTATTGACTTCAGTGGATATTTATAGTTCATAGTCTATTTGATTATACAAATTTTAAAAGCAAATCATTATTCCTGCTTATGTTATTCATATTATTGAATTGTTCAGCTATTCCCTTTCATTCATGATATATTGTTTCTTGTTGTTATTTAAACTTGTTGAGCAAACTAGTTGCTCACTATTGCTATATCATGAAACCTTATTGCAGTGCAACCCGAGACTTCGGGAAAGAACAAGGGTAAAGGAAAAATGAAGTGATAGACTTCAAGATGCAGCCTTGTAGTTAATTAAATTAATTGTTATGTAATATAAACCCTAAGTACTTTATTAAGGGTATTGGGGTACTTTTGTGTAAGGTTATCGTATCTTGGGACTAATAACACCTTTTGAATGAACAACATATGTTTTTTATTCCGCATTTAGTTATTGTATGTTGTTTAAAGGTGAATGTTTGTATTAGATCGTGATGACCGGATCCGGGTATTTGGAACCCGAATTTGGGGACGTCACAAGCTTCCTAGGGGAGGGGGGTCGGTTATGGGCTTATATTATATATTATATTATTTTTTTTCCATGCAAGCGCACACACACACACACACACACACACACACACACACATATATATATATATATATATATATATATATATATATATATATATATATCAACTAACATCATCTTTACATATTGTACTTGTCCAAAATTAATGTCTATTGGGATACTAGTTAAATTTAATTTGGGCCATGCACAATTTTCATTTAGGCTAATTTATAATTCTAGCAACATTAATCATTTGGACCTTAAATCTTAATTCTTTAACTTATTGGACTATGTCACATTAATTATTTGACATATTTTGGACTCAAATATTAATTCTTATTAATCCTTGACATTATTTTAATCATTTCACAATTAATTTAATTAATTAATTAGTTAATCCATTTCAATCATTATGCCACATAAGGCATATTAAATAAGTTTCAATTAATTATAATTTAAGCTCACTATCATCATCACCTCATTTCTTATTTATCACGTCTCTAATTTAGTTTAATTTGAATTATTAATGCTCATAATATATGTGTACACAAAGAATTTTTAAATATTCACTGTTTTCATTAATAATAATATTATATTTTTCTTGGTTATTACAAGATGAGACCTAGGTTCCTTGGCAAAATTAAACTCCTTTAATGTTAAGAATTATTTTAAGTTCTGTAATGAACTTGTTCATCTAAATAATTTTCTTTGAAATTTCACTTATAGCTATATACTATGCATTTGTCACTAAATCAATAACTATTTGCTGCTTGAAACTTTTTCAATTCACTTCGCCACTGTTTAAGGTAATCATATAACCTAAAATGAATTTTCTGTTGTCTTGGTCAATTTGAAAAATCAAGTTTGTTAAACCCTCTAATTTTAAATCAGACGCACCATTAAATTAGAAACTCTTTTATAGTATTTTTCTCCAAGATTGGACTGATATTTGCTTCGTTGGTTGCAAAAATAAGGCATACATACAATTAAATTGTATAACGCAACGGAAGCAAGACATAAATCATATTTAAAAAATTTTACAAATTAAATTCCAATACCTTTCTTATGTGATACTTATTAATTGAGGAATGATAAGAGGTTACACCTTTGTAGATTCATCATTTGAACAACTATGAGTTCACATCTATTTAATTATTTGTGTTCTTCTTCAAATTCACTGGTTAAAAACAACGGATCAATGTTAGCTATCCAAGCATGTAACCTCTAAAGGTGATCCACCAAGAGATAATATAGATTGAAGAAATAGATTTTGGTTTCTCCAAACTATGGGTGACTAGCCCTAATTCTCTCTCTCTCTCTTTCTCTCTCTCTCTCTCTCTCTGAGATGTAGAGAATTCTTAGAAATATTCTCCAATACTTGTGAATAGAGTATCAACCCAATCTATACTAAGACTCCTCTTATTTATAGATATGCTCAACCCTTATAAACTCTTTAGAAGTAGGGTTTTGTTTTAACTCCTAATCTAATTAGGAACTAAATTAATTATTATATTAATTACAATTTCTAAACCATTTAGGAACTTAATTATTGATGATAATACTACTATTTATTAATTAATTTCTAAATAATAATAATAATAATAATAATAATAATAATAAGACTCTTCTTATTAATTTATAATTAGTATTTTTAAAATACAAAATTATAAACATTAAGCTATTTAATTTATTCTATCACCATAGTATAAATTAAATATACTTAATTTATTATCACGATTATACCACTTACTTAATTTATTATCACCATAGAAATTAAATATCTCAACACGAGGAGCATAAAAACTAGGGTTTAAAGTGTTTTTATACCTCTTGCTCTTATGTGCTTGTTTTCTAGCCTTCCTAAAGTATGAAATAAATTTTAAGGACATCCAAAGACCACCAAGGCTGATGACCACTCCTCTTGGATCCCTCTTGGTGTTTTTATTTTATAACTTTCAAGAACATAGTGTTTTTATCTTTTTCTCCAAAGCTCTTTAGCTTTCTATACTTGGTAAAGGCAACAAATGAACAACAAACTTTAAAAGGCTTATGATAGGTTCTATTTATAGAACTCTAGGAACACTCCATTAGTACTCTTAAGCACCCCAACACTTGGTTAATCAGACACTAAACCACTTAGGAACAAGATCCACAAAATTAGGAAAATAGGTTGCCTTGGGAGAGAGATTTTAGGAACTAAGTTGTGTTAGAGTAATTTAGGGGTTTCTTGAGCTTTGCACCACATTGGTCCTCCCCCCCCCCCCCCCCCCATATAGTCAGCTATATCACTATATTCCCTCCATTTTTGATTTATTTTTTCATCAATTTATGTTATATATACACCAAAATATATACATACATTAATCTATATCCATATCACCCAACACTTACACCATTTGGGCTACCCATTGGACTTTGCATTAACTTTCATTGGGCTACAATTTAATTATGTTTGGGCTCCCAATTTACTTCCAATTGGACTACTAGATTAATTCTTTTAGGCCCCCCAACAATTAAATCGCTTGGACTCAAGATTGGGTTACCGAAATTAATTCATTGGGTTAGGGTTTAGGCCCTTATTTACCAAATCATTGGACTTGGAATTAATTTCACCATCATTGGACTCCCCTAACTCACATTGGGCCTCTAATTGAATTAGGTTGAGCCAATTAATACAATCTACAATAATTTGTCCCTAAACTTTTAATGAATCTAGAGTTTGGGCTAATTAAATCGAATTTCACCCCCAAGGGCAAATTTGTCAAATCCTCCTCACCAACCAAGGGTAAAATGGTCTTTAGGTGATTATTAGGACATCATGATCATTTCAAAATACTCTAGGGAAAAATGGTCATCTCGCATTTTCTCTAGACTTTTCTTTTATGGAAACTTTTCATTTATGAAAAGTTCCTAAACTTTCCATTAATGGAAAGTTTCTTCCTCGCATCTATTTCGTATCTACGAATAGTGATTTTCGCTAAAGTTTTAATTCTACTATAGAACTCTTATTCCTTTTATTAATTATCTATCGATTTACTAGTGCTAGGTTTTTATAACTTAACTTTTAATCGCGTTCGATTATATTTTTGAACCTCAAAAATTTTTGGGATATTACATTCACCATTACTTATAAGAATTTGGTCCTTGAAATTACTGCATGCACAACTCTCCTTATTTCATTCACCAAAACTAGGTTTTACCTCAACATTTAATTAATCATATTTGGTTTCTTCTATAAATTTTGTAAATATCCGGGGTATTACATTCACCAATTCTTCTAAGAATTTCGCCCTTGAAATTACAGCATACTCATCTTTACCCATTTCTTCTCATCATAACCAGGTTTTCAAAGAACCTTTACATTCTTACTTATGTAATGTTTTGAATTTCTGAGAATCTTATAATCCGACTTTATGTGAATAATAAAGGTTATGTTATACTTCAAGAATATGTCATGTGATTGAATTATGTTACAATCTATGTGTATATAAAATTCTACGTATAAAATTATGTACTTTAAAGAAAGATATGTATTAAAACCTAAACCCTAAGGGTTAAAATCTAAAAATCAGCTATACCTCTGAAATTCGTCTTACATCATTTTGGGACTTTTCACATTTCACGAAATAGTGTTTATATGAGTTATAGAACCCAGGGAACCAATAATTTTTTTTTTGAGAAAAAGACTAAAAATGCGTTTCCCAAGAAAACTTTTTTCCGTCTTTTTAGCAGTTCTATTCATCGTTTCGACTTTCGCATTTCACGATATAGTATTTATACGCTGTATAGATGCCAAATATCTAATAATATTTTCCCAGTGAATAAGACAAAAAATACTATTCATTCAAATACAGTTATCCGAATTTAAAAAATTCACATTATTGAATAGCGTCTATTCAGACAATAAATACATTCCCACTAATAAAATTTTTACCCAAAATAATTATTGAACATTACTATTCCCAAATACGGGTGAATACAAAACGAATATGAAAAGAATACGAATGATAATATACTGTATAAAAGGAGAATTATACGAAACATTATATGAGATTAATACGTAGTGTAATACAAGTTGAATAAGAGTATTATATAATGTATTATACGATGTAAATATGTATAAATACTTAAGTATTATACTAATTAATCAAATTAGTTGAAATAAAACTAAATAGTAACTAGTAATCCAACTAAAACATTTTCGACCAATCGTGTGCGAGAATTCCAATCCATGTGAACTTAAATGGACCAATCATGGGTAAGAAAAGAAAAACAAGTTAGATTAACTAAACAAAGTAAATAAACAATAGTTACACTAACTAATTATCAACTAAATCCATGTAAAATTGAGTTAACCAATCAAAATCCAAACTAGCTATTCATGTAAGTATTTTTCGACCAATGAGAACAAAATAAATCAAGATGAAATCTAGGCCATTGGATCAAAATGGCCAGCCATTTTTTGCTTTTGATGAGGTGTCCTAAGTTCTTAAATATGTGTCCAAGTCTCTATATAAACTAATTATAAGTTCAAGGACTAAAAGTGCAATTAAAGAAACTTAATTATTTCTATAAATACCCACCTCAATCATTCATTTTCCTAGCATTTTCTAGAGTATTTCCTAAGCTATACACTTTATAGTTATAATAGGAGAGAGAAAAATATATTTTGAGCGACGAAATTATGCTATTTTGGAAGTAAAGCAAGCACTACAAGATGTATACTCTAGTGGTTATTTTGTTTACTTTTCTTCTTATATTTAGTTAAAATATACTTTTACAAGCAGTTATAATGCTCAAATTATTTCAAATATACAGTACAAAAGTTCATTTTATAAGCAGTTATAATGTTCGATTTATTTCAATTATAAAGAAGAAAATATATTTTTATAAGCAGTTACTATGGTCAATTTTCTGTAAGTAATTAATGAAAATATTCATTTTATAAGCAGTTACTAAGACCAATTTTCTTAAAATATTTATTCAAATACTCATTATATAAGCTGTTATAATGCTCAAATTTATTTTATATAAAGTAGAAGAAGCATTAATTTCAAGCAATTATAATGTCCGACTTAAAACATAAAATGATTGAATTTGTGTCTAACTAGTTTATATAAAATATTAATGTCTAGGATTTACGAAGAATATTTAATCGTAAAACGTATCAAAAAGGAAAGTTTTCTATCTTTAACTTTTGTTTACTTACTTTTTATGTGATTTATATATTTTGTACAATCAATGTGTTATAAATCTTTGATACGAGAGTTATTGCTTCTTTTTTCGGCATAACTTGCAAAATGAAATGCTTATTCGTGATATATTTCGAATCATGCTTTATTATATCAAACCAAGTTGTCTTGGGGCGATCCTGACATGTGAAGTAAACTGGGATGAACGAATATGTCGCACTGTTCATTATTAGTCCAGTGTCGTGTATGTTATGCATAATATAGGATGTCATTAGGTTGATCCCCTTTCTATATCCACTATAAATGGTTCTAAGTCGAAAGACAAATAATAGTTCAAGGTTTAACCACCACTCAGTCTTATTATGTTAAAATATTTTGTAATATCAATTGTTATGCCATGAATCCTTACAATCCATATTACTGTGAGTTCACTTATATGTTAATTGTTTAAAACTTGCTGAGCATTTTAGCTCTCCCTTGCAAATAAACCTACTTTGCAGACAAACCCGAGAGCTCCGGCTCAAAGAAGAAAGGAAAGAAGAAATGCATAAACTAGTTTACTGTTTTCCTTAACTGTAGTCATAATGACATTTTGTAATAAAGATAAGTTCCACACATGTAATCGAATATTATATTAATATTATCAAGTTTTATCACATTCTCTTGTTACGTTTTTACTTTGATTAAACCTAGAATTGTTAAAACTTAACATAGTATTGATAATGATCTATTTATCTGGATGAGGATCGGTAAATAACTCGTGAGTGCTGTACATCTGAGATAGGACTAAGCGACGTTGACTGATTAAATCCATCGTTAAGGTTCCTCAGACACATGTATAGCTCGTTATTACTATTCTGAATGTCAAATAAGTAGGATTATTGATATGAAGAGATATAACTATAACCAAATATATTTCGAGTGAAGATTTTAACTAGTTGGGTAATATTCTGTACGAAAAAAGAATTTTGTACTGGACAAAGATACAACCATTTGTCATGGATAAAGATGCAAACATTTATCACAAGTGAAGATACAAACATTCATCGTTCCCAAGAGCCATCTTTATGATTTAATGTCGTGGATATTGGAACATGTAAAGTTATAGAATATCTAAATCTTAAGGATAAAATATTATGATTGAGTATTAAGTCTCTTGTATCGATTACAAGGACTTGATATAAAATAATGAAAGATCTTTGGAAATTAAGATGAGAACTTTGTTTATGAATGAAGGAAATCATCTATAAACCTAATGATTTAGCATTTATAGTGAGCACTAAGTCAGCTATATTAAGTATAGTGATTTGGGGGCATCACAACTTTCCTCTAAGAAGCTCACACTTCTACTCATTATCTTCCCAGAACAATGGAATATCTTACAGAAGAATAAATTGAAAATCAAAATATTCTTTAAAAACTTTCATAATACGCTGAGGGGTCATAAAGACCATGAACATATGTTTTAAATACTCATAATTTCTAGAATTGATCATATCCATTCAGTCATAAAACTATACTTTTCCATTTCGAGTATTAGTAAAAATACCCCTCATACATTCGTTTCGAATATTAGCAACCATATCAATTACAAATACCCCATAAAATTTTGTTTCGAGATTATGTCCCATTTTGTTCACCTCAGACTTAATACAAGATTCTTCACCAAAAACTTTAATCATTTCATACCAAAAGTGTCTAGCCGAATCAATTAGCGTGGACTTACAATAATAGTTCAGATATCAATCAAAACTCTTTAAAACTTTTCACAAGCACATACGTGCAATAACGTGTCTTAGAAAAATGTCTAGCCAAGGCAAATGGCATCGACACATACTTTCATAATTTTAACAACTAAAAATCATTTTATGACTTCATGATACCATATCGTCTTAATAGTGCGTTGAGAATTCCGTCATTGTCATATCCACACCACCTGGTGGTTTGACGTTTTAAACAAAAAATATATTTTGATATTTTCAAATCATCATGGTCTATCCGAAACAAGTAGCATTAGGCACTCCTTTAAACATTTTAAAATATTTGAAAATTATTTTAGGTTTTATCATATCATCACAGGTAACGATGGGTTGTCTCCATAACTCAGGTTATTGTGATTTATTGATAAAACTGAAATTTTTTATTTTTCTTTTAAAGGCACACAAGAGTGAGTTTGGCACGATTTTAAGAATTGCAAGGTCTAACACAACTAGAAGATTTGGAATATCCTAAAACCTCAAGAATCTCCAATTTTACTCTTCACCTTTTTTTAGCTTAATAACTATATCTAGTATAGCTTAAATCTTTATACTCATCTCTACCCATAATCACTGTTCGTCAAACTTACCATACATTCTTAGTTCAGGAACTTACCACAAGAGTATGAGTTTAAGAACTTATCGTAGCAATACATAATCCAAGAACAAATCACGGACTGTCCATATGCCAAGGGGCTCAGAAATATGCCATACGATTATGAGTCACGAACCTACTTTAAGTGTGAGTTTTAAGAACACACACCTACCTTAACATCCTCTACCTATCCGTTATATACATGAGAAAGGAATCACCTTCTTAACATACATATAACGAATAACGCGACACTATGTTTCAATCAATTTTCACCATAGGAAGCTAAGTGGTTGTCAAACCAAACATAATCTCCTGCCCATATAAGAAATTGGTTAACTCGGCCACTAATCAATATAGGAACTTAAGTAGTTGTTAAACTAAGAACAAATCCCCTGCCTAT
The DNA here is from genome assembly GCA_947179155.2 of Hedera helix. NCBI lineage: Eukaryota > Viridiplantae > Streptophyta > Magnoliopsida > Apiales > Araliaceae > Hedera > Hedera helix. The sequence goes on along the minus strand of OX359266.1, from coordinate 17,819,293 downwards.
ACAAAGGACTGTCAGACTCATCCCTATATTAATATAGGAAGCTAATTAGTTCTCGAATCAAGCACAAATTCCCTGCCTATACAAGGAATCTTACAACTCAACCACTAACATGAGTCCTCAATTGAAATCCACAAACTCCTAACTTTTCTTAACTTGATATGAATTCTCTCAATCCATATTTTAAAACATACCACTCTTTGTGAGTTCATTACTATCATTCCATAGTATCCCCCTTTTGATAGTTTCAGACTATCTACACACCCTGTTAATCATTTAACAGATCATTTAACCTTTTTTCTTATTTTATTTTACAATTATAGCCTATGGTACTCCTACTTAACGTGTATAACCTATCAGCTCTGATACCAACTATAATGCCCCGGGAGTCCCCTTACTGGCCACAGGCGACCCTCGGTCATTAACGAACAACATTCTCCTTACTATTCACAACATTATACAATAATATGTTGCTAAAAACTCAATAAATTTAAACTTTTATAATATTCTTTTGAACTCTGCCTCAGAATCGCAATTTTTACATTTATCTTACAAACTCAGGTCATTTATAGCATGACCTAGTCTATTACAATCCTTATGAGTATACAAATGCTCGTACTTCAACAATAAACATTTAGTATACTTACAAACTTCTCTAATCTAATCAAGTTCATAAGTATTAGCACTAACTTTAATATACAACTGCCTTTCACTACTATTACAAGACCTTAACTCAAGAATAATAAAAATTTATAATTATTCCAACATGTTACATCAAAAGATTTAACCGTTCTAACAACAAGGTTTTATAGCAATTATAACTTCAATCATTTCCTTTACGTTTACTGGGATCTTCAAATTCCCCCCATTTTGTTGAAATTGTTTAATTATAGTAAGAGTGAGCACGACAGCTCAACCAGTTTAACAGTTATCACATAACACATAGTTCACATTTAAGTCATATTTCATACTTCATGCTTCGTATGTAATATTGCATCATGCTGCTCATGCTATGCATTTATCCAATTACTTCATGCATATAATGCATATCAATATTTCCAAATTACATAAATCATATAACACAGTTCAACTCATAGCATCAATTGTATATCAGCTATTCACATCATATGACTGTATAAAGGCATATTTAAAATCAATTGGTACATACAATAACTGCACACATAACAGTTTATACATTTAACAACAAGTTTATAAGAACATCACATAGTACTGAAAAACTTGCCTGAATTGCTTCCTCGCTTATGCTTTCACAATTCAATTTACCTTATTTGAAAGACCCAATATAATTATCTTCCAATTAGTAACGCATATAGAGATTCATTGTCATTCTCAAATAAATTGACTCGACCGCACATAGTTCCCTATTTACCAACTCATAAATTATAGGATAATATTATCACCCTTGGATAATATTTTAATTACAGACCAGTATTATTAAAAATACCTCATTCAATTATAAACGTTATTAAGTATTGAACAACATCTTAATTGGTTACTAATATTATTAAGCCCTTAATAATATTCACCAAATTGCCAATATTATTAATCCTTTAATAATATTTCATCACTTGTTATTATCATTAAATATTTAATAATAATTTACTCCTTTAGTAATATTTAAAGACTTAAACTGTAATATCCCAGATATTTTTAAGATTTTAGATAATATCTTAATTGATTTAATTAAAGGTTAAGGTTTAAAACCTAGAATTGGAGACGTAAAATGTGTAGAAAATGGGTAAGAATTTTTTTTTGTAACATAATTTATTTGTTAGAAATTAAATGTGAAAATATTTTAATGATGCATGTAGAGAATTTATTAAGGAAATAAATTCAATTGAGAAGTGAAGGTGATTATATGAATATATATATATATATATATATATATATATATATATATATAAACCTAAAATGTGCTTGTTAGCCAAATAAATAGATGAGTAATTAATACTCAACAAAACTAATAAAGTAATTAGTTTTAATATAAAGTAAGAAGGAATGTTGTAAAATATAATTAATTAGGTTAATTATATCAGTTATGAGTCCAAGTAATTTAATTACTATTAGTGGACTAGCCCAAAAAGATTATATGTGTTAGCCCAATATGAGAATACTTGCATGAAGGTGGGTAATTAAATAAGAGAGCCCAATGGAAGGTAAGCTATGTAGCCCAAACTTTTAAAAGTCCAATGTTGGTCAAAGTGTAGGAAAATATTATTGAGTGTAGAGAATTAACTAATGTAGGGTAAGTTGAATAACCCTAGTTGGTAGATAAGAGAGAGAGCATTAACCAAACATTGGTTAATTGCTAGGTAAATATGTATGATGATGAGAATTAACCATGTATGAGTTAATTGTGTAACCCAATGTAGGAATAACTATATGGGTATGGGTAATTATATTATAAACCCAAGTTAATGACAAAAGGTAGTTAATGAATTAAATTTAATCAAGTCGAAGTACTTGTATTAATGTGTATTAAAATCAGAACTACCGCTACAGCGATAGGTTTCACCGCCGCAGCGATGAAACTTTCTGAAATGTGAAAAATAGAACTACCGCCACATCAGTAATAATCATCGTCGCAGCGGTGAAATGGACAGTTTGAAAAGTTATAGTTTATTGAATCAATTTGAAGTACTGGTATGTATGAGCATTAGGGTTTTAATAAAATAAACCCAAGATATATTAAGTGTTAGTGATTTAATCGACTAACTCAATTAAGTAGTCCAATGGACTTATAAATAACAAGTCTAATTGGATTATGTAATTAAGCTAATGTGTTTATTTAATAAACCCAATGAAGTGGCCGTATAGGATTTAATTAGTTAACCATATATGAAAATATGGTAAGTCTAAATAAATCTTGATCCAAGTTATAATTAATTAAGCCCAATACTTGTTTTAATTAAATATAACATAGGGTATTTAATGTTAGCCCAATGTAATAATTAAATTAAGCACAACCAAATTAAATGGATGAGTCCAATATATTTAAATACTAGAGTCCAATGTGGAGCCCAAATGGTAGTCAAAATTGGTTAACATTTATACATATATATATATATATATATATATATATATGTATAAATGTATATTTATGCTATAAAAATAAAACAAAAATGGGGGATTAAATCCCATTTTGTTGAGATTTAGTGGTCCCCACAAGGGGGTGACTTGATTTTCTCTTGTTGCTTCCTTCACACACTAAATCAAAGTAGCTCAACAACCTTTGTCATTCACATTGTCAATCAAATGGTCATTCACTCCAATAGTAATTCTAATTAAGTACTAAATTGACTATGATGGTGAATTAGGAGAGTTAATGATGGATTAGTGAAGTCCTATAAATAACATGCTCCACATATGAGCTATGTTGGTTAGTTCAGTTCCTAGCATTTTCTAGAGAGAAAAGAGAGAGCTCTTTGAGGGAAAAGCAAGTAAACTTTGTGAGATTGATGATCCACCAAGAAAAAGTACTAGAGGATAGCCAAGATGGAGTCTCTAGCAAAGATCATAGCCAAGAGAAAAAGACCATCCATGTCCAAGAGGTTAAAAAGTGTTATAAACTTTATTTTGTTCATTTTTCTAGTTTAGATATGATTTGAACGGTTAAAATGTATTTTTAACTGATTAAATGTTATTTTGATGCTCTAGAAGTCTAAATCTATGTTATATAGGTAGATTCATGGTTTAGTATGTTTAAAACAAGTATTGGTATGTGTGGTATGCAAATAAATGGAAGAAAATTCCATATTGCAATTTACCGGTAAAACCCTAAGGGGTTCGATCTTTAAATTTCGTGTCAAACATTTTGAAAAATGTGATTGAACCATAAAATGTTGTAAAACAAGAAGTTAGGAAGACAACAATACTAAGTTGGTATCATTTGAATGTGTAGAGTTTATTTTATTCAAGTTTGAACCATTAAAACCAAGGATTTGTGATTTTAGTTTTCACTTTGTCCTTGTGAGCAGTTTTTAGTCAACTTTCGTTTGGAATTTGGATTTGTGATATAAAGAGAAATTGTAGAGGGGGAAATTCTAATGAGAATGGACTTAATAAGAAACTCAAAATGTTTTAAAATGAAGAATTGATGGCTGTCGGAGCGTCGGAGGGTCAGGCAGTCCTCAAGTTAAGGTTTCGGAAAATTTGTACCACCGCCGCAGCGGTGGAAACCACCACCGCATTGGTCAAACATTATGCCAGAAACCTGTTTTAGCCGTCCGACTGAGGTTGGGTCGGGTCGGTCCGTGTAACGCCCCCAAATCCGGGTTCCTTTAACCCTAGACTTGGTACGTCACGATACATCATCTTCATACATGTTCTATAACTAATGCGGAATATATAAACATAAATTGTTTATTCTACAACATTTCCCAAGGTTTCTAACCTTAACTTACATATATACCTTTAGATTCATAAAAAGGTTTACAAAATTACTTACATCATATAACAATTTAGTTATCATGCATAACACTATAATCTTGTCTTTTGCTTCTGTCACCGTCTCTCCTCGGACATTCGTATTATTCTGAAATTTGTTATCATGATATAGCAAGAGTGAGCAACGACTTTGCTCAGCAAGTTTAAATATAATAACGATATATCATGATTGAAAGAAAGAATAAGCTTTTGAATTTTCAACAATATAATAATTGTAAAAGAGTACGAATCATAATTTCAATAATTAAATGACTGAATAAATAAATGTTGAGTGTCAATAATGACCATGAACAATTTAACTGAACCTTATGGTAATGAAGGTGATCAGCCTTTCATACCTGATGAACACATGCAACAAGCACTATGTGCTAATCAACAATTTAAAGAGGTGGAATAATTATACATAATTAAACCATAGCATGCTTGAAACGTAACAACTTGAGTTTGAGTTAGGAACTTGAACAATAAAATAATATATCCTGCTCGAATATAAATTGAGTAGGGTTTAGGAAACTTGCCTGTTTGCTCAGCTACAATTAATGTCTAGCTTTAACTAACTGGCTTTGAAAGACCTAACATTAGTAAAGTTGGTCTAATAATTAGTACAGCGTATTTGTACAACTATACGCTCATTAAGAAACTTATCTACCACAAATAAGTACTAACACATAATTTACATCAGTTAAAACAATATTATTAACCTTATAGACCCTCAATCAAATTAGGTTAATAATTTAATAAATTAGAAAATATTTTTCTTAAGTGTTGGACACTTATTAAACTATTAAACAATTTATTATAATTGTTTAAACAAAAGAGTTAAAAGACATTTTCTTTATTTCATTAAATCTAATTTCATTTAATTACTATTTATCATTAATTAAATAGTAAGTAATTAACTACATTTAGTTATTATTTAATAATAAATAATAACTTACAAGATTTATTTATTATTTAAAATTAATCAAATAATAAATAATTATATTATATTAAAAATAATCAAATATCTTTAGTTATTATTTAATAATAAATAATAAATAATTAACTAGATTCATTTATTATTTAAAGTTAATTAAATAATAAATAATAAAATTATATAGTAAATACTCAAATATCATTAGTTATTATTTAATAATAAATAATAACTAACTAAATTTATTTATTATTTAAAGTTAATCAAATAATAAATAATTAAATAATCAATCTTAGTTGTCTTTAATTATTATTTAATAGTAATTAAATAATAATTAATTAATTTATCATCCTTGTTTATTATTTAATATTAATTAAATAATAATTAGTTTAATCATAAATTCAGAAGATATAATATTAACTAGATTAATATTTACAACATTTAAATATTAATCCTAAATACTTATTATATTAAAAAAATATATATATAATATTAAACTAACTAGATTAATATTTACAACATTTAAATATTAATCCTAAATACTTATTATATTTGAAAAAAAATATAATATTAAACTAACTAGATTAATATTTACAACATTTAAATATTAATCCTAAATACTTATTATATTTGAAAAATATAATATTAAACTAACTAGATTAATATTTATAACATTTAAATATTAATCCTAAATACTTGTTATATTTGAAAAATATAATATTCAATACCTAAATATCATTTTTGTATTATTAATATTTTTGTTATAATTTTAAATTAATTTTTAAACATTTGAATTAATTTAAATTATCCAGAATGGCAATTCTGTAAATAAGCCGAAAAACGAACGGAGGGGCAATTTCGTAATTTCGCAGAAAAAAGACCGGAGGGGCAAAAATGTAATTTCGCCAAAATCGGTATCTCGCGCATTGCGCGCGCCGACAAAACTAGGTCCCAAAACGGTGCCGTTTTATTGTCACCGAAGCTGGCTTCCGCGCATGGCGCGCGGATGAAATTTACACGCCAAAACGACGTCGTTTTTCGGTCCGCGGCCGACAGTGAACAGGGTCGCATTGCGCGGCACCCCCTCTTTCTTTCCCCTTAGCAGATTGTGAATAGTAGTTTTAATACACTACTTTAATAAAAATTATACCTTCAAGTAAGCTTTAAAAATCCAAAAAAATTACCAATCACTTAATATCAATTTATAACATGAAAATTTAATTTTTCATGATTTAATATTAAAAAATTTTATAAAAAATTTTACATCACATAAACTACCACAAATCATAACTTTTTGTGTATAACTCCATTTTGAGTGATTCAAACTTTGTTTTTCTCATGATTTAATGTTCTATAATATTATAACATTAAATCTAAATTTTATAAAAATTAATTTCTTGTCATTACTTTGAGACTTGATTTAACACCACCAAACACATGTTTTTAGCATATAAATTATACCAAAACACAAACCAAGTATATTAAACTCAAGCATGACATAAATATTACTACTACATATTATTAACTATATTAACATATTTATACACACATGTTAGTTTATTTAATTTAAAAATAAACTACATTTAAAATAACTATTACCTCATTTTAATGGTTATCTTCATTTTTCTTCCAAAATGGGTTGTGAATGGCATGAACTAACTTATGCTTTCTTCTTCTTTCTTGAAGCTCCACCCAAAATCTCTCTCAAATATTTATCCTCTCAATATTTTGCTCTCAAGACTTAGAAGATGAAAGATAGAAAATGAATAACAAAACTCCTAAATTGTAAGTATACTTACAATTTGGATAGATATAAAATATATATCTATTACAATTACCATCATGAGAGTAGTTGGAGACTTGTGCAAGAGATTTAAGCCAAGGACTAAGTGGGTGAAAAGAGGTATGGTCCATTAAATAAAATAAAAACCATACAAGCAACCTTACTTTAATTAAATGAAAAATAAAATAAATACAAAACCTTTTACTCTCTTTCTCTTACTTTTTGCCGGCAACAAGCATGTTGGTGTCCCAAAATGAATGTCACTTTCACTTTTTAAGAATTAATAGTTTTATTAAGTATTTTTCAAGTGGGTCAATCATTGGACTTTAATTTAAAATACCAATTGGGCTTCTATTAAATTGTTTGGGCTACTAAATTGTCAAATTTTATTATTCTCCACTTGGGCTACTAATTGACCCATATTGGGCTAATTTAATAATTTACACATTAATTATTCAATCCATGATTAAATAAATAATTAGATTGAATAAATAATTAAATATTCTAACCCATAAGTATTAAATTACTAAATGGACTAATAATATTATTAATAATATTTTACATTATTTACATTAATTAATTATCATATTAATTAATTTATAAAATTTAATTCACTCATTATATTCAATTTAATTGAATATTTAATTAATGACAACTTGTCAATTATTTTGATATTAAAACTTTAGAGTGTGTTTGCTAATAATAATATATATAATCTATATATATTATTTATACACATTACTTTACCTCGAAAACAATTTCACAATAAATTATGAAATTAAAATAAATACAATATATAATTTAATATATATTATTTAGGCCATAAATTAAAGTATTTAATATATTTACATTAAATAATTCATTTCTCATCAATTATGGAAATAATTCCATTTACCCGAAAATACATTGAAATAATAATATATTTACTCAATTTCTTATTTAAATAATTTATTTAATTATTTAATTAATATTACATAAATAATTGTATAATTAAATTTCTCACTCTCATAAATCATTTACAATGATTTATTTAATTATAGAATATATTCATTTAATATATTCAATTACTATTTAAAATTACTTAATTAATTTAATCCCTTTATATATATGTACATATATATGAAATTAAATGTTGTACATATATACAATTACTAATCTCCCTTAATTAATTCAACTACTTTATATAATTTATAATTATATAAATTACATAATTATTCCTCACAAATAATTTATCAACAATTTGCATAATTATGAATAAATTAATTCCACAATAAACCTTTTAATTCAATTCGGATTAATTTAATATTAATCTATCTATTTATCACAATTTAATTAATCATTAAATTATGTTACAAAATATGCACGCATATATATTTATATATTCATATAAATACGTATTTAATTTACACGCAACCACGTCGCATAATTACATAACTCCACTAATTAATTCTCTTAATTTAATTAGACTTGCTGTTAATCAAGTTTATTGAATTATCACTTTACTTGTTAACTTATCAAAAATTTTGATATCACCATATCTAAGTTAGTCCATTAAATTTAATTTGGACCTCTATTTATCTATCACTACTAGGTTATCAAACTCCAACCTTTATTAAATATTAAATATTTTATTTCTAATTCATTTAAATATCCGGGATATTACAGTCCGGGTCTGGTCGAGTCAGTCCGGGTTGAGTTTTTAGTTGAAATTTAAGTTGAAATACATATAAAATGAATGTATTTGAATACTAAATCAATTTATATTGAATCTATTAGTGATTAATTGATATCTAAAGATATAAAATAAAGACTAAAGTTAACACAATTAAAAAGTTAACTATTGGTAATATTTAAAGAATATTTAAATATTATTAAATGATGAATAATATTAGTATAAGATTAAAAGATTATTAAATGTGTAATAACATTTGTATATGATGAATATGTTCTTAAATAATTAATGACATTATTAAATAAGTAAAATATTATTAAATGGTTAATAATATTAATAATGATTAAAATATTATTAAATGGTTAATAATATTAAGAAGTGATTAAAATATTATTAAATAGTTAATAATATTTGAACTTAGTGGTATATTATGAAAGATAGATAATATGTTGGGGTATTTGGTACATTATTAAATGTCCGAATCATTAAGTTATGTAAAAGAAGAAAGTTTAATTGAATTAAACAAATGTAAATAGTCCATTTGTGACTAATTTAGACAACTTATTAAAAGTGGGTCGTACAAAGATTATATAATGAAAGCGTAAGCTGGTTAAGCATGCCTGATATGTCCAAACTGTATTTGGACTAGGGTTTTGTCCGGAACTTAAGGGTTCGTTTGTCGGAAATCTTAAGAGTTGATAATTTGAAGTTAAGGTCTTAAGTGAAGATTAATTAAAAGTCCTGGTAGCTAATGATTATGTCAATTTGTTATATAAATTGTAGGTTGAGCAAATGACGCAAATAAGCGTAAATGGTAGAAGCGACCAGGCAATTTTTTTTCAGAACTTGCTCCTATGTGCCTTGACATGCTATGATGTGATATTAAATTGTTAATAGAAGGATATTGATGATAATTATGATATGCATGAGGTATGATTACATGTAAAATATGAAGCATGAAATGCTAGATGTTATGTGTGATGCATGAGCAGTATGCCATAAACTGAAATGCATAAAAAGTATGATGTAAGTATAAATTGCAGAGTATATGTGAAGCATGTAATGTGTTATGCGTAACTGTTAAACTTGCTGAGCCGTTGTGCTCACTCTTGCTTAAACCAACATTTTCAGATAGTACAAGTATTTAAAGTCTTGATAAGGATCAAGAAACAGGAATGCATATTACATTCACTGAAGGTCTAGCACGACCATTGTAGATATCAGTCCGAATTGGACAGGTAAAATGATTGTGTAGTATAAGAATTGGTTGGTATGTATTACGAGTCTTAGATACTCAAATTGATTGTAATAGAATGTCGTATCATATCTGATATTGAGACATACTAAGAATTTGTAAAGATTGCGATTCTGGAATAGAAAGAGATGTTGTGAAATTGTAAATAAATGATTATTTAGCAATTATAATATTGTTGTATTTCATGAACAATAAGGAAAAGTAGTATTAGTGTTGAACCGGATCCGAGGTTCAAGGAATTCGGATTTGGGGTCGTCACAAGTTGGTATCAGAGCTAATAGATTATAAACCTTAGGTAAGAGTACCTTAAGCTATAACCATAGTAGAAGATAAGTAAAATGATAAATGAATAAACTCTGGAAGAGTTTAAGTTATAAAAGATGAATTTGGAAAATTCATATAGAGAAAATTATCCAAAGATGGATTTGAGAAGATATAAGAGAGATGAAAAAGGTCATGTTGTACATAATTTGAAGAAATGATAGAAAATATCTTATAATAAGATTTTGAGAAGCATAAAGAAAATGCTAATGGGATCATGAAATGATCTAGAGAAATGAACTCGTAATGAGGCAGATATGCTAAAATATGAATGGAGAGAATTCGTATTCAGATAGGAAAAATTAGAGGTTTATGGGTTTTTAATTGATGACTCATATTAGTGGTTGAGTTATACGATTCCTTTTATGGATTTGTGCCAGGTTTTAGAATCGCTTAGCTTCCTACATTAATATAGTGGTTGAGTTAAACGAACCCTTGTATGGGCGGGGTCTATGATATGTCAGCGAACCAATTTGGGAGGTGCTGCTGTGAAACTTGCACGATCAGTGTGTATCGAAGAAGAAAGATATGCACTGGTGGCATGTATTTCCTTACAGTGTTGAACAATTGAAAAACTGATGTATTTGTTCTTGGTTTAACTACCGCTTGACTTCTTATATTGATTAGTGACCGAGTTGACCAATTTCTTGTATGGGCAGGAGATTGCGTTTGGTTTAACGACCACTTAGCTTTCTATAGTGATAATCGATTGAAACCTGTTGTCGCGCTATTCGTTATATGTATGTTGAGAAGATGATTCTTTTCTCATGTATATAACGGATAGGTAGATGATGTTAAGATAAGTTCGTGTTTTGAGAACCGACACGCATGGTAAGTTCGTGACTCATAGTCATGTGGTGGAGCTCCTCAGCGAATGGGCGACTTTGGCCTGACTAGGACAAGCTCCTCAAACCATATGATTGTGGTAAGTTCTTGAGCCCAAATACGTGGTAAATTTGATGAACAGTGAGTATGGACAGAGTTAAGTAGTCAGGTTAAGGCTATACTAGATATAGTTATTAAGCTAGAAAAGAATGTGGAGGAAAAAATTTGAGGTGTTTTGAGGTTTTAGGATATTCCAAATCTTCTAGCTATGCTATATTTTGAAATTCTTAAAATCATGCTAAATTCGCACTTTTGTGCTTTTGAAAAGACAAATGTATTTTAAATATCATTAATGCACTTAGTGCAGAGATGATAAACGATGGAGTCATCAATACAGAGTAACCTAGTGTTGGATGTATTTTTAAGCCCACTATGGTATGATGGAATATGACAAAGTCAAAATGATTTTTTAGTATTTTGAAACGTTTAAAGAAGAGTCTATGCTAATTGTTTCGGGTAGACAAATTGATTTGAAAATATCAAAATGTATTTATAAAATCATCACATGCCATTAAAGCCATGGTGCAGGGATGAAAAAGACAGAATCCTCAACGCACTATTACAAAGGTGCGGTATCATGAAGTCCTATAAATGAATTTTAGTTACTTTAACTAATCTGAAATGATTTTTTTAAATCATAATATACGAATAGTTCAATGATGTGAGTCTATGTCATTTATTTTAACTGGACACCTTTTGGTCAGAAATGACTCAAGTTTTATTTTCCAATCCAACTTATGCTGGAGCGAAATTTTGTAGAAAGTCTGAGGTGAACAACCCCATAATGGGGGATATATCAGAGCCATGAATAAAGAACCCGCGAGGGGGCGCCCAAGAGTGGTGGCATGCTGATAGAACAAAATATGGGCTGGTAAATCCAGAGAGTTCAACCCTAATCGAAGTCGTTATGCACAGCGCTAGAGTACGATAGGTTGATCACCTAGCTTACAAAACAATTGTGGAATGTTTTCAATCTTTGTGATTGATAAACCTTCTCGCATATATTCACAGTCTTTATGACTCCTCAGAATAGTATGAAAGTTTTAATGAATATTTTGATTTTCAATTTATTCTTTTGTAAGATATTGATTTTTAATTTATTCTTTTGTAAGATATTGATTTTTAATTTATTCTTTTGCAAGATATTCCATTGTTCTGAAATTGTTAGTTTAGAAGTATGAACTTCCTAGCAAATGGTGGTCCTAGAATTTGATGAGTAAAGAGTTATACTCAGAGATGAAAATCGGTAGAAATGTATATGACATAATTTCGGGGACGAAATTCTTATAAGAATGGGTGAATGTAATATCCTAGATGTTTTTAAGATTTTAGATAATATCTTAATTGATTTAATTAAAGGTTAAGGTTTAAAACCTAGAATTGGAGACGTAAAATGTGCAGAAAATGGGTAAGCATTTTTTTTTTGTATCATAATTTATTTGTTAGAAATTAAATGTGGAAATATTTTAATGATGCATGTAGAGAATTTATTAAGGAAATAAATTCAATTGAGAAGTGAAGGTGATTATATGAATATATATATATATATATATATATATATATATATATATATATATAAACCTAAAGTGTGCTTGTTAGCCAAATAAAAATATGATTAATTAATACTCAACAAAACTAATAAAGTAATTAGTTTTAATATAAAGTAAGAAGGAATGTTGTAAAATATAATTAATTAGATTAATTATATTAGTTATGAGTCCAAGTAATTTAATTACTACTAGTGGACTAGCCCGAAAAGATTATATGTGTTAGCCAATATGAGAATACTTGCATAAAGGTGGGTAATTAAATAAGAGAGCCCAATGGAAGGTAAGCTATGTAGCCCAAACTTTTGAAAGTCCAATGTTGGTCAAAGTATGGGGAAATATTATTGAGTGTAGAGAATTAACTAATGTAGGGTAAGTTGAATAACCCTAGTTGGTAGACAAGAGAGAGAGTATTAACCAAACATTGGTTAATTGCTAGGTAAATATGTATGATGATGAGAATTAACCATGTATGAGTTAATTGTGTAACCTAATGTAGGAATAACTACATGGGTATGAGTAATTATATTATAAACCCAAGTTAATGACAAAAGGTAGTTAACAAATTAAAATTAATCAAGTCAAAGTACTTGTATTAATGTGTATTAAAATCAGAACTACCGCCGCAGCGATAGGTTTCACCACCGCAGCGGTGAAACTTTCTGGAATGCGAAAAATAAAACTACCGCCGCAACGGTAGTAATCACCGTCGCAACGATGATACGGACTGTTTGAAAAGTTATAGTTTATTGAATCAATTTGAAGTACTGGTATGTATGAGCATTAGGGTTTTAATAAAATAAACCCAAGATATATTAAGTGTTAGTGATTTAATCGACTAACTCAATTAAGTAGTCCAATGGACTTATAAATAACAAGTTTAATTGGCTTATGTAATTAAGCTAATGTGTTTCTTTAATAAACCCAATGAAGTGGCTGTATAAGATTTAATTAGTTAACCATATATGAAAATATGGTAAGTCTAAATAAACCTTGATCCAAGTTATAATTAATCAAGTCCAATGCTTATTTTAATTAAATGTAACATAGGGTATTTAATGTTAGCTCAATGTAACAATTAAATTGAGCCCAACCAAATTAAATGGATGAGTCCAATATATTTAAATACTAGAGTCCAATGTGGAGCCCAAATGGTAGTCAAAATTGGTTAACATTTATATATATATATATATATATATATATATATATATATATATATATATATATATATATATATATAAATGTATATTTATGCTATAAAAATAAGACAAAAATGGGGGATTAAATCCCATTTTGCTGAGATTTAGTGGTCCCCACAAGGGGGTGGCTTGATTTGTTCTTGTTGCTTCCTTCACACACTAAATCAAAGTAGCTCAACAACCCTTGTCATTTACATTGTCAATCAAATGGTCATTCACTCCAATAGTAATTCTAATTAAGTACTAAATTGACTATGATGGTGAATTAGGAGAGTTCATGATGGATTAGTGAAGTCCTATAAATAACATGCTCCACATATGAGCTATGTTGGTTAGTTCAGTTCCTAGCATTTTCTAGAGAGAAAAGAGAGAGCTCTTTGAGGGAAAAGCAAGTAAACTTTGTGAGATTGATGATCCACCAAGGAAAAGTACTAGAGGATAGACAAGATGGAGTCTCTAGCAGATCATACCCAAGAGAAAAAGAGCATCCATGTCCAAGAGGTTAAAAAGTGTTCTAAACTTTCTTTTGTTCATTTTTCTAGTTTAGATATGATTTGAACAATTAAAATGTATTTTTAACCGATCAAAAGTTATTTTGATGCTCTAGAAGTCTAAATCTATGATATATAGATAGATTCATGGTTTAGTATGTTTAAAACATGTATTGGTATGTGTGGTATGCAAATAAATGGAAGAAAATTCCATATTGCAATTTACCGGTAAAACCCTAAGGGGTTCGATCTTTAAATTTCATGTCAAACGTTTTCAAAAATGTGATTGAACCATGAAATTTTGTAAAACAAGAAGTTATGAAGACAACAACACTAAGTTGGTGTCATTTGGATGTATAGAGTTTATTTTATTCAAGTTTGAACCATTAAAACCAAGGATTTGTGATTTTAGTTTTCACTTTGTCCTAGTGAGCCGTTTTTAGTCCACTTCCATTTGGAATTTGGATTTGTGATATAAAGAGAAATTGTAGAGGGGGAAATTCTAATAATAATGGACTCAAGAAGCACCTCAAAATATTTTAAAATGAAAAAGTTATGGCTGTCGGAGCGTTGGAGGGTCGAGAAGTCCTCAAGTTAGGGTTTCGAAAATTTTGTACCATCGCCGCAGCGGTCAAACATTTTGCCAGAAACCTGTTTTAGCCGTCCGGGTCGGGTCGGTCGGGTCAGTCCGGGTTGAGTTTTTAGTTGAAATTTAAGTTTAAATACATATAAAATAAATGTATTTGAATACTAAATCAATTTATATTGAATCTATTAGTGATTAATTGGTATCTAAAGATATAAAATAAAGACTAAAGTTAACACAATTAAAAAGTTAACTATTGGTAATGTTTAAAGAATATTAAAATATTATTAAATGATGAATAATATTAGTATAAGATTAAAATGTTATTAAATGTGTAATAACATTTGTATATGATGAAAATGTTCTTAAATAATTAATGACATTATTAAATAAGTAAAATATTATTAAATGGTTAATAATATTAATAAGTGATTAAAATATTATTAAATGGTTAATAATATTAAGAAGCGATTAAAATATTATTAAATGGTTAATAATATTAATATTTGAGTAAAATATTATTAAATGGTTAATAATATTAATATGTGAGTAAAATATTATTAAATGGTTAATAATATTAATAAGTGATTAAAATATTATTAAATGGTTAATAATATTAATAAGTGATTAAAATATTATTAAATGGTTAATAATATTAATAAGTGAGTAAAATATTATTAAATGGTTAATAATATTAATATGTTATTAAAATATTATTAAATGGTTAATAATATTAATAAGTGATTAAAATATTACTAAAGGGTTAATAATATTAATGAGTGATTAAAATATTATTAAATGGTTAATAATATTAATAAGTGATTAAAATATTATTAAATGGTTAATAATATTAGTAAGTGATTAAAATATTATTAAATAGTTAATAATATTAATAAATGATTATAATATTATTAAATGATTAATAATATTAATAAGAGATTAAAATATTATTAAATGGTTAATAATATTTGAACTTAGTGGTATCTTATGAAAGATAGATAATATGTTGGGGTATTTGGTACATTGTTAAATGTCCGAATCATTAAGTTATGTAAAAGAAGAAAGTTTAATTGAATTAAACAAATGTAAATAGTCCATTTGTGACTAATTTAGACAACTTATTAAAAGTGGGTCGTACGAAGATTGTATAATGAAAGCGTAAGCTGGTTAAAGATGCCTGATATGTCCAAACTGTATTTGGACTAGGGTTTTGTCCGGAACTTAAGGGTTCGTTTGTCGGAAATCTTAAGAGTTGATAATTTGAAGTTAAGGTCTTAAGTTAAGATTAATTAAAAGTCCTGGTAGCTAATGATTATGTCAATTTGTTATATAAATTGTAGGTTGAGCAAATGACGCAAATAAACGTAAATGGTAGAAGCGATCAGGCAAGTTTTTTTCAGAACTTGCTCCTATGTGCCTTGACATGCTATGATGTGATATTAAATTGTTAATAAAAGGATATTGATGATAATTGTGATATGCATGAGGTATGATTACATGTAAAATATGAAGCATGAAATGCTAGATGTTATATGTGATGCATGAGCAGTATGAAAAAAGCATGATGTAAGTATAAATTGCAGAGTATATGTGAAACATGTAATGTGTTATGTGTAACTGTTAAACTTGCTGAGCCATCGTGCTTACTCTTGCTTAAACCAACATTTTCAGATAGTACAAGTATTTGAAATCTTGATAAAGATCAAGAAACAAGAATGCATATTACATTCACTGAAGGTCTAGCACGACCATTGTAGATATCAGTCTGAATTGGACAGGTAAAATGATTGTGTAGTATAAGAATTGGTTGGTATGTATTATGAGTCTTAGATACTCAAATTGATTGTAGTATAATGTCGTATCATATCTGATATTGAGACATACTAGGAATTTGTAAAGATTGCGATTCTGGAATAGAAAGAGATGTTGTGAAATTGTAAATAAATGATTATTTAGCAATTATAATATTGTTGTATTTCATGAATAATAAGGAAAAATAGTACTAGTATTGAACAGGATCCGAGGTTCAAGGATCCCGGATTTGGGGTCGTCACATAAACAATTAAATGTAAATTGTTTAATCACCTTCTTATTCATTTAATTTCTTCCTTTTAGTTATTTATTTAATATTAAATAAATAATTAATTTAATTAACTTTACTTGTTTATTTATCATTACATAAACAATTATTTCCTTAACCTTATTTTTCTTTAATTATTATTTAATATCATTTAATTAATTAAATATCCTCAATTCCTTTAATGGTTGTTGAATATTATTAAACAATAACTTTTCAATTAATTATCCCCATTTATTATTTAATGTTAATTAAATAACGGAAGATCATTTTATTCACTTCATCTCCATTTAATTATTATTTAATATCCTTTTTAATAATAATTAAATAATGAATCATTCATATTTATTAAATAATATATAATTACCTTATTAACTTTATCTTCTTTTTATCATTATTTAATATCCTTTAAATAATACTTAAATAATTAATAATCCTTATTTATTTAATAATAAATAATTACCTTATTACTTTATCTTCCTTTAATTATTATTTAATATTCTTTCAATAATAATTAGATAACTAATCACCATTATTTATTATTTAACATTAATTAAATAATAAATAGTTATTTTATTAACTTGATATACCCCTTTACTTTATTTATTATTTAGCATTTAAATAATAAAGAATTAATTAAATTCTTTTTAATTACTCTATTTATTATTTAATATTATTTAAATAATAAATAAGTATCTTTATGTATTATTTAATTAAAATTGAATAATATATAATTATTTTATTCTATTATCCTTGTTTTCCCTAAGTCCTTCGTATTTATTAAAAATTCTTAATTGACTTATTATTTTTATAACTCTTGTATATCTTTAGTATATTTCATTCCATAAACAAAATAATTTTTGTTTAATTTTCCAACTTTATTTACTATTTTTAAATAGTCCATTTATGTCCAAAATTTTCCTTATTTATTAAAAATTTATTTTTCATCAGAAAATTATAAATTTTAGATGACACATTCCTTCCATCCTAAACAAAGTCCAGTAAAAATTTCATAATATTATGAGTTGTACACATCAAGTTATTGCTAACATAATTTTTAAAATGTATGAAATGGTTTGGGTCATAACTCACTCATCCGAGGTCAGATCGAGTTACAAATTTTACAGTGACTGCTCTATACCACATAATACCACATATAAAATGGTCAAAATTTTTAGAGCAATCAAAGTGGCCAAAATAGGCCCTTTAAAACTCTAGATAATAGCTTTTTTGGCATTTTTCCGGCAGGAACTGTTTTGCTAGAAAAATTACCATAAATAGCTCGTTTCATATTTTTAAGTTGTTCTACCTGAAAAATCTTCGTATCTTATAGATCTATCACCCAAAATTGACGGATCATGAATACGACTTACGGAACATGAATAAAAATTCTCGAAACGGACTGTTCAGTGTAAGGATTTTTCGGTAAAGTTGATTTCATGCTTTTGATCAATTTTTTCAACATAAAAGCATATAAATACCCTTGATAAACCCATTTAACCATAAATCTACTACTATAACATGGATTTAAGTATATAGAGTTTTGAAAATATTTTTCTACCATAGAAATTAAATATCTCAACAAGAGGAGCATAAAAACTAGGGTTTAAAGTGTTTTTATACCTCTTGCTCTTATGTGCTTGTTTTCTAGCCTTCCCAAAGTATGAAATAAATTTTAAGGACATCCAAAGACCACCAAAGCTGCCGACCACTCCTCTTGGATCCCTCTTGGTGTTTTTATTTTATAACTTTCAAGAACATAGTGCTTTTATCTTTTTGTCCAAAGCTCTTTAGCTTTCTATACTTGGTAAAGGCAATAAATGAACAACAAACTTTAAAAGGCTTATAATAGGTTCTATTTATAGAACTCTAGGAACACTCCATTAGTACTCTTAAGCACCCAACACTTGGTTAATTAGACACTAAACCACTTAGGAACAAGATCCACAAAATTAGAAAAATAGGTTGCCTTGGGGAGAGATTTAAGGAACTAAGTTGTGTTGGAGTAATTTAGGGGTTTCTTGAGCTTTGCATCACATTGGTCCTCCGCCCCCCCCCCCCTCCCATATAGTCAGCTATATCACTATATTCCCTCCATTTTTGATTTATTTTTTCATCAATTTATGTTATATATACACCAAAATATATACATACATCAATCTATATCCATATCACCCAACACTTACACCATTTGGGCTACCCATTGGACTTTGAATTAACTTTCATTGGGCTACAATTTAATTATGTTTGGGCTCCCAATTTACTTCCAATTGGACTACTAGATTAATTCTTTTAGGGCCCCCAACAATTAAATCGCTTAGACTCAAGATTGGGTTACCGAAATTAATTTATTGGGCTAGGGTTTAGGCCCTTATTTACTAAATCATTGGACTTGGAATTAATTTCACCATTATTGGACTCCCCTAACTCACATCGGGCCTCTAATTGAAATAGGTTGGGCCAATTAATACAATTTACAATAATTTGTCCCTAAACTTTTAATGAATCTAGAGTTTGGGCTAAGTAAATCGAATTTCACCCCCAAGGGCAAATTTGTCAAATCCTCCTCACCAACCAAGGGTAAAATGGTCTCTAGGTGATTATTAGGACATCATGGTCATTTCAAAATACTCTAGGGAAAAATGGTCATCTCGTATTTTCTCTAGACTTTCCTTTTATGGAAACTTTCCATTTATGAAAAGTTCCTAAATTTTCCATTAATGGAAAGTTTCTTCCTCGCATCTATTTCGCATCTATGAATAGTGATTTTCGCTAAAGTTTTCATTCTACAATAGAACTCTTATTCCTTTTATTAATCATCTATCGATTTACTAATGCTAGGTTTTTATAACTTAACTTTTAATCGCATTCGATTATATTTTTGAACCTCATAAAAATTCGGGATATTATATATTGACCATGAAAAATGCATTTAACATACATAGACATCTAAATACACATAATTACCAATAAATCTCTATCGTTATGTCTTTGAGCTCATCATAACTCTATCATACACAAATTTCTCTTACACCTAACCATGACAAACATTTTTACAACAAATATAACCATATAAATGAATAGGCGAAGGTATAGAAATCTTTTGAACCTTTTAGACTCGGATGTTCTTCTTCTTCTTGAAATGAACCTAGCTAGAGACTCCACCTTGGCTACTAGATATACAATCCTAGTGTAATATCCCTCAAGACTCTCCAACAATGCTCTCACTTCTCTCTAGAATTACCAACATTGCATAAGTGTTGGTGAATTCTATTTATAGAACTCTAGGGACACATCATTAATTCCTTAATT
Organism: Hedera helix; assembly: GCA_947179155.2. Lineage (NCBI taxonomy): Eukaryota > Viridiplantae > Streptophyta > Magnoliopsida > Apiales > Araliaceae > Hedera > Hedera helix. The sequence continues at coordinate 17,798,788 of OX359266.1, read as the reverse complement.
AACTATAATTGGTGAAATTAGAAGCTAAATTATGCTTACTATTTGATGGATTGGCTAGGTGATTGACTAGGGTTTTTGGAATGGTTGAACTGCTTAGTCCTTGAGAAGATTTTCCAAGCAACCATGAGCTATAAGCCACTCCCTAGTGAGGTCCTCATGTGCCGGCCAAATGGCCTATTTTTGCCCCATTTTTGCTTTATTTTTCTTATAATTATATACATATATACATCTATATATACACACACACACACTCATATATATATACATTGACCAACACTTTGACTTAGTTTGGGCTCCACTTTGGACTTGGTAATTAATTTTATTGGGCTCATTCATTTAATTTGTTTGGGCTCAATTTATTCATTTCATTAGGCTAACATTAACTAACACATACTACATTCAATTAAAATAAGCAATGGGCTAGTTCAATTATAGCATGAACTAATAAATTAACTATGTTCATGGACTACTAGGTTACTTTTATTGGGCATAGTTTAATAATTCATTTGGACTTAAAATATAATCCAATTAGACTTGCTTTAATTAATTCCACTACCTTACTATATTATTAGATTCATAAATATATACATACCTACATATATTCATTCAATTATGTAAATGCACAATTAATTCATACAAAATTTTTAACTCATTGATAATTATTTAATAATCATCATTACAATGAATTTAGAATTCGTGGTTATTACAGTTCATATAACTTTTATATCCGATACGTTTAACTTCCTTTATTCTCGTATTCAATTTTGTATTTGTGAATAATGATTTCATATTTATACGTAGTATAAATGCTTAACTCTTAATATATCTCAAAGTATACATCTTAACCAATTCTAAGTTTTTAATTCTCATAATTCATAATTATTCACATTTAATTTCTAACACATAGATTAGGTTTAAATATTTACTCATTCATCTACACAATTTTCTCCTCTAAGTCTAGGTTTTAAACATTAACCTTTAATCAATCATTAAAGATTTTATTTACAAGTCTTCTAAATCTCCGAGATATTACAGTTTGCGGGCCTGTTGATTCGCGATATAAAATAAGTTGTTCATCTCAGTATATCATAAAAATCTATACCAAGACAATTGGTTTGGATAACTTTCTCAAAGAAATTATGATTGATTAACAATCGATCTTATCATTGGTTTAGTCAATACAAATAGCATAGGCGTACTTCCCAACACAATTATGAACAATTGATACATTCAGTATTCGCAAACAAGGTTCGAATAATGATTCAAGAATATAATAATATTTCAAATCATGTTTCAGAGTATATAATTTAATCTTCACAAATATAAATACACATGAATTATTATATTATTCTACTTGTATGAATTTATAAAAGTACAAGTTAAAGTATTTGCTTGGATCGTTGACTGTATCCGACTTTGGCTCCTTATCCTTTGAACAACATATGTTTGTCATATTCATCTAACAGTTATTCTCTATTAATATTCACATAATAATCTAATCGATTTAACTTACTAGTTCTATGCAACTAGGACTCACAAATTATTTTTATTATTCAACTATCACATATATAATCTCAAATAAAATTATTTATTTAAAAATCATTGTTTTTTACTCCCTTTAATTCATTCATTAATCATCATAAATAAAATAATATTTAATATTATTCTATTTGTTTCATTATCCTTGATCATCATTTAATTATTCAAAAATAAAGTATCCTCACTTTATTTGTTTATGACTTATTATTATTCGATTATTATTTTCTTAAATCACACTTTATTAATCTACAAATAAAATAACTTAAGTTATTATTTTATTTGTTTAATTCCCAACTAGAGTAACATTTACTCTTATTTTAATTTAAACATGATTCGTTAATATACAATTAAAATAATCATTAATATTATTTTACTTGTTCACCCTTTATTAATTCACAATTAAAATAATTTTTAATTTTAATTGATTAAGTCTCTTTAATATTACTTTAATTATTCATATATTATTAATCTACAATTAAAATAATCTTTAATAGTATTTTAATTCTTTAAAGTAATTCTTAGCATTAATTAAAATAATATTTAATATTATTTTAATTAACTCACAAATAAAATAATTTTTAATCATCATTTTATTTATTTAATATTATTTTAATTAACTCACAAATAATTTTTTAAAATTATTACTTTTTTTAATATTAACTCACAAATAATTCTTAATATTATTTTATTTGTTTAATATTATTTTATTTATTTATTTTATTTCATTCTGGGTTGGATTGGGTCAACCCGGTTGGACCTAACTGGTTTCACCTGGGTTGACCGAATCTGGTCAACTGAATGACAGGGAGAGTGCCCCGGCACTAGTTTCACACCGAGGGATAGCGCCTTAACATTGTCTCCGATTTTTTGAAAAAAATGAACCAGCGCCCCGACATTGTTGCGTAGAGCAAAAGTAGTGCCCCGACATACAATTTTCGTTCCACTTGGATTAGTTTTGTATTTCATAGATCTACAACATACAATTTTTTAGATCATGTAAATAGGTTACACATTTTATTTCATTTTGAACCAAATATCATGTTTTAACTAGTACACTTATGGTTTAAGCTCATATGCACTATTTTTGTTCATTTAGACATAAAACACTCATGAACATATATAAATCATATATTCTCCTTCACAAATCCTTTCTTATGCCTTCGAAATTTATCATAATTCCCACACACAAATCCTCCAACAACCAAGCATAAATTTCTACACTACAAGCTTAAATATACAACTTTTAAGTAAGAGATAGGGTTTAAGGATTTTATACCTCTTATATGATTTCTTTCTCTTGAAAATAAACTTGTAATACTCCTCCGCCTTTCCTTTTTGCTAGAGCCCTTCTTGAACCAACAATGGACAAAAGTTTCAATAGGTTTTCTTATTTTTCCCTCAAGCACACTATTTCTCTCTCTATGGCTCTCTTGCTTAGTGGATTTCAAGTAACCTTCTAAAATAATTTATGAGAAACCTATTTATAGGCACGCCTCATATACACGTACACATACTAATACATGTACAAATACATGTATTTATACATTATCCACAAAGCATTAACCAATGGTAAAAGGTGAGTTAGTAAAATGATGGGTTAACCCATGACCTAGGCATACCTCTAGGTAATTATATAACCCCACATGGTCTCAATGTCTATAATTAAAAAAGATTTTTAGCATTTTAGCTTTGTAATTGTAACGACCCCGAAATTCGACCAACTTTATTCCCTTAAATCTTATGTTTATTATACATCATTTGCCTTACGTCCAAATTTCGGTTCGTTAATAAATCTCTAATCACGTTAATTAATTCATTAATTGATTTCAAAATCATCAATTACCAAAATTTCGGTATAAATTTTTTTTTTCTTTTTCTCAATTCAATCATTGTATTAAAATATTTGGATATTTAAAATCCTTACGTCTGAATCCTAGTCCCTGGATCGTAACCTTTACTTTTTCTTTCTATTACGAGCGTCATAATGCTAACATTCAAAATCTAATGTTATTTATTTTCATACAATTATTCCTTGTTGTAACATTCGTAATCGAAAATATAATAATTTCTATAGTAACAATTATCTTGATCAATCACAGTTCATAATTGAACTTATCATATCCATATTCAACTTATATATACATACAATTCATCACAGTAAATAAACAAATTTCTCACATTGAATTATATTATTAACAATATAACAATCACGTTTTCTACCTTCTAGACAACTCATCTCAAACTTAATCCGATATTCCTGAAACTTATTTCTTTACCCTGCAAAAGTTTATTTTAAACAAGTAATGAGCACAACGGCTCAGCAAGTTCAACAGTTTATGTGTCACATAGCTCATACCTTAATATGTTTGGTGTGTGTCATACATCATGTGCTTGTGCTTCTATTATAGCAATATATCTCATATCATTGCACAAAGTACAAATAATTGTCATATTATCCACGTATCACATAACACATAATTTGTATGCATTTAAAACAAGAATTATATATCATAACATTCAACATTTAACATTTAAGGACTGAAGAACTTGCCTGGCTTGTTCAACAATAAAATTGATAACTCAAATCCTTAACTCGATCAACCTATGACCATAAAATAATCAAATAATAATTATTCATCTCCTTATGATATTAATTTAGGTAATTAATATCATCTATACTATAATTAACCCTACCCGATAATTTATTTTAGGGTACCGGGATAATTATTAACTAATAAGGTTAATTATATTAACCTTGTTCCTTAATAAATTAATTTATTTTAATAACCAATGCCTTCACTACGGACAACCCGGCTCATTGGATAAAATTTAACATATTTGGTTGCCCGAAAATTTTATTTAAACATTTTCTAAATTATAACCTTATTAGATTAATATTTAAACATTTAAATATTAATCCCCAATATTTAATATTTTTACAAAAATATTAAATTTAATGCCCAAACATTATTTCTATATTTTTAGTATTTTTCTATAATTTTCTAGAATTTTTAAACAATTATTAAACATTTATTTCAATTAAAATCGCTTCTGGGGGCAATTTAGTAATTTCTGCGGCTTTGGGACATAACCGGAATTTTTCGAAAAGTCCAGGGGCATTTCTGTAATTTCCGCGCGTCTAGGGACATGCTGGTCATTTTTCGAAAAGTTCAGGGGCAAAATCGTACTTTACCGAGGGTCAGGGACACGCTCGGCATTTCAGGAAAAGCCCGGGGGCACAATCGTAATTTAATCGTATTTCGTCGGCCGCGCATCGCACTGACCGATCCCCGATCGTTCAAAACGACGTTGTTTGCCCTTGGTTCTGGAAACTTCCGCACGCGCATGGCGTGGCCCCCCTTTACTGCCCCATAACGACGCCGTTTTAAGCCGCGTCCGGAAAAAAAAATGGCTGCCGCGGAAGAAGTAGACCAACTTAGCAGAAAATACACCATTTTTGCTCATTTTTTCACCACAAAGTAACTCCAAAAATCATGAAATTCATAGATATACATCCTAAAATTATTTGAAATAATTATTCTAATTATTTACAATTATTCCATAAACTTTATTTAACACCATAATTATTCAAAATAATTATTTTTATACCTTCCTTGAAGCTTTCTCTACCCATGTAGGCACCAATAACCTCCTTTCTTACGGTGGCCATGGAAGTTTTCGGTGGAGGTGTCATTATCGGGTGATGAAGAAGAAAAAAAAAAAACTTTGTTTCTTCTTCTTTTTCTTTTTTCTTTTTTTTTTTGTTATTTGCTTCTTCTTCCTTTTTCAATTTCTTTCCCTTTTATAATGCTCCCAAGTTGCTCTAAAAAAATTCCACCGACTTACACGCGCACTTCCGGATTTTTCAAGAAAATTGCATGCTAAATTTTTGTTAATTAAATACATTATGTAATTATTTCGTATAATTAATATTTTATATAATGTATATAAAATATTTATTTTAATTCACCAAAAATTATAACATGATTTATTAGTAATATTAATACCTTTTTCGGTATTTTTTTTATGACAAATTTTGTACACGCATAATGGCATGCATGTAATTAAGCGAGGTAATTTATACCTCCAAAAATCATAAAATAATTCATAGGACATATAAAAATTATTTTTCATAATTTTTCACTTTGTTATTTGGACAACATGTTACGTTAACATGTTCATGTTTTTGAAATATTATTCTTCATAAAAGTCACAATAATTCCATTATACCTAAATATAATTTTTTAATAATTTAAAACATTCTTTTTTCTTATTTATTATTCAATTTCTTTAATATTCACATTAACTTTCCTTATATAAATTATATAATTATTCTTATATAATTTATATAATTATTACTTCCTTCATACAACATTTTAATTTCCTTATATAAATTATATAATTTATTATTATATAATTTATATAATTACATTTCTTTTCAATTAATTTCTAAACTTCCTCCATAATTCATAATTAATTTAAACTCAATAATTACAATTTTTATTAACTTCCTCATTCGCTTTTCATTTAAAAATTTGATTAATTTAATTATTAATCCATTTATTTCCATAATTAATAACATTTATAATTATAACAATTAAGCATAAACACACACATATATACATATATAATTCATATTTCTTACATTTCCATATAACCTTATTTAAAACATAATTTCTGCACTTCCATAATAATTTAATTGCACAATTCATTGTACCTTTACCTGAAATTCTTTTATTCCTCATAAATTGTTTTTAAACAATTTATTTACTTTTTAATTATTTTAAATTAACTAAATTTGTCATAATCTCTATATAGATTTAATTTACTAATTAAATCTCATCACATACCTTAAATCACATAAAATAATAATTAATTTAAACAACCTTGATAATTTTATCAATTAAATTCTCATTTAATATTATTAAAGAAATCCTGAAAATTCGAATCCTCATAGTAATGTCCTAAAATTTCCACGTCATTATAAATTAAAATTATTAATTTAATTTCTAACGAGTTAGTTTTACGAGATTATTTAAATCTTTTTATGTGATTAATTAATTACGTGATTAAATGATTATGTGATTAATTACTAGAATTAATTAAAGGGGGTCATTAATATGTTATTAAATTAGTGAACAAACCCTAAAGTTTTAATATCAAAATAATTGATAAGTTTCCTATTAATTAAATATTTAATTAAATTGAATATAATGAGTTAATTAAATATAATTAATTAATTAATATGATTATTAATTAATGTAAATAATGTGAAATATTAATAATAATATTTATTAGTCTATTCAGTAAGTTAATACTTATGGGTTAGAATATTTAATTATTTATTCAATCTAATTATTTATTTAATCATGGATTGAATAATTAATGTGTAAATTATTAAATTAGCCCAACATGGGTCAATTAGTAGCCCAAGTGGAGAATAATAAAATTTGACAAATTAGTAGCCTAAACAATTTAATAGAAGCCCAATTGGTATTTTAAATAAAGCTCAATAATTGGCCCACTTGGAAAATACTTTATATAACTATTTATTTATTAAAGTAAAATGGAAATAACAATTTTTTTGGGACAAATGATGGTCCATCAGCCGAGCATGTTAGTAGAAGAGAGAGAGAAATGATATTTTGTTTTTATTTTAGTTTATTTTTTATTTATTTAATAAATGGTTGCTTGTTTTATTTTTTGTAGTACATGAATACGATGCCTCTTTTCACCAACTCTAGTCTTTAGTACATTTCTTGTGTAAATATCCATCTAGGTGCATGATGACTTTTAGATATAGTTTTTGTATCTAAAATTTTACAAGTATACTTGCATTTGTGGACATTGCATTTCATTATTTTTTCAAGTTTCAAAAGAGAGAGTTTGAGAGAAATAGCTTGTGAGAGTAAATATTTTGAGAGAGCTTGGATTGTTCATGTTTTCAAGTTTCACAACATATTTTGGAAGAAAAAGGAAGATAACCATTAAAACAAGGTAATTGTTATTTTAAATATAGTTTTACTTTTAAATTAAATAAATTATCATGTTAGTATAAATATGTTAATATAGATAATAATGTATGGTAATAATATTTATGCCATGCTTGAGTTTAATATGTTTGGTTTGTATTTTGGTATATTTTGTATGCTAAAATATGTGTTTAGTAGTGTATAATCAAGTCTTGAAATTTATGACTAAAAATATTTTTATAAAACTTAGGTTTGATGTTCTAATATTATAGAACCTCAAATTATGAGAAAAACAAAGTTTGAATCACTCAAAATGGAGTTATATACAAAAAGTTGTGATTTGTGGTAGTTTATGTAATGTAAAATTTTTTATAAAAAAAGAATGATATTAAATCATGAAAAATTAAATTTTCATGCTATAAATTGATATTAAGTGATTGGTAATTTTTTTGGATTTTTATTGAGAATTTAAAGCTTACTTGATGGTATAATTTTTATTAAAGTGTGTATTGCCGGACACTGTTCACATTTTGCTAAAGAAAAAAAAAAGAAGGGAAAAGTCCGCGCAATGCGCGCAAGCTTATTGGCTGAAAAACGCCGAGCCAAACGACGTCGTTTGGCGTCGGTAAAAGTTACTCCGCGCGCGTACGCGCGGAAGCCGTCTCCGTCTCCGTTCTTTCTGAAGGCACGCGCAATGCGCGACATGAAATTTTTGAAGAAATTACCATACTGCCTCTCCGTGTTTTTTTTTGGCGAAATTACTATTTTGCCCTCGAATCAATTTTCAACTTATTTACAGAAATGTCATCCAGGTTAAATTTAATTAATTTAAATATTTAAAAACTAATTTAAAATTATAACAAAAATAATAATAATACAAAAATGATATTGGGGAGGATATTTTTCATTAAGTTTAATATTTAAATATTAATCTAGTTAGCTAAATCATGGTTAAGTTAAATAAATTTATTAGTTATTTATTATTTAAAATGTTAATAATAAATAAAGGTGATAAATTAACAATTATTATTTAATTCCTATTAAAATATAATTAAAGAGAGATAAAAATTTATAAATTAATTATTTATTATTTAAATATTATTAAATAATAAATAAGGATAATTAAGTAATTAATTATTAATTAATTAGCATTAAATAACGATTAATGGAAATTAAGTTATTAGATTAATAATTTATTATTTAATTTAAATAATAAATAAGGATGAATTGATTATTATTTAACCTTAAATAATAATTAAAATTAATTAAATAATTAATTATTATTTAATCGACATTAAATAATAATTAAAGAGGATTAAAGTTAGTAAACTATTATTTAATTTCCTTAAAGTAAATAATAGGAAATGTTAATTACTTAGTTAATTATTAGTTGATCAATATTAAATTAAAGAAGGTTAAAATTAAATCAATAATTATTTATTATTTAATTATTATTAAATAATAAGTAAGTACAATTAGTTATTATTTATTTTAAATAATAACCAGAGTTAATTAATTAATTTCTATTTAACCAAGATTAAATAGTAATTAAATAGAGATTGAGTTAATAAAATAAAATAAATTTAATTATGCTTTAATTAAACAATTGTAATAAGTTGTTTAAGGGTTTAATAAGTGTCCAACACTTAAGAAAAATATTTCTAACTTATTAATTTATTAACCTAATATGATTGAGGGTATATAAGGTTAATAATATTGTTTTGACTAATGTAATTTATGTGTTAGTACTTATATGATAGATGAGTTCCTTAGTGAACGTATAGTTGTGCAAATACGCCGTACTAATTATTAGACCAACTTTATTAATGTTAGGTCTTTCAAAGCCAATTAGTTAAAGCTAGACATTAATTGTAGCTGAGCGGACAGGCAAGTTCCTTATCTCTAAACTCATTTCATTGAGCAAATTATTTATTTAAGCTTGAACTGTAATTCCAAGCATGCTTTGAGTGGTTTAATTCCTTTACAATTATTCCACATCGATATTGTTGTTATTCGCACTTGTTGCACTTGATATTGTACAGTCCTTGACTTGTACTTAATTATTGTTCTACTGTTTAAAGAACTGTTCAAAGTAGGTCTAAGTCATTGTTCGGCTAGACATTTATGTTAAAGATTTTAAAAGCTATCCACATCATTGAAGATGAGGATTCTTAGACTATTATGAACACCCCTTTATTATAGGGGAGTACCATGTATCTAATATCAGGTACAAAAATACGAAAATTAAATGTTATGCATACACATATTGTACTGAGACTGATCCCCTCGGGTACATATTTCTGGTAGTAATCATTGGGTCAACCTGCTATTGACTTCAGTGGATATTTATAGTTCATAGTCTATTTGATTATACAAATTTTAAAAGCAAATCATTATTCCTGCTTATGTTATTCATATTATTGAATTGTTCAGCTATTCCCTTTCATTCATGATATATTGTTTCTTGTTGTTATTTAAACTTGTTGAGCAAACTAGTTGCTCACTATTGCTATATCATGAAACCTTATTGCAGTGCAACCCGAGACTTCGGGAAAGAACAAGGGTAAAGGAAAAATGAAGTGATAGACTTCAAGATGCAGCCTTGTAGTTAATTAAATTAATTGTTATGTAATATAAACCCTAAGTACTTTATTAAGGGTATTGGGGTACTTTTGTGTAAGGTTATCGTATCTTGGGACTAATAACACCTTTTGAATGAACAACATATGTTTTTTATTCCGCATTTAGTTATTGTATGTTGTTTAAAGGTGAATGTTTGTATTAGATCGTGATGACCGGATCCGGGTATTTGGAACCCGAATTTGGGGACGTCACAAGCTTCCTAGGGGAGGGGGGTCGGTTATGGGCTTATATTATATATTATATTATTTTTTTTCCATGCAAGCGCACACACACACACACACACACACACACACACACACACACACACATATATATATATATATATATATATATATATATATATATATATATATATATATATATATCAACTAACATCATCTTTACATATTGTACTTGTCCAAAATTAATGTCTATTGGGATACTAGTTAAATTTAATTTGGGCCATGCACAATTTTCATTTAGGCTAATTTATAATTCTAGCAACATTAATCATTTGGACCTTAAATCTTAATTCTTTAACTTATTGGACTATGTCACATTAATTATTTGACATATTTTGGACTCAAATATTAATTCTTATTAATCCTTGACATTATTTTAATCATTTCACAATTAATTTAATTAATTAATTAGTTAATCCATTTCAATCATTATGCCACATAAGGCATATTAAATAAGTTTCAATTAATTATAATTTAAGCTCACTATCATCATCACCTCATTTCTTATTTATCACGTCTCTAATTTAGTTTAATTTGAATTATTAATGCTCATAATATATGTGTACACAAAGAATTTTTAAATATTCACTGTTTTCATTAATAATAATATTATATTTTTCTTGGTTATTACAAGATGAGACCTAGGTTCCTTGGCAAAATTAAACTCCTTTAATGTTAAGAATTATTTTAAGTTCTGTAATGAACTTGTTCATCTAAATAATTTTCTTTGAAATTTCACTTATAGCTATATACTATGCATTTGTCACTAAATCAATAACTATTTGCTGCTTGAAACTTTTTCAATTCACTTCGCCACTGTTTAAGGTAATCATATAACCTAAAATGAATTTTCTGTTGTCTTGGTCAATTTGAAAAATCAAGTTTGTTAAACCCTCTAATTTTAAATCAGACGCACCATTAAATTAGAAACTCTTTTATAGTATTTTTCTCCAAGATTGGACTGATATTTGCTTCGTTGGTTGCAAAAATAAGGCATACATACAATTAAATTGTATAACGCAATGGAAGCAAGACATAAATCATATTTAAAAAATTTTACAAATTAAATTCCAATACCTTTCTTATGTGATACTTATTAATTGAGGAATGATAAGAGATTACACCTTTGTAGATTCATCATTTGAACAACTATGAGTTCACATCTATTTAATTATTTGTGTTCTTCTTCAAATTCACTGGTTAAAAACAACGGATCAATGTTAGCTATCCAAGCATGTAACCTCTAAAGGTGATCCACCAAGAGATAATATAGATTGAAGAAATAGATTTTGGTTTCTCCAAACTATGGGTGACTAGCCCTAATTCTCTCTCTCTCTCTTTCTCTCTCTCTCTCTCTCTCTCTCTCTGAGATGTAGAGAATTCTTAGAAATATTCTCCAATACTTGTGAATAGAGTATCAACCCAATCTATACTAAGACTCCTCTTATTTATAGATATGCTCAACCCTTATAAACTCTTTAGAAGTAGGGTTTTGTTTTAACTCCTAATCTAATTAGGAACTAAATTAATTATTATATTAATTACAATTTCTAAACCATTTAGGAACTTAATTATTGATGATAATACTACTATTTATTAATTAATTTCTAAATAATAATAATAATAATAATAATAATAATAATAATAATAATAAGACTCTTCTTATTAATTTATAATTAGTATTTTTAAAATACAAAATTATAAACATTAAGCTATTTAATTTATTCTATCACCATAGTATAAATTAAATATACTTAATTTATTATCACGATTATACCACTTACTTCTTAAATAAATATTTCTTTTTTGCGGTGTATCCCTTTAGGTTCTTCATATTATACTGGTTGTAAAATAAATAAATTAGAACAATTCTAATCTTATTTATATAAATGAATTAAACTATTTAATTTATTTAAATACATAATATTTTTTTCACAATAAGGGTAAGTCTCCTTAGCGATTAATGAATTTTAAGATAATATGAATTTCAACCTTTGATCACAAAGAACCTATTCCGCAAATAGTTACCGTACAATTTAATCATTCTACCATACAATATCTCAATTAAATATAAGACATGAAATTTCTAACAAATCTTATTTTATTTGATCATCTGCATTTTAATTCTCAAATGCACAATGTGACGCCCCCAAATCTAGGTCTCCTTTACGTCAGATTCGGTGTTCACGATCCGACCTCATTCTAACTCAACGTCATCATTCAGTAAAATAATAACGATTGTTCTTTATTATAATGTCAAAATGTTCATTGTTAACATATGGAACATAAATAATATTTCTAAGAACTGGATCATAGTAACAATTTATTAACTTAATAAACTTGCCCATAAGCAATGCTAAACAGTAAGTTCCTATGGTTAATGTAGTAACCTTAGTTCCATTACCCACACACATGATTACTTTTCCTTTGTTTAGCCTTCTAATTCTTCTTAGTCTCTACAATGACTTGCATATGTGAGACCATTAGCTGGTATCTAATACCCAAGTAGTACTTGACTTATAGAAAGCTTTATTTCATTTTGAAAAAATCTATATTTACAGTAGAAGCTTTACCAAGCTTCTTTTGCTTTAACCACTTTAAGATACTCCTTGTAGTTTTGTTTCCAATTTCCCGACTTATTGCAATGAAAGTAAACTCATTTGCTCTAGGGATCACTTTTATTTATGTCCTTTAGTTAGTGTCTTTCTTTTGCCTCCTATCTTTTCTGACTCCTCAGAAACACTTTTGTCCCTCATCCTCTGTTTGGAAGATTCATCCACCAATTTCCCGACTTATTGCAATGAAAGTAAACTCATTTGCTCTAGGGATCACTTTTATTTATGTCCTTTAGTTAGTGTCTTTCTTTTGCCTCCTATCTTTTCTGACTCCTCAGAAACACTTTTGTCCCTCATCCTCTGTTTGGAAGATTCATCCACCAATTAGACTTGGTATTTCTTAGAAGGAAAGTGACTTTCAACAATCTTCAATATGTCAAGCAAATCAGGTAAACTGAGACATCTAGCTTATTAATGTTGAAGTTCACAATAAATTGTGAAAATGAGTCAGTGAACGACTGCAAGATCAAATCTTAACTCAACTCTCCATCATTGATAAAACCTAATTTTGCCAATTGATCAATCCAATTGATCATTTTCAGAACATGAGTTTATACTGTAGTGCCATCGACTCCTTAAATATCTTATATTTAATTAACCTACTTTGCTCACGATACAACTCATAAAGGTGTAGCAATATAATAGGCACATCCATTTTCTCGTATTGACGCTGTAACTCGGTACTCATGGATACGAGCATGAAGTAATGGGTCAGAGTTGCATCATCTTGCCACTTCATAAGTAACAATCTCTTCCTCAAAGACATTGTATGCAAAATTTACAAGGATAAGCAAATTAATGACATTTACTAGCTTTTCAGCATTGAGAAATATTCTTAAATTTCTTTAACCAATTTGAACAATTCGGTTTGATTAATTTGTTAGCATCTAATATGCTATGAAGTTTTAGTGAATTAGTCATAGCAAAATTCTTTAAGTGAATATTTAATAATAATATTAACATCCATTTATTTTATTAATCACCAAGTTAATTAGATTTTTATTTAAAATGGTGTCTCCTACTATTTTCATTAAGCTATATTACCCTCCTAATATAGTTCGGCAAATCTAGTTAAAGATCCGCTAGTAAGATAACGATCCTATCGACATAAGTATAACATTGTGTGTATATAACAAACTATAGTTTATTTAATATGTAGACAACTCATTGTCAATTACATCAACATGTAACTCCTTTTAATTTAACCTCTTAGATTATTATGATCAAGTGTGTGCACATCCGAATCAAAATTATCTAAGTTAAGTCCGACCTAACATTCCATATAAGTGAAGAGAAAACTATCATCCTTATGTGTGCACAACAAAACAATATTGTTCAATTCCTTATAAACATCTAGTGTAATAAAACAACATGTCAAATAATCAATATAAGCCTTGTGTGTGCACAACATATATTGAGTATTTGATACTCTATCGTTTTATCATGCTAGAAGGCGACTTTCAATATTCTTAATATCTTTGAATGTTACAACTTAATATTGTTTACTTTGATGGTTTTATTATTAATTATCTCATCTTGTTTAGTACTTGCGCACACGCACGCACACACACACACACACACACACACACACACACACACACACACACACACATATATATATATAGTTTGGTTCACTAGAGCCATCGAGTGAACCAAAAGGTCAAACCTAAGGTGCAAAAATAATATACAAATTTAATAATTACATTTATAACCCGGGCTCCATTACAAACATGTCTTCAAGCGCTCCTTGTTCTTCGACTCCAATTCTTCAAAATAATTTTATCTAATCTTATTATATACTATTTTTCATAAAATAGAAATCTTGATCAGCAATGAAGGGAAAATACATAGGAGGGGAGATAGAAATTACACAAAAAATAAATAAATTGAAAGACGAGATATGCAGACCCCATTTATAAAAAAACTCATTCATTTATGCATCCACATAAAAAAATCCAATCTCATTGGTTAATAGTCCATAATCAATTCCTTGTATTATCATACATATCATCATATGCATTAATACAACATATTCATCACATGAATTAAAATCATTCTATATATCTATATATATCGACATCATTTAATAGACAATTAAAGTTGCATGAAATTCAATTTCAAGTTTAAAATAAACTCTTTATTTTAATTATTTTTAAAATAATCAAAATAAACTTATTTTTAATTTTGAAAAAGCGGCATGACAAAAGACAAAATTTGGATTCGGCTGACTAGTGTCTCGACGCTATAATAAAGGCTTATTATAGCACCCCGATGCTTGAATAACAAAGGAATACCATAGCCTCGGCGCTGGACTACGCCCTGGAGCATGAAACCAATGCCCCGACACTTGTCGACAGAACAAGTTTTCCTTTTCACAATTTTTCAGAAAAACACGATTTTTGTAATTTATTTTCAAAACTCATGATTTTATAAAATAAATTATATCTAGTAAATTGTTCTAAACATGTGACGCCCCCAAATCCGGGTTCTCTAAACCCCAGGTCTGGTGCTCACAGTACAACATCCAACATACAACTACTTACTCATTCAATCAAAAATACAATGTTAAATACATTGTTCATTTCAACAAAATATAATATCTCAGGTTAACTAACCTTTATTACAAAACGTGACATCATAATAAAAAGACTTAACAACATAATTTAAATTAAAAGGAAAAATAAAACAGTCACTTCTTGGCTTTCCCTTTTCCCTTATCCTTCTTGGAACCCTCCAAGAACTCGGGCTTAGCTGAAAGTTTTAGTTTTAAGCAAGTGTGAGAAACAAATGGCTCAACAAGTATATAAAAGGGTTTAAAACATTATAATCAGGAATATCGATAATGTCTTTGATAACTTTGACAACTGAACCTCAGTTTAGGATAAAAGGTGCATAGGCATTTATATTTCAAAATTGAAGAATTTGCATGCTGATGGTCGAGTGACCTTAAACTTTGTTAAGACTATTGGCATTATGTAAGGATGCCAATAACCGATAGTCATACGACCAATATCGTTAAGACTATTAACAATCTATATAGCAATTGATAATAACCAAAGATGTGTACTTTGGAAGATCAGCCCATCATACAGATACATTGTGCACAATATAAAACATCTAACGACGCAACCATGTCATATAGAAATTATATACAAAATTATAGTTTTTAAGCCCCTATTATGAGGGTTGTTCATTTCAGCTTTAACAGATACCACATCAATACAATATGGATTGGTTTAACTTCTTTTATGTGAAGATATACTTCAGACTTTTATGGTCTGTGAATATCTCACATTTTTCTCAGTATAAATAATGCCTCCAAATAACATTATCGCTGCCAGTTTCAAGTCGTGGGTAGGGTATCTCTTCTCATAATCTTTTAACTGTCTTGATGCATACGCAATGACCTTGCCATTTTGCATGAGCACACAGCCTAGTCCTTTGTGCGATGCATAACTATAGACCGTAAAACCTCTTGTATCGTCCGGTAAAGTTAATACAGGTACTTCACTAAGTCTTTTCTTTAGCTCCTGAAAACTCTCCTCGCACTTCTCCGTCCATACATATTTCACTGTCTTCCTTGTTAAATTGGTTAACGGCGTTGCTATCTTCGAAAAGTCTTTGATGAATCTCTAATAGTAACCCGCTAACCCTAAGAAACTTCTAACCTTCGTCGGCATCCTTGGTTGTTCCCAATTCGTCACCACTTCCACCTTTGCTGAATCAACTGAAACTCCCTCCTTATCGATAACATGACCTAAAAATTGAACTCCCTCCGACCAGAATTCACACTTTAAAAATTTAGCATATAACTGCTCCTTCCGTAACATCTTCAATACCCATCTTAGATGTTCGATATGGTCTTCCTCCGTTTTGGAATAAACCAAAATATCGTCAATGAACACAACTACAAATTTATCCAAGTACTGCTTGAATATTCTGTTCATCACGTCTATAAATGCAGCTGGAGCATTCGTTAGTCCAAATGATATCACCATAAACTCATAATGGTCATAGCGAGTTCTGAATGCCGTCTTGGGTACGTCCTCCTTTCTAACTTTCAACTGATTATAACCAGTTCTTAAGTCAATCTTTGAAAAGTATTTCGCCCCTTACAATTGATCAAAAAGATCGTTAATTCGTGGCAACGGGTACTTTTCTTAATTGTTACTTTGTTCAACTCCCTATAATCCATACAAAGTCTCATTGATCCATCCTTCTTCTTTACAAATAACATATGTGCTCCCCATGGAGAAACAATAGGCTGAATGGACTCCCTATCCAACAACTCTTGCAATTGAACCATCAACTCACTCATTTATACTGGAGCCATCCTATATGATGAATTTGATATTGGTGCTGTCCCCAGTACTAAATCGATCACAAATTATGTCTCCCTATCTGGCGGAAGACCTGGCAGTTCATCTCGAAAAATATCTATAAACTGCTTAACTACTAGGGTATTTGGCTCATGTAGTGGATTTACATGTACAACAGTAGTGTCTTAGCACATTACATTATGAAACATACATAAATAAACGATCATATCCCATAAAGACCACAACGGTCGAGACTTAACCTGACCACATAACCCACCTACTTCTAGAGTTGGGATTTACAAATACATGAAGTCTCATAATTCTCTTATTTAATTCTTCTTCCTTTTTTATCCTCTTTGAAATTTTCATATATTCAAAACAAATACTTACACCTTTCTCTACTAGTCTTACTTAAAATAATTCTCTTCATAATTTAGTAATCCATGATGCCATATGCGCGATCACCCACCTTATGCTTCTTCATATCATAGCCTAATCCTTGATACAAAGCATCAATATATATTATGACCTACCAGTAATATTTAGGAAAATAATATTTATCATATACAATTTCTATTAATGTTCTCAAATTAATAAGAACTCTTAAATCTTAATCTATGACCTTCTTCTAACTTCCATCACATATTGTTCATTGAACTTACCACACAATATGAGTTTAGGAACTTATCATAATTATATGGGTTGAGGAACTTATTCTAGTCAAACCAAAATTGTCCATTCGTTGAAGGGTTCCACCATACGATTATGAGTAACAAACTTACCATATGTGTGAATTTTAAGAACACGCACCTACCTTAACACCTTCTACCTATATGTTATACACATGAGAAAAGAATCACATTTTTAACATACGTATAGTGAATAATGCGACACCAGGTTTCAATCGATTTTCACTATAGGAAGCTAAATGGTTCTAAAACCAAGCACAAATTCCCCACCCATACAAGGAATTGTACAATTCAGCCACTAATATGAGTACTTAATTAAAAACCCACAAACCTCTATTTTTTCCTTAACTGAATACAAATTCTCTCAATCCATATTTTAGCAAATATGACTCATAACTAGTCCATCTCTCCAGATCATATCACGATCTGATCATCGTTCTTTCTACTCCTCAAAATCTTATTGTAAGATGTCTTCTATCATTTATTTGATATCCTTCTTTAGTTCTTGACTATAAATATTTTAATTTTTACCTCTGAATTTTCTAAATTCATTCATCCATTTCTCAAAAGCGTCTACTATTAGACCATCCAATCGTCTGTAAGGAAATCTGGTCTGGTTCCTTAACTTTCTTCCATACTGTATTCCTTCTTAAGATTTTTCTCTTGACATTTTCATTTAACATAATGCGGTAGCATTACTATCCATTTATTGATTTTAAGCATATACTATCAACGCCTACACATAATCAATCTTTACAACACGTAAAATCTGTTAACATAATCTCCTTTAGTACGTAGTACACCATTATTTATACTGATACGCCATTTTAAGCGTTATTTTGCCTATTATCCATATGCACAATTTATTAGTCACATATCCTCTAATCGTTTGATAGCCTGTTCGCTATACCACGATCCTCCCATTCACTCTACATTCTTTTAAACGTCCATTTTATCATCACCTTGTCTTTTTATCATCACACTGCACATTTAATAAATAATTTTATTTTAATATACTTCACATTAGTACTTAGTATTATACCTTTCTTAGCACCATGCTAAATACATAATATATCTCGTAATTATCTCCAAAATTGGGATTTTCAAAATTGTATACCCTCTATCAACATTCTCATATATAGATTTCAACTCACGGATTAGAAAATCATTCGATTTTTAATCTTCTAAAATAACTTCCGAAAACATACTCCTTCATACCCATTTCCTAAAGTTAAACTCCCGAATATATACATTTCCAAAATCAGACTCCTCAACATACATTATTATCACTCTTATATAATTCTTCATCATGCTTATCTCATTCTACTATTTCTCAATCACTTTATCATTCTTTACCTTTATGATTAGCTCCATAATCTTTCCATTCTTCTACGATTCTATAATTCTTCAATCTTTTACTTTTAACAGCATATCTATTTATCCAATCCATTCATCACCATTTAGTCTGATCACATTTATTGCTACCGATCTATATAGATCAATCTTCTTAAGATATCCTCTATGTCTTTGAAATCATTACTTCATAACTGAGCATCACCTCCTTCTAGTTAACCTTAGCCACATTTACAATTGATCACCTCTTCTTATCTATACTCCATAGATTAAGTATCTTTCAATCATTTTTCTCTTCTCTCCTTTCCTCTTTTCTAAATTATTGCTTAACCTTTCCTTTAACTTTCTTGCGGATCATCTTCCGAATCCTCATTCTCTTACGATCTTAATATGGGGTCTTCTCTTTCATTCACATAACTTTTCCTACTCGGTAAATTTCCACAATCTATCTCCTAAACTCTTTATGAGTTTTCTTATATTCTCTACGATCATAATCCTAAGGTTTTTTTTCCCACCTAAAGTTTATAACTTACAACCCTGATACCAACCTGTGACGACCCCAAATCCGGGTTCCATAACCTCAGGTTTGGTTCTCTACTAAACAATACTTACTAACCATTAAATACATAAATTGCATTTAAACTTCGCAGAATAATACAAAAGGTTCCTTATAAAAGGCTACACTTCCCAAGGTCGATTAACCTTAACATAAACATTACATATCTTAAGGGAATACAAAAGATTTACAAAAAAAAATACATAACAAGTAATTTAACTAGCATGCATTAAGCTAATCTAAGCTTTGACTTTTCCCTTGCCTTTGTCTTGTTTAGAACTTCTGGGCTTAGCTGAAAATAAGTCATGATATAGCAAGAATGAACAACTAAATGGCTCAGCAAGTTTAAGAACAATAGCATAAGATATATCATGATGAAAGGAAAATTAACATCAGGGTTTTCAACATTAAATAACAATTATGAAAGAAATCAAGAATCAATTTTTAATATAAGAATAGATTGACTCTTTACTACTGAGTGGTCTTTAAGGACCATGAACTGCTACTAAGGTAGAACATACATATACATATATATATATATATATATATATATATATATATATATATATATTTGACACCTCGAAAAACGAGATACGCGAGGGGATCAACCTCTTGTACCCTATGTATATGCATAACATTCAGACATCTTACACAAATTCGGCTTGCAGACAGATAAAAATTCCCCTTTACTATAAGAATCCGCACTAACCAATGGTTTGAATAAATTTTTACAATATTCAATTTGATGAATTTAAACATGCATTGTCTAGCCGATACAATTAGCTTAGACATTCTTAAACAGTTCTTGAATTAATGAACTAACACATTTGTAAAAGCACTATGTGCGAATACAATAACAGTAATGATGTGGAATAATTTTAGATAATTAACCCACTTAAAACTCTGTCAAATATCTACAAGTGTATATACTTGCTCAATAATAATTGAATTGCTCAATGTAAATAAGGTTGAAGAAAACTTGCAACAAAAAATATAAGTTAAGGTTAAGAAAAACTTGAAACAATAAATACAAGTTAGGGTTAAGGAAACTTGCAACAGTAAATACAAGTTAGAGTTAAGAAAACTTGCCTCGTTCGTAGTCTACAACTAACCAATTCAATTAATTCTCTTTGAATAGACCTAACAATTAATTAGTTTGATCTTAAATTTGTATCATATACACATTCATGTGATAACCTTTATAACTCTTACTTAACCACATAATTATATAAACACTTAGGTAATATTATCACTACTTGATAATATTTCAATCACATAAAACCTATATTAATTATTTAATATAGATCACACACTTATCTAATATTATTAACAATTTAATAATATTTTATTAACTTTGTACTATTATTAATCATTTAATAATACTTTATTAAACACCTAATATTATTAATCCTTTAATAATATTTTATTAGTCTTCTAATATTATTACTCATTTCATAATATTTTAATTATTAACTAATATTATTACCCATCTAATAATATTTTATCACTTATCTAATATTATTATTCTTTTAATAATATTTTATTAATATTCTAATATTATTAACTATTTAATAATATTTTAGTTATATTCTAATATTATTATTCATTTAATAATGTTTTATCTATTTACAAATATTATTACTCATTTAATAATAATTTATTGACTTTATAATATTATTATACATTTAATAATATTTTAATAATTTTCTAATATTATTATATTAATAATAATTTTTTACTAATTTAATTTATTTTATTAAACCTTTAATAATATTTATCATCTTTTACTTATTAAATCAACTATCTATAATTTTAAAAATATTCTTATTGAGTCCAGAATAGTAAAATATTTTTTGGAACATTTTTCATTTTCTGACCCGGACCGACCCGACCCGGCCAAAACCGACCCGACCAAGCAAAAACTGAAAAATTGGATCAGCACTGTCAACGCTCAGAATGAACCGAGTCCAGCGCTGCCGGCGCTCAGTTTTGAACTGATACAGCACCGCCGGTGCTTGGGTATTCCGACCAAAATTTAGAAATTTTCAACTTTGAGTTATTTTGATTAAACTTGTATAAAATAAAATCTACAAATTCAAATGACATAAAATCAGTGTTGATGTGTTCCTAACTTCTTGTTTTAGAACATTTAATGGTTCGATCACATTTTTGAAATCGTTTTGACACAAATTTAAAGATCGAACCACTTAGGGTTTAAAAACGACCTACTTTACGGTAAAAGCCATAACTTCTTTGTTTTTCATATTTTTGAAGGTTTCAAGTTGGGTTTTCTTTAAACTCATAAATGTAACTTTTTGGCCCTAGAAATCCGTTTCCCAACTTATACATTTCAAACCATAACATTAAATACCATATACTTAATTAGATTTTACCGGTAAAGTTTAATATGAACATTTCTTCCATTTTTATGCATACCACCCATACCAAAACATGATTTAAACATATCAAACCTTGAATCTGCCTATATAACATACTTTAATACTTCTAGACCATCAAAACAACTTTTGATCGGTTAAAAATATATTTTAACCGTTCAAATCACATATAGACTACAAAATGAAATAAGGAGAAGATAAAACACTTTTAAACCTTATGGACTTGTGTGCTCTTCTTCTTCTCCTTCCAAAGAAAGCTATGAAGCTATTTGACATCCACCAAGCTTATCCTCTAACTATTTTGTTAAGGAACTCTTACTTACTGGTGTATCCTCTCTTGAAAGCTCTCACTTTTCTCTCTAGAAAATGCTGTCAAATGACCAAGCAAACACAACTAAGGTGTAGAGCACTCTATATATAGAGTATCCTTAATCACCATCAACATTCCTTAATCAACCAATATAGTCAAATTAGGAGTTAATTAAGATTACTATTTGATTAATGGACAACCTGAATGACTAGGTGAATGACATGAGTTGGTGAGCAACTATGATTTAGTGTACAAAAGAAGCAACCAAGTAACCAAGTCACCCCCAAGTGGGGCCCCCTCAATGTGCCGGCCATTTGGTCTTTTCTAGGCCAAATTTTGCTTTTATTTTTATAGTTTAATTATATATATATATATATATATATATATATATATATATATACACATATGTATAAATGTTGACCAACATTTTGACTCCTTATTGGGCTCCACTTTGAACTTAGGAATTGAATAAGTTGGGCTCAATTTATTTATTACATTGGACTAGCATTAAATAACTTATGTTACATTTAATTAAATCAAGCATTGAGCCAGTATAATTAATTACATGGACTGAGATTTAATTCATTACATGGACTACTAGGTAAATTAATTTGACCTTGTTTAATACATCATTTGGACTTATAACATACTCCAATTAGACTTGCTTTTATTAATTATACACCTTGATTTATTACTTTAAATAAATACACACATACACAAGTATATTCATTCAATTACTTGATGCACAATTAATTAGTACAAAAATTTTAATTATTTAATAAATATAATTACAATGCCTAATAGAATTTGTGGTCATTACATAGTTAACCTTAACACTTATTAAAAATTAGAAGTTAATTTAGGGTAAAAACCTAAATTGGAAAAAAAATTAAACACTAAACCTTAACCCTAGGGTCTAAACCCTAGGAAATAACCTAGGACCTTGAGCAAAACGTGAGGGTCAAATTGACATTCCGTTTCAAGATTCAACCTTCCCACACTTTACAAACACGTAACAATCAATAAAAAAATTTCTCTCGAAAAACGTATAAAATCACTATTCAAGAGGAAACGTTTTTCGTTCTTTTGACTATTTATTTCATCTGTAGGAATTCTTGTATTTCACAACATAGTGTTAATATGATGTTTAGATGTCAGAGAATCAATAAAATTTTCTGGGGAAAAAGACAAAAACGTCAGGATTTACGAGAAAACGTTTGTCGTCTTTTTTAAACGTTGTTTTCAATATTTTGACTTTTTACATTTCACGATATAGTATTTGTACGGGGAATAATCACCAAGGAGCCACTGATATTTTTCCAAAAATAAAACGTAAACCGCTCTTCAAATGGAAACTTTTTCATTTTTGAACGTTCAACTGAAGGATATAGTATTTGTATATAACACCAATGCGTAATAATCAATAAAATATTTTCTTAAAAAGCGTGTCGAGAATAAGACGAAATAAGAAAAAGACAAAAAATATTTTTTGAACTTTTTGGTCGTCTAACCATTTTCTTAAAAATGATTGCCAAAAACACTATTCATCGAGAAATGTGCCAAGTCTTTTGTACTTTTCACTTTACAGAATAGTGTTTATACGGAACAAAACTCAATAATACCAAAATTTTAAATCAGTAGAAGTTAATCATTTAGTTGGAATCAAATTGTTATATAATTAAACTACTAATTCATCCGTGTTGTTTTCTTCAAATGCAACATGAGATATGTTAACATAAAATTTGAATAATCAAATTTATGAGATTAATACCTAATTATATTATTCAATCATAATTTGTGTCTAGAATGGAATAAATTTATCAATCGCATCGCCCAGTAGGTATATTTGGCAAAACTACACGGAAGATTATCCAAGATTAATTCAAGAAAATCTTTGAGTGTCAGATGAGACATCATATTAATATTGAATGATGTATTTTATGAATAAAATATGTATAACTAATTAAAACTGATATTACTAATGTGAAATATTTTAAAATAATCTCATGCAATTTATCCGATATACCGAAAACGGAAAAAGGAGTGTGTAAGAGTGTGGATGGCACACGCTGGCACACACTGCCACATGCCTGGCACACGCTGGCACACTCTAGGTACGAAAAGAGTAAAATACCCTTGGTCTTTTAAACTAATAATCAAACTACCCCGACCCTTGATTTTTCTATAAATAGGAAGCTAACCTCCTCATTATTCTCAACATTTTCAAAGAAAAATTCCTATAATCAAGAGATTGCAAAGAAATAGTTAAAGCTTGTAATAATAAAAGGTACGATTCTTAATCGTTATTATGCTTAAATTTTTATTTTATCGATAAAAGCTCAAGAACGTATGTCGTAGCCATGTACGATTGTCGTTCTCCGTATTCTTCACGTGTTCTTGAGCTTTTCTTCATTTTGTATTAGTTATAATGTTGAATTTCATTTCATAGTTTAAAGCTCAAGAACGTACGTTGTAGCCATGTACGATTGTCGTTCTCTGTGTTCTTCGTGTGTTCTTGAGAAATAATTATGAATTGTTATAATCAAGTAAACAAGTCGTTATAATGACCAAATTTTGTCAATTATAAAGTGTTATAATCACATATATAACCAGTTATAATGTTCAAATTATTTCAAGTATAAAATTCAAAAGCTCAAGAACATAAGTCGTTACCATGTACGATTTTTCGTTCATCGTGTGTTCTTGAGCAAAAGTCATAATTTTCTATATAAGTAGGTTTATGTTTTTGTAATTTAGTGTTATAAATTTCTAAAACATGATGGCCTAGCGAATTCATCCATGATTTAGCAAGCTAAACCAAGAACGATGAAAATTAGTTCTTCGTGTTATTCAATTTGTTCTTCGTGTTCTTGAGAAAAAGTCATAAATCGTACATAAGTAGGTTTATGATTTTGTCTCTTTTATGTTATGAAGTGTTATGAAGTGTTAGAACATGTTATCTTAGCAAATGAATGCTTGAGGCATAATATTTTACAAATCGGATCAAAGAAAGATAAGTCTAATATAGTCACAGATTATTTTTGCAAATTTTTAAAAATATAAATTCTGAATCTGCCTTAGAAATCTAAAGGAAAGTTGTAGATCATGATATTCTAAGCAATTTAGACTCAAGAATCACCTAAAAATATTTTTGTATGACAAAGTTATGACTATCACAGTAAAAGAGATCGAAGCTGAAATTTTTTATAGACCATTCAGATTTTTGGACTTAAAAATGAATTTTTGAGTTAGCCAACTTTCCAATTAACTTCACCTATGGAAATAGTCTAGTTAAGTTATTCTAAGACTTATTCAAAAGAAAATTTTGATAAACTAATATTCGGTGTCGCGTAACCCTTTTTGTAGGCGTTTAATGATTTTTCGAGAAACCCTAAAACAGTTTTAAGGCAAGTTCTAAACCTTTATGTGTTATTTGAGCAAGTCTTCTAGCTCTTGCTATGTGCTACTTGTGTAGTTTTGTTAAAATGATAAATAAGATGTGTAATGTCATGTTCTTATGTGATAGATGTTATGTGAAGTCTTTAACTGATGTTTGAAAGCTTTCTAACTGTTATGTGCCTATGTTTACGAGTTATGAACATGATTTATACACTTTGTGTGTCAATGTGATATAAATTGTTAGAATTTGAGTTATATGTGATATTAAATAGAAAATTATGTTCAGTTAATGCTTGTTAAAGTTTATATGAAAGTATAAACTGCGTATGTGCTATCTGTTAGATTTGTTGAGCCATCGTGCTTATTCTTGCGAATAAAACCTTATTTGCAGATTTAAGATGAACGTTAAGAAGATTATGAACGTAAAGATGAAGCGTAGATTAGGTTTTCATGTTTATTACTTGTGTTTGTATAAGTCATAATGACTGTTGTAATACAAACAAACAAACATGTAATCGAATATTAAATGAATGATATAAATTATTATCATCATAATGTTGTTATGTCTTTAAATTTGATATAATGTAGAATTGTTAAACATTAAAACAATGTTGATAATGATCTATTTATCTGGATGAGGATCGGTAAATAACTTGTGAGTGTTGTACATCTGAGACAGGACTAATCGATGTTGACTGGTCAAATCCATCGTTAGGTTCTTCGGACCCAGGTATAACTCATTATTACAATTCTAAATGTTAGATAAGTAGGAATATAGATATGAAGAGATATCACTATAACCAAATATGTTTCGAGTGAGGGTTTTAACTAGTTGGGTAATGTTCTGTACAGAAAGAGAATTTTGCACCAGACAAATATACAACCATTTGTCATAAATAAAGATGTAAACATTTATCACGGGTGAAGATACAAACATTCACCGCGAGATTCTCTGTTCCCAAGAGCCGTCCTAATGATTTAATGCCCTGAATATTAGAACATGTAAAGTTATAGAATATTTAAATCTTAATGTTAAAATTGGACCGTTATATATGGTGTTATCCATTTATACGGATGAACTACAAGTTGATACTTGTATAAATAATGAGACTGAGATCAAGTTAAGATCTAGGGACTAAGTTAAGGATTTTTTTTTATGTATAGTCTAAAATAAACTAATTCAACCAATATGATTATGGGATCATTGGTTAAGTCGGTAGATGTATGGAGTTTAACGCACAAGGTCCGCCACAGTTAAAGTGCAGGGATTTTGGGGGCGTTACATCAAACATGTTTATTTATAACACATAGCAATTCCTTTAGTAAGAATCAGTATTTTGGATGCCAAGATTTGGTAAAATGATTTGTTGAGAACTTTGATCAAACACATAACATGCATGTATTGATTTATAACATATTACACATATGGGGACACATAGAGTACATAAACTCCAGCCATATCCATCCTTATACCTTCTATGGATCCAACATGATCCCTAAATTCCCAACCAACTCTCACAGCAAGAAAACCATAACATAGATTATCTAGAAGCATAAGATAACTAGGAGATTAAGTTCAAGTTTACCTTTAAACCTTAAATGTGCTGATTGGTATAGATTCTTGCTTTAGAGCTCTATTAGCTGCAGTTAGGGCTCCTCTCCTTCTTCTAAACAAGTTAGCTCTAAGAACCTTCTTTCACACACTTAGAGAGAAAATAAGACAAGGGTTTGGTGAAGGAAGGTGTTGAGAATTAGTAGTGGTATTTTTCTCTACTATGAGGTGAATGATTCCAGTACCCTAGCTCCTAGAGTCCCGTAATCATACTTCATAGCTACAAATCTAGGACAACCAACACTGCTACCAAAAGCTCCCTTGAACTACCAAAAATAGGCTCATTGGGCAGCCAAAATACTCAAGTTCAGTTGCACCAGTCATGACCTTCACGTGCTTCTTGGTTGATGATTTCTCTTCTTGGTTTTGTCCCAAAATGAGTGTCCTAACTGAACTTGCATGCTTAAATTTTTAATCAATGTCTTGGGCTGCTACACTTGATTTCAAAGTAATGGTCTGTTGAGATCTCCTAACCTTTGGGTCAAGGATAGGGCCTCCTTACATGAGAACCCATAAAAATAAAATGGGCTACTCAAATAACAAGTGTTGAGTTTAATTAAATTGTGACATTGGATTAACTAACCCATTAATTTGGATTTACCATAAAAGATGATACGCTAAACACACTAATTTAATACATTGGGCCAAATAAATTAATTATTGGACCTTTCACTCATAATTCTAATTAATAAATTTAAATAGTTAATTAAATGATATTATAACACATCCAAATCAAGTTCAATATTCGAGTTAGTTAATTAAATAATAACTCATGTAAATAAATAATTTAAATCACGTGGTTACCTGTTGTTCCCTCATTAAATCAATTAATTTAATTCATTATGTACGAATTAACATAACCCATTAATTGCAATCATCATGTAACATTCTTAATTTAAACCCATGTATATATATATATATATACACACCACATAATTGCACAAAATAAGTTTGCAAAAATTTATTCCTAAAAAAAAAATAAAAAATTACAGCAAATTTCTTGGTCATTACAAAACACATACCCATACATATACGGAATCAAAATAATTAAAATTTCGTATAAGTTTAGCTTTTGATATCACTGTTGGTTTGCAAAAATAAGGCAAATATATAATCAAATTATATAATGCAATGAAAGCAAGACATAAATCATAATTAATTTTTTTTACAAATTAAATTTCAGGATTTTTCTTATACGATACTTATTAATTGATGAAGGATAAGAGATTATACCTTTGTAAAATCAACTATTGAACAACTACGAGTTCACCTCCCTTTAATCCTTCGCGTTCTTCTTAAAATCTACCAATTAAAATTCACGGATCAACGTTAGCTACCCAAGCGTATGAAAGTAGTATACCCTCAAGCCAATCACATTTGATGTGATAAGCATATACTTTGTAATCTTATTCGACTTATTAATAATAGTATCAAGACATTTTTTTATTCATGATTAATTAGCTGAATTAATTATATGAATAAATCCATAGTTTTGGAGCAATACTTTTAGAATCATAATGTTTATTATGCACTTTTTGTATATCGAACTAATTATTAAAATAATTAATATTTAATTTATTAACTATTTTAATTTACTCACTTAATTTGTACATGAAACTTTGTACAATTAACTTTAATTAACTCCTTAGTTTCATAAATTATTTTCAAACAATTTATTTAATATTACATACATTAATTTAATACATGAATCATAAATTAAATATTAATTTAATTTACTAATTTAACATTCAATATTTATTTAATAAATATCGATCCCTCACCCTATATTTTTAATTCACAATTATTTTATATAATATTAAATATTATATCCTTATCCATATTACATTTTAATTATTGTAACATAATCACCATCATTAACTAAATAAAAGAAAATAACTTTCTTCATTTAATTAATTAAAGTTAACATATTAATTCACTAATAAAGATTAATAAATTACCTCCTTCATTTCTTATTTAATTTATTTCCGTTTGGCACAATTTAATATATTAAACCATTACATAAATATATTACATTTTTATGTAATATATTAAAATAATGAGTTTTAATCAATTCTCTCATTTTATCAAAATAAAATACATACATTAATTCACTCTTTTATTTAAACGAATTAACTATTTCATTTATGAAATTTAAATCGCAATAAATCCATTATTGTTCAAAACTTAATGTGTAAACTATATCATTGCATTATAATATTTCAATTTAGTCCCAATTAATTAATATTAATTAATTAATTTATGTCTCGTCGAAACATCATTTCATAGTTCATTCAAATCAATGAATTTAATAGTTTATTTAATTATAAATTCCCATATTCAAATATAGGTGTATATATTATATACATAAACATATTTTTCATAACATAATACATTTTCGTAACTAATTCCATTTAATTAATTAATATTTTTAATTTATTATTAAATTTTATTTTAAAATAAGTGTATATATTTCACATATAAATATATACATATTTTATCCACCACACATATCACATAATTCAAAATATATATTTTTTTATTCATTTGACCCACTTCATCGCATAATACGAATTTTATTTATTAAAATTTTATTTTAATATTATAAAATATATTCAAAATTTCAGGTCGTCACACACAGCTCTAATGTAAATTAGAAACTCTTTTTTAATTTTCATTCCACCTTGGCTTAGGATTACTAAGTTATCATTTATCGAATCGTAAAGGACATTCTCTCCCTTTATTGGAAGTAGTAGATCATTTGTTGATCATTTATCGAATCGTATACAACTTATTATATCCGAACATATCATTTGTTATACCCATATAGTTTTAAGGAATATGACAAAGTATAACTTATCATACATAAGGTACGATGATGATCTCAAGTCCAATGATTACTTGTACTACTATCACATTGAACTCCTATTAACAGGTAAGTAAAGCTCCATTAAGTGTTTAATTAGCGAGTCATGTTCAGTGAACTTATTTTCTAATAAGCACCTACATACTTGCTTTAGTGTCTCAACACAAATGATTATGAGATCAATCATCCTCTTTATAAGAGTAAGCATAACATGTATTAATCTATTCAGATTCACCAATCCTCATTTTAGTGATCCCATAATTAGGAACATTTTCGTTTTTAGCTATCTTAAATTTAGATCTCATTAGCATGATCAACATCATGATTCTAAAAGCATTACTCAAAATTATGGATTTATCCATTTAATTAATTCAACCAATTAATCATGAATAAATAAATGTCTTTAAAAATATTTTATTAATAAATTGAATAAGATTACAAAGCATATGCTTTATCACATCAAATGTGATTAGCTTGAGGGCATACTACTTTCATGCTTATCACACATAAGCAACATCAGGTCTAATACATTTCATCACATATATGATAGATCCTATTGCCGAAGCATAAGGAATCTTACTCAAGTAATCTATCTTTTTTTGGTGTCTTTGGGGACAATTTCTAGGAGAGATTTACTCCCTGACTCATCAACATGAGACCTCTTGGATGACCATGCTAAACATCTTTAACATCGAATCAATATATGTTCCATGGGTTAAGCCAAGCATCCTTTACGATCTATCTCTATAAACCTTTATTCCCAATCTTCGGATGCTTCTACCAAATCCTTCATGGAGAAGTGTTTAGACAATCATATCTTTACTGATTGCAGCATCAGTATGTCATTCTCTATCAGTATTATATCATCATATAGTACTATAAATATCACAATGTTCTAATTTACCTTCTTGTGCACACTTGGTTCATCATCGTTTTTGATAAAAATCAAACTTTTTTAATTATTTCATCGAAACAGATGTTACATCTTCGAGAAACTTGCTTCAATTTATAAATGGATTGTTGTAGCTCATATACTTGATTTGCTTCATCATTAAAGATAAATCCCTCTGGTTATATCATACATACATCTTCTATTGAGGAATGGCGTCTCCACGTCTATTTGCCAAATCTTGTACAGTAAGCTACAACTCCAAGTAAAATTTGAATTGACTTAAAGCATTTTAACCAGTGAAAAGTTTCATGACGGTCAATTCCTTGACCTTGTTTGAAACTTTTTTGCCACTAGTCAGGTCTTATAGGTCTCCACCTTGGCATCTGCTTTAGTCTTTCTCTAAAAAAACTCATTTTCACCCTTTAGGCTCAATACCTTATGGTAGAGAAACCCAAGTCCATACTTAGTTCTCATTTGGATTTCATAGCCATCAGAGATTTCTCTTGAGTCTCTACTACTTATACCTCCGCGTATGTAACTGTATTATCATCCACTATGTTGCATACCTCATTATCATCATCATCATCATCATCATCATCATCATCATCTATGATGAATCTATACATTTTCAGGTATCTTCGATACTATTCCAGATTTATGACTCGGTTGTAGTATAATAGGTTTATTTAATTGAACATATTCCTTCACTTGATCTGTAGAATTTTGCGGTCCTTGAACTTCTTCAAGATTTATCTTACTCTCACTAATCCTTTCAGGGATAAACTCTTTTTTCAAGAAAGCAGTGTGTTTCAACAAACACCTTTTAATCAGTAGGATTATAGAAATAATACCTAACCTTTCTTTAGGATATTCCATAAATTTACACTTATCAGATCTTATCCTAAGCCTATCATTCTCAAGCCTTTTAACATAAGTTAGACAATATCAAATCTTAATATAATTAAGATTTTATTTTTTCCCTATTCATAGCTTATATGGAGTCTTAGGGACGGATTTTGAAGGTACCTTATTTGGTAGATATGCTGTTATTTTTAGAATATAACACCATAAGAATACTAGAAGATTGATAAAACTCATCATGGATAATCACCATGTCCATTGTGAGAAAATACCAATTATTTGAGATGATCTAAAAGCCCACCGCTTGAATATTCCCTTCTTGATCTAATCAAAGAACTTTAATACTTTTACCAGTTTGTTTCTATACTTCACTTCTGAATTCTTTGAGCTTTTTAAAAGAATTAGATTTGTATTTTATCAAATACATATATCCAAATCTAGAATTATTATCAGTGAAAGTAATAAATAAATAAACTCCTCTTGCATGTGCTGTCATAGGTCCACACACGTCTGTGTGTACCAACTCTAACAACTTTGCAACTCTACAACTCTCTCTCTATGTCCATTAAATAGAGATTTAGTTATGTTACTCATGATACAAGATTCACAAGTTGTATATGATTCATAATCAAAAGGCTCTAAAAGTCTATCTTTATGCAACTTATTTAGTCTTGTTTCATTAATATGACCGAGTCTACAGTGTCATATGAAGGTATAAGTCATGTCATCTTTTTGCCTTTAGTTTGTTTAATTTTGAATTTTTTTCCATTTAAGTTAAGTATATAAAGTCCATAAAGTAATCAATAAAACAAAACATTATCATTATAAATAAAAACAACGATTTTTCTTTATTATAATGCCAAAATCTTTCTTGTCAACACATGGAATAGAAATAATGTTTCTTAAAAGAATTGAAACATAGTAACAACTTACTAACTTAACATACTTACATATAGACAATGCTAAACTATAAGTTTCTATGGCTAATGTAGCAAACTTTGCTCCATTCCCCAAATACAAGATTACTTGTCATTTGTTTAGCCTTCAACTTCTACTAAGTCTCTGCAAAAAATTGCATATACGAGAACTACTGCTGGTATCTAATATCCAAGTAGAATTTTGGCTTACAGAAAGATTTTATTTCAATCATGAACACACCTTTATCTTTAGCTGAAGCTTCACCAAGCTTCTTCTGCGTAGCTACAACAAGATACTCCTCGCAGTTCCTCTTCCAGTGTCCCAGTTTATAGAAATGAAAGAAAATTCCTTTTCTCTCGGGATCACTTTTCTTTTTGGCCTTAGCAAGTGCCTTTCTTTTTGCCTTCTTTTTTTTTCTGACTCCTCAAAAAAACCTTTGGCCTCTTCCGCTTCCTGGGAGATTAATTTACCAGTAAGGCTTGCTCTTTCTTGGTTAAAAAGTGACTCTCAACTGTTTTCAACATGTTAAGCAAATGAGACAAACTGAAATCTAGCTTATTCATGTTAAAATTAATAATAAATTGTGAACAGGAGTCAGGAAGTGACTGGAAGATCTGTGAGGACCCGAATTTTCAGAATTATTATATAATAATAAATAAAAATTTAATTGACAAAATAATCAAGGTGATTTAAACTATTTATGATTTTACGTGATTTAAAGTATGTGATGAGATTTAATTTAGTAAATTAAATCTATTCAGAAATAGGGATAATTTTTGTTAAGCAAATATAATTGGAAAGTAAATAAATTGTTTAAAAATAAATAAATATATATATATATATATATATATATATATATATATATATATATATATATATATATATATATATGTATGCATAAATTTTATTGATTATGGAGATAAATGGATTAATAATTAAATTAATACAAAATTTTAATGAAAAGCTAATGAGGGAATTAGTAAAATTAAAATTTATTGATTATATAATTAATCAATAATTATGATAAAAGTTTAGGAATTTTAGAAGGAGAAAATAATTATATAAATTATATAATAATACATTATGTAATTTATATAAGGAAATTTAAGTAAAATATTAATGAAATAATAATTTTATAAATTATATAAGAATAATTATATAATTTATATAAGGGGATTCAATTAATTGAGGATGGAAGAAAATTATATAAATTGTATAATATGTTATGGTATAGTTTACATAAAGTGTAATGAGTAATGAAGAAAATAAAAAATAATGAGAGAATTAATAAAGGTATAATTATTGATTATATAATTAATCGATAATTATGGAGAAATTTTAGAAATTATTAAAAAGGAGAATATAATTATATAAATTATATAATAATAAATTAGATAATTTATATAATAAAGTTAAAATAATTAGGAAGGAAATAATAATTATTTAAATTATAAAAAAATAGTTATATAATTTATATAAGAAGAGTACATTAATTAATAAAGGAAATATAATTGTACAAATGGTGCAATATTTTATTATATGGTGTATATTTAAAGTGTGCCAAATAGTAAAGAAATGAAAAATAAATGAGAAAAATGAATGTTTTAATTTATTAAAAATTATGTTTATATATAATGGAATTTTTATGATTTTTATGGAGGATAATATTTCAGAAACGTAAACATGTTGATGTAACATGTTGTCCAAGTAACGAAGTGAAAAAAATATGAAAAATAATTTTTATAAGTTATATGAATTATTTTATTAATTTTGGAGATATAAATTACCTCATATAATTACATGCATGTCATTATGCGTGTACAAAAAAATTGTCAAGTAAAGTACCTGAAGAAGGTATAAATATTATTTATAAATCATGTTACGAATTTTGGTGAATTAAAATAAATATTTTATATACATTATATAAAATATTTATTACACAAGATAACTACGTAATGTTTTAAAATACTTAATTATGCATGAATTTTTGCTATTCGAATTAGTTAAGTCAGTTGGGGCGTGTGAAGTCGGTGGACTTGGGTGACATTTAAATTTAACTCACACACTTAAGGATTATATAAGCAATGAAGAAAATAAAATAAAATAAAAACAAAAGCAACAAACTCTTCCTCTCAATTTCCACCACCATCCGAAACCACCACCAACCGGAAAACTCCATGACCATCAAGAGAGAAGATAATTTTGGTGCCAATAAAGGAAGTTCAAGCTTCAAATGAAGTTTTTTTTTTGGCTTGAGGAATGTATAAAAATTTAGTTTATTGGGTTTTATTTGATATTTTTGATGATAAATAAATTTTGCGGAAAATTAGTAAATAAATAGAATAATTATTCTAGATAATTTTAGAGGTATTTATGAGGATTATATGATTTTTTTTAGAATAATTATGTTGTGAAAATTGTGAACAAAAATGGATTAATTTTGCTTGTGGGGTTTACTGTTAACGGAAGAAAGGAAGATGAAATTAAGGGCCGCCCGCGCATTGCGCGACGGCTAATTTTTTTTTGGAAGCTGGGAACCAAACGACGCTGTTTTTGAGGCGTGAAAATTGGTCGGTCGCGCCATGTACGGCTGTCTCTGCAGTGTCACCAAACGACGCCGTTTGGCGTAGGAAGAAGAAGGCCGCGCGCAATGCGCGACAAACGACAACGCTGGTAAATTACCAGCGTGCCCCTGAGCTTCTTTGAAAATCTCGGGTGTGTCCCTTGGCCTTAGCAAATTACGACTATACCCCTGAACCTTTCTGTTATTGCCGAATGTATCCCGGTAGTATAAAATTTACGAAAATGCCCTTAAAAATTGGTTTTTAATTAAATAAATGTTTAAAAATTGTTTAAAAATTATAGAAAAATACTAAAAATATAAAAATGATATTTTGGCATTAAATTTAATATTTTCCAAAAATATTAAATATTTGAGATTAATATTTAAATATTTAAATATTAATCTAATAAGGTTAAAATTTAGAAAATGGTTAAATGAAAGTTCGAACAACCGAATACGCGAAATTTTATTTGACAAGCCGAGTTGTCCGCATTAAATGTGTTTTATATTAGTTAAATTAATACAGTGGAATGCTAATCAATTATTATTTAATTAATTTACTATAGGTTGTACGAGGAGAATAATAAACTGATTATTTATTAATTTCGGACCGAGACAAGTTCTTCAGTACTTTGATGTTAATTGTTTATCTGTTATGATATGTTAATTCTTGATCAACTGAATATAAAATTATGTGTGATGTGATCTGTGGATAATATGACCACGATGTGTACTTGGTGCAATGATATGACTATATGTGAATTTGATTAATATTTGTTTTACATAATGGCTAGATTGAAATAGATATGATGCACATGAGATATATTGTTTTAGTAGAAGCACAACACATGATGTATGACACACACAGAGCATGCTATGTTATGTGCTATGTGCATACTGTTGAACTTGCTGAGCCGTAGTGCTCATTCTTGCATAATATAAATTTTGCAGGTAGAAATGAAACTTCAGATGTATTAAATCATGACTAGAGATTATGTGCGACATCAAGGAAAGTTGAAAATATAATTGTTTTATATATTTTATTTTTATATAGAAACTGGATATGGTTAAATTAGTGGAATGAGTGATTATAATTCATGAGTTATATATAAGTCAAATTCTGATCGGATAAATAAGGTTTAGTCATGTATCTTGATTATTCAAGAATTTTTATCATAAAAGAAAAGAAAAACTAAAGGTTGCGATCCAGGGACTATAATCGAGATGTTAAGTTTTTAAATGTCCAAATATTTTAATACAAAGAAAAGAAAAAAAAATTATACCGAAAAATTTGGTAATTGATGATTATAAAGTAAATTAAGACGTAAGAAAAATAATGTATAATAAATATTGAATTTAAATTAATTTAAGGTAGTAAGTTTTGTCGAATTTCGGGGTCGTTACAGATGGTATCAGAGCCGATGTTTTTGTGATCGTTAAAGATAATATCAGAGCTGGAGAATTATAAACTTTGGGTAAACGATACCTTAGGCTATAACCTTAGTAAGAAAGAGTAAGGTTAGTTGCAAACTCAAGCGTATAGTAAGCTCGTGACTCATGATTGTATGGTGGAGCCCCTCAGCGAATGGGCGACTATGGCCTGACTAGGATAAGCTCTTCAAGCCATATAATTGTGGTAAGTTCCTGAGCCGAAATAAGTGATAAATTGGATGAACATGGGGGAATTAGAATAGAGAGCCATAAGTTGAGAGATATAGTTCTCAGATGTAACGACCCCGAAATTCGACCCACTTTATTCCCTTAAATCTTGTATTTAATAAACATTATTTTCTTTACGTCCAAATTTCGGTCCGTTAATAAATCTTTCATCACCTAATATGATCCATTATTTAATTTCAAAATCATCAATTACCAACTTTTCGGTATAAATTTTTTTCTTTCTCAATTCAATCATTATATTAAAATATTTGGATATTTAAAATTCTTACATTTGGATCCTAGTCCCTGGATCGCAACCTTTATTTATTCTTTTCTTTCTATAACTCGTATCATAAAGTTCAACATTCAACATTTAATGTTATTTAAATCCATACAATATTCTTATGTCGTAATTCATAGTCAGACATATAATAGTCTCTAACATAATATTCATGTTGAACAATTACACTTTACAGTTTAAGCTATACTCATCATATTTGGATTCAACTTATCTGTACATACAACATATCAATATAACTTTGACAAATTATCCACCTTGAATCATAATATAAACATATAATAATAGCGTTCACAACCTTTTAGGAAAACCCGTCTCTATATAAACCAATATTCTTGAAATTCATTTCTTTCCTGCAAAAATGTTTATTAAGCAAGTAATGAGCACAACGGCTCAACAAGTTCAACAGTTATACTTCACATATCACATACCTTATCATGCTTGGTGTGTGTCATATATCATGTGTTTGTGCTTCTACTATAGCAATATATCTCATGTATATTCATATCGTTGCACAAAATACACATTTTGGTCATATTAATCACGTATCACGTAACACATAATTTGTATGCAGTTAAAACAAGAATTACATATCATAACATTTCAACATTTAACATAAAAAGGGACTGAAGAACTTGCCTGGCGTCCAGTTATTTAATTGATAGCTTAAAACTCTCTCTCGATCAACCTATGATCATAAAATAATCAAATAATAATTATTTATCCTCTTATGATATTAATTTAATTAATTAATATAATCTCTGGACCATTTATTAAATAATATAGTTAATTATATTAACCTCGTCCCGTAAATATTAACATAACTTAATATTTAATACCTTTGATACGGACAACACGGCTCATCGAATAAAATTTAGCATATTTGGTTGTCCGAAAATTTTATTTAACCTTTTTCTAACTTTTGAACTCATTAGATTAATATTTAAAATATTTAAATATTAATCCCCAATGTTTAGTATTTTTACAAAAATATTAAATTTAATGTCCAAACATCATTTCTATATTTTTAGTATTTTTCTATAATTTTCTGGAATTTTTAAACAATTTTTAAACATTTATTTCATTAAAAACTAATTCTGGGGGCAATTTGGTAATTTCCGCAGCTAAAGGGACATATCCGAAATTTTCCAGAAAGTCCAAGGGCATTTCCGTCATTTCAGCGCCCCTAGGGATATATTCGGTATTTTCCAGAAAGGCTGAGGGCATTTCTGTAATTACCGCAACATTAGGGACATGCTCGGTATTAATGGAATTGTCAAGGGGCATTTCCGCAATTGAACGAGGGTCAGGGCACGTTCGATAATAGCCAGAAAGGCCAGGGGCATAACCGTATTTTCACTGCGCGCATTGGCCGCGCATTGCGCGCAACCCCCCCTCCGCCCAGACCAAACGACGCAGTTTGATCTGCTGCGGACGAACCACAGCCGCGCATGGCGCGGCCCTGCCCCCTGTGCTCCAAAACGACGCCGTTTTATTACCAGCGTCCGAAAAAAAATAGGCCGCCGCGCATTGCGCGGCGACCCTGTTTCTTCTTCTTCCTGCTGTCGCAAACAGTGTACCAACTTTGCAATATAATTCCATTTTTGCTCCAAAATTTCACAATAAAACTACCCAAAAATTATATAATTCACACATATACATCTATAAATTATTTAGGATGATTATTCTATTTATTTTCTAATTTTTTCATAAAAATATTTTATTACATAATTACCAAATAATAATAACTTTTTACCTTCCAAGCTTGAGATTTCCTTTCTTAAAGCTTCCAATATTTTCTTCTTCTCCCTCTTGGTGAAGCCATGGTGGTCGGATGATAGCATGGTGGTGGTGGGTGGCGGTGAGAGCAACTTAGAGAGAAAAGAGTTCCCTTTTTCTTTCTTTTATTTTATTTTCTTTCTTCTCCTCTCTTTCTTTCCCTTTTGTTGGCTTTTATAATACTCCAAGTTGCTTTAAAAAAAATTCACCGACTTAGTCCCTCTCTCGAACATTCCAATTTCGAGTAAATTCCGAATTTGCATGCAATTTAATTAATTAAATACATTACGTAATTATTACGTGTAATAAATATTTTATATAATATATATAACATATTTATTTTAATTCACTAAAAATCATAACATGATTTATAATTAATTTTAATACCTCTTTTGGGTACCTTACTTGACAAATTTTGTACACTCATAACGACATGCATGTAATTATTTGAGATAATTAATACCTCCAAAAATCATAAAATAATTCGTATAGCCTATAAAAATTATTTTTCAGAATTTTTCACTCCGTTATTTGGATAACATGTTACATTAACATGCTCACGTTTCTGAAATATTATCTTTCATAAAAGTCATAATAATTCTATTATACATAACCATAATTTTTATTAACTTAAAACATTCCTTTTTCTTATTTATTATTCAATTTCTTTAATATTCATATTAATTTCTTTATATATAAATTATATAATTTAATATTATATAATTTATATAATTACATTCTCCTTTTAATTAATTTCTTAATTTCCTCCAACTTTATTCCATTTAATCACCTTATATAAATTACATAATTATTCTTATATAATTTATATAATTATTATTTTCTTCATACCTTATTTTAATTTTCTTATATAAATTATATAATTATTATTATATAATTTATATAATTACCTTTCCTTCTCAATTAATTTCTAAATTTCTTCCAATTTTTTTTTTTTTTTTTTGATTAACATCTAAAATCAACACATACAATTTTACCAACTCCCTCATTCACTTTTCATTTAAAATTGGATTACTTTAATTATTAATCCCTTAATTTTCATAATTAATAACATTTATAATTATAACAAATAAGCATAAACACATATATATACATATTTAATTCATATTTCTCACATTTCCGTATAACCTCATTTAAAACATAATTTATGCACTTCCACAATAATTTAATTGTACAATTCATTGTACATTTACATGAAATTTCTTTTATTCTTCATAAATTGTTTCCAAACAATTTATTCACTTTTTAATTACTCTAAATCAATATCATTCATCACCACCCCTGTACCAATTTAATTTACCATTTAAATTCCTTCACACACTTTCAATCGCTTACAAAATATCAACCATAAATTTAGCAATCTTGCTAAATTTAATAATTAAATTTCTATTATTAAAGAATTTCAAAAATTCGATTCCTCACATCAGATATTGGCTAAGGTTAAAGAAATATGAAAGATATATGATAGGGTTAAATTATATGCTATTTTTATTCCTTAATACTTAGTTTTTATATTTATTGTGTGCTTCAATGTTTAATTATTTAGCTTATTTTGATTTTAATAGGTTTTATAGGATTTTAGTTAATTTAGGTAATTTTATAGTATTTTTATATTTCTTTTTATTTATGTGTTTTTATTTATTTTTAATATTTTAGGTGTTTTATTTATTATTATGTGTTTTCAGGATTTTTTGTATTTTTATATTATTTTTATTTATTTTTCATTATTTTATATTTTATTTTGTAGGAAAAATAAGCTTGGGGGAAAATCTGTAAATTCTGCCAAGATCTAGGGACAAAAATGGTAATTTCAGCAGCAGGATAGCAGCCGCGCATTGCGCGAGTAAGTGAAACAGGAGCGCTAGGGAAACGACGTCGTTTGGCGTTCGGTGTGAAGAAAACGTCCGCGCAATGCGCGAGGTGATGCAGAGTTAGCAACAGGAAAAGAAACGGCGTCGTTTAGGCTACAACGTGCCGCGCAATGTGCGGCTGGCGCACGTTGACTGAGTCAACCGAGCAAAGGCTGCGTTTGACTGGAGCATTAATGCGCGAAAACGGGATTATTCGCGATTTTAGCATTAATTTAATTCCAAATTGGATTTTAATTCCAATTAGGGTTAGGATAATAATTATTTTATTTTTAATTGTAAATCCTATTAGGGTTTGGACAAGTTAGGAGGTTTATGGAGCCTATAAATAGAGGGCTTGAGACACAATGTAACATACAACTCTCACTAGAATAAAAATTCTCTCCTATATTATTTAGTATTCTTTACAATTATGAGTAGTTAATTTTTTTTTTTTGACTTAAGTGATTGAAGCCATCAAGATTTATACACTGTGAGATCTAATTTATTTTAATTGTTCAATTTATATTTTGAATATTGAATATTTTTCTGTGCTTAAATTTTATGATTAGTTTGTTTAATTGCTAGGAGTACTACTAGTTTATTATTCATATTAATCTACTGCTATTGGTGACGCAACTAAGTTTAATAATTATTTTGCAGATCAAAAGATTATTTTATCTTAGGAAGAATATTCATCTAAATTAAATGCAAACAAGTGGCTTGTGTTGTTTAGTTCAACAATCTCTCTAATTCTTTATGCTGCTATTAAATTAAATCTTTAGCAAGTGCCGGAGGTTGTTTATTAGTAAGGGTATTTAGACCAAGTGGCTCTACTTATCTAAAATTAAGGATAGAGGAGAAAAATTATTCCACCTACGAGTAGTTCTTTCTACGGTGAATCTTCAAAATATTAATTGATTTATTTTTGCATCAGTGATCAGTTGTAAATTTTTGATGGTGGATATTAACTTAAACCAAGGTTTTTTCTCCTCATTTATTTCATTAAATTACTTGCATAATTATTTTAGTTAATTTTATTTAAACTATTTCTTTGATTCAACCCCCCGCCCCCACAATTTTTGTTTGCAAAAACATAAAATTAAATAATCATTCTCTGTGGGATCGACTCTTACTTACACTACTACATATTTATTTTTCCAAAGTAAGATTTTATTTTTGGGTGCCTGTGACAGCACACCAAATTTTGGCGCCGTTGCCGGGGAATGATTTTAATTTAATTTTTTGATTTTGTAAATATGTATTTAATTTAATAAATTTTTTTATTTTTTTTTAGATTTTTTTTCTAGTTTTTCATAATTTAATTTAGTTGTGTAGGTTCAGGATGGAATTCATGCATGATTATGCCAATGAGGTAACTATTTCTTCTCTTGAGTAACAAATTAATGATCTAACTTTTCTTGTTTATCAAATGGTTGCAGGTAAAGTACAACCAATGGAAGCTTGTAGGATTTGTACGGCAATAGGACATCCAACTAATATGTGCCCCATTCTTCGCGAGGAGTCCTATGAACAAGTCAATGTAGCAAGTGGTTTTCCAGGTCAACCCCAATGGAGAAATGATCCATATTCAAACGTGTATAATTCAGGATGGAGGGATCATCCTAATTTTGGCTATGAGAATTCACAAATGAATCCGTCTACAAATCAGAATTTCCCAAGTTATCAACAATACATGTAGTCATATCCCCAACAACAACAGGGCCAATCATTTAATTCTGATATGTCTTTAGAGGATATGATTAAATTAATTGAAATTAATAATTTGCAATTTCAACAGGATACTTTGCAATTTCAACAAGACATGCAGGCTCATATTCAAGAAAATAATGCAATTATTCAGCGTTTGGGTACTCAAATGGGACAAATCACAATCGATCAATTGGAGGAGTAAAGTTCTGTGCAAGTATCTTCTCAAATGGTGGATAATCTAACGGAGAATATGTGAGGACCCAAATTTTCAAGATCATTTCAATAACATTAAATAAGAATTTAAATAACAAAATTATTAAGGTTATTTAAATTAATTGTGATTGATATGTTTATGTAATTTAAAGTATGTGAAGGGATTTAATTGGTAAATTGAATATCTATAAAGATGGTGTTAAATTATGTCGAATTAACATAATTGAAAAGTAAATAAATTATCTAAAAATAATTTATGAAGAATAAGAGAAATTTCATGTAAAGGTAAAATAAAT
The DNA here is from genome assembly GCA_947179155.2 of Hedera helix. Lineage (NCBI taxonomy): Eukaryota > Viridiplantae > Streptophyta > Magnoliopsida > Apiales > Araliaceae > Hedera > Hedera helix. The sequence continues at coordinate 17,755,244 of OX359266.1, read as the reverse complement.
TGTACAATAAAATTATTATGGAAATGTAAAAATTATATTTAAATAATGTTATGTTGTAATGTGGGATATATGATTTAGATATGTATATAGATATATTTGTATATAAATGTGCATGTCTAATTGATAATTATAAATTACATTAATTATGAAAATAAAGGGATTAATAATTAAATTAATCCAGAAATTTATGAAAGGCTAATGAGGGAGTTCAATTTTTTTTTTTTGTAATTATTGATTTTAGATTTAATCAAGAATTATGGAGGAAGTTTAGAAAATATTGAGAGGAGGAAGTAATTTTATAAATTATATACTAATAAGGTATATAATTTATATAAGAAAATTTAAGTAAATTATTAATGGAAGAATAATTATATAAATTATATAAGAATAATTATATAATTTATATAAGATGATTAAATTAGTTAAGTATGGGAGAAATTTTTATAAATAGTAATTTATGTAAAATAAAAATTATTAATAAAGAAGAAGTAATTATATAAATTATATAATAATAAATTATATAATTTATATAAGGAAAGTTAGTGTAAATTGTAAAGAAATGAAAATAAATTAGAAAAATGAATGCTTTAAGTTATTAAAAATTATGGTTATGTATAATGGAATTATTATGACTTTTATGAGGAATAATATTTCAGAAACGTGAACATGTTAGGGTAACATATTGTTCAAGTAATGAAGTGAAAAGTTACGGAAAAATAATTTTTATATGTTATATGAATTATTTTATGAATTTTTGGAGGTATAAATTACCCCATATAATTACATGCATGTCATTATACGTGTACAAAATTTGTGAAGTAAAGTAACGAAAAAGGTATGAATATTATTTATAAATCAATTTATGATTTTTAGTGAATTAAAATAAATATTTTATATACATTATATAAAATATTTATGACATGATATAATTACGTAATGTATAAAAACACTTCATGTATGTAACGACCCCGAAATTCGACCCACTTTATTCTCTTAAATCTTATATTTAATAAACATTATTTTCATTACGTCCAAATTTCGGTCCGTTAATAAATCTTTCATCACCTTAATCGATCCCTTATTTAACTTCAATATCATCAATTACCAAATTTTCGGTATAAATTTTTCTTTTTCTTGATTCAATCGTTGCATTGAAATATTTGAACATTTAAATTCTTACATTTCGATCCTAGTCCCATGGATCGTAACCTTAACCTTTTTTTTTTCTTTTACTAGTGTCAAACAGTTCAACAGTCACAATTTAGTATTATTCATATCCATACAATTTTCTTTATTTCATAATTCATAATTCATAATAATTTCTACCCTGACCATCATCATGAACAATCACAATTCATAATTGAACTTTTATCATATCCATATTCAACTTACATATACATACAATTCCTCACAGTAATTTAATAAATTTCTCACATTGAATTATAATATTAACAATATAACAGTCACGTTTTCTACCTTCTAGGCAATTCATCTCTAACATAATCCAATAATCTTGAATTTCATTTCTTTCCTGCAAAAATGTTTATTAAGCAAGTAATGAGCACAACGGCTCAGCAAGTTCAACAGTTCATGCTTCACATAGCACATACCTTAACATGCTTGGTGTGTGTCATATATCATGTGCTTGTGCTTCAACTATAGCAATATATCTCATATCATTGCACAAAGAACACATTGTGGTCATATATATCACGTATCACGTAACACATAATTTGTATGCAGTTAAAACCAGAATTATATATCATAACAGTCCAACATTTAACATAAAAAGGGACTGAAGAACTTGCCTGGCGTCCAGTTATTTAAATTGATACCTCAAACTCTTAACTCGATCAACCTATGATCATAAAATAATCAAATAATAATTATTTAACTCCTTGTGATATTAATTTAATTAATTAATATCATCTCTAGGCCAATTATTAATTTATATGGCCAATTATATTAACCTCGTTCCTTAAAATATTCGCTTAACTTAATATCCAACACCTCTAATACGGACAACCCGGCTCATCGGATAAATTTTAACATAACTGGGTGTCCCAAAAATTTTATTTAACCATTTTCTAAATGGTAACCATATTAGATTAATATTTAAACATTTAAATATTAATCCCCAATATTTAATATTTTTACAAAAATATTAAATTTAATGCCCAAACATCATTTCTATATTTTTAGTATTTTTCTATAATTTTCTATGATTTTTAAACAATTTTTAAACATTTATTTAATTAAAAACTGATTCTGGGGGCATTTTGGTAATTTCCGCGCCCTTAAGGATCCATCCGGTATTAATAGAAAAGATCCGGGGCATTTTCGTAATTTCCGCGGCCTTGGGACATAACCGGAATTTTCCGGAAAGTCCAGGGGCATTTCCGTAATTGACCGAGGGTCAGGGACACGTTCGGTAATATCGCAAAATACCAAGGGCCGCTGGTAATTTCAACGTTGCTGACCGCGCATTGCGCGCGGCCCTTCGCTGCCGACGCCAAAACGGCGTCGTTTCTTGTCAATTCCAGCAGTCTCCGCGCATTGCGCGGCTGCTTCTTTCGCACGCCCAAAACGGCGTCGTTTCAAGCCGCGTCCGGAAAAAATTTTTGGCTGCCGCGCCATGCGCGGCAGCCTTTTTATTTCTTCTTCTTCTTTCACAGCAGCAGTACACCAACTTAGGCCAAATTTCTCCACTTTTATACAAATTTTCTCCACAAAACCATTCCAAAAATTCTATAACTCATACATATACCTCAAATAATTATTTAGAATAATTATTCTAATTATTTTCTAATTTTTCCCAACAATAATTTATCATCAAAAATACATAAAATAAATCATATAAATTAAATTTTATACCTTCCAAAGCCAAAAAAAACTTCCTTTTGAAGCTTGCTATACTTGGATTTTTCTTTTCTTCTCCCTCAAGTAGCCATGGTGGTTCACGGTGGTGGATGTGGTGGCTCGGATGGTGGTGGCGGTAGAAAGAAAAGCAAAAGTTGGCTTCTTTTTCTTATTTTTCTTTCTCCTCTCCTTTTCATATTCTTTTCTTCCTTTTTATAACCAAAGCTATGCTTTTCTTACATAAAAAATTTTCCACCGACTTTGTTGCGCGAAGTCAAGAAATTTCTGGATTAATCGCATGCATAAATCTTGCGTAATCAATTAATTTAATACATTACATAATTATTCTGTGTAATAATTATTTTACATAATGTATGTAAAATAATTATTTTAACGTACCAAAATTCATAATATAATTTCTCAATAATATTAACACTCTTTTGGGTACTTTACTTGACAAATTTTGTAAACGCATAATGACATGCATGTAATATCTGAGGTCATTTATACCTCCAAAAATCATAAAATAATTTATATAACTTATAAAAATTATTTTTCATAATTTTTCACTTCATTACTTGGACAACATGTTACATTAACATGTTCACATTTCTGAAATATTATTCTTCATAAAAGTCATAATAATTTAATTATGCATAACCATAATTTTTTAATAAATTAAATCCTTCCTTTTTCCTCATTTAATTTAATTTCTTTACATTTCACATTACTTTTCTTAGATAAATTATATAATTTATTATTATATAATTTATATAATTAAATTATCCCTTTTTATAATTTCCATTTCACACAAAATATAATTTATAAAATTTCTTCCCATCCTTATTCATCACCTTATATAAATTATATAATTATTCTTATATAATTTATATAATTATTATTTTTCTCATATTTCACTTTAATTTTCTTATATAAATTATATAACTTACTATTATACAATTTATATAATTACATTTCTTTCCCAATTAATTTCTCAACTATCTCCATAATCTCTTAATTAAACCAATAATCCATCATTTCAATTTTACTAATTCCTCATTCACTTTTTATTTAATTTTGGATTAATTTAATTATTAATCCCTTATTTGTCATAATTAATAACATTTATAATTATCAATTAAACATAACACACATACAAATGTATATATATAATTATATACATATTTAATTCATGCATTTACATTATCACATAACCTCATTTAAAATCATAATTTCTGTACTTCCATAATAATTTCATTGTACAATATATTGTACCTTACATATAATTTTTCTTATTCTTCATAAATTGTTTTTTTAAACAATTTATTTACTTTTCAATTATTTTAAATTAACATCAATTATCACCATCTCCATAAAGATTTAATTTATCAATTAAATCTCTTCATACACCTTAAATCACATAAAATAATAATTTATTTAACAACCTTGATAATTTTATCAATTAAATTCTCATTTAATATTATTAAAGAAATCCTGAAAATTCGGATCCTCACAATGTATGCTTTAATTTTTATGCTAATCCGAATTTTTCTAAGTCGGTTACGTGTGAAGGTCGGTGGAATTGTTTTATTTCTAAAAGTTGGTTAAGTGCTTTGGGTTATAAAAGAAAAAGATATAAAGAAAGCAAACAAAGGAAAAAGAAAAGTAAAACAAAACAACTCTTTTTTTTCTCTTCTCCACCCAAGACCACCATCAAGCCACCACCACCCACCACCGACCACTATTGGCTGCCAAGGGAGAGAAATCAAGGAGTGATGGCAAGTTTCAAGGAAAATATTAAGCTTTGGAAGGTATAAATATTTTTATTTAATTTATTTTATGTATATTTTGTGGTAAATAGTTTTGTGGAAAATTAGTAAATAATTATAATAATTATTCCAAATAATTTTTGGATATATATGTGTGAAGTACATGATTTTTAGAGTTATTTTGTGGTGAAAAATTAAGCAAAACTGGTGAATTTTTGGAAAAGTTGATTCACTGTTTGCGATAGAAAAGAGGAAGAAGAAGAAAAGGGTAGCCGCACCATGCGCGGAGCCCAGAAAATCGGCGAGGGACATGACGCCGTTTGACGTTGGCAGTGGGGGGGCCGCGCGTCATGCGCGACTGAGTTTTGGGGCAAAATTACGATTATGCCCCTGTCCTTTTAAGATAATACCCAACGTGTCCTAGACGCGCGAAATTGACGGTTATGTCCCGGATCTTTTCTGTTAATTCCGGTTATGTCCCTAAAGCCGCGGAAATTACCAAAATGCCCCTAGAATTTGATTTTAATTAAATAAATGTTTAAAAATTGTTTAAAAACTATAGAAAATCATAGAAAAATACTAAAAATATAGAAATGATGTTTGGGCATTAAATTTAATATTTTGTAAAAATATTAAATATTGGGGATTAATATTTAAATGTTTAAATATTAATCTAATAAGGTTACAATTTAGAAAATAGTTAAATAAAATTTTCGGACAACCAAATACGTGAAATTTTGTCCGATGAGCCGGGTTGTCCGCATTGAAGGTGTTTAATATTAAGTTAAATTAATATATTAAAGGATGGGGTTAATATAATTAACCATATTATTTTATAATTGTCCCGAAGATGATATTAATTAATTAAATTAATAACATCAAGAGATAAATAATTATTAATTGATTATTTTATGATCATAGGTTGTACGAGAATCATTATAGAAAGGGTATTTATTATTTAATTCCACAATCCTGATAAGTTCTTCAGTACTTTTATGTTAAATGTTCATCTGTTATGATATGTTAATTCTTGTTTCAAATGCATATAAATTATGTGTTATGTGATATGTAGATAATATGACAACGATGTGTACTTTGTGCTGTAATATGAATGTACGTGAGATATAATGCTTAGGTAGAAGCACAACACGTGATGTATGACACACACAGAGCATGTTATGCTATGTGCTACGTGAAGCATGAAAGGTGTAAACTGTTGAACTTGCTGAGCCATTGTGCTCATTACTTGCATAATATACATTTTTGCAGGTAAAGAATTAAATTTCAAGAATATCGGATTAAATAAGAGATGATTGCCTAGAAGTTGGGAAAACATAATTGTTATATTTTCAACAGCATAATTTAATGTGAATACAGTTGTTAAGTTTATATTGATGTTTTTTATGTATACGTAAATTGGATCTGAACAAGATGAATAGAGTTAAAATTATGAACTGTGATTGTTCAAGATAATTATTATGATAGAGATTATTATGTATATAATTAAAAATTATGAATCAAGGAATAGCTGTACGGATGTAAACTATATTAAATTTTAAATGTTGAGTTTTAGGATATATACAGGAAAGAAATAAAAAGTAAAGGTTGCGATCCAGAGACTAGGATCATGAAATTAAGTTTTTTTTAATATTCAAATATTTTTATTTTAATATGATTGAATTGAGAAAAATAAGAATTTATACCGAAGATATGGTAATTGACGACTATAAAGTTAACTAAGGGGTTAAAGGCAGTGATTAAAGATTTATTAACGGACAAAAATTTGGACGTTAAGGAAATAATGGATAATAAATAGGAAATTTAAGGTAATAAGGTTGGTCAAATTTCGGGTTCGTTACAGAATACAAGTGTACAAGTGTCTCCATCACCGAAGCAAGAGAAAGCAAACAACATCAATGAAGCGGACAGTTTTAATATAGACAATGATGTTATTTTTGATGATGACATGTCTAAGGTGGCGGAAGTTGTTGAGGAAATAAACAAGGAAAAGTTAGAGATTGCAATTACCAACAATTTGCAGTTAAAGGAAGAAGAAACAATTGAGCTGCAACCAGATTTGAAGGAGGATGAAGCTCCATTAAATTCTTTGCCAATGATTTTTTTCATTCCATTACCTGTTACTCATAACAAATTTTTATCTTTTATTTTGCAGGATCCCATTTTGAATTTAAAAAATCTTCATAGTCATCTCCAATATTTCTTACTTAAAAAGGGAGTTGAACATTCATGTCAAATGCAAATGAGATTGAATCTACCAATGAAGAATAATGTGATGGATGAGGTACTCAAAATTCACGAAGTTGGAGTGACATAGTACTTTGGTTTGCTGTCGAGCCAATGACAATAAATAAAGGCGCTGCTTGGGAGGCAACCCAAGAAAACAGATTTGCATTTCTTTTCCTTTTTCTTTTTATAGTTATTTTTGCCTGTTTCTTTGCATCTTACTTTACATTGGGGGCAATGTAAATTTTAAGTGTGGGGGAAGAGATTTAGGATTTTTGTTATCTTTAGGTCATATTTTGAAAATTTTAGGCAATTTTAAATATTTTGAAATTTTGAATTTTGTGGGTAAATTCACTGCAAACCCTCACGAGACAAAACTCGTGCACTTGGGGTAACCTTGGGGTTTAAAGGCTTGTTGCACATGCTAAGTGTAACCGTGCTTCCTACGAAAATGAGTTAGTTTTTTATTTTATTTTTAGGATGAGTCACTTGAGCAATGAGTTAATTGGATTTTAAAATTTTAGCCAATGATAAAATCTTGATTTTTGTTTAATAACTCTTGGAAAAATGATAATTTTTTTGCTTAGTTTGGATTTTTGACTTTTTATTGCTTATTACTTTGCTTGAGATCCTTTAAATTTTTATGCACTTATATCCATTTGTTTGAGCTAGTTTTAATTAAGAGAAAGTTTAAATGGTTAAATGCTTATGAAAGATATTTTTGAACTCTATATCTTATTTGATCATTATTTGAAGTGAAATATAAGATAAAATATAATTTGAAGGAGATGATTTAAGTAATTCTTCTAGGATTATTATTGAAGAAAAATCTTGTGGTGGGTTGAGATGGAGCATAAAACGCACTCAATCATAAACACATAAAAAAGTGAGATGGAGCATAAAATACACTCACTAAAGAAGAAGAAAAAAAAAGGAAAAAAAAAAGAAAAAAAAAAGAAAATGGGATGGAGCATAAAATGCACCCACTAAAAGGAAAAAAAAATTGGAATTTTTTTTGAAAAAATTGATATTGATAATCCTAGTGTGTTTCATTAATTAAAAAACCTTTTGATCTTATGATTTATATTTGTCTGTATTAGCTGAAAGTGATGTAAAAAATAAGTATACTGAGTTTTGTTGTATGTCTTTTATAAGGTAATTAATGACCGAAACTTATCCGAGTTTTGATTAGTTTGATACATTTGGATTCACACACACACATAAGATCTTGAGTAGGGTAAGATTAATATATATGTTAAAGTTCTAGATTTTGCATATTTCGAATTTTTTTTTGAGTTATCATTTAAAAAATCTTTGACGCTGATATTGAAATTTATATTGATCTGTTGCTCAAGTAAGTTGTTTGGTTATTAGTTTTAATTTTATAGTTTTTGTTCTTGATTTGCCCGAGGACGAGCAAAAAGCTAAGTGTGGGGGTATTTGATAGGGTTAAATTATATGTTATTTTTATTCCTTAATACTTAATTTTTATATTTATTCTGTGCTTAAATATTTAATTATTTAGCTTATTTTGGTTTTAATAGGTTTTATAGGATTTTAGTTAATTTATGTTAATTTAGGTAATTTATAGTATTTTTATACTTCTTTTTAGTATTTTAGGTGTTTTATTTATTATTATATATTTTTAGGATTTTTTGTATTTTTATATTATTTTTATTTATTTTTAATTATTTTATATTTTATTTTGTAGGAAAAATAAGCTTGGGGGCAAATCTGTAAATTCTGCAAAGAACTAGGGACAAAATGGTAATTTCAGCAGCAAGATAGCAGCCGCGCATTGCGCAGGTAAGTGAAACAGGAGCGCCAGAGAAACGACGTCGTTTGGCGTTCGGTGTGAAGAAAACGTCCGCGCAATGCGCGAGGTGATGCAGAGTCAGCAACAGGAAAAGAAACGGCGTCGTTTAGGCTACAACGTGCCGCGCAATGTGCGGCTGGCGCACGTTGACTGAGTCAACCGAGCGAAGGCTGCGTTTGGCTGGACCATTAATGCGCAAAAACGGGATTATTCCTGATTTTAGCATTAATTTGATTCCAAATTCGATTTTAATTTCAATTAGGGTTAGGATAATAATAATAATTATTATTTTTTTTAATTGTAAATCCTATTAGGGTTTGGACAAGTTATGAGGTTTATGGAGCCTATATGAATAGAGGGTTTGAGACACAATGTAACATACAACTCTCATTAGAATAAAAATTCTCTCTTCTATTATTTAGTATTCTTTACAACTATGAGTAGTTAATTTGTTTTTCTTGGTTTAAGTGATTGAAGCCATCAAGATTTATACACTGTGAGATCTAATTTATTTTAATTGTTCAATTTGTATTTTGAATATTGATTATTTTTCTGTGCTTAAATTTTATGATTGGTTTGTTTAATTGCTAGGAGTACTACTAGTTTATTATTCATATTAATCTACTGATGTTGGTGACACAACTAAGTTTAATAATTGTTTTGCAGATCAAAAAATTATTTTATCTTAGGAAGAATATTCATCTAAATTAAATGTAAACAAGTGGCTTGTGTTGTTTAGTTCAACGATCTCTCTAATTATTTATGCTGCTATTAAATTAAATCTTTAGTAAGTGCCGGAGGTTGTTTATTAGTAAGGGTATTTAGACCAAGTGGCTCTACTTATCTAAAATTAAGGAGAGATGAGAAAAATTATTCCACCTGCGAGTAGTTCTTTCTATGGTGAATCTTCAAAATATTAATTGATTTATTTTTGCATCAGTGATCAGTTGTAAATTTTTGATGGTGGATATTAACTTAAACCAAGACTTTTTCTTCTCATTTATTTCATTAAATTACTTGTATAATTATTTTAGTTAATTTTATTTAAACTATTTCTTTGATTCAACCCCCCGCCCCCACAATTTTTGTTTGCAAAAGCGTAAAATTAAATAATCATTCTCTGTGGGATCGACTCTTACTTACACTACTACATATTTATTTTTCTAAAGTAAGATTTTATTTTTGGGTGCCTGCGACAGCACACCAATATAAGAATATAAGGAAGAGATAGAGATGTTAAGAAATATTTGAATGAAGGTAACGAATTGAGAAAATTCATAATGTTCAATTAAGAATATATTTGAAAGAATATTTGAAATGACTCAAAGATGAATCTAAAAAAAAATCAGGGGACACCTGATTCAAGCAATAAAGATTACAAAGTAATTTAAAAATCATAGAAAGAGATCATAATAACATGAACAAGAACAGTAAGAGGATTGTACCACAATACGATCACGAGATAAGGAAATCGAATAATGAATAGATTGTAACGTAAGATCACGATATGATCCAATGAGAATGTGAAATAACAGAGAGACCTGTTAATGATCTAAAAGGTATAGCTTGATGTTATAAAGAGAAATGGTACTATGAAATAGTATGAGATGAACTCAAAGAATGATGAGACATGAATTACAGAAATGTTATGATAATGGGACATAAAGTTTGGGTACAAAATTTCAATATAGGACTCACATTGTGACTGAGTTGCACAAACCTTTGTATGGGCAGGGGACTTGTGTTCACTTAGCTGTCATAGTGATAATCATTGAAATGTTAGAGTCGCACTATCGGTATACAGATGTTGAGGAGGTAATTCTTCTCTCGTAGGTATATTCGATAGATAGATAATATTAAATTAGGCACGAGTTCTTATAACTCATGCATATGGTAGGTCCATGACTCATAATCGTATGGTATGTTTTGAGCCCCTCATCATATGGACAGTCTTTGATATGTTCTCAGACTACATATTGTTAGGACAAGCTTCTAAACTCATATTCTTGTGGTAAGTTCCTAGACTCATAATGTGTGGTAAGTTTGATGAACTGTACGGGGGTATAGAAAAGTTGGAGTAGCCAAGAATTTTTAGTATGATATGTAGTAATAGTCCTAGCAATAAATATTGTAATTAAGTGAAGAGCAGAAGGGGGCAGATGTTTTGGAATTTAGGGTATTCTACTCTTCTAGCTTTGCTAGACTTCGAAATTTTTGGCCTCAAGCTAACTTCGCACTAATGTACTTTTAAAAAAAATGCAAATGAATTTTAAGCGATTTAAAAATTGTCTATGCTATTTGTTTCGGCTAGACAAAATTATTTTGAACATCAAAATGTATTTCAAAAGAATCATCAATGCACCTTTTAGCCCGGTGTAGATGTGATGAATGACGAAATGCTCAACGTGTTATTGAGATGGTGCGGTAACATAAAGTCATAAATGATTTTCATTTGAAAGTATGTCAAAGCTATAAGTCAATGCCACTTGACTCGGCTGGACATTTTGAAAAGTTTTGACATGATGAATGTTCTAAAATTTATGCGGGTTATAAATTATTAAAAGAAAGTCTATATTAATTGATCTGGCTAGACAAGGGTTGAAGAAATATAAGTCTAAGCTATTTGATTCAGCTAGACAAATTTTGAAATATATTTATTGAATTCATATTCTTTGAAAGTTATGCCCAATCAAATTACTCTTTTATAAATTCTAAGGCTGAGATGAACGACCCCTGTAAAAAAGGGGACATAGAGAGGTTACGAGTATTGCAGGTTGATCGAATGGTCACCTGGCATATCAATACACAAGCATTGCAGATTGATCACCTGGCATGCCAATGTATGGATGAGATATCCATCACTTTAATGACAGATAGATCCTCTGTCAGTGGTTTGCAGTATGAGGTACTCTGGGAGCGAAGTACTGTTAAACCGGGATACATGTTCACTCAGCATATTCTAAAAATTCATCACTTTAATGAAAGGTAAATTCTCTGTCAGTGGTTTCTAGTATAAGGTACTCTGGGTGCGAAGTACTATTAAACCAGGAAACATATTCATTTTCCAAAATATTTTTTTTTAATTCCTCTACTACTCTTATGAAGATTGGATGGTAGGATGGGGTGACATTTTCTAGATGTGAGTGATAATAAAAATAGAATTTGTGGAGCAAAGAAATTATGAAATGTGATAAATTAGAAAAGTTGCAATGTGCAATGACTACGAGAAAGGAAGGAAAGAAAGATATGTTGAATATGCTACAAAGAGAAATGGAATGTGAAGAGAATTTATGAAAATAAATTAAGAAAAGAAGGTTGAATGTGCAGAGTATAAATAATGTTGCAATAAAGATTATGAAATAAGTTGATTGAGTAAGGGTAAGTAAGATTAAAGAAATGAAATTTTCAGAGAATGAGAAGCTATTTTGATAAGTACATCAAGAAACAAGCTAAAGTTTTATAAATGAAACTTTTTATAGAATAGCGAAAGGTAATATTACAAAGAAATTGTAAATTGAATTAAGAATTAAATATTCTGACTGTTACAATCATTATGGTGTTATTCATTTAATATGTGAGTTACAACTATTAAAGAGGTAAGATATGATTATTATTGAGTTAATTGCTATTTATCAAGATAAAAGTATAGCAAGATGCTATAAATGAAATACGTAAGGTTATTACGGAAATTGTGATTCCGGGGACGGAATCCTATTAAGGGGGGAAGAATGTGAGGACCTGAATTTTCATAATTATTATATAATAATAAATAAGAATTTAATTGACAAAATTATCAAGGTGATTTAAACTTTTTATGATTTTACGTGATTTAAAGTATGTGATGGGATTTAATTTAGTAAATTAAATATGTTCAGTGATAGGGAAATTTTTTGTTAAGCAAATATAATTAGAAAGTAAATAAATTATTTAAAAAAAATTTATGAAGAATAAGAGAAATTTTATGTAATTGTACAATTAAATTGATGATATTTAAAATAGTTGTGAAGGTGTATAAATTGTTATTTAAATGGTGCTACATGATAATGTGAGGTATGTGAATTATATATATATATATATATATATATATATATATATATATATATATATATATATATATATATATATATATCCGCCCCATAGTAGGCCACTATCCTACCATCGAAAGTTGATGGGACAGAAATTTGAATGATGCGTCGCCGGCACGAGGGTCGTGCGATCCGTCGAGTTATCATGAATCATCGCAGCAACGAGCATAGCCCACGTCGACCTTTTATCTAATAAATTAATCCCTTCCAGAAGTCGGGGTTTGTTGCACGTATTATCTCTAGAATTACTACGGTTATCCAAGTAGCAGATACTATCAAACAAACTATAACTGATTTTATGAACCATTCGCAGTTTCACAGTCTGATTAGTTCATACTTACACATGCATTGCTTAATCTTTGAGACAAGCATATGACTACTGGCAGGATCAAGAGGGCGGAGAACCTTCTCATGAAGAAAACATATTAAACATTATAAAAAAAGATAAATACCAATCTTGAAAAAGACAGAAAAGTTATCAAAAATAAAGATGATTATTATAAAAATAAAAATCAGTCACATTACAAGAGAAAATCTTATAAAAAATCTTCTCCTCAAACTAAAAAGAAAAGTTATATAAAATTTGATAAAAGTAAAGTTATTTGCCATAATTGTGGCAAACCCGGTCATTATAAAAATGAATGTAAAGTAAAAGAAAAACTTAACCAATTAAAAATATCTAACGAAGATACTGAACAAATATTAAAATTAATGCGAATAGAAAATCAGTCCAGTAGTGATAATTCTGAAACTAAAATTTCTGATTCTTCTGATAATTCTAGTATCAATAGTCATAGCAGTCATTCCCCAAACATCACTTTAGGATGTATTGATAGTTGCTGTATTAACAGATTAAATGTTATCAACAAAGTTAACTTTCTTACAGCTAATGAAGAAGAACAAAATCTACTAATTGAATTAATCAGTAAAATCACTGATCCGAAATTAAAAAGACAATATACCAAACAGTTAAAAGATTTATTAATAAAAAATAACCCTATTAATAAAATTAATAAGGTTAAAGAAAAACCTATTATTAGCCTCAATAAAACCCTTGAGAAATTCAAAACTCCAGTCAAAGAAATTACTTTACCTGAACTACATATTGAAGTTAAAAATTTGAAAAAAGAAATTTCTCTGCTCAAACAAGAAATTGAAACTATTAAAGCCAATAATAATATTGCTCTCCATGAATCCTGTAATAGTATGCATTTTGGAAATATGTAAATTTATAATTTACAAATGAATATTAAATTTTTCGAATGAGTTATTAAGGAAATTAAACCTTTTGAGGGATGACAAGCAATTTGGGACAAGTGGATTATGGACTATTGAATGGTAGAATTAAATGCAAGATTTATGAAATAAGTTTGGAACAAATTGGAATTGAATTGAATTTAAAATGGGCAAAAAATGATTTTTAGGAAATTTCATGAAAGTTAAATTATCTAGAGAATTGACAAAAGACTAAGATGCTTTTAGCAATATGAATAATGACTAAGGTATCCTTTTTGTGAGAATTTTCCAAGTTATCCTTAGTTGGTTGTGCAAAAAGACTCATATACCCCTAACCATGCAAGGGTTAATTTAATCAAGGTGAGTTAAGTGTTGGAGGTTTATATAAGCACACATGAATATAATTTCAAGTATCAAGTTATATCATTCTATCCTTCAAGTTGCTCAACCGATAGTCCAAGAGAGAAAGAAGAGAAGGAGGCTAGGGTTTCAAGAAAACTCAAGGAAATCTTAAGGGAGAAGTACTCTAGACAAGTAAAACAAGTGATCAAGGTGGAGAATCAAGTCTTAGCAAGGTTTTTATCAAGAAGGAAAGTAGCCAAAAGAAGGTGTAACATGTTTAAGACATGAAATTTATGATTTGTGTGCTTACATGCTAGAAAAGATGAAGCCATGCATGTCTCTTGGTCATATAAGTGTTAACTATGTGAGTTGTGTGAATTATATGCTTCTTGTTTGATTAGCGTGAAACCCTAAGCTTAGAGATTTCTAGAGCCAAGGTGGTGCACTATTCATGTGCATATTAAAAGCTAGAAGGCATGATTATTGGATGATCTTATGTTATTCATTGCTAGAAATGGTGAAATCATAGATGAAGGTGTTGAACATGTTGAATACATGTGTAAATTCTTGCTTTGTAGCTCAGTAGATGTGTTGAAGGTTGAGAAATAAATTTTGTTTAAGAAAATTGCAATATTAGGCTAGGAATTGTAATTAAACCAAATTATAATCTGTAAAGTGCATTGGAAGGTACATATAGAAGTTATGTGAGCATAACAAGTTGCTAATTTCTATGTGATAATGCATGTGAAGTATAGAGTTCCAAGAATGAAGTTTGGTGTTTGGAAGTTGAAAAAAATGACAAAATGTGACCAATATGTGATTTTTGGCCATTGTGAGTATTTGAACGTGTAATAAGGCCAAACATCTAAGTTTTATGTATGTACACATGTTCGAATCGAGTTGGAAGTAATTTGAAGTTTATGGCGACAATTGATGCCTTTAAACGTTTTTAAAACGTTCGCCGGCGGTTAAAATGAAATCTTTGGAAAAATAAGGCAATTTTATGCTTTTTAAATATTTTGAAGGCCCACGCAAGTAAAATACATGTTATGTGTACTATGTGAAGTGTTGGAATTAAGAAATTCAATTTAGGGCCAAAAATAACATCAATCTTGGAAAGAAAATTTTTCTGTCACAGCAGCACTGTGCTGGGGTGAGAAGAATTGAACTGGACATGGCGTCGGGGCGCAGTGCAACTACAAGGAATGCGCGGACAGCACCTTCAGTCGTCGCCGGGGCGCTGTTTGGCCGAGAAGATATCGCTAGGGGCGCAGTGTTCTCCACCTGGGCGCAGTTGCCTTGTTTTGAAAAATAAATTATTTTGATTCCCAATTGCAATGTTTTGATATTAAAAAAAAGAAACATGTATGTAAGCTATAATTTGATAAAAATAATCAATATGGTAGATGCTAAGGCTTAAATGAACAATGTGTTATGTGATTAGGGTTATGTATAACTAACGGGTAGTTTGTTTAGTAAGTTTTGGCATGCATGTGTATGTAACTAATGCATGAACCAATATTATGGTCATGTAGGTTATAAACGAGATAATATTTTACCAGTTGTGATAGAAGAGGACCAAGGCAAGTTTTCTGACTGAAATTTTAATTACAGTTTCTTGAACATATATTCATGTTGTACATTCATGTTACAATGTAAAGTTCATTCCTTATTGAACTATCTTAAAAAAAGGTCGATGCCAATTTTGATTCTGGCTACACACATGTGTTGTTTTATGTTGAACTCAGCTGTTGATTGTTATGTTCTCCAATCCACATTGTTGTGGTGCGGACTCTATGATATGCTGTAACAGAACAACCCTAATAAAAATGGGAATAAAGGATAAAGGCAATAAAACAATTATGACGTGGTTGCGTCGTTAGATGTATGTTGTGCACAATATAAAAGTACGAAGGGCTGATCACCCAAAGTACGCATCTAAATTGATATTAGTACCCCGGGCAATGTCAGTCTTTGTGATTGATATTGTTCTTAACGTATTATAATTTATACGGGCAGTATCGATCTTGATGATTGGTATCGTTCTTAACGTGTTCTTTGTCTTATGACCATACAGCAATTAAATTCTCATGTTCTCAGATAATTATGCTCAGTTTGTGTTACATTTCCATCCTCGTTCATTGAAGGCTTATAAGTTAGTATTGATATATATACACTTCAAATCTCATTGTAAATGATTTTTATTTGTCATCTCGAATTATCATGTTATCTTGCGCCTATTTACTTGCTGAGCTATTTAAGCTCACTCTTGCTTTTATTCATGATATTTTAGCTAAGCCAGAGAAGATCGAAGGGTCGGGTGTAGATAAGGGAAAAGGAAAAGTCAACCAGCAATAAATGTATCCTTGAAATATATATATATATATATATATATATATATATATATATATATATATATATATTGTAAATATTATTGACGTCATGATTTGTTATATGCCAGTTACAGCGTGTGGTATGTATAAAGGTATGTAGAACCTGAGATTAGTTATGTATGAATGTAAATTAACTGTTGTTATTATTCAGAATGTATGGATGTGATGACAGGGTAGAATAGTAACGTGAGCACCGAACCCGAGGTTCGAGGGACCCAGATTTGGGGGCGTCACAGGTTAGTATCAGAGCTGATAGGTTATAAACTTTAGGTGGGGAAACCTTAGGAATATGACCTTAAGGAATGTAGTAAAACTCATTTAGAGTTTTAAGAGGCGAATGGTGGAAGTTGTCAAGGTTACAATTTTCCACAATATGTGTTATATGTTATGTGTTACGTGCTATATGCTTTAAGAATAAGGAAAATTGAAGTGAACTGAAATAGTTGTTCTTGTGATTTGATAGCATGCCAGAGATTGGAGAATCCAGTCGGGCTGCAGGAGAAGAGGAATCTAGAGATATTCATATAGATGTAATGACGACAGTGTCAACTATGACAGTGGTACCAGTTGAGGATAGTGAACAGGAGGAGGATCCAGATGAATTAGAGGGAGACTCGGATGGGGCATTGCCGAAAAATGCTTCATCTGAGCAGAGCGAAGCAGACTGAGAATGGGTAATATGCCTGATACAGCAGAACAACGAGTTTGTGGATAGGATTTTGGAATTAGAAACTCAAGCAGCTGAACGAAAGATAGCTGTAGAACAGAATGAGACAGCAGTTCAAGTATTGACTAATAAAATATGGACCTGGAAGATTGATTGGGGCAAGTAGAACAAAAGGTTCAAGAGTTAAAGAATGATAAGGAAATCTTGGAAGCAAAGCTTAGGGAAACAAATGCTGAAATAGCTATATATGAACGTGTTGGGGCCAAAGCAGTGAGAAAAATAGATTTGTTGGAGGAAGAGGTGAGGTCCAAGAAAGCTAGAATGGACAATATGGGTGTAAGAATGGAGGACATGAGCTACGCATTTCGCACGGCATTTGGGAGAACGCAGGATAGGGTACACTATTACCCTGTGGAATATAACCAACCAAGGGATACCTTAAGTCGGTGGAAGATGGTAGCCATAATGAATGAAGAATATGAGGATGCAGTAAGATGTGGGATGCTTCAGTAAGAAGTTGTAATAGATGTATATATATATATATATATATATATATATATATATATATATATATATGTAGTTATATGTGTATGCAATATAAATCTTTAGTTTGAATATTAAGGATCATATACCCTCTTTTTGTTCTAAGAAGGGAAGTTCTAAGTGTTGTATAAAGTTATATGTATCTTAACTCATGTGATACATGTGATGTAATATGCGAGGCATCAGATAACTTGCTTATGAATATAAATCAAGTTATGAAATGTGTGTTTGTCACGACTATATGTTTAAAGTTATAAGAATGTGATATGGAAATATTATAAAATAATCGTTATATAAAATGTGATACAAAAATGCCGCCTAAATGCAGACAGAACATTCAACCACCTCCAGAGGAGTCAGTAAATGCTCCAGAAGAGCCAGTTAATCCCATGCAGCAGTTTGTAGACTTGTTGATGGGAGCTTTTCAGAACAGAAATATAAATCCTGTGGTTGATCAACCGGTAACTGCCAGAATCGCTACCTTTAAGGACTTTAAAGCTGTAGGACCCCCAGAGTTCAAGGGGACGATGAACCTAGTGGAGGCTCAGAATTGGGTTTTTGAAATAGAAAAGGTATTTGAAGTAGCCAACGTAGCAGAGGAATAGAAGACTGCCTTTGCTACATTTATGTTAAAAGGAGAAGCAAATTATTGGTGGGTGGCCAATAAAGGAAGGCTGGGAACAGGAGTTGTACCTTGGGAGAGGTTTAAAGAAATTTTCTTCGAGGCGTATTTCCCTCCAGTAACTAAAGACATGATGGAGGTGCAATTTTTAGAATTAAAACAAAGGAATATGACGGTCGCCGAGTATGCGGCAAAGTTTAATGAGCTAGCAAGGTTTTCTCCACACTAAGTGGATACAAAACAGAGGAGAGCAAGACGCTTTGAACGTGGATTGAAACCTTGGCTTTACAGCAGAGTTTCAATGTTTCAGCTCGGAACCTTTGCTGGAGTAATGGAAAAAGTCATTTTAGCTGAAGGAGGCAGTGATGCCTTAGCAAAGTATAAGCAAGAGCAGTATAGCAAGAAGAAAGTTGATGGATCTAAGAAGGACGGCAGCAGTGGAGGAAGCAATTTTAATAAACGAAAATGGGGTGGCGACAGTAATACAATGGTGGGGAAGCAAGGTGAGCAGAAGAAGAGAATAGAGCTGTGTCCTAACTGTGGAAAGGGGCACACAGGTGTTTGTCTGAAAGGAAAGAATGTATGTTTTAAGTGTGGAAAGGAAGGACACATGGCACCAAATTGTCCAAATCCTAGAATGAGCAGAGGATGCTTTTATTGTGGAGAAGCAGGGCATCAGATTAAAGATTGCCCAAAGAAGAAAGCAGATGGAGGAAGCAAAAGTAAGGGAACTACTAGTGGAAAGCTGGCAATTACTGGACCTACACCACCAGGGAGACCGATAGCTCGAACATTTAACATGACAGTTCAGGATGCGGTGGCATCAAAGGACGTGGTGTCAGGTATCATCCCTGTTAATGATGTAAATGCATATGTATTGTTTGATTCGGGTGCTACATGTTCTTTCATTTCTGATGAATTTGCTAAGAAATTGAACTTGCAACCAGTAAAGTTAGAAAGCGTATTGAATATTAAAGTAGCAAACAAAGAAGAAATCCAAGTGGAAAGTATTCATCGGGATTGTTGTGTTACAGTAAGAGGGTATAAGTTGTTAGTTGATTTAATTCCTATTCGGTTAGGAGAATTTGATGTGATACTAGGAATGGACTGGTTGTATAGTCATGGGGCAATGATTGACTGCCAGAATAAATGTGTAAACCTTCAGACTCCTACCAAGTCTAAAGTAGTATTTTATGGTAGCAAATCACCTAGGCAATCTTGCTGTTTGACAATGTTACAGGCAGGGAAATTATTAAGAAAAGGATGTATGGGTTACTTAGCACACGTGGTGGATACGCGAATAATAAAATCAGATATGGGTCAGATACCCGTGGTAAAGGATTATGCGGATGTCTTTTCAGATGAGTTACCGGGTCTTCTGCCGGACAGAGAGATTGAATTTAAGATAGAACTTGTACCAGGAACAACACCAATTTTAAAGGCACCTTACAGAATGGCTCTAGTTGAATTGAAGGAGTTAATGATCCAATTGCAAGAATTGTTGGATACAAAGTATATCCAACCGAGTGTGTCTCCTTGGGGAGCACCAGTACTGTTTGTAAGAAAGAAAGATGGTTCGTTAAGGCTCTGTATTGATTACAGAGAATTGAATAAAGTGACGATAAAGAACAAGTATCCATTACCAAGGATTGATGATTTGTTTGATCAGTTGCGAGGGGCCAAATATTTTTCAAAGATCGACTTGAGGAGTGGTTAACACCAACTGAAAGTGAGGCCTGAAGATGTACCTAAGACAGCATTTAGAACTCATTATGGTCATTATGAGTTTCTAGTAATGTCATTCGGGTTGACGAATGCTCCAGTCGCATTTATGGATTTAATGAATCGAGTGTTCAAACCGTATTTAGACAAATTCGTGGTGGTGTTTATTGATGACATCCTTATTTATTCAAAGACTCAGGAAGAACATCGGAATACCTAAGGATTGTGTTGGAAAAATGAAGAGAAGCTAAGTTATATGATAAGTTTTCAAAATGCAAGTTTTGGTTGCAAAGAGTGCAATTTCTGGGGCATGTGATTGATCAAGAAGGGATATCTGTGGATCCGGCAAAAGTTAAGGCAGTAATCAATTGGGAACAACCGAAGACACCAATTGAAGTACGGAGTTTTCTTAGATTGGCTGGATACTACAGAAGATTCATCAAGGATTTTTCAAAGTTGTCGGGACCTCTGACTAACTTAACAAGGAAAGCTGTAAAGTTTATATGGTCTGATAAGTGTGAAGAAAGTTTTCAGGAGCTTAAAAAGAAGTTAAGTGAAGCACTTGTGTTTTCATTGCCTAATGATACATGAGGATTTGTGGTTTATAGTGACGCATCATATAAAGGATTGGGTTGTGTGCTAATGCAACGTGGCAAAGTTATAGCGTATGCATCCAGGCAGCTGAAAGATTTTGAGAAAAGGTACCCAACTTATGATTTGGAATTAGCAGCAGTAGTATTTGCCTTGAAAATATGGAGACATTACTTGTATGGAGAGAAGTGTGAGATATACACAGACCACAAAAGTCTAAAGTATATTTTCACTCAGAAGGATCTGAATATGAGACAAAGGAGGTGGATAGAGTTAATCAAGGATTACGATTGCGAAATTCTCTACCATCCAGGAAAAGAAAATGTGGTGGCCGGCACTTTAAGTAGGAAGGGTCGAGAAAGATTGAAAATGTTAACCGTTCAGGAAGAGTTAATTAGAGAAATGGAAAAGTTGAAACTAGAAGTGAAACATCCGATGGAATCAGAAGAAAAGCTATTTACGGTTGAAGCTCATCCAACGCTATTAGATAAAGTGAAAGAAGACCAGATGCAAGATCAAGACTGTGCTCAAATCAGGAAACGTATGTCTGATGGACAAGAGACAAGAATGAAGATAGACAATAGCGAAATGCTAAGATTGGAAGGAAGAATATGGGTGCCGTTAGTATCGGAGTTAAAAGATGAGATTCTACAAGAAGTACACAGTTCGCGATATTCAGTCCATCCAGGAAGCACGAAGATGTATTGTGAGGATCCGAATTTTCAGGAATTCTTTAATAATATTAAATGAGAATTTAATTGATTAAATTATCAAGATTATTCAAATTAATTATTATTTTATGTGATTTAAGGTATGTGATGAGATTTAATTAGTAAATTAAATATGTGCAGAGATTATGATAAATGACATTGAATTTAAGTAATTAAAAAGTAAATAAATTGTTTAAAAATAATTTATTAAGAATAAGAGAATTTTCAGGTAAATGTACAATAAATTGTACAATTAAATTATTGTGGAAGCGCATAAATTATGTTTTAAATGAGGTTATACGGAAATGTGAGAAATATGAATTAAATATGTATATATATGTGTTTATGCTTATTTGTTATAATTATAAATGTTATTAATTATGAAAATTAAGGGATTAATAATTAAATTAATCCAATTTTAAATGAAAAGTGAATGAGGGAGTTGGTAAAATTGTATGTGTTGATTTTAGATGTTAATTAAGAATTATGGAGAAAGTTTAGAATTTATAAAGAAGAGATGTAATTATATAAATTATATAATTTATATAAGGAAATTAAAGTGAAATATGAGAAAAATAATAATTATATAAATTATATAAGAATAATTATATAATTTTTATAAGGTGATTAAATTGAATAAAGATGGAAGAAATTTTATAAATTATATTTTGTGTGAAATGGAAATTATAAAAATGGATAATTTAATTATATAAATTATATAATAATAAATTATATAATTTATATAAGGAAAGTAATGTGAAATGTAAAGAATTGAATAATAAATAAGAAAAAAGGAATGTTTAAAGTTATTAAAAATTATATTTATGCATAATGAAATTATTATGACTTTTATGAAAGATAATATTTTAAAAACGTGAACATGTTAATGTAACATGTTGTCCAAGTAACAAAGTGAAAAATTATGAAAAATAATTTTTATATGTTATATGAATTATTTTATGATTTTTGGAGGTATAAATTACCTCATATAATTACATGCATGGCGTTATGCGTGTACAAAATTTGTCAAGAAAAGTACCCAAAAGAGGTGTTAATATTATTGATAAATCATATTATGAATTTTAGTGAATTAAAATAAATATTTTATATACATTATATAAAATATTTATTACACGAAATAATTACATAATGTATTAAATAATTAATTATGCATGGAAAATTCGAGAAAGTAAAAAGTTGGCGTGAAGGCAGCAAAGTCGGTGGTGGCAAAGTCGGTGGAGTTGTTTTTAAAAAGCTAAAAGGTTAAGTGATTTGGGATAAAAGGAAAAGAAACAAAGAGATAAAAAGGGGAAAAAAAAGAGAGTTAATCAAACAAACACTCTCTTCTCCTTCCTACTCCACCCGAGACCACCAATAAGCCACCATGAGCCTCCATAGCCGAGAGAGAGAGAAGGTTGGTGCCAACAAAGGAATATAATAGCCTCATGAGAAGACTTTTCAAGTTTGAAGGTATAAAACTAAATTGTTTAATTATTTTGGTATTTAAAGTGTTAATTATATTTTGTCAAAAATTAGAAAATAATTAGTATAATTATTCTAAATAATTTTTAGATGTATACCTATGAATTTCATGATTTTTGGAGTTATTTTGTGGTGAAAAAGTGAGCAAAAATTGTTAAATTTGTAAGAAGTTGGTGTACTGTTACGGGAGGAAGAAGAAAGGAAATCCTGGGCTGCCGCGCATGGCGCGGCAGCCATTTTTTTTCAGTCGCTGGCGTTAAACGACGCCGTTTTGGGGCGTTGAGGCAGGGCCGCGCAATGCGCGGCTGTGTTTTTGTCTGCCAAGGGCCAAACGGCGTCGTTTGGTCTGGGCGGAGAGGGGCCGCGCGCAATGCGCGGCCAACGCAATGTGCTGAATTGACGATTGTGCCCCTGGTCTTTCCGACAAATACCGACCGTGTCCTTTGACGCACTAAATTTACGGATATGCCCTTGACCTTTAACAGAAATACCGAATGAGTTCTAGAAGCGCGGTAATGACAGAAAGGCCCCTGGACTTTTCAAAAAATTCCGGTTATGTTCCTATGGGCGCGAAAATTACCAAAATGCCCTCAAAAAGTGTTTTTAATTAAAATAAATGTTTAAAAATTGTTTAAAAATCATAGAAAATTATAGGAAAATACTAAAAATATAGAAATGATATTTGGGCATTAAATTTAATATTTTTGTAAAAATATTAAATTTTGGAGATTAATATTTAATTATTTTAAATATTAATCTATTAAGTTTAAAAGCTAGAAAATGATTGAATGAAAATCAGGACAACCAGATATGCCAAATTTTATCCGATAAGCCGGGTTATCCGTATTAAAGGTGTTGGATATTAAGTTAGATAAATATATTAAGGAATGAGGTTAATATAATTAACCATATAAAATTAATAATTGGCCAGAGGTGATATTAATTAATTAAATTAATATCATAGGTTGATAAATAATTATTATTTGACTATTTTATGGTCATAGGTTGTTCGAGAAAGGGTTTGAGCTAACAATTTAAATAACTGGACGCCAGACAAGTTCTTCAGTCCCTTTTTATGTTAAATGTTGGACTGTATGATATATAATTCTTGTTTTAAATGCATACAAATTATGTGTTACGTGATACGTGATTAATATGACCACGATGTGTATTTTGTGCAACAATATGAATATATATGAGATATATTGCTATAGTAGAAGTACAAGCACATGATGTATGACACACACCAAGCATGATAAGGTATGTTGTAACGACCCCGAAATTCGACCCACTTTATACCCATAAATCTTGTATTTAATACACATTATCTTTCTTACGTCCAAATTTCGGTTCGTTAATATATCTTTAACCACCTTAATTGATCTATTATAATGACCTCGAAATTCGACCCACTTTATACCCTTAAATCTTGTATTTAATACACATTATCTTTCTTACGTCCAAATTTCGGTTCGTTAATATATCTTTAACCACCTTAATTGATCTATTATCTGATATTTAAAATCATCAATTATCAAAATTCTCATATAAATTTTTTTTCTTTTTCTCGATTCAATCGTTGTATTAAGATATTTGGATATTTAGAATCCTTACATTTTGATCCTAGTCCCTGGATTTCAACCTTTACTTTTTCTTTCTTTTTTCACGTGTTATAAAGCTCATCATTTAAGATTTACTATTATTTACTTTCATACAAATATTCCTTGTTGCGTCATTTGTAATCCAACATATAATAATTTCTATCGTACAATTATCCTGATCAATCACAGTTCATAATTGAACTTCTATCATATCCATGTTCAACTTATATATACATACAATTCATCACAGTAATTTAACAAATTCCTCACATTGAATTATAATATTCACAATATAACAATCACGTTTTCTACCTTCTAGGTACTTCATTTCAAACTTAATCCGATATTCCTGAAACTTATTTCTTTCCTGCAAAAATGTTTATTAAGCAAGTAATGAGCACAACGGCTCAGCAGGTTCAACAGTTTATGCTTCACGTAGCACATATTTTAACATGCTCTGTGTGTGTCATATATTACGTGTTGTGCTTCTACTTGAATAATATATCTTATATATATATATTCATATCACGTATCACATAGCACATAATTTTTATGCATTTAAAACAAGAATTACATATCATAACAGTCCAACATTTAACATAAAAGGGACTGAAGAACTTGCCTGGCGTCCAGTTATTTAAATTGTTAGCTCACACCCTTTCTCGAACAACCTATGACCATAAAATAGTCAAATAATAATTATTTATCGATCTATGATATTAATTTAATTAATTAATATCATCTCTAGGCCAATTATTAATTTATATGGCCAATTAAATTAACCTCGTTCCTTAAAATATTCGCTTAACTTAATATCCAACACCTCTAATACGGACAACCCGGCTCATCGGATAAATTTTAACATAACTGGTGTCCCAAAAATTTTATTTAACCATTTTCTAAATGGTAACCTTATTAGATTAATATTTAAATATTTAAATATTAATCCCCAATATTTAATATTTTTACAAAAATATTAAATTTAATGTCCAAACATCATTTCTATATTTTTAGTATTTTTCTATAATTTTCTATGATTTTTAAAAAAATTTTAAACATTTATTTAATTAAAAACTGATTCTGGGGCATTTTGGTAATTTTCGCGCCCTAGGGACATAACCGGAATTTTCTGGAAAGCCCAGGGGTATTTCTGTAATTTTGGCAGCTTTAGGGACTCAACCGGCATTAAAGGAAAAGGTCAGGGGCATTTTCGTAACTTTCGCGGCCTACAGGACACGCTGGTCATTTTTTGGAAAGTTCAGGGGTAAATTTGGTAATTTCGCCAACGTTAGGACATAATCGGTATTAACGGAAATGTCCAGGGGCAAAGTCGTAAATTCCAAAACCTCGGTCGCGCATGGCGCGCGCCGACCTTCGCTGCACCGCCTACGCCAAACGACGTCGTTTGGCGTGGCCAAAATTTGCTGCCGCGCATTGCGCGGCCTGCCCCCCCAGCGCCTCGTCAAAACGACGCCGTTTTAACCTGGCGTTAGAAAAAAAATGGCCGCCGCGCATTGCGCGAGCGACCTTTTCTCTTTCTTCGGTTCAGCCGAAACAGTAACTACTAATCATGCAAAATTTATCATTTTTGTTCCAATTTTTCACCACAAAATCATTCCAAAAATTACATAATTCATATATATACATCCTAAAATTATTTAGAATAATTATACTAATTATTTACAATTTTTCCATAAACTTTATTTATTACCATAAATATAAAAATAACTAAATAAATTCATTTCTGTACCTTCTAATGCTTTGAAAATCTTCCTTAAACCTTGTTATCTCCTCTCCTTGGTGGTGGCTATGAGATTTCCGGCGAGGCAAGGTGGAGGTGTCGGGTGGAGGAAGAGAGAAGGAAGCTTTGCTTTGCTTTTATTTTTATTTCCTTTCTTTCTTTTTCTTTTCTTTCCTTTTCTCTTTATTCATTTGCCTTTTATAATCAAAGTCATCAACTATTTTTAAAAAAAATGAGAAGTCCACCGACTTAATCATGCCAACCACGCCACCGACTTGTGCTAAAATTCGGATTAGCATGAAAAATTAAAAAAATTAATACATTATGTAATTATATCGTGTAATAAATATTTTATATAACAAATATAAAATATTTACTTAAACTCACCAAAAATCATATCATGATTTATAAATAATATTAATACCCATTTTGGGTACTTTACTTGACAAATTTTGTACATGCATAATGCCATGCATGTAATTATATGAGGTAATTTATACCTCCAAAAATCATAAAATAAATCATAGGACATATAAAAAGTATTTTTCATAATTTTCCACTCCGTTACTTGAACAACATGTTACATTAACATGTTCACGTTTCCGAAATATTATTCTTCATAAAAGTCATAATAATTCCATTATACATAAATATAATTTTTAATAACTTAAAACATTCCTTTTTCTTATTTATTATTCAATTTCTTTAATATTTATAATAATTTCTTTATATATAAATTATATAATTTATTATTATATAATTTATATAATTACATTCTCCTGTTTAAATAATTTCTTAATTTCCTCTAACTTTATTCCATATAATTTCCTTATATAAATTACATAATTATTCTTATATAATTTATATAATTACTATTTTTTTCTTCTCATATTTCACTTTAATTTTCTTATATAAATTATATAATTATTATTATATAATTTATATAATTACATCTCTTCTTTATAAATTCTAAACTTTCTCCACCATTCTTAATAAAATCTAAAATTCATAATTATATTATTACAACTCCCTCATAAATTTTCCATTTAAAATTTGGATTAATTTAATTATTAATCCCTTAATTTTCATAATTAATAAAATTTATAATTATCACTTAAGCATATACACACATATACATAAAATGTATATATATAAATATATACATATTTAATTCATGCCTTTCACATTAACACATAACCTTATTTAAAATCATAATTCCTACATTTCCATAATAATTTAATTGTACAATTTATTGTACAATTACCTAAAATTCTTTTATTTCTCATAAATTGTTTTTAAACAATTTATTTACTTTTCAATTATTTTGATTCAACATACTTTATCATAATCTTTGTACAAATTTAATTTACTAATTAATTCTCATCACATACTTTTATTCACATAAAATAACCATTTCTTTACACAACCTTGAAAATTGTATCAATTAAATTCTTATTTAATTTTATTAAATAATTCTGAAAATTCGGATCCTCACATTCTTCCCCCCTTAACAGGATTCCGTCCTCGGAATCATAATTACCGTAATAATCATACGTAATTTCATTTATAGTACCTTGTTATACTTTTATATTGCTGAATAAACCCAATCCATAATAATCATAACCTACCTCTGAATATCTATAATTCACAGCTTTAACAAATGACATCATACCGATCGTAACAGTCGGAATATTAAATTTTTAACTCAATTCACAATTTCTTTGATTTCTCATTCTCTAAAAATTTTCTTTCTTTAATCATATTTACCCTTACTCAATCCACTTATTTCATACCATCTATTGCCTATCTTTTATGCTTTGCACATTCGTCCTTCTTTTCTTAATTCATATCAATCTTCTTCACATTTCATAATTCATTTTTTAATTGCTAACATTTACTTAATTTTATCATAATCTTTATTTGGAATTATTTTTAAAATCCTGGGTGTCACATTCACCCCTCCTTCATAAAATTTCGTCCTCGAAATTTTTATGTACAAATATCTCATTCATTTACAACTTACACAATTAATTTACATTCATTTCACATATATTTCTCACAGTCATTGCACACTGCAAACTTTCTAATCCATCACATCTCATAATTTCTTTATTTCGCAATTGTTACTTCCATTATCATTCATACTTAAATAATACTATCCCATCCTACCATCCAATCTTCATAAGAGTAGAAGAATTCAAAATTTTATTTTTGAAAACTTTCTTACTATGCTGAATGAACATTTATCCCGGTTTACAGTACTTCGCTCCCCGAGTACTTCATACTGCAAACCCTGACAGTGGATCAATCTGTCATTAAAGTGATGGATGTTTCACCATACATTGGCACGCCAGATGATCAATCTGCAATGCCTGTGTCTCTTATGCCAGGTGACCATTCAATCAACCTGCAATATTCTTAATCTTTTTGTTCATCTCAGCCTTAGAATTCATTCAAAAGTAATTTGATTTGGTATAACTTCAAAGAATACGAATTCAATAAATATATGTTAAAATTTGTCTAGCTGAATCAATAGCCTAGACTTATACTTCTTCAACGCTTGTCTAGCTAGATCAATTAGCATAGACTTTCTTTTAACACTTTATAATCCGCAGAATTTTTTTTTTTTTTTAAAACATTCATCATGTCAAAACTTTTCAAAACGTTTAGCCGAGTCAAATGGCAATGACTTATAGCTTTGACATACTTCATAAAACAAAATTATTTATGACTTCATGTTACCGCATCATCTTGACAGTCCGTTGAGAATTTCATCGTTAATAATTCCTACACCATAAACCATACTTTATGGTGTTGAATCATCTTATGACGAAATAGTACCGCACCGTTTCAACAACACGTTGAGCATTCCGTCATTCATCACATCTGCACCGGGCTAAAAGGTGCGTGGATGATTCTTTTGAAATACATTTTGATATAAAAACATTTTTGTCTAGCCGAGACAAGTAGCATAGACACTATTTAAATCGCTTAAAAATTTCATTTGCATCTTTTTCCAAAGCACACTCGTGCCAAATTAGCTTGAGGCCAAAAATTTTGAAGTCTAGCAAAACTAGAAGAATGGGAATATCCTAAATTCCCTAACATTTTTAACACATCTGCCACCTTTGTTTCTTTAACTTAATTATATTATTCATTGCTAGGACTATTGTTATTTATCATACCAAAATTTCTAACTACTCCAACTTTTCTATACCCCCGTATAGTTCATCAAACTTGCCACACATTGTGAGTCCAGGAACTTACCACAAGAATATGAGTTTTAAAGCTTGTCCTAGCAATATGTAGTCTGAGAACAAATCAAAGACTATCCATATGCTGAGGGGCTCAAAACATACCATACGATTATGAGTCATGGACTTACCATATGCATGAGTTTTAAGAACTCGTGCCTAAACTTAATATTATCTATCTATCAAAAACTCGTAGCGCGACTCTAACATTTCAATGATTATCACATAGTAACTAAGTAAACACAAATCCTCCGCCCATACAAAGGATTGTGCAACTCAGTCACCACATGAGTCCTCAATTGAAATTTCGTACCCAAACTTTCTGCCCCTTTATCATTAAATCTCTGTCATTCATGAACATCATTCTCTGAATTCTTCTTGTACTATTTCATAGTACCATATCTCTTTATAACATTAAAATATGCATTTTCGACCATTAACAGGTCTCTCTGTTATTTCCCATTTTCACTTGATTCCATCATAATCTTGCTTTACAATCTATTCCTTCCTCGCTTTCCTTTACTTGTGATCGTATCGTAGTACGATCCTCTTACCGTTCCTGATCATGTTATTATGATCTCTTTCTATACTCATTAGATTACCTGATCATCTTTATTGCTTGAATCAGGTGTCCCCTGATTTTCTTTGAAATTCATCTTTGAATCGTTTCCAATATTCTTTCAGATATGTTCTTAATTGAACTTATAATTTTCTTAATTTGTTTCATTCAAATCCTTCTTAACATCTTTATCTCTTTCTTATAATCTTATCTTTCATATTTCCTTAGCCTTAGCCAATATCTAAGAACATCTTTCTCAACTTATATCTTTCCATTCTAATCCCCCCTCCATGTTCATCAAACTTATCACGTATTTGGACTCAAGAACTTACCATAATCATATGGTTAAGGAGCTTGTCCTAGTCAGGCCATAATCGCCCATTCGCTAAAGGGGCTCCACCATACAATCATGAGTCACGAGCTTACTATACGCTTGAGTTTTCAGAACACGCAACTAATTATACTCTTTCTTACTTAGGTTATAGCCTAAGGTATCATTTACCTAAGGTTTATAACCTCTAGCTCTGATACCAACTGTAACGACCCCGAAATTCGACCCACTTTATACCCTTAAATCTTGTATTTAATACACATTATCTTTCATACGTCCAAATTTCGGTTCGTTAATATATCTTTAACCACCTTAATTGATCTATTATAACGACCCCGAAATTCGACCCACTTTATACCCTTAAATCTTGTATTTAATACACATTATCTTTCTTACGTCCAAATTTCGGTTCGTTAATATATCTTTAACCACCTTAATTGATCTATTATCTGATATTTAAAATCATCAATTATCAAAATTCTCATATAATTTTTTTTTTCTTTTTCTCGATTCAATCGTTGTATTAAGATATTTGGATATTTAGAATCCTTACATTTTGATCCTAGTCCCTGGATTTCAACCTTTACTTTTTCTTTCTTTTTCACGTGTTATAAAGCTCATCATTTAAGATTTACTATTATTTACTTTCATACAAATATTCCTTGTTGCGTCATTTGTAATCCAACATATAATAATTTCTATCGTACAATTATCCTGATCAATCACAGTTCATAATTGAACTTCTATCATATCCATGTTCAACTTATATATACATACAATTCATCACAGTAATTTAACAAATTCCTCACATTGAATTATAATATTCACAATATAACAATCACGTTTTCTACCTTCTAGGTACTTCATTTCAAACTTAATCCGATATTCCTGAAACTTATTTCTTTCCTGCAAAAATGTTTATTAAGCAAGTAATGAGCACAACGGCTCAGCAGGTTCAACAGTTTATGCTTCACGTAGCACATATTTTAACATGCTCTGTGTGTGTCATATATTACGTGTTGTGCTTCTACTTGAATAATATATCTTATATATATATATTCATATCACGTATCACATAGCACATAATTTTTATGCATTTAAAACAAGAATTACATATCATAACAGTCCAACATTTAACATAAAAGGGACTGAAGAACTTGCCTGGCGTCCAGTTATTTAAATTGTTAGCTCACACCCTTTCTCGAACAACCTATGACCATAAAATAGTCAAATAATAATTATTTATCGATCTATGATATTAATTTAATTAATTAATATCATCTCTAGGCCAATTATTAATTTATATGGCCAATTAAATTAACCTCGTTCCTTAAAATATTCGCTTAACTTAATATCCAACACCTCTAATACGGACAACCCGGCTCATCGGATAAATTTTAACATAACTGGTGTCCCAAAAATTTTATTTAACCATTTTCTAAATGGTAACCTTATTAGATTAATATTTAAATATTTAAATATTAATCCCCAATATTTAATATTTTTACAAAAAATATTAAATTTAATGTCCAAACATCATTTCTATATTTTTAGTATTTTTCTATAATTTTCTATGATTTTTAAAAAAATTTTAAACATTTATTTAATTAAAAACTGATTCTGGGGCATTTTGGTAATTTTCGCGCCCTAGGGACATAACCGGAATTTTCTGGAAAGCCCAGGGGTATTTCTGTAATTTTGGCAGCTTTAGGGACTCAACCGGCATTAAAGGAAAAGGTCAGGGGCATTTTCGTAACTTTCGCGGCCTACAGGACACGCTGGTCATTTTTCGAAAAGTTCAGGGGTAAATTTGGTAATTTCGCCAACGTTAGGACATAATCGGTATTAACGGAAATGTCCAGGGGCAAAGTCGTAAATTCCAAAACCTCGGTCGCGCATGGCGCGCGCCGACCTTCGCCGCACCGCCTACGCCAAACGACGTCGTTTGGCGTGGCCAAAATTTGCTGCCGCGCATTGCGCGGCCTGCCCCCCCAGCGCCTCGTCAAAACGACGCCGTTTTAACCTGGCGTTAGAAAAAAAATGGCCGCCGCGCATTGCGCGGGCGGCCTTTACTCTTTCTTCGGTTCAGCCGAAACAGTAACTACTAATCATGCAAAATTTATCATTTTTGTTCCAATTTTTCACCACAAAATCATTCCAAAAATTACATAATTCATATATATACATCCTAAAATTATTTAGAATAATTATACTAATTATTTACAATTTTTCCATAAACTTTATTTATTACCATAAATATAAAAATAACTAAATAAATTCATTTCTGTACCTTCTAATGCTTTGAAAATCTTCCTTAAACCTTGTTATCTCCTCTCCTTGGTGGTGGCTATGAGATTTCCGGCGAGGCAAGGTGGAGGTGTCGGGTGGAGGAAGAGAGAAGGAAGCTTTGCTTTGCTTTTATTTTTATTTCCTTTCTTTCTTTTTCTTTTCTTTCCTTTTCTCTTTATTCATTTGCCTTTTATAATCAAAGTCATCAACTATTTTTAAAAAAAATGAGAAGTCCACCGACTTAATCATGCCAACCACGCCACCGACTTGTGCTAAAATTCGGATTAGCATGAAAAATTAAAAAAATTAATACATTATGTAATTATATCGTGTAATAAATATTTTATATAACAAATATAAAATATTTACTTAAACTCACCAAAAATCATATCATGATTTATAAATAATATTAATACCCATTTTGGGTACTTTACTTGACAAATTTTGTACATGCATAATGCCATGCATGTAATTATATGAGGTAATTTATACCTCCAAAAATCATAAAATAAATCATAGGACATATAAAAAGTATTTTTCATAATTTTCCACTCCGTTACTTGAACAACATGTTACATTAACATGTTCACGTTTCCGAAATATTATTCTTCATAAAAGTCATAATAATTCCATTATACATAAATATAATTTTTAATAACTTAAAACATTCCTTTTTCTTATTTATTATTCAATTTCTTTAATATTTATAATAATTTCTTTATATATAAATTATATAATTTATTATTATATAATTTATATAATTACATTCTCCTGTTTAAATAATTTCTTAATTTCCTCTAACTTTATTCCATATAATTTCCTTATATAAATTACATAATTATTCTTATATAATTTATATAATTACTATTTTTTTCTTCTCATATTTCACTTTAATTTCCTTATATAAATTATATAATTATTATTATATAATTTATATAATTACATCTCTTCTTTATAAATTCTAAACTTTCTCCACCATTCTTAATAAAATCTAAAATTCATAATTATATTATTACAACTCCCTCATAAATTTTCCATTTAAAATTTGGATTAATTTAATTATTAATCCCTTAATTTTCATAATTAATAAAATTTATAATTATCACTTAAGCATATACACACATATACATAAAATGTATATATATAAATATATACATATTTAATTCATGCCTTTCACATTAACACATAACCTTATTTAAAATCATAATTCCTACATTTCCATAATAATTTAATTGTACAATTTATTGTACAATTACCTAAAATTCTTTTATTTCTCATAAATTGTTTTTAAACAATTTATTTACTTTTCAATTATTTTGATTCAACATACTTTATCATAATCTTTGTACAAATTTAATTTACTAATTAATTCTCATCACATACTTTTATTCACATAAAATAACCATTTCTTTACACAACCTTGAAAATTGTATCAATTAAATTCTTATTTAATTTTATTAAATAATTCTGAAAATTCGGATCCTCACATATGTGCTACGTGAAGTATAACTGTTGAACTTGCTGAGCCGTTGTGCTCATTACTTGCTTAATATACATTTTTGCAGGAAAGAAATGAAATTCAAGAATATTGGATTATGTTAGAGATGCATTGCCTAGAAGGTAGAAAACGTGATTATTATATTGTGAATATTATAAATCAATGTGAGAGATTTGTTTATTTACTGTGATGAATTGTAAGTATATATATAAGTTAAATCTGGATATGATAAAAGTTCAATTATGAACTGTGATTGATCAGGACAATTGTTACAGTAGAAATTATTATACATTTGATTATGAATGATGCAACAAGGAATCTTTGTATGAAAATAAATAACAGTAAATTTTAAATGATGAGTTTTACGATACGTGTAAAAGAAAGAAAAAGTAAAGGTTGCGATCCAGGGACTAGGATCCAGATATAAGGATTTTGAATATCCAAATATTTTAATACAATGATTGAGAAAAAGAAAAATTTATACTGTAAAATTGGGTAATTGATGATTTTGAAATTAAACAATGGATCAATTTAAGTGATGAAAGATTTATTAACGAACCGAGATTTGGATGTAAGGAAGATAATGTATCATAAATATGAAAATTAAGGTAATAAAGTGGGTCGAATTTCGGGGTCGTTACATGTATCAAGATCTTCGACAATATTTTTGGTGTCCTAACATGAAGACGAATGTAGCAGAATGTGTAAGTAAATGTCTGACTTGTCAAAGAGTCAAAGAGGAACATCAAAGACCTAGTGGACTGTTACAACCGCTAGAAATCCCAGAATGGAAATGGGAGCACGTCACGATGGATTTTGTCGTAGTACTCCCAACTACGCAGAAAGGTTCTGACGCGATATGGGTTATAGTGGATCGACTGACAAAGTCCGCTCACTTTTTGCCGATCAAAGTTAAATTCAACCTGGATCAGCTAGCAAAGTTATATGTGAAGGAAATAGTGTCAAGGCACGAAGTTCCGGTATCGATTGTTTCAGATCAAGATCCACGATTCACGTCAAATTTTTGGAAGAGTTTTCAGGAAAGTATAGGTATACAATTGAGATTATGTACGGCGTATCATCCTCAAACAGATGGCCAAAGTGAAAAAACGATCCAAACATTAGAAGATATGCTAAGGGCATGTGTTATGGACTTCAAGGGCAATTGGAACGACCAGTTACCATTAGTGTAATTCACATACAATAATAGTTATCATGCGAGCATTGGGATGCCACCTTATGAAGCATTGTATGGAAGAAAATGCAGAACACCTATTTGTTGGGATGAGGTAGGTGAACGGAAGTTATTGGGACCAGAAATAGTGCAACAGACTGTTGAAATTGTCAAAGTGATAAGAACAAAACTTATAGCAGCACAAGACAGACAAAAGAAGTATGCATATCAACATCGACAGAAAAAAGAATTTGAGGTAGGATCTCATGTATTTTTGAAGGTATCTCCTTGGAAAGGGAAAATAAGGTTTGGAAAGAAGGGAAAGTTAAGTCCAAGATTTATTGGACCTTTTGAAGTGCTGAGAAGGATAGGAGAGGTAGCCTACGCAGTGGCATTACCTCCAGAATTGGAACACATACATAATGTGTTCCATGTGTCGGTACTGAGACCATACAAACCAGACTATAAGCATATGATCGAATATGAGCCGATTTAGATTGAAAAGGATTTGACATATGAAGAAACTCCTGTTCAAATCATCAACAGGAAGGAGCAGATATTGAGAAATAAAGTGATACCTTCTGTAAAGGTGATATGGAGAAATTATAATGTAGAAGAAGCAACATGAGAGTTAGAAGAGAAAATGAGGAAAGAATATCCAAGCTTGTTTATGTAAGTTTGTAATAGTGATTTCGGGGACGGAATCCTTGTAAGGAGGGAAGAATGTAATAGTATACATTTTGGAAATATGTAAATTTATAATTTACAAATGAATATTAAAATTTTCGAATGAGTTATTAATGGAAATTAAACCTTTTAATGCGTGACAAGCAATTTGGGACAAGTGGATTATGGACTATTGAATGGTAGAATTAAATGCAAGATTTATGAAATAAGTTTGGATCAAATTATAATTGAATTGATTTTAAAATGAGCAAAATTTGATTTTTAGGAAATTTCATGAAAGTTAAATTGTCTAGAGAATTAACAAAAGACTAAGATGCTTTTGGTAATATGAATAATGACTAAGGTATCCTTTTTGTGAGAATTATCCAAGTTATCCTTAGTTGGTTGTGCAAAAGGACTCATATACCCCTAACCATGCAAGGGTTAAGTTAATCAAGGCGAGTTAAGTGTTAGAGGTTTATATAACCATACATGCATATAATTTCAAGTATCAAGTTATATCATTATATCCTTCAAGTTGCTCAACCGAGAGTCCAAGAGAGAAAGAAGAGAAGGAGGCTAGGGTTTCAAGAAAACTCAAGGAAATCTTAAGGGAGAAGTACTCTAGACAAGTAAAACAAGTGATCAAGGTGGAGAATCAAGTCTTGGCAAGGTTTTTATCAAGAAGGAAAGTACCCAAAAGAAGGTATAACATGTTTAAGACATGAAATTTATGATTTGTGTGCTTACATGCTAGAAAAGATGAAGCCATGCATGTCTCTTGGTGATATATGTGTTAACTATGTGAGTTGTGTGAATTATATGCTTCTTGTTTGATTAGCATGAAACCCCCTAAGCTTAGAGATTTCTAGAGCCAAGGTGGTGCACTATTCATGTGCATATTAAAAGCTAAAAGGCATGATTATTGGATGATCTTATGTTATTCATTGCTAGAAATGGTGAAATCATAGATGAAGGTGTTGAACATGTTGAATACATGTGTAAATTCTTGCTTTGTAGCTTAGTAGATGTGTTGAAGGTTGAGAAATAAATTTTGTTTAAGAAAAGTGCAATATTAGACTAGGAATTGTAATTAAACCAAATTATAATTTGTAAAGTGCATTGGAAGGTACATATAGAAGTTATGTGAGCATAACAAGTTGCTAATGTGTATGTGATAATGCATGTGAAGCATAGAGTTCCAAGAATGAAGTTTGGTGTTTGTAAGTTGAAAAAAATGACAAAATGTGACCAATATGTGATTTTTGGCCATTGTGAGTATTTGAACGTGTAATAAGGCAAAACATCTAAGTTTTATGTATGTACACGTGTTAGAATCGAGTTGGAAGTAATTTGAAGTTTATGGCGACAATTGATGCCTTTAAACATTTTTAAAACGTTCGTCGGTGGTTAAAATGAAATCTTTGGAAAAATAAGGCCATTTTATGATTTTTAAATATTTTGAAGGCCCACGCAAGTAAAATACATGATATATGTACTATGTGAAGTGTTGGAATTAAGAAATTCAATTTAGGGCCAAAAATAAAGAAGATATGTGTACAGTGCAACTGCAAGGAATGCACGGACAGCGCCTTAAGTCGTCGCCGGGGCGCTGTCTGGCTGAGAGGATTTCGCTGGGGGCGCAGTGTTCTCCGCCGGGGCGCTGTTGCCCTGTTTTGAAAAATAAATTATTTTGATTCCAAATTGCAATGTTTTGATATTAAAAGAAAGAAACATGTATGTAAGCTATAATTTGATAAAAAAATAATCAATATGGTAGATGCTAAGGCTTAAATGAACAATGTGTTATGTGATTAGGGTTATGTATAGCTAACGGGTAGCTTGTTTAGCAAGTTTTGGCATGCATGTGTATATAACTAATGCATGAACCAATATTATGGTAATGTAGGTTATAAACGGGATAATATTTTACCGGTTGTGATAGAAGAGGACCAAGGCAAGTTTTCTGACTGAACTTTTAATTACAGTTTCTTGAATAGATATTCATGTTGTACATTCATGTTACCATGTAAAGGTCATTCCTTATTGAACTATCTTAAAAAAGATCGATGCCAATTTTGATTCTGGCTACACACATGTGTTATTTCATGTTGAACTCAGCTGTTGATTGTTATGTTCTCCAATCCACATTGTTGTGGTGCGAAATCTATGATGTGCTGTAACAGAACAACCCTAATAAAAATGGGAATAAAGGATAAATGCAATAAAACAATTATGACGTGGTTGCGTCGTTAGATGTATGTTGTGCACAATATAAAAGTACGAAGGGTTGATCACCCAGAGTACGCATCTAAATTGATATTAGTACCCTAGACAATGTCAGTCTTTGTGATTGGTATTGTTCTTAACGTATTATAATTTATACGGGCAATATCGATCTTGATGATTGGTATCGTTCTTAACGTGTTCTTGGTCTTTTGACCATACAGCAATTAAATTCTCATGTTCTCAGATAATTATGCTCAGTTTGTGTTACATTTCCATCCTCGTTCATTGAAGGCTTATAAGTCAGTATTGATATATATACACTTCAAATCTCATTGTAAATGATTTTTATTTGTCATCTCGAATTATCATGTTATCTTGCGCCTATTTACTTGCTGAGCTATTTAAGCTCACTCTTGCTTTTATTCATGATATTTCAGCTAAGCCAGAGAAGACCGAAGGGTCGGGTGTAGATAAGGGAAAAGGAAAAGTCAACCAGCAATAAATGTATCCCTGAAATATATATATATATATATATATATATATATATATATATATATATATATATATATATATGTGTGTGTTGAAAATATTATTGACGTCATGATTTGTTATATGCCAGTTACAGCGTGTGGAATGTATAAAGGTATGTAGAACCTGGGATTAGTTATGTATGAATGTAAATTAACTGTTGTTATTATTCAAAATGTATGAATGTGATGACAGGGTAGAATAGTAACGTGAGCACCGAACCCGAGGTACGACGGACCCAAATTTGGGGGCGTCACAAATCCTCTGATAGTGATACTGATGAAGCAGAACCTTCTCATGAAGAAGAACCTGAAACTTCAAATCACCAAACTCAACTTATTGAACAAGGTAATTCTTTAAAAATGTTAAAAGAAATTACTATTTAAAAATGGTATATTAATATAACCATAGTTATAGATAAAACTTTTAAGTTAGAACTCTCAGCCTTAGTTGATACGGGTGTTGATTTAAACTGTATCCAAGAAGGACTAGTTCCAACTAGGTTTTATGAAAAAACCAGTGCTCAACTTAGTTCAGCTAATGGTAGTTAAATGAAAATAAAATATCAGTTGCCTAAAGTTTATATTTGTCAAGATAATGTTTGTTTTAAAACATCATTTGTTTTAATAAGAAACATGACTAATAAAATAATTTTATGCTTACCGTTTATATATTTATTATTCCCATTCAGTACTACTACTAAAGGATTAAATAGTACTCATTTAGGTCACCAAGTCACCTTTAGCTTCATAATTGAACCTAAAGAAATAAACCTTAAAGTTATTCAAGAACAATCAATCTCTAGTACTTTAAATATTTTAAATAGCAAAACCCAGCATTTAAATTATTTAAAGGATGAGATTAAATATAAAAGAATTGAAGACCAATTACAAAATCCCAAACTCCAGGGTAAAATTAAAGATTTTCAAGATCTTTTAAGTAAAAATATTTGTTCTGATTTACCTCATGCTTTTTGGCACAGAAAAAAGCATATTGTTTGGCTACCTTATGCTAAGGAATTCAAAGAGCCTTTAATTCCCACTAAGGCTAGACCTATACAAATGAATTAAGAACAAATGGAATTTTGCAAAAAAGAAATTGATGATTTACTTTGTAAGGGATTAATTAGAAAGAGTAAGTCACCCTGGTCTTGCCCAGATTTTTATGTTAATAAAAATGCTGAAATAGAACGAGGAGTCCATAGGTTAGTTATCAATTACAAACCTTTTAACAAGGTTTTAGAATGGATTAGGTATCCATTACCTAATAAAAAAGATTTAATTGTTAGATTGAGTCAAGTAGTTGTCTTTAGTAAATTTGACCTTAAGAGTGGATTTTGGCAAATCCAAATTCATGAAAAGGATAGGTATAAGATAGCATTCACTACACCCTTTGGACATTACGAATGGAATGTAATGCCCTTTGGCCTTAAGAATGCCCCTAGTGAATTCCAGAATATCATGAAAGATATTCTAAACTCATTTAGTCATTTTGCTATAATTTATATTGACAATGTTCTTATTTTTTCTAATTCCATTGAAGAACATTAGAAACATCTTACTTCATTCTTTAGAACTGTTCAATCAAATGGATTAGTTCTATCCCAATCAAAATACAGTCTTTTCCAGACTAAAGTTAAATTTCTTGGTCACAATATTCAATACGGACAAATACACCTCGTTGATAGAGCTATACAGTTTGCTAAAAAATTTCCAGATGTCATCACGGATAAAACCCAACTTCAAAGATTTTTAGGTTCCCTTAACTATATTGGTGAATTTTACAAAAATTTGTGAATTGTCTGTAAATCGTTGTTTGAAAGTTTACAAAATAATCCTCCATCATGGAACGATGTTCATACTTCTATCATCTGAGAAGTTAAAAAGCATGTCAGATATCTTCCTTGCCTTGTCATAGCCAACCCTATAACTTTCAAAATTGTTGAAACCGATGCCTCTGAAACAAAAATTAACACCTACTTCTTCTGAACAACTAGTTTGCTTTTATTCCCATGCCTGGAATCCAACCCAAATAAATTATTCAACTATTAAAAAAGAGATTTTATCTCTAGTTTTATGCATCAATAAATTTCAAAGTGATTTATTAAATCAAAAATTTTTAGTAAGGATTGATTGTAAAGCAGCAAAATATATTTTAGAAAAAGATGTTGAAAACATTGCTTCTAAGCAAACATTTGCTAGATGGCAAGCTATTTTGTCTATTTTTGATTTTGATATTGAATACATTAAAGGTAGTAACAATTCAATCCCAGACTTTCTAACCAGAGAGTTTATTCAAACAAGTACCCCATCATGAGTGACAAAAAGAAAATTGAGCATGATCGTGGTAAACAACATGTTTCTAGTCAGTCTAGTAAACTTCCTGTCTCCGGATAGCCCAGTAAAATTATAGGAGCCTTTGTTCCTGTTCCTCACCCAAGTTATCTTGTTCGTCCTCCCTCAACTCAATTTCAGGTTTTAGGCCAAATCCCTAAGCCCTATACTTCAGCCCTTGCTAGTCAACCCCAGCCTTTTGATCCTTTTGCCTCTCAAACCCAGAGCCAAATCCAAAAGTCTGTCCAGCCCATACCAAAAGCTGAATATATTCTCAATTATGAAGTCAACTTATTCTACATTGAACCTTCCATGAACCCTAAAAATGACCCAGTCAAACTTGCTTCCCAGTTTTTTCCCCCTGGTTGGCATTTTATCCCTTTCAATCCTCATAAGTCATTGTCCTTTTATAAAGATATCCTTATTCAAATAGTGTCAGTTGCCTTCAAACCTATTTTTTGATAGGAATGATACTACTAAAATTATCTTCCATTCTCTCTATATTAAACAAGTCATCTCTCTTTCTGATTGGTAAAATCTGAAAGGTATCAACCAACAAGGATCAAATCACCCTTCTGATCTTTGTCCTCTTACTGATCCCAGTAATGCTATGTTAACCCCTGATGAACGATACTTTAATTATTATGATTATGTAGAAGCTTGGCACAAAATAATTTTGTACCAAAATGCCTCTATGAGTCATTCGTGGTTTATTCAGTTTGACCACAAATTCAAAAGTCAAATTTCCATATGGTTTACCCGTTGGTGGTCTAGATATGGCCCAATTTCAGCTATCTTCCCAGATCTCCTTCTGGCACAAGTCAATAATTACAGTAATAAATCCCCATTCAATCCTAAGTTAGAAGGTATCCCAATACTTCTTAGATTTGTTAGTAAATATAAGATTTCGTGGATTCTTAAATAGCAGTATAACCTTTCAGCAGTTCAACTCCCAATAGTTACCCGGATCTTCTTTATTAAATGGTAGGACAAATTTGATGTTAATAGAATTATCTCTCAAGTTCAGAAGGAATTCCCTCCTTCTCCAACCACTCCTATTAAGCCAATTCCTGCCCAAGGATCTTCCAGTAAACTCAAAGTCAGACAAGAGTATCCTAGCCCTTCTGGTTCTCTTGATGTTTCACAAGTTAAAAATTGTTCTCGTGATGAGTTGAAATTATTAGCTCAAGCCCTTCAGGCCAGAGTAAGCTCCCTTAAAGAAGAAGACTTTTCATCTTCCTCTTCCAAATCAACCCAACAGTCATCTTCCAGTGTTAATCAGGATCCTTAT
The DNA here is from genome assembly GCA_947179155.2 of Hedera helix. Classification (NCBI taxonomy): domain Eukaryota; kingdom Viridiplantae; phylum Streptophyta; class Magnoliopsida; order Apiales; family Araliaceae; genus Hedera; species Hedera helix. Next base: position 17,712,669 of record OX359266.1, on the reverse strand, counting down.
GGCACCATTGATCTTCAAGATGCACTGGATCCTTTTGCCTGACTAGCTCCCGTGAGCCCTTAGTCATTTCTGGCCCGCGCCAGTTTCCAGTCAGCATTTCCCAGACAGCTAGCATCTAATGTTGTGTGGCCCCCAGTCATTCAGTGCCCGCGCACTCTGTCCAGCATCCAATAATGTTAGGCCCTCTTTCATTTGCCTCAAAACAAAAGCAGCAGTCCACTCAGCCGAAAGTTGCTGCTTTTCCACCGAAAGCAGATAAATAGTAAAAGAAAGTTACTGTTCATGAATAGTAAAATGTCTGTAATAATTTCACTTTTGTAAAAGTTAAGCGTCTGTTTTTGTAATAGTAAATTTCAGCAATTATGTAAATAGTGTTTCTTTATTTCTATAAAAGGAACACTCAGTTATTTGGTTCAGCAGACTGCGAACCCTGAGATAGAATTTTGGTAAGAAACTTGTAAAGACTCAGAGTTCCTTCCCTGACAAATCTTTGGTTTCTCTTCTTATTTTTCCTTCTTATTTCTTGAGTCAATCCTATACTTGTTTTCAATTAATAAAAGTTCTTTTAGTAAACTTATTTGTTAATTATTTGTTAATTACATATCATTGGACTGACATCTGTTGGCCAGAACATTTGCATGTTTTAAATATATATTCAACTGTGCAGTCCCTATCCCTTATTTCCCCTTGCATCATGAAATCTATGTTTATGATCTATGAGTAGTCGACATATATATATATATATATATATATACATATATATATATATATATATATATATATATATATAAATGGATTAATAATTAAATTAATCAATAATTTTAATGAAAAGCTAATGGGAGAATTAGTAAAATTAAAATTTATTGATTATATTATTAATCAATAATTATGATGAACGTTTAGAAATTTTAAGAGGAGAAAGTAATTATATAAATTATATAATAATACATTATGTAATTTATATAAGAAAATTTAAGTAAAATATTAATGAAATAATAATTTTATAAATTATATAAGAATAATTATATAATTTATATAAGGGGATTCAATTAATTGAGGATGGAAGAAAATTATATAAATTGTACAATATGTTATGGTATAATTTACATAAAGTGTAACGAGTAATGAAGAAAATAGAAAATAATGAGAGAATTAATAAATGTATAATTATTGATTATATAATTAATCGATAATTATGGAGGAATTTTAGAAATTATTAAAAAGGAGAATGTAATTATATAAATTATATAATAATAAATTAGATAATTTATATAAGAAAGTTAAAGTAAATAGAAAGGAAATAATAATTATATATAAAATATAAAAAAATAGTTATATAATTTATATAAGAAGAGTACATTAATTAAGAAAGAAAATATAATTGCACAAATGGTGCAATATTTTATTATATGGTGTATATTTAAAGTGTGCCAAATAGTAAAGAAATGAAAAATAAATGAGAAAAATGAATATTTTAATTTATTAAAAATTATGTTTATATATAATGGAATTTTTATGATTTTTATGGAGGATAATATTTCAGAAACATAAACATGTTGATGTAACATGTTGTTCAAGTAATGAAGTGAAAACAAAATATGAAAAATAATTTTTATAAGTTATATGAATTTTTGAGGTATAAAGTATCTCATATAATTACATGCATGTCATTATACGTGTACAAAAAATTGTCAAGTAAAGTACCTAAAGAGAGTATAAATATTATTTATAAATCATGTTATGAATTTTGGTGAATTAAAATAAATATTTTATATACATTATATAAAATATTTATTACACAAGATACCTGCGTAATGTATTAAAATACTTAATTATGCATGAATTTTTGTTATCCGAATTGGTTAAGTCGGTTGGGGCGTGTGATGTCGGTGGACTTGGGTGACATTTAAATTTAACTCACACACTTAAGGATTATAAAAGCAATGAAGAAAATAAAATAAAATAAAAACAAAAGCAACAAACTCTTCCTCTCTATTTCCACCACCATCTGAAACCACCACCAACCGGAAAACTCCATGACCATCAAGAGGGAAGATAATTTTGGTGCCAACAAAGGAAGTTCAAGCTTCAAAGGAAGTTTTTTTTTGCTTGAGGAAGGTATAAAAATTAGTTTATTGGGATTTATTTAGTATTTTTTATGATAAATAATTTTTTTGGAAAATTAGTAAATAAATAGAATAATTATTCTAAATAATTTTAGAGGTATTTATGAGGATTATATGATTTTTTTTAGAATAATTATGTTGTGAAAATTGTGAACAAAAATGGATTAATTTTGCTTGTGGGGTTTACTGTTAATGGAAGAAAGGAAGCCGTTTTGAGGCATGAAAATTGTTCGGTCACGCCATGCGTGACTGTCTCTGCAGTGTCACCAAACAACGCCGTTTGGCGTAGGCAAAAGAAGGCCGCGCGCAATGCGCGGCGGACGGCAACGCTGGTAAATTACCAGCGTGTCCCTTAGCTTTTCTGAAAATTTCGGACGTGTCCCTTGGCCTCGGCAAATTATGACTATGCCCCTGAACTTTTCTGTTAATGCCAAGTGTGTCCCTGATGTACGAAAATTATGAAAATGCCCTCAGAAATTGGTTTTTAATTAAATAAATGTTTAAAAATTATAGAAAAAATACTAAAAATATAAACATGATATTTGGCATTAAATTTAATATTTTTCAAAAATATTAAATATTTGAGATTAATAATTAAATATTAATCTAATAAGGTTAAAATTTAGAAAATGGTTAAATGAAAGTTCGAACAACCGAATACGCGAAATTTTATACGACAAGCTCGGTTGTCCGCATTGAATGTGTTTTGCATTAGTTAAGTTAATATAGTGGAATGCTAATCAATTATTATTTAATTGATTTACTATAGGTTGTACGAGAAGAATAATAAAATGATTATTTATTAATTTCGGACCGAAGCAAGTTCTTCAGTACTTTGATGTTAATTGTTTATTTGTTATAATATGTTAATTCTTGATCAACTGAATATAAAATTATGTGTGATGTGATCTGTGGATAATATGACCACGATGTGTTCTTGGTGCAATGATGTGACTATATGTGAATTTGATTAATATTTGTTTTACGTAATGGCTAAATTGAAATAGATATGATGCACATGAGATATTTTGCTTTGGTAGAAGCACAACACATGATGTATGACACACACAAAGCATGTTATGTTATGTGTTATGTGCATACTGTTGAACTTGCTAAGTCGTAGTGCTCATTCTTGCATAATATAATTTTTGCAGGTTGAAATGAAACTTCAGATGTATTAAATAATGACTAGAGATTATGTGCGATATCAAGGAAAGTTGCAAATGTAATTGCTGTATATATTTTATTTGTATATAGAAACTGGATATAGTTAAATTAGTGGAATGAGTGATTATAATTCATGAGTTATATAGAAGTCAAATTCTGATCGGATAAATAAGGTTTAGTCATGTATCTTGATTATTCAAGAATTTTTATCATAAAAGCAAAGAAAAAATAATGGTTGCGATCTAGGGACTAGAATCGAGATGTTAGGTTTTTAAATGTCCAAATATTTTAATACAAAGAAAAAAAAAATTATACCGAAAAATTTGGTAATTGATGATTGTAAAGTACATTAATAGAATAAATAAGGTGATTAAAGATTTATTAACGAATCGAAATTTGGACGTAAGGAAAATAATGTATAATAAATATGAAATTTAAATTAATTTAAGGTAATAAGTTTTGTCGAATTTCGGGGTCGTTACAAGATCAAATCTTGACTTAACTCTCTATCCATGTCAAAACCTAATTGTTGTAATTGATCAATCTAATTTGATCATTTTTAGAACATGAGTCTGCACTGTAGTGCCATTGGTTATTTTAGATCGAAAAAGCTCCTTAAATATTTTATATCTAGCTGACTTACTTTGCTCACTATATAGCTATTGAAGGTGCAGCAAGATATTAAGTGCATCCATTTTTCTCATGTTGACGCTATAACTCGGTACTCTTGAATGTGAGCATGATACAATGAGCCATCTGTGCATCATCCTGTCACTTCTTAAAAGTAGCAATCTCTTCCTCAGAGGCATTGTTTGCAACCATTGCAGGGACAGACAAATTATGAACATTTGCTAGCTTTTCAACATTGAAAACTATTCTCAATTCTTAAACCAATCCGTGTAATTTGTTTCGGTTAATTTGTTATCATCCAATTCAGTAGTGTTAGTAAATTAGGCATAACAAAATTCTTGAAGTGAATTTTTATAACAACATTAACATGTGTTCATTTTATTAATCATTAAGTTAATTAGGTATTTATTTAAAATGGTTTCTCCCATTATTTTTATCAAACTATATAACCCTCTTTTTATAGTTCGACAAATCTAATTAAAGATTCATTAGTGAGATTAATGATCATATTTCATAAATATACAGCCTTGTGTGTGCATAATACATTATATATAAATAAATAGGTAGACAACTCATTGTCAATTACATTAACATTAACTCATTGTATTTTGTCTCTTAGATAATTATGATCAAGTGTGTGCACATCCGAATCAAAATTATTCAAGTTAAATCCAACCTAGCATTTCCATATAAGTGAAGAGAAAAATACTATCCTTATGTGTGCACAACAAAACAGTATCATTCAATTCATTATAAACATCAAATGTAATAAAATAACATCTCAAATAATTGATATAAGCCTTGTGTGTGCACAACAAAATATTAAATATTTGATGCTTTATCGTTTTATCATACTAGAAGGCGACATTCGATATTATTTATATCTTTGAACATTACAACTTAATAGATTTACCTTACAGGGTTTGTTATTAATCGTCTCATCTTCTTTAGTGCGCATGCACACATACACACACACACATACACACACATACCTCTATATACGCGTCATTTTATTTAACATGCGAATAATGTTTGATAATATATAATATATACATAATAAACATGCACATATAAAATAATATATTCTACTTGGATGATTATAGACTTAATTCTAGTTTGGTTCATTCGAGCCACCAAAGGAACAAAAAGGTCAAACTTATGGTGCAAGAACAACTATATAAATATAACTATTGCATTTAAACATGGACTCTAATACAAACAGGTCTTCAATGCTCCTTACTCTTCGGCTCTTATTTTTTTAGTAAATCTAACTAATCCAATTACAATCTATTTTCATAAAATATAAATCTTGATTAACAGTCAAGAAAAAGTAGATAGGAGGGAGATAAAATTTACACCAGAAAATTAGAGAGACGAGGTACGCAGACTCCATTTATATAAATATATTCATTCAAGCATCCACATATAATTAAATCCACTCATATTGGTCCTAAGTCTACAATCAATTCTTTGAATTATCATACATATCATCATATGTGACACCCCCAAATCTGGGCTCACACAGCCCAAACTTGAGTTGTCAAAAGACTACAACAAAATTATTACAACGTTTAACAATACAAGGAATAATAATACACAACTAAGTCTTCACTATTATTGTCACACTATTTTACAACATGCGAAAACTACGATAGCTATCCCTCGGACTCTCACTCCATCCTCAGGCCAGACCCAGCTACGTTCTCATCTCCTATTGAAAAACAATGGAACGAAAAGAAAGAGTGAGCTCAAATAGCCCAGTAAGAAATATCATGACTAAGATAATGACGAATAAATTATTATTAGCCTTCAATAGTTGAGTTCTTGATATAATACAATAGACTACAAGGTTTATATCAAAAACTGCAGTTAAATTCTTGAACAACGTTCAGATCAATAATAGCAGTGGAATGAGAAATCTATTAGATGAATAATGCAGACTATAATGTCCACTTGCTTATCTTTTTAGGAAAAAACATCATTAACTTTTATCATCTGAAATACCATTAGTTATGATAATACGAATTCACAGTTCCTGGTCATAATCATGCAAATCAACAGTTCATCTTTGCACTACGGGCCAAAAATATTCAATATAACACCAATGGTCATGATTATACCAGTATTCAGCCTTTGGTCATAATCATACAAAACAACAGTTCATCTTTGCACTACGGGCCAAAGATATTCAATATAAAACCAACGGTCATGATTATACCAGTATTCAGCATTTGGTCATAATCATACCAAATAACAGTTCATCTTTGAACTACGGGCCAAAGAAAACTTTCACCACGTGTCATAAAAGACACTGAACAGATGTATCACCTTTAACCTATTATATCGCTTTTAACCTATCATCTGTTCAACAATTATATTGCATATGTGCCCCCGACCACAGATATTCACAACAGCTTGATTCTTGATGATTAGTACAAATAACAGTGATACAATTGATGAACAGAAGAAATAGGATAAACAATAAGTATCAGAAGTTTTCTTTGTGCAGATTCAAATAATGTCCAAATTATCAACATGATGTGGAGTGAAATTCAAAGATGATATTTAAGATCCACAGTTCAGAATAACGGTTACAGTTCAATTGAAATATTTAGAAAAATAGGAAGGTTCAGTTGAAATGATATTAGATGAAGCATAAATTATTAAGGAACATATAATCATTTCAGAAAACTTTACCAAATAGTACTTACCATAGTAAGTTAAGAGTATAAAAGAAATAATATCCCTTACTATAGTAAGTTTGAGTAATGGAAGATGAAAAAGATGGTATCCCTTATGAGTATAAAGGAAAATAATATCACTTCCGAATATGAAAGAAAATGATATTACAAACGAATATGGAATAAAAGTGTCATGTGATAATTCGTGTAAACAAATTATTTTCACAAAAGACATAAGAAATAAATACAAAGGGTTATTCACCAACAGGCGGTAATCTGCGCCGTAAGGTTATTCCCACAATTTAATAAAATTTGAATACGAAGAGTTATTCACCAAACAGGCGGTAATCCACACCGTAAGGTTATTCTCAGAGATTAATAAGGAATGAATACGAAAGATTATTCACTAACAGGCGGTAATCCGCTCCGTAAGGTTATTCCCACAATTTAAGACATGGAAATAAATGACACATCTTATGAGTAAGAAGGAAACGATATTATTTTCGAGAATCAAAGAATGATAATCCCTTACCCTAGTAAGTTTAAATAATAGAAGATGAAAGAATATGATATTCCTTACCTTATCACGTGACTGGATATTGATAAAAATGAGGTTGATCAAATTGAAAAATTCTTGCACTTCTTTTGGCTTTCAAACACTCAAGATAACAATAGTATTCTCAGAGAAACTTCATAAAATTCTTATAGAAAATTTTTATGTTTTAGATGTGATTTTTCTATTCAGCTGAGCAAGTTATTTATTGGAGAAAAGAGGCTACTATGCGCGGTAGGTGAACTGAAAAAAATTCAGCAGAGGCTGTTACGCAGCCTCCACCAACCATCCAGCCAAAACTCATATTTTTCATATTTCATGTGGGCCCCACAGTGGGTCCACGTACTATTCACATAAAATAATAATTAATTATTATTATTATTATTTAATTTTTTTATTTATCTATATATATATATATTCTTCCTTTGGGTCCTACATATATAATAAAATAATACTACAACAATAATTCAACAATAATGTATTAAACAAGTTACAGATTATTATTAATTTAATAATATAAATTACTGTGTATTTGTTAGAGTGACAATTATTTAGTTCAATAATTTTAAGATACAGTGCACCAACAATTATTGACTCAATGATATGAAATACAGTGTAATGACAATTATTGAATCAATAATGCAAAATATTGTGTAACAACAATTATTGAATTGATAACATAAAATATTATGTAGCGACAATTATTGATGAAATGATGTGCAACAGTTACAGTGTCAATTATCAGATCAATAATGCAAATACTATGTAATAACCAATTTATCAGTTCAATAATATAAACGCCACACAATACCTTGTGCTACTGTAGAATATCGCGTGCTACAGTAAAATACCATGAATTACCGTAGGCTACTATTCTTTTATCACCGGTATTTTAATAGTTAAAAGTGATAACACCGTTGACTATTTTTATTTAAAAATGTTACTTATGTCGTTTTCTATATTCAACAAATATTCCGTTGTAGGGTCCACCAATGATTAGTTATTTCGGCGCCATCGTACGACCCGAATATTCTCCAACAAAACGAATATTCTCCGACTAAATGAATATTATCCGATATAATAAAATTTGCACATAACATCCTTAACTTTTAATTTTGTCAATTTAACCACTTATTGTTTCATGAAAAAACATATATGAAGAAAAATTAAATTTTGTATTTTATAAAATTCGGGTTCTTACAACCTCTCCTCCTTATGAAATTTCATCCCCGAAATTGACGTATCAAGCATTTCGAAGAGGTAAGGATACCTAGATTTCATTTCAGATTCTAGCTCTTAGGTCATTTCCTCAGTATCTTAGTTCCTCCATAAAACCTTAACTAGAGGTATAACCTTTGAGCGTAGGATCTGCTCCTTCTTATCTAGAATCTTAACAGGTACCTCCTCGTACGTTAAATCCTCTGCTATAACGTCTGGTTCTAACTCAATGACAAAGTTTGGGTCCTTCACATATTTACGTAACATAGATATGTGAAAAACATTATGGATGCGGGACATACTTGGTGGTAAAGCTAGTCTGTAGGCTACGGTTCCAACTCGATCGAGGATTTCAAATGGGCCAATAAATCGAGGGTTGAGCTTTCCTCTCTTTCCGAATCTCGTAACTCCTTTCCGTGGAGAAACACATAAGAATACATGATCTCCAACGTTGAATCTCTCATCTCTCCGATGAAAATCAGCATAACTCTTTTGTCATTCTTGCGCGGTCTGTATTCGTTGTCGGATCATTTGAATATTTTCTGTTGTCAAGTGTACCAACTCAGGTCCCAACAATTTTGCTTCTCCTACTTCATTCCAACATACTGGAGAGCGACACTTCCTTCCATACAAAGCCTCGAATGGAGCCATACCTATACTTGCTTGGTAACTGTTGTTGTAGAAAAATTCAACCAATGGCAAGTACTTATCCCAACTTCCTTTGAAGTCTAGTACGCAAAGTCTCAAAAGATCTTCGAGGGTCTGGATCGTCCTTTCCGATTGTCCATCCGTTTGAGGATGGTATGCAGAACTAAAACGTAGTTCAGTGCCCATAGCTTTTTGTAGACTGATCCAAAAACGTGAAGTGAATCTAGGATCTTGATCAGAAACTATGGAAACTGATATGCCATGCAATCTCACAATCTCATTTATGTACATACCGGCAAGACGTTCAAGTGAAAAGTTTTCTCGTAAAGGCAAGAAATGAGCGAATTTGGTCAATCTATCTACGATCACCCAAATTGCATCTAAGCCTTGAGAAACTTTGGGAAGACCCGTTACGAAGTCCATATTGATGTGTTCCCACTTCCATTCAGGAACCTCAAGTGATTGCAACGGACCTTTAGGTACTTGATGCTCTGCCTTGACACGTTGACAAGTTAACCACATTGAGATAAACTCTGCAATCTCCTTTTTCATATTGTTCCACCAAAATGTATGTCGAAGATCTCGATACATCTTGGTACCTCCTGGGTGAATTCCAAACGGCGTGTTGTGTGCCTCCATCATGATTTTATGCTTCAATTTAGGATCGTTAGGAACACAGAGTCAAGAGTTAACTCGAAGTATTCATTTATTGTCGATTCTTGCTTCAGGAATGGCACCTTCTTGTACTTTCTTCATCATATTCATCATCTCTGGATCAGTAGCTTGAGCAACTTTAATTTTATCGATTAAAGCTGGTTCTACTCGTACGTGCCCAATCTTCAAGTGGGTCCCTTGTGTTTTTAGCTCTATCTCCATCTTTTATAAGTCGTACAAAATACGCCTTTGTGTTGTCAGTAGTGCACTTGTACTCGCATAAGCTCTTCTGCTCAAAGCGTCAGCTACAACGTTCGCCTTTCCTGGGTGATGCTAGATTGTGTGGTCGTAATCCTTCAACAGCTCAAGCCAACGTCGTTGTCACATGTTGAGTTCCTTCTGGGTGAAGAAATACTTGAGACTTTTATGATCTGTATAGATATCCACTTTATCTCCGTACAAGTAATGTCTCCATATCTTTAACGCGAAAACGACTACTGCCAACTCTAGATCATGAGTAGGATAATTTTTCTCATAATCTTTGAGTTATCAAGAGGCATAGGCTATAACCTTCCCATGTTTCATAAGAACACAGCCTAGACCTTTGCATGAAGCATCGCTATATATAATGAATTCTCCTGATCCTGATGGAATGGTCAGAACAGGAGATGAAACAAGTCTCCTCTTGAGTTCTTGAAAACTTTTCTCGCATTCCTCGCTTCATACAAATTTTTTGCTTTTCCGAGTAAGCTGAGTTAATGGAGTGGCAATTCGAGAAAATCCTTTACGAATCTCCGATAATAACCAGTTAGGCCCAGAAAACTTCGGACTTTGGTTATTGTCTTGGGCTATTCTCAATTTAGTATCGTTTCAATCTTCACAGGATCGACTTGTATTCCCTGTTTTGAAATTACATGCCCAAAGAATGTGACTTCCTCAAGCCAGAACTCACATTTCTTCAACTTGGCATATAGTTTGTTCTTGCGAAGCTTTTGGAGTATCAATCTCAGGTGTTGTTCATGATCTTCACAACTCTTGGAGTATATGAGGATGTCATCAATAAAGACAACCACAAAATGATCCAAATATTCTTTGAATATTCGGTTCATCATGTCCATGAAAACTACAAGAGCATTGGTTAGTCCAAAAGTCATGACTAAGAATTCATAATGCCCATAACGAATTCTGAAAGCAGTCTTTGGAATGTCCTCAATTTTAACCTTTAACTGATGATATGCAGAACAGAGATCAATCTTTGAGAAATGTTGAGCACCTTGTAATTGATCAAACATGTCATCGATCCGAGGTAATGGGTACCTGCTTTTGATGGTGACATGGTTCAATTCTCGGTAGTCAATACACAATCTCATACTCTCGTCTGTCTTCTTCACAAATAGAACAGGAGCACCCCAAAGTGATGCACTCAGACGAATGAAACAGGTGTCCAAAAATTCTTATAGTTGGACTTTTAACTCTTGAAGTTCAATGTGAGCCATTCGGTATGGAGCTTTGGAAATGGGCTTAGTACCGGGTTCAAGATCGATACAGAATTCAATTTCTCGATTTGGGGTAAGCTAGGAAGTTCCTCAGGAAAAACGTCAGGAAACTCATTAACAATGGGAGTATCATTAAAGTTTGACGTATTTTTGTTCAAATCAGTGACATGAGCTAAAAAGGCTTGACATTCGTTTTTCAATAAACGAATGGCTTTATGGCTAGAAATAACAGTTATAGATTTCAATGGTTTAGTTGCTTGAATTTGCATGATAGGTTGATTAGGAATATGAAAACTAATAATCTTATGAAAGCAATCAATTTTAGTATGATGGGTAGTCAACCAATTAATTCCTAAAATCACATCAAATTCATGCATTTTCAAAGAAATAAGGTCAACGAGTAATGTGAGGTTGTTGATTTGAACTAGGCAAGATTTATATACAGTAGATGTAATGGTCATTTCTCCTAATAGGGTTTCAACTCATAAGTCAAAGTCCAAATTTTCAGGAGTTAAGTTAAAACGTTGAGCACATGCAGGTGAGATAAAAGAATGGGTAGAGCTAGCCAGTATCTAACAAAGCGTAGACTTCACGAGAATTTATGAATACCTTACCGGTTATCACCTCGTTCGAGTTTCGTGCCATTTTGGATGTCACGACAAAAGCTCTCCCTTGAACTAAAGATTTTCCCTTATCTGCGCTAGCTTTTGGTATCATCATTGCAACTGGACTTGATTTTGTGGCAGGACAAAATTGCGTAATATGACCTTCTTTCCCACAACTGTAGCCCTTTTTGGACTGCTATATACAGTTTGGGCTGATGTGTCCTTTCTGACCACACCTATAGCATCTCACTGGTGGTCGATCTTCTCCCCTTGAAACTGGGGCCGGTGCTGGTACTGGTGTCGGTGCCCTTCCATAATTATTATGGAATCTCTTTCTTTTAAAATTGTTTCCATTGGAATCTCCTCTTCTGTTAGTCGATGTGGGATTAAACCGAAGTGTTGGTTACCTCCTCGATGGTTCTCGTTCATGTGGTTGTTGTCATTTCTCTCTCTATGTTGATCGTTGCCTCTTGGCTGCAATATTTCATCTGTTTGCTCTACCATTCGAGCCCTATCCACAACATCTGAATACAAACTGAATTTATGAGAGCTAAGTTGTTGACGAATTTTGAATCTCAAACCTCGTAGGAACATCCGACTCATTCATGCTTCGTCATCCACCAAATGGGTCGCAAAACGAGATAATTCGGCAAACTTAGCTTCATATTGAAAGACTGGTGTGATGTCGCAAGCACCCAAAAATAAAATCTTACTTTGAAAAAATAAATATGTAGTAGTGCAAGTAAGAGTCGATCCCATAGAGAATGATTATTTAATTTTATATTTTTATAAATAAAAATTGGGGGGTTTTTGAATCAAATAAATAGTTTAAATAAAATTAACAAAAATAATTATGCAAATAATTTAATGAAATAAATGAGAAGAAAAAACCTTGGTTTAAGTTAACATCCACCATCAAGAATTTACAACTGATCACGGATGCAAGAATAAATCAATTAATATTTTGAAGATTCACCGTAGAAAGAATTACTCGCAGGTGGAATAATTTTTCTCCTCCCTCCTTAATTTTAGATAATAGAGCCACGTGGTCTAAATACTCTTACTATTAAACAACCCCCGGCACGTGCTAAAGATTTAATTTAATAGCAGCATAAAGAATTAGAGAAATCGTTGAACTAAACAACACAAGCCATGTGTTTGCATTTAATTTAGATGAATATTCTTCCTAAGATAAAATAATCTTTTGATCTGTAAAACAATTATTAAACTTAGTTGCTTCACAAATAGCAGTAGATTAATATGAATAATAAACTAGTAGGCCTCCTAGCAATTAAACAAACTAATCATAAAATTAAGCATAGAAGAATATTCAATAATCAAAAGATAAATTGAACAATTAAAATAAATTAGATCTCACAGTGTATAAATCTTGATGGCTTCAATCACTTAACCCAAGAAAAATAAATTAACTACTCATAATTGTAAAGAACACTAAAGAATAGAAGAATTTTTTTTTATTCTAATAAGAGTTGTCTCTTACATTGGGTCTCAAGCCCTCTATTTATAGGTTACAAATCCTCCAAACCCTAGTAGGAATTTCTCTTTCCAAACCCTAATAGAATTTAAAATACAAATAAAAATAAAAGAAAACTAAAATAATTATTTTCCTAACCCTAATTGGAATTAAAATCCAATTTGGAATCAAAAAGTAGCTAAAATCCCGAAATAATATCGTTTCCAGAATTAATGCGCCAAACAAACGCTGCCTTCGCTACAGTGACTGCCAACGTCAGCCGCCCGCGCGCATTGCGCGCCCATGAACCGAAATGACGCTGTTTCGTTTCTATTCTTGGCACTGTTTCAGCATTACCGCGCATTGCGCGGGATGCTTTCCTTTAAACTACAAAACGTCGTCGTATCGATCCTCGCCTGCTGCCGTCACTATCCCCGCGCAATGCGTGGGAACCAATTTTTTCGATAATTACAGAAATGCCACTAGTGCTGGTTAATTACCATTTTAGCCTCAGATTCTTGTGAAATTTGCAGAATTGCCCCAAAGCTTATTTTCCTACAAAAGAAAATAATTAAAAATAAATAAAAATAATATAAAAATACAAAAAATCCTAAAAACACATAATAATAAATAAAACACCTAAAACACTAAAAATAAATAAAAACACATAAATAAAAAGAAATATAAAAATACTATAAAATTACCTAAATTAACATAAATTAACTAAAATCCTATAAAACCTTTTAAAACCAAAATAAACTAAATAATTAAACATTTAAGCACACAATAAATATAAAAACTAAGTATTGGGGAATAAAAATATCGTATAATTTAGCCCTATCAGAGACTGTCATGTTTCCCTGCTCCAACTTAATGAATTCCACCTTTTTCATATGGCGGATGCTTTCTGGGAAGTACTTTTCATTAAACAACTCCTCAAATTCTGTCAAAGACATCTCGAGTGCTGAAGGGTGGATACGTTTTACCGCTTCCCACCAATGGTTCGCTTCAGCTCGTAACATAAAAGTGGCGAATGACACCTTCTGATCATCAGCGCGTTGTAAGACATGAAGTATTTTTGTCATCTGCTTCAGCCACGCCTTCGCTTTGAGTGGGTCAGGCTTCCCGTGGAATTCAGGTGGTCCCAATTCTTTAAATTGCTTGACAGTGACTATCCCCGAATTACCAACGTTTCTACCATTATTATTGACTGGATTTCCTCTTGCTTAATTCTGTATAAACTGTATGAAATTCTTAAAGAATCCATCATTCATCATGTTATCAGGAACATTATTTCCTGAGTTGGCAGGAGGATTGTTTGGGGCCTCTTGATTCTCAGCTACATTCTCTTCGGGCATTCCATAGTTAACCTCCCGATTTTCAGATGCCATACTTAACTGTGGTCACAAAATAAATGTTAGTTTAAACAAACTGACTCATCACTTCCTGTCCTTACACTAGTGACTGATTCTATTCGTCTCTCCCCTCCTAGTTCTAACCCTAGATCTCCATTAAAGACCATATCCTTAAGCTCTAATACCAACTGTGACACCCAAAATCTGGGCCCACACAGTCCAAACTTGAGTTGTCAAAAGACTACAACAAAATTTTTACAACGTTTAACAATACAGGGAATAATAATACACAACTAAGTCTTCACTATTATTGCCACACTATTTTACAACACGTGAAGACTACGATAGCTATCCCTCTGACTCTCACTCCATCCCCCGGCTAGACCCAGTTACGTTCTCATTTTCTATTGAAAAATAATGGAACGAAAAGAAAGGGTGAGCTCAAATAGCCCAGTAAGAAATATCATGACTAAGATAATGACGAATAAATTATCATTAGCCTTCAACAGTTGAGTTCTTGATAGAATACAATAGACTATAAGGCTTATATCAAAAACTGCAGTTAAATTCTTGAACAACGTTCAGATCAATAATAGCAGCAGAATGAGCAATCTATTAGAAGAATAATGCAGACTATAATGTCCACACGCTTCTCCTTTTAGGAAAAACATCATTAACTTTTATCATCTGAAATACTATTAGTCATGATAATACAAATTCACAGTTCTTGGTCATAATCATGCAAATCAACAGTTCATCTTTGCACTACGGGCCAAAAATATTCAATATAACACCAACAGTCATGATTATACCAGTATTCAGCCTTTGGTCATAATCATACAAAATAACAGTTCATCTTTGCACTACGGGCCAAAGATATTAAATATAATACCAACGGTCATGATTATACCAGTATTCGGTGTTTGGTCATAATCATACCAAACAACAGTTCATCTTTGCACTACGGGCCAAAGAGAACTTTCACCATGTGTCATAAAAGACACCGAAAAGATGTATCGCCTTTAACCTATTATATCTCCTTTAACCTATCATCTGTTCAATAATTATATTGTATCTGTGCCCCGGCCACATATATTCACAACAACTTGATTTTTGATGATTAGTACAAATAACAGTGATACAATTGATGAACAGAACAAACAGGATAAACAATAAGTATCGAAAGTTTACTTTGTGCAGATTCAAATAATGTCCAAATTGTCAACATGATGTGGAGTAGAATTCAAAGATAATATTCAAGATCCACAGTTCAGAATAACGGTTACAGTTCAATTGAAATGTTTAGAAAAATAGGAAGGTTCAGTTGAAATGATATTAGGTGAAGCACAAACTATTAAGGAACATATAATCATTTCAGAAAACTTTACCAAATAGTACTTACCGTAGTAAGTTAAGAGTATAAAAGAAATAATATCCCTTACTATAGTAAGTTTGAGTAATGGAAGATGAAAAAGATGGTATCCCTTAGGAGTATAAAGGAAAATAATATCACTTACGAATATGAAAAAAAATGATATTACAAACGAATATGGAATAAAAGTGTCATGTTATAATTCGTGTAGACAAATTATTTTCACAAGAGACAAATAAGAAATAAATACAATGGGTTATTCACCAACAGGCGGTAATCCGCACCGTAAGGTTATTCCTACAACTTAATAAAATTTGAATACAAAGAGTTATTCACCAAACAGGCGGTAATCCGCGCCGTAAAGTTATTCTCAAAGATTAATAAGGAATGAATACGAAAGGTTATTCCACCAACAGACGGTAATCCACGCCGTAAGGTTATTTCCACAATTTAATACATGAAAATAAATGATACATCTTATGAGTAAGAAGAAAACGATATTATTTTCGAGAATCAAAAAATGATAATCCCTTACCGTAGTAAGTTTAAATAATAGAAGATGAAAGAACATGATATTCCTTACCTTATCACGTGACTGGATATTGATAAAAATGAGGTTGATCAACTTGAAAAATTTATACACTCCTTTTGACTTTCAAACACTCAAGATAACCTTACTATTATCAGAGAAAATTCATAAAATTCTTATAGAAAAATTTTATGTTTTAGGTGTGATTTTTCTTTTCAGCTGAGCAAGCAATTTATAGGAGAAAATAGGCTACTATGCGCGGTAGGTGAACTGAAAAAAAATTCAGCAGAGGCTGCTACGCAGCCTCCACCAACCATCCAGCCAAAACTCATATTTTTCACATTTCATGTGGGCCCCACAGTGGGTCCACGTATTATTCGCGTTACTATTCACATAAAATAATAATTAATTATTATTTTTTTTTAATTTTTTTATTTATCTATATATATATATATATATATATATATATATATATATATATATATATATATATATATATATATATATTTATTTTTTCCTTTAGGTCCTACATATATAATAAAATAATGTTATAACAATAATAACAATAATGTAATAAACACGTTACAGATTATTATTAATTTAATAATATAAATTACTGTGTATTTGCTACAGTGACACTTATTTAGTTTAATAATTTTAAAATTCAGTGCACTAACAATTATTGACTAAATGATATAAAATACAGTATAATGACAATTATTGAATCAATAATGCAAAATATTGTGAAACAACAATTATTGAATTGATAACATAAAATATTATGCAGTAACAATTATTGATGAAATGATGTGCAATAATTACGGTGTCAATTATCAAATCAATACTGCAAATACTATGTAATAATCAATTTATCAGTTCAATAATATAAACGCCGCACAATACTTTGTGCTACTGTAGAATACCGCGTGCTACAGTAAAATACCATGAATTACCGTAGGCTACTATTCTTTTATCACGGGTATTTTAACAGTTAAAAGTGATAACACCGTTGACTATTTTTATTTAAAAATGTTACTTATGTCGTTTTCTATATTCGACAAATATTCCATTGTGGGGTCCACCAATGATTAGTTATTTCGGCGCCGTCGTACGACCCGAATATTCCCCGACAAAACGAATATTATCCTTAACTTGTAATTTTGTCAATTTAACCACTTATTGTTTTATGAAAAAATATATATGAAGAGAAATTAAATTTAGTATTTCATAAAATTCAGGGTCTTACATAATATGTATCATTCATCTTATCAATAAAAATCATTCGATATATATATATATATATATATATATATTGTTTGATGGGCTTATTAGTTACATGAAATTCAATTTCGGTTTAAAATAAACCTTTTATTTTAATTATAAAATTATATAAAATAACCTTTATTTTAAATTTTGAAAAAACACAAAAACAAAAAATTTCAGAAAATCTAACCTATTGGCGTGACGGGCCGGTTTCTTTATTATTTGCGGTGCGGTCGCGCTATACTGACAGAAGGCCGACGTGGCTATACTGCGACGATTTTCCAATTTTTTAGATTTTCACTATAGATTGCGATTTTAACCTTTTCTTTCAAAAAATATAATTTTATAACAACAATTTGTCCAAATAAATTATTCTCAACACATACCCATATATATACGGAATGAAAATAATTAATAATTCGCATAAGTTTGGCTATGATACCACCACTGCTTTGCAAAAATAATAAATACATACAATCAAATTGATGTAACGCAGCAGAAGTAGGCAGAAATCATATTTAATTTTTTTCTACAAACTAAATTTTAGGATCTTTTTGATGTGATACTTATTAATTGAGAAAGGATAAAAGATTATAACTTTGTAGACGAATAATTTTTATCACTTACGAGTTCACCTCCTAAATTCTTCACGTTTCTTGAATGGAATCCATGGATCAAGGTTAGCTACCCAGGTGTGCAGCCTCTAGATGTGATCTACCAAGAGAATATTGATTCAAGAAGTAGATTTAGATTTTTCTAAACTTTGGGTGGCTAGCCCTAATTCTCTCTCTCTATCTCTAACTCCTTAGATGTAGAGAATTATAAAGTAATCTCTAATACTTCAATTGTGTGAGTAACCCCAGTCTATAAGAAGACCCCTCTTATTTATAGATTTGCTCAACCATTCTAAACTCTTTAGGAGTAATGTTTTAATTCAACTCCTAATCTAATTAGGAACTAAATTAATTATTATGTTTAATCTAATTCCTAAACCATTTAGGAATTAAATTAATTATAATAAGAGTACTCCTTATTAATTAATTCTTAAATCTTTTAGGAACTAAATAATAATAATAATAATAATAATAATAATAATAATAATTATTATTATTATTATTATTATTATTATTATTATTATTATTATTATTATTATTCAATCATATTAATATTAATCATATTCAATCATTCTATTATATAATATTCAAATCAAACATAAAACACGAAATTACTGGTAAGTCTTATTTTATTTTATCATATGCATTTCACTTCTCAAATGCATAACTCATATTAATATAAATTAGAAATTGTTTTCTAATTTTCATTCTACATTGGCCAAGAATTTCTAAGATGTCATTTATCGAATCGCATATGACATTATCTCCCTTTACTGAAAGTGGCAGATCCTTTGTTAATCATTCACCTACCTCCATGTATAACTTATTATACCCGAATATATTCTTTGTTATACCCGAATAGTCTTAAGGAATTTGATAAAGTATAACTCAACATACATAAGATACTGTAACGACCCCGAAATTCGACCCACTTTATTATCTTAAATCTTGTATTTATTAAACATCAATTGCCTTATGTCCAAATTTTGATCCGTTAATAAATCTTTCATCACCTTCTTTAATCCTTTAAATTGACTTTAAATTATCAATTACCGAATTTTTCGGTATAAATTTTTTTTTTCCTCAATTCAATCATTGTATTAAATATTTGATCATTTAAAACTTTGTATCTCAATCATCGTCCCTGGATCGCAACCTTAACTTTTTCTTTCTGTTACACGTATCATAAAGCTCATCATTCAAAATTTACTGTTATTTAATTTCATACAAATATTCCTTGTTGCGTCATTCGTAATCAAACATATAATAATTTCTATCGTAACAATTATCCTGATCAATCACAGTTCATAATTGAACTTTTATCATATCCAGATTCAACTTATATATACATACAAGTCATCACAGTAAATTAACAAACTTCTCCCATTGAATTATAATATTAACAATATAACAATCACGTTTTCTACCTTTTAGGCAATTCATCTATAACATAATCCAATATTCTTGAATTTCATTTCTTTCCTGTAAAAATGTTTATTAAGCAAGTAATGAGCACAATGGCTCAGCAAGTTCAACATTTCATGCTTCACGTAACACATACCTTAACATGCTTGGTGTGTGTCATATATCATGTGCTTGTGCTTCGACTATAGCAATATATCTCATATATATTCATATCGTTGCACAAAGTACACATTGTGGTCATATTAATTACGTATCACATAGCACATAATTTGTATGCATTTAAAACAAGAATTGCATATCATAACAGTCCAACATTTAACATAAAAGGACTGAAGAACTTGCCTGGGTTTTGGAATTAATAAATAAATACCCTCTTATATTGCTCCTCGTACAACCTTCCTTGAAGTTAATCCTTCCTCTTGATGGCACCTTCCTCTCTCTTAATAGCCATGGTGGTTCACGGTTGGCATGGTGGTGGAAGGTGGCGGTGATGGTGGTTCAGTGGAGAAAGAGAGGAATGGTTGTATTTTTATTCTTTTTGTTGGTTTGTTTTTCTTTTTCCTTCTTGACTTTCTTTTTCCTTCTTTTTATTTCCTTTTATAAACCTTGCATGTATGTTTGGTTTTAATTGACCCACACGCCCACCGACTTAGCCAACCACTTGAAACTTCTGGAATTTTCCAACCATAGCATGCAAATTTTAATTATTCTAATACATTACGTATTTATTTCATATAATAAATATTTTATATAATGTATATAAAATATTTATTTTAATTCACCAAAAATCATAACATGATGTATAGATAATTTTAATACCTCTTTTGGGTACTTTACTTGACAAATTTTGTACACGCATAACGCCATGCATGTAACTATATGAGGTAATTTATACCTCCAAAATTCATAAAATAAATCATATAACTTATAAAAATTATTTTTCATAATTTTTCACTTCGTTTCTTGAACAACATGTTACACTAACATGTTCACGTTTCCGAAATATTATCCTTCATAAAAGTCATAATAATTTAATTATGCGTAAACATAATTTTTAATGAATTAAAACATTCCTTTTTCCTCATTTAATTTCACTTCTTTAAATTTCACATTAATTTCTTTATACATAAATTATATAATTTAATATTATATAATTTATATATTTACATTCTCCTTTCTTTAATAATTTCTTAAATTCCTCCATAATCATCAATTAATTATATAACCAAATTTATACATTTATTAACTCTCTCATTATTTTAATCCTCTTATATAAATAATATAATAATTCTTATATAATTTATATAATTATTCTTCCATTAACATTTTACTTAAATTTCCTTATATAAATTATATACTTTATTAGTATATAATTTATAAAATTCCTTCCTCCTCTTAAATAACTTCTAAACCTTCACCATAATCTAAAATCAATATTTCACATTTTACCAACTTTCTCATTCACTTTTATTTAACTTTGGATTAATTTAATTATTAATCCCTTAATTTTTTCATAATTAATAACATTCATAATTATAACAATTTAACAAGCACGCATATATATACAAATGTATATATATATATTCATATCTAAACCATATATTTCACATTACCACATAACATCATTTAGTTTCTGTATCTCCACAACCATTTCTAAATATCAATAATTTCATCAAAGTTTCTCTTATTTTTCATAAATTATTTTTAAACAATTTATTTATTCTTTAATTATTTTTATTCAATCATCATTTGTCATCATCTTTATACCAATTTAATTTACCAATTAAATCCCTTCACTCACTTTAAATTACATATAATTCACCAATACTTTAACAAACTTGATAATTCTGTTAATTAATTTCTTATTTAATTTTATTAAGGAAATCCGAAAATTCGAGTCCTCATAGATACTATGATGATCTCAAGTCCAAGGATCACATGTACTACTATCACATTAGGAACTCCTATTGACAGACGAGTAAAACTCCATCAGGTGTTCCTTAAGTGAGTCATGTTCAGTGAACTTATTCTCTAATAAATATTTACATACTTTCTTTATTGTCTCCACACAAATGATTATGAGATCAATCATCATTTTTGAAAGAGCAAGCATAGTATGTACTAATCGATCTAGATTCACTAATTCCCATTTTAGTGATCCCACGAGTACGTACATTTTAATTTTGAGTTATCTCGAATTTAGATCTCATTAGCATAATCAACAATATTATTCTAAAAGCATTACTTAAAAATTATGTGTTTACCTATTTAATCAATTCAACTAATTAATCTTGAATAAGGAAATGCATTTTAATAAATATTTTATTAATAAATGAATAAGATTACAAAGTATATGTTTATCACATCAATATGTGATTGGCTTGAGGGCATATAACTTTCAACACGAGCGGTCCATTATTGAGCGAGACACGTAAGGGAATAGTAAGGAAATTTTTTATCTACTAACCCTTATTTTGCAACAAATATGTTTGGTTACAAAAATAATAGTTCCTTTGAAGAAGCATCGTGGAATACAAATTCAAATTTTTACAGGAACTCTTTTTAAGGCAAGAATGATCTTGAAGCCTATCTTGTTGATTTGTAAAAATTCATAGACATATAATCAAATTGCATAATAAAGCGGAAGCATGAGAAAAATTATATTTTAAAATTTTAACAAATCAAAAATCAAGATCGACCTTTATGCACAATTATTAATTAAACGATAAGGAGTTAGAGATTTACACCCTTATAGATACTATTCTTCAACAGGTACGAGTTCACCTCTAATTTTTTCACGTTCTTCTTCAAATTCATCGATTAGATTTTTCAGATCAACGTTTGCTACCCAAGTGTATAGCATTTAGAGGTGATCCACCAAGAAAAATATGGATTCAAGAAGTATTTTGATTCTACTATATCTTGGGTGGTGGCAAACCCTAGTTTTCTCTTTCTTTTAATTCCTTAGATGTAGAAAATTATGTAAGTAACCCCAAATTATGATAAGATTTCTCTTATTTATAGATTTATCCAACCATCCTAAACTCTTTAGGAATAGGGTTCTAATTTAATTCCCAGTTTAATTAGGAACTAAGTTAATTATTATAATAATTGTAATCCCTAAACCATTTAGGAATTTAATTACTTATAATAATTACAAATACTTATTAATTAATTCCTAAACTATTTAGGAACTAAATAATAATAATAATAATAATAATAATAAGACTCCTTTTAATAATTTATAATTAGTATTTTCAAAATAATAAATTATAAATATTAAGCTATTTAATTTATTCTATCACTATAGTATAAATTAAATATACTTAATTTATTATTACAATTATGTCACTTACTTCTTAAATAAATATTTATCTTTTACGGTGTGACCCTTTATGTTCTCCATATTATACTGGGTGTAGAATAAATAAATTAGAACAATTCTAATCTTATTTATATAAATAAATAAACTATTTAATTCATTTAAATAACTAACATTTATTCCATAATAAGGGTAAATCCCCATAGCGATCAACGACTTTTCAGATGATACGAATTTCAACATTTGATCACAAAAAGAACCTATTTCGCAAATAGTTACCATACAATTTAATCATTCTACCATACAATGTCCCAATCAAATATAAGACATGGAATTATTGTCAAGTCTTATTTTATTTGATCATATGTATTTCGATTTTCAAATGCACTATTCTAATTAATGTAAATTAAAAACTCCTTTCTAATTTCCATTCTTCCTTGGCCAAAGACTCCTAACCTGTCATTTATCGAATCGCATATGACATTATCTCCATTTACTGTAAGTGGTAGATCCTTTATTGATCATTTACCTATCTCAATGTACAATTTATTATACTCGAGCATACCTTTTGTTATACCCAAATAGTCTTAAGGTATATGTCAAAGTATAACTCATCATACACAAGATACTATGATGATCTGAACTCCAATGATCACTTGTACTACTATCACATTAAGAACTTCTATTGATAGACAAGTAAAACTCCATTAGGTATTCCATGAGCGAGTCATGTTCAGTGAACTTATTATCTAATAAGCACCTACATACTTGCTTTAGTGTCTCCACATAAATGATTATGAGATCAATCATCCTCTTTAAAAGAGCAAGTATAGTATGTACTAATATATTCGGATTCACTAATTCTCATTTTATTGATCCCACGATTTGGAACAATTTTAGTTTTGAGCTATTTAGAATTTAGATCTTATTAACATGATCATCATCATGATTCTAAAACATTGTTCAAAATTATAGGTTTATCACAATTAATTCAACAATTAAATATGGATAAAGAAAATGCCATTAAATAAATGAATTATTTTATTAATAAATAAATAAAATTACAAAGTATACGCTATATCACATCAAATGTGATTGGCTTGTGTGTATACTAATTTCATATCTGAAGTGGGAAACAAAGATGGAGTAGGAGTTTTACTATCATGACTATTTTGAACTTAAGAAAGTCGAACTTATAACCATAGAGTTCTCTAACTATGTAACTACTTGGTGGGATCAATTTGTGATTAACAGGAAGAGGCGTAGAGATCGTTTAATTGAGACATGGGAGGAGTTGAAAACCGTGATGAGGAAGTGATTTGTTCCAGTCCACTACTTCCAAGATCTGAATAGGAGAAAAGAGCTCGCATGCACAAGACGGTTGGTGCAACCTCTAAGGCTATCAACATTAGATGACGAGGATGAGGTTCATAGGTGAGTAAATAGGTTGGCACAATGTTATAGACAACCACAAAACATTCCTAAGGTGTATAAGGAACGAGTATAACTGAGGGAGGTAGAAGTTCAAGATCATGCAGTGCACAAAGAGTTATAGGTGAGAAGAAAAAGTTCAAGTGTGTAAGATAGAGAGGAGGACAAAGTACAATAAATCATCATCTTTCACATCATTTATACTAGGTTCCAAGTCTAAGACGACGTATGTATTGTGAAAGTTGATGGTGATTATTGTACTTGAAAGTAGTATGTCCTTAAGCCAATCATATTTGATGTGATAGAATTTACTTTGTAATCTTCTTCATATTATTAATAAAAGAGTTTAATTTATTTAAAGGTATTTATTTATCCATATTTAATTAGCTAAATTAATTAATTAGATAAACCTGTACTTTTGGAGCAATACTTTTAGAATCATGAAGAGTTTATGCTAATGAGATCTAAAATTTAGATAGTTCAAAACTAAAAAATTCCTAGTCATAAGATCACTAATGTGTGGTTAGTTGATCCGGATAAATTAATATATACTATGCTTGCTCTTTTGAAGAGAATGATTGATCTCATAATAATTTGTGTGGAGACATTAATGTAAGTATGTAGGTGCTTATTAGAGAATAAGTTCACTGAACGTAACTCATTTAAATGAACACTTAATAGAGTTTTACTTATCTGTCAATAGGAGTTCCTATAGT
Source organism: Hedera helix (assembly GCA_947179155.2). Lineage (NCBI taxonomy): Eukaryota > Viridiplantae > Streptophyta > Magnoliopsida > Apiales > Araliaceae > Hedera > Hedera helix. The sequence goes on along the minus strand of OX359266.1, from coordinate 17,687,390 downwards.
GATAGTAGTACATGTGATCCTTAGACTTGAGAACATCATAGTATCTTGTGTATTATGAGTTCTACTTTGTCATATTCCTTAAGACTCTTAGGGTATATGAAATGGTATGTTCGGGTATAATGAAGTGTACATGGACGTAGGTGTTGGTTTGTAATATCCATGAACATATAATCTAATTGCATAATAACAGTGAAAGTATGGTAAAATCAGAATTTAAATTTTTACAAACCATAACCAGGATCGACCTCGACCTTTATGCACAATTATTAATTAACAAGAAGGAGATAGAGAATTATACCTTTGTAAACACTAGCTTCTACAGGTACGTGTTCTACTCCAATTCCTCCTGGTTCTCCTTGAATTCCACTGATTAAATTTCTTTAATCAACGTTAGCCACCCAAGTGTTTGGCCTCTAGAGGTGATCCATTAAGGAATAATAAATATTGAAGAAATGGGTGATAGCAAACCTTAATTTTCTCCCTCTTATATTTTTTTAGATCTAGAGAACTTAAGAGTACTCTTCCAAAACTTATAAAAGTGTATGTAACCGTAATCCATAATAAGACTCCTTTTATTTATAGATATAGTCAACCCTCCTAACACCTGTAGCAATAGAATTTTTAATTAAACTCGTAATCTTATTAGAAATTAATATGAGAGTACTCTTATTAATTAATTCCTAAATTATTTAGGAACTAAATAATAATAATAAGACCCATCTTATTAATTTATAATTACTATTTTCAAAATACTAAATAATAAATGTTAAACTATTTAAATTAATCTATCACCATAGTATAAATTAAATATACTTAATATATTATTATGATTATGAAATTTACTTCTTAAGTAAATATTTTTCTTTGCGTTGTGACCCTTTAGGTTCTCCATATTAAACTGGTTGTAGAATAAATCAATTAGAATAATTTTAATCTTATTTAAATAAATAAATTAAACTATATAAATAATTTATATAAATAATATTTATTCCACAATAAAGGTAAGCCTCTTAGCGATCAACGACTTTTCAGATAATATAGATTTTAACATTTAATCTTAAAAGAACCTTTCAGCGAGTAGTTACCGTACAATTCAATCCTTCTACAATACAATGTCCCAATCAAATATAAGATACGGATTTACTATCAAATCTTATTTTATTTGATCATATGCATTTCGATTCTCAAATGCATAACTCTATTTAATATAAATTAGAAACTCCTTTCTAATTTTATTTTGCATTGGACAAGGACTATTGAATTGTCATTTATTGAATCACATAGGACATTCTCTCATTTTACTAGAAGTGATAGATTCTTTGTTAACCATTCACTTATCTCCATATACAACTTATTATACCCAAGTATACCCTTTGATATACCTTAAAGGTCTTAAGGGATATGTCAAAGTATAACTTATCATACATAAGATACTATGATGATCTCAAGTCCAAAGATCACTTATACTACTATCACATTAAGAATTCCTATTGACAGGTGAGTAAAACTTCATTAGGCATTTCTTTAGCAAGTCAAATTTAGTGAACTTATTCTCTAATAAACATTTACATACTTACTTTAGTGTCTCTACACAAATGATTAAGAGATCAATCATTCTCTTTATAAGAGCAAGTATAATATGTACTAATTTAGCCGGATTCACTAATCCCCATTTTAGTAATCCCACGATTAGAAATAATTTTAGTTTTGATTTTTGAATTTAGATCTCATTTGCATGATCATCATCATGATTCTAAAAATATTGCTAAAAACCTATGGGTTTATTTATATAATTAATTCAGCCAATTAATCATGAATAAAGAAATGCCTTGATACTTTTATTAATAAACAAATAAAATTATAAAATATATGCTTATTATTGTTGGGTCGCCGATCGGAACTTGTTTTTGTTTGGTTTTTATATTTTTATATTTAATGAGTTCCGACCTCGACGAGTTCGTTTGAATGAACAAAATGCGCAAGTATACGCGGTCAACAAGTAATATAATGAAAGTAGAGTATCGATCCCACGAGGAATTATGTGATAAAAATTGCCAACCACAAGCTTATAACCAATTCAATCCTATTTAAACGAATGAATAATTGTTTTGAAATAAAACTAATAAAAATTAAACTAATACTAGCTACTGAAAACAATTAAATATAGGTGAATCTAAGTATGTAACTTCCCCCAATAGTTCATTCAAGTCTCCTAACTCTCTCTTTGGCCATTCAGTCACGACGAATTGTCAACCGAGAATTCTTTATAATAGATATGGCCAACTCTCGTTGCACCATACCCGAATCCACCCAAATCCAACCCAAGGGCAACAGAAACGGGAAGGAACACCCTAACTAGGCAACTCACTATATCTCTATAAGAGTCAACACTAAAAAGGATTTGAAGAACAGATTCTCTCTTGGCTACACGAGGCGAGCTGGTATATCTCTATCCTAACTCACGAATCATAATCCCAACGCCAGGTGGAATCACGAACACGTGTCATTGTATCTAGGTCTAAACTGGTACTCCCTTTCTCAGTTCCGCACGAGTTACCACACTAATAACTAGGTCAGACAAATACGCGTTAGGCGCAAAATATGAAAACCCATCCACACAGCCGTAGCCGATGAATGGTCAACCGAGAACTCTCTATGGTACTAACATGCCTCTCTCGAGCACATGTAGCGACATCCTACCCAAATCCGACACAAGGCAACATAAACAAGCAGGAACGCCCAAGCTAAGAATAACAAGGGTTGAAGGTCAAGTCCTCAAAGGGTGCACATGGTGGATCGGTATATGTCTATCCTTTCCACGAATCATAATCCCAATGCCATGTGGAATCACGAACATGTGTAACATACTTGGGTCAAACACTATACTCCCTCTCTCAGTTCTGTATAGGCTACTAAATAAATGCACGACCTAAAAATTAACCACAAAGCATAAATACAACAACCAATCCATATGGTGCCAACCAAAGAGAGAGAAATCAACTAGAACAACCTATTGGGTTCCATCACAATACTTAGATTCAATGCTTAGTTCATACTAAACAAGTAATACAACATCCACACATACATAGCAAATGAGTATAACAAGATTCAATATGAATAGAACATGTAATGGATTCAATACAAACACATAGATATTACACCCATGGATTATAAATCATCCAATTACACCTACAAGTACTACTATCAATAGAACAATAGAACTACAAATAGAAGAACTTGTTCCAAAAATCAAACAACAATAGAATACATGAAATAGAGAGGCAAAAGGAAGAGAAATATAGACAAACTCCCTAAATCATAGCATCACATTGATGTAGAAGCTCCATGGAATCACCAAAATGGCCTCCCAAAATCGCCCAAGTCGCTCCCTCTCAGAAGAAACTGATTATGTTATGTTTTAGGGCGCAAAAAGTGGCTTTTATAGCACTCTGTTCGCGGCTTGACTGGCGTACGGTGCAGCTGCGTCTCACCATAGTGCAAAAACGGCGCAACCGCGCAAAATCTTGGTCTGCCTGGCAAACGGCGCAGCTGCGCCTCTCCCTAGTACAAAATGGGCGCAGCTGCGCCATTTTGCAGAAAACTGACATTTGGTAGCTTTAGGGTCCTTTTGTATTTTGGGCGTAACTTCTTCATACGAACTCCGATAAAGGTAATTCAAGATGTTCTTGAAAGGAAATTCGTAGAGCTACAACTTTCATGTTTTACCAAATTGCAGATTAAAAACGGATCCATGTCAAAAGTTGGCCTCAATAGGCTGATGCTGTATTTCTTCGTATTTTTGGTATAACTTTTGCGTCCGACCTCCGATTGCATTGATTCAAGATGTTTTGGAAAACTGAGGAGAAGTTCTACAACTTTTATGTTTTGCACAATTGGAGATTCAGAATGGATCAAGGTCAAAAGTTGGCTGCCATGTAAATGGCACGCCGAAAACGCGAACCGGGCAAATCCAAGTCGCGAACAAGCAAGCCCTTATTATAATTCCTGTACATAAAGTAAAAACACATAAAAACAATATAAAACCACATTCTATAATAATGTGGTATAAAAACACATAAACTAACATAAAACACATAAACTTACTATAAAACCTAAATTACAACAAACACGTAAAAACACATAGAAACTAACATAAATACTTAAAGATAAGCAATTTATCAAGCTCAAGTGTATTCAATTCGTAGGTATAAAAACCACTTATCAAATACTCCCAAACTTAAACCATTGTTTGCCCTCAAGCAATACAAATACAAACTAAATAAAGAAAAATTAACAAAATACATAGATAAAAATAAAAAAAAAATCTACCAGTTAAAAAATCACAGAAAATACTTGAAGATTTGCACATTATCAAGGTTAGGAGTACTCTATGCATATAAAATTTAATAACCAATACCCCCAAACTTAAACATTTGCTTGTCCTCAAGCAAAACAACACTGACTATACAAACACAACACAAAACTTGAGCAGTGAGTTAATAAGAAAGAACATTGTGGCCTCAAGATTATTTCAAGCTATAATTATAAGAAAATCTCAAAAACCTTACAAAGTCTAGACTCTCACTCACATATCAATCAATACATACTTATGACCCCCGTGTGTGTGTGTGAACCATCTGTAACAACAAGTCATCACATAGAGGGGTGGTGTAGACAAATTACCTTAAGAAAGAAATCGAAAACTTAAAACCACATGCACATGACATCACTCTCCACTAGTCCCAGCAGATAAGTCAAAACAAAACTATTAGATTTGTGGTTACTGTATACTTGATACTTACCCCCTCAAAAGTACTCCAATTTCTTATCTTTAAAAAAATAAAAAATATTTATATTAGATTTTACTTAATAAACCACAACCACTTAGTAGTTACTGTATACTTGATACTTACCCCCTCAAAAGTACTCCAATTTCTCTCACACCCGAATGAACTAGTAGTCAACAAAAGAATCCTTATTGTCATCCTTTGCAAGTTGGGTGTACTATTTCCATAATTGGACCACCATCTAACTAGTCATTAAAGAATCAAAATTAGTAACAAATATTTTAACAAATATTAAATAGTAAAAAAAGATTAAACAATAAATATTTATACCCGAATTATAATGATCATCATATGTTGTACATCCTGTCGCCGCTAAAGGTCTTCCAAACTCACCCTCTTTTTTTTATACTTCAACAATTTCGTATTTATGAAAAAGACTTTACATATCAAAGTCATTGGGAAATAACTTCTCAACACAAGTAAACATCGCATCCATGACAAGTGGATCACTTTGTATGCTAGGATCTTTAAATAAGTAATAAGGGTTCAATAAGTAGGCCTCCAAATGCAACGGACTATCAAGCTGGTCTTTGGCTTTAGCATCGATAATCCCGAGAATGGGATGATAGTTAGTCTCATTATTTTTGAATTCCTCTTTGATCTATTCCTTTGCTTTTTTGGGTTCTCCATATAAAAAACCCATTGTTGGCTTTCAGTCTCCATCAACAAGGAGAAACACCTTTACCAATGGAGCAAACACTTTCAAGCATAATGTTACTCCATTCTAAAAACTCAAACTCAAGATTGTAGCATACGTTATTTTTCCCTTAGTACTTTTCGACCATTTGCATTGATCCCATTCACTAATAGTAAACATATACCTTAGTACTTTGATAGTTCCTCGATTAATAAATATTGCATAAGGTTGATCTTGAGGTATTTCAAAAAATTTTAAATATGATTTATGTCACGCTTTCGTTATTACATTAATGTTTGATTGTATGTGTTCTTGTTTCTGCAAACAAACAGTGGTATCAGAGCCATCCTTATGTGAATTATTAATTATTTTGTTTATATATATATATATATATATATATATATATATATACACACATTGATACGTGTTTAGAACAATTTAATTAGGTATATTTGTGATATAAATCATGTTTTTTAAAAACAAGAAGTAAAATCGTGATTTAGGAAAAAAAATTGTGATCTAGAACTACAACGCCGCGCCCCGTCAATGCCTCCAGGCGCCATAGCGCCGTGATTGAACTGAAATAGGGCGCTACAGCGTTAGGGCACTAGTTTTGAGCTTTGCCAAGGCACCCGGGTTAGAATGGTCTAGATTATACGATTTTATACAGTTTTAAAATTAAAATAAAGAGTTTATTCTGAATTATTATAAAATTAAAATAAAGAGTTTATTTGGACTTGAAATTGAATTTCATGCAAACAAAATTGCCCATTAAATGATATATATATATATATATATATATATATATATATATATATATATATATATATATATATATATATATGGAATTATTTTAATTCATTAGATGAATGGTTTATTGATTATGTGATGACATGCATGAAAATAAAGGGATTGATTATGGACTATAGACCAATAAGATTGGATTTATTTTGTATGGATGCTTGAATGAATGAGTTTTTATAAATAGTGTAATGAACCAAAAAATGTGTAATACTTTAATGTGATCATATGTGATCTAATCGACGTGTTATGTGATATAATATATGGAGAAAAATATTTTCTCAAGAAAATAACGTGAAAAATACTATTCACGCAAAAAATGTCTTTCGTATTACAACATAGTATTTATATTAGGTATAAATATGTTTATTCAAAAATACCAAAATCCAAAATAGATGAAATACCTAACTAAGTTAGTTGGTATGAAACTAAAAGAGAAAACCTAGTTACTAAACCGATTTGGTTGTAAGCTAACTAGTCAAGCTAACTAAGTTACAAAACCCTAACTACATGAATCAACTAGAGTTGGAAGGGAATTAAAGGGGGTGAATGGATGAGGGAGGGGCATTATTGTCCTTTGCCATGTCTTGGAGATTACTTCCATTAGTTGGAAGTTACCCAAGGGTAACATGGTCAATTGATAAGACTTGGAGGCCACAACTAGGGGTATTAAAATCAACATGTTCTTGGTGACCAAGTTTGCTAAATCTATAAATATGGAGCTTAGGCATTCATTAATTCCTTTACAAAATAAGAGCAACAAAGCTAGGCTAGTGTTGTGAGGGAAATTGTGAATCAAAGCAAGTAACTTGGAAGAATAAGCATTAAAATCAAGAACTTTAAGAGGTATCTTGTTAAGCTTTCATAAATTATGTTTTGATATGTAAAAATCATGTAATAGGTCTATGGTTTTGTAATTGAGTCTTAAAATGTGTTGGCCTAGCAAAATCATGCTTAAGACATCATGTTTTAAACAATCCGAGAAAGGCATATGAAACTAGTTTCATTATGTTTTTCAAGAGATGAGTAATCTATTGCTTTTGGAAATAAATCATGAAAACTAAGGATGAAGTTATAGTGGCGAAGGTTATGGAAATATGGGCGGAAGAAACCCTAAAAAATATTTCAAAATGATTTAGTTATGATTTTTCAAAGTTTTAAAGGGTTGAATATGGGTTTTACATTAAAATTAGGATTCATGAAATCTCTAGGCCATGCCGAGGCACTGGGGCGTCGTCGAACAAGGCCTAGCATGAATTGTCGAGGCGCATAGGCACTGGGCTAGGTAGGCATGCCACGCCGGGGCGCTAGAAATTTGGCCACTGGGGGGGTATGCTGAGCAGAAGCTAAACGCCGGGACGCCAAGATGTTGGCCGCTGAGGCAAAGGTTGAGCAAAAGCTCAGTGCCAAGGAGTCATAATGTTGGGCATCGGGGCGCCAGTGTCTGTTATTAGATAGTAATGAGTTTTGTAATGTCCAATCTAATGGTTATTGTAACAATTGATGAGTCATTAGTAGGAATATAAAATAAAGTTAAATGATAAATAATTAACATGTTACCTCATAAATCGTGTAGGTTATACGAGTATCGAATCTTACGCTTTAGAAACTATAAAGAGTAAAAGACAAGTTTTCTAACTTTTACATGTTCCTTTTGTACGTTTGTGCAATAATTTGTTATTTGTTTACTAATTTCATTATTCTTTCTTTGAATGATGAGATTTATCATTGATGGTGTAAGATGTTATTAAAAATGAGTTATTGCTATTTGTTCGGTTTATCTCAAGAAGTGAATCATTATTCATGAAATGTTGAACTACTATTGAGTTAAAGTTATTGATCAAACCAAATTATTTTAGGGATATATCTGTATGCAAAGTAACTGAGATGAATAACCCTTATTCATGGGGGAATATATGATGTCTTGGTTAAATGACTTAAGCACTGGTTGATACGCTTGTAGTCATTCTAGTAGGTATTATGCATAACATAGGATATTGTTAGGTTGATCCCTTATAGATATCCATGAAAGAGTTCTATGTCATGATGACTGATGAACACCACTAGTTCTTGATTTTGATTAACCACTCAATTTACTATGATGGACAAAGATTTTGATTAACTATTTCTTATCCTGAAATCATGAAGTGTGAGTTTTGCCATGTGTTAAATGTTTGACTTGCTGGGCTATTGTATGCTCATCTAGTGAAAACTCTTTATTTCAGCTAAGGCAAAATTGCCAAACGGTACTGGAAAAGGAAAAAGAAAAATGGATTGTTAGCATAGGAATGTATGGTATTTTTGACACTACTAGAAAATTGAACTATAGCGACGAGGTATAGCGACGGTCGGGGCGGAACCATCGCTATATGTCTATATAGCGACGGTCACCTTCCGACCGTCGGTATAGATACAAATATAGCGACCATCGCCTCTTGACCGTCGGTATAGAGATAAATTTTCCGCGCGGTATAACTCCCTCCTTTATTTTCACTGCTCCAAAAAAAACTCTGAATCTCAACTCTGCAAAACTCCTAAAACTCTCTCAGCCGCATCTCTTTCTCAAACAAACTCCCCTTTTCTTTCTCTAAAATGGAAAACAAAAATATTTCCTATGCAAATAAAATGGTCATGAAGTTGAGGGTTTCTGATGATTGAGAAAACTTTCGTCTGTAATATCCAGGATATTATGACGTGTAAAAAGTTTAAATAAATGAAATGTGTGTATTTTAATTATTTAAACTAGGCAATTAATGTGAATTATGTAAATTAATTATGGATATATATGTATTTGATTGTTACGGTTACTAATTTAATGATGTATGTTAATGAAAAGAGGATTAATATTGAAAATTAATCCTAAATTAAATTAAAAGTTAACGAGGTAATTAGCAAAGTTAAAATTATTGATCATGGATTAATTAATAATTATGAGGAATATTTGGAAATTATTAAGAAGGGAATTAATTATGTAAAATATATAGAAATAAATTATATATTTCATATAAGGAAATAAAATGAGGTATGGAGAAATTTGGATTATATAAATTATATGAGGGTAATATATAATTTATATAAGAAAATAAATTTATTAAGGAAAAGGTTAATAATTATATAAATTATACGAAATTATATTGTATAGTTTATATAAAATATATGAAATAGTGAAAAAGGAATAATTAATAAACATGGGTAACTCTTATTTTAATAAGATAATTTATGTTTATGTAAAATAGAATTATTTCTATTTTTATGAGCTTTACTAATTGTGGGATGTAAATGTGTAAGAAATTATTATAATACATAATATATATAATAATAATTGATATATGTATATATTATGTAGTAATAGAAATACATGTATGTTTACGAAATGTATACGTAACAAAGTTGAAACATGGAAAAATATAATTTTATTAAATTACGGCTATTATTTTATTAATTTTGGAAGTATAAAATATTTCATATAAGTACATGCAAGTCATTATGCGTGTACAAAATTTAGTAAGTAAGGTACCCTAAAAATATATAAATATTATTTATAAATTATTTTATGAATTTTGGTAAATTAAAAAAAATATTTTATATACATTATATTAAATATTTTTTACCCGAATTAATTGCGTAATGTATTAAAATGTACGTATGCATGGAAATTTTTTCTCACTGACTTAAATTAAGTCGGTGGAATCAAGAGCAAGATTTCAAAAGAATTTAAAATTGGCAAGTTGTATAAGATTGATATAAGTGCCAAACACCCAAAAAAACAAACATCATCTTTTCCTTATTTTCTTCCACCGTCAGCCACCACCGACCACCACCGCCACCGCTATCAAGAAATTTTGGAGGCAACAAAGTGCAAAATAAGCATAAAAGGAAGGATAGCAAGCTTTTGGAGGTATAAAACTAAGTTATTTTGGTTATTTTTGTATTTATTGTGATAAAATCATTTGATGAAAATTAGTAAATAATTAAGATAATGAATCCATATAATTTTTAGATTTGTATCTATGAATTTTATGTTCTTTAGGGTATTTTTGTGGTGGAAATAGTGACCAAAATGGTAGAAAAATTGTTAAAGGTGGCAACTCTTAACGCAGAAGAAGGGAGAAAAAAGTTTTAGGTCGTCTGCGCATGGCGCGCGGCCAAATTTTTTTTTCCAGACCAAGATCGAAACGGCGTCGTTTCATAGTAAAAAGAATTTTGGCCGCACCATGTGCGGTGATCGAAATTCTGCGACCGGGCCACCAGAAACGACGTCGTTTGGATCACGAGGGGGAGGGGGAGATCCGCGCAATGCGCGACTAACCGCGTTAGGCTTATTTACCATTTTGCCATCGGTCATTTTTTTTCCAGAATAATTACGAAAATGCCATTGAAAATTAATTTAATTAAAATAAATGTTTTAAAATTAATAAAAATCATATAAAAGTCATATAAAATCAGAAAAATATATAAAAACGTTTTATAAATTAAATTTAACGATTTTTCAATTTTAAAGAATAATTCCAATTAATTGTTAAATGTTTAATAATAAGAATTAAAATAACATAATTAGAATTAATAACCAAATTAGGTTACAATTAATTATAAATATCCATATAGAGTCGATGGGTAGAATAATTAAGTTGTGAGTGATATTAATGATATAAATTAATATCGTGGGTTACTAAATTATTATTATTTGATTATGTTATTATTATAGGTTGCCCAAGAAGGGATAGGTAGCCGTTAAATTAATAATTGAATATCGAGGCAAGTTCCTAAACCCTAACTTTGAACCATTAATCATATGTTAGATAATAAAAATCCTCATTGAGTTCTATTTTCTAAAGTTTCATCATTATTCCATTTTCTTGAATATTGATCTCGGTTGATGTTGTAAATTATTCAATTGAAAATCTCTTTTGTTACTCACATCCATTCTTAAATGCAATGACATTCATAACGAAACATAATTGTTGGTTAGTGAGTTGGTAATTAGGAGTCTAGACCATTTGTTCGGCTAGACTTTTGGTACAATTAAATTTCAAATTACTCTTTATTGATAAGTGTTGAGCCAAACCAAATTGTTTTGGTGCGGACTCTTAGAAACTGAGGTGAACAATCATGTTCCAAGGAATATAGTTGCCGAATGTCTTAAATTTTGAAATTCCGTGATATGCGGTAATATGATGTGCACAATCATAGGTACGAGAGGCTGATCACCTCGAGTACAGGCTTAAGGTGTTATGGTCTTTATGACACATACAGGTTATCAATATTATTATTGACTAACCTATGTTCTATGATATTGTGACCCTCAGTATGATGTTCAATTATCATGTTTCAAAGGACAAATTCCTCAATTACTTTTATTCATTTGAAATGGGTTCATGTTACATTGTTATTATAAATTCTTTTTCTCATACTGTTTTGTTATGCAATTCATTGTACTTGTTGAGCACTTTAGTTGCTCATTCTTGCTTAACTAATGTGATGCAGACAGAGATGTTAAACCTGAAAGTATAAATAAGAAAGACAAGGGCAAAGAAAAGAATGCGGATTGAAGAAATGATGAATGTCCCTCGCTAATAGTTTTAAATCTATTTTATGGCTGTAGATGTGAAACATGTATTACAATAATGTTGTTTGTATATAAAGGTGATGACCCTAGGAGTTTATTAGACATCTTTTGTATTACGTTGAACCTTAATGGGTGTAATATATAATACTTTTGAATAGTGGTAAATGAAGTTAGAATATATGAATCGTGAGCATCAAATTCGGGGTTCAAGGAGCCTGAATTTGGGGGTGTCACAGGGTGGTATCAGAGCTGAAATATTTAAGACTATAGGTGAGGGAAAACCTTAGTACAAACTAGGTATGAGTACGCAACTCAAATCGAGTTTATGGAAAAAGGGAAGTAGGGAATTTAGGACGTCCAAAAGTCAATAAATTATGTATTATTTAAAAGTTATTATATAATGCCTAGATTAGCGTTGATAGAGGATTATTGTATTGTTGTTTTATAGGATGAGGGAGGCAGGCGAGCCAAGTGGGGCTAGGATTGAAGAAGAAGAGGTTAGAGATATATATGTAGTACCTGAGCGAGTGATTGCTAGTCCACCAGTGTCTGAACCAGGGTCAGAGTATGAACCAGACTTTGAACTAGAAGAACATATGAAAGTAAATGAAGAAGAAGAAGGAGTAAGAGGGTCTTCTGAAGGTACTCCTCCCGAAAACTTAGACCCAAATGAAGAATTAATAGCTAATGTCATAGACACTATAAATGGTTTAGAGATTTAGGTGGTCGATCTTACACACCAAGTACATGAGTTAGAAGCCCAAGCTGTAGCTCAAAATGTTGTGTCACATCAAAGAGAGGAAGAACTCCAGGTCCTCACCCAACAGAAAAATGAGGCAGTAAATAAACTAGGCCAAACCGAACATAGAATATAAGAGTTGTCTACAGAAAGACAAATTCTTATTGATAGGTTGAATAGAGAGGTGGTAGATAGGACAAAAATTGAGAATGCTTGGGGTAGAGCAACTAGACAGGTAGGCCTCACAGAAAAATAGGTGAGAGCTAAACTAGTAAGAATGGATGATATGGAATATGCTTTTAAATGCGCGTTAGAAAGGGCACAACACAGAATTCGATACTTTCGAGTGGAGGAAGGTCAATATTGGCGAGACATTGATCGCGATGTGGCGATCAAATTATAAGACAAGAATTTGAAGATGCAATGAGAAGAGCAATGAACCCGTGAAATGTGGGATAGTGTGATACTGATGTATATATTGACGTTTATATAAATGGTATGGAACCCTACTTTTGATGTAAATAGCAGAGATATGATATGTTAATAGGATGTATGTGTGATCTAGGGTATGTATGTATCTTGTAAAATAGTTAGCTGTTAATGTAAATATTTGAAGGGTAATGTTATAAAGTATGTTTTGATATAAATTGCTAATTTTAAATTTTGCATTGTAAATATAGTAATATAAATTAAATTAATATAGAGTTCATATTTCAGAATGCCGCCAAAAAGAGGTAGACCTGCTAAAAAAGCACAAGAAGAATCAGTGAATGAAATCACTAGACAGATACATGAACAGAACCAGAAACAACCCCAGTTGATCTAGTGCAAAGGTTAGTAGATTTACTAGCAGATGCAATGCAAAATAGGAACCCAGTTCCAGCTGAACAAAATACCCAACCTTCTCATTTTGCAAATTTTAAAGACTTTAAACTAGCTGGACCACCAGAATTTAAAGGCTATATAAACCCTATAGAAGCTCAAACTTGGATCATGGAGATGGAGAGGGTTTTTGAAGTGGTTAGGGTAGTAGAGGAGCAGAAGACTGCTTTTGCAACTTTTATGATGAAAGGAGAGACTGCCCACTGGTGGCAAGCCAATCGAAATAGAGTGGCAGGGGAAATAATTCCATAGCTGAGGTTTAAGGAACTGTTTTTCGAGAATTATTTTTCCACTAGTATGCAGAACAAGTTAGAAATTCAGTTTTTGGAATTAAAGCAGAATAATATGTCAGTAGCTGAGTATGCAGCCAAATTTAATGAATTGGCCCGGTTTGCTCCATACCAGGTCAGTACAGAAGAGCAAAAAACTAAGAGATTTGAACAGGGATTAAAGCCTTGGATCTATAGCAAGGTGAATATGTTTCAGACAACAACATACACTGAGGTATTGGAAAAGGCAGTCTTGGCTGAGGGAGGTAGTGAAGCTATTATAAAATACAATCAAGAACAAAAGAAAAGGAAGAATGAAGGAGATTCCAAGGGGGGGAGTGGTAGTAGCACTAACCCTCCTAGTAAGAAGAAGTGGAGTGGTAGTGCCAACACCTCTGGAAACAAATCTGGAGCTATAAAGAGAAAAATTGAGCCGTGTAGTAATTGCGGAAAGAGTCATTCTGGGGTTTGTCTGAAGGGGAAGAAAGTTTGCTATAAGTGCCAACAAGAAGGACACATTGCACTAGATTGCCCAAAGTTGAAGAAAACAGGATGTTTTAACTATGGAGCAACAGACCATTTCGCTCGAAACTGTCCAAAGAAGATGATCGAAGTAACAAGTGGAGGGAAAAGTACAAATACTGGAGGAAAGCTGACACTCCCCGCACCAACTCAACCAAGTCGTCCTACCGCTCGAACCTTTAATATGATGGTGCAGGATGCGCAAAAGTCTAAAGATGTGGTGTCAGGTACCATTTCAATTTGCAATACTAATGCATGTGTGCTTATTGATTCGGGTGCTACATGCTCTTTTATTTCTGATGCATTTGCTAGAAGACTAGGGTTGACTTATGAAAATTTAGAACAACCTTTGAATATAGAGATTGCAAATAAAGAAGTGATACCTGTTAATCATGTGCATAAACATTGCCCTATGATGATAAGAAAACATAAGTTATATGTGGATTTAATTCCAGTAAGACTTGGGGAATTTGATGTCATCCTAGGGATGGACTGGTTGTATAACCATAAAGCAATGATTGATTGTCAAAGGAAGTGTGTAACTTTACAGACCCCTAAAAAGTCAAAAATAGTATTTTATGGTAGCAAATTATCGAGACAATTTAGTTGTCTGTCAGTCATGCAAGCTAGTAAGGCGTTAAGGAAAGGAGGCACGAGATACTTAGCGTATGTGATAGATACCCAGAAAGGGGAAATAAAAATGGGGGAAATACCGGTAGTGAACGAATTTCCTGATGTATTTCCGGATGATTTACCTGGTCTTCCACCAGACCGGGAAATCGAATTTATGATTGATTTAGCACCGGGAACGACTCCAATATCTAAGGCTTCGTATAGAATGGCCCCAGTGAAAATGAAAGAGTTGATGAAACAACTACAGGAGCTATTAGATAAGAAGTTTATTCAGCCGAGTGTGTCTCCATGGGGAGCACCAGTGCTATTTGTTAAGAAGAATGATGGAACTTTACGATTGTGTATCTATTATAGAGAGTTAAATAAGATGACCATCAAGAATAAATACTCGTTGCCAAGGATTGATGATCTTTTTGATCAATTGAAGGGAGCAAAATATTTTTCAAAGATTGATCTTCGGTCAGGGTATCATCAGTTGAAAATAAGAAAGGAGGATGTGCCGAAAACAGCATTCAGAACTCGTTATGGTCATTACGAGTTTCTGGTTATGCCGTTTGGACTGACAAATGCACCAGTGGCATTCATGGATATGATGAATAGAATTTTTAAACCCTATTTGGATAAATTTGTGGTGGTATTCATAGATGATATCTTGGTATATTCCAAGTCTCAGGAAGAGCATGCAGATCATTTAAAGATAGTGCTAGAAACTTTGAGAAAAGAAAAGTTATATTCCAAATTCTCAAAGTGTGAATTCTGGTTAGAAAGAGTGCACTTTTTGGGTCATGTTATTGATAAAGAAGGAATTTCTATGGACCCTGCAAAAGTTGAAGCTGTAATTAATTGGGAACAGCCAAAGACACTCATAGAGGTAAGAAGTTTCTTACGTTTAGCGAGTTATTATCGCCGATTTATTCAAGATTTCTCTAAGATAGCAACTCCGCTAACCAATTTAACTAGAAAGTCCGTGAAGTTTGTGTGGACCGATAAATGTGAAGCAAGTTTTTGTGAATTAAAGAAAAGGCTAAGTGAAGCCCCGATGTTAACTTTGCCTGATGAAACAGGAAATTTTGTGGTGTATAGTGATGCCTCTCATAAGGAGTAGGTTGTGTACTTATGCAAAACGGTAAGGTTATTGCATATGCATCACGACAATTGAAAGATTATAAGAAATGATATCCGACGCATGATTTGGAATTGGCAGCAGTAGTTTTCCATGTGTCAGTACTCCGTCCGTATAAACCAGATTATAAGCACGTCATAGCCTACGAACCTATTCAGATAGAGAAGGATTTAACTTATGAAGAGATTCCTGTCCAAATATTGGATAGGAAAGAGCAAATCTTAATAAATAAGGTGATTCCTTCTGTTAAAGTGCTATGGCAAAATCACAACGTTGAAGAAGCCACCTGGGAATTAGAAGAGAAAATGTGAAAGAATTATCCTCATTTATTTGAATAGTTGTTGTAGAAATTCCGGGACGAAATTTTTATAAGGGGGGAAAAATGTAATATCCAGGATATTATGATATGTAAAAAGTTTAAATAAATAAAATATGTGTATTTTAATTATTTAAACTAGGCAATTAATGTGAATTATGTAAATTAATTATGGATATATATGTATTTGATTGTTACGGTTACTAATTTAATGATGTATGTTAATGAAAAGAGGATTAATATTGAAAATTAATCCTAAATTAAATTAAAAGTTAACGAGGTAATTGACGAAGTTAAAATTATTGATCATGGATTAATTAATAATTATGAGGAATATTTGGAAATTATTAAGAAGGGAATTAATTATATAAACTATATAGAAATAAATTATATATTTTATATAAGGAAATAAAATGAGGTATGGAGAAATTTGGATTATATAAATTATATGAGGGTAATATATAATTTATATAAGAAAATAAATTTATTAAGGAAAAGGTTAATAATTATATAAATTATACGAAATTATATTGTATAGTTTATATAAAATATATGAAATAGTGAAAAAGGAATAATTAATAAACATGGGTAACTCTTATTTTAATAAGATAATTTATGTTTATGTAAAATAGAATTATTTCTATTTTTATGAGCTTTACTAATTGTGGGATTTAAATGTGTAAGAAATTATTATAATACATAATATATATAATAATAATTGATATATGTACATATTATGTAATAATAGAAATACATGTATGTTTATGAAATGTATACGTAACAAAGTTGAAACGTGGAAAAATATAATTTTATTAAATTACGGTTATTATTTTATTAATTTTGGAAGTATAAAATATTTCATATAAGTACACGCAAGTCATTATGCGTGTACAAAATTTAGCAAGTAAGGTACCCTAAAAATATATAAATATTATTTATAAATTATTTTATAAATTTTGGTAAATTAAAATAAATATTTTATATACATTATATAAAATATTTATTACCCGAATTAATTGCGTAATGTATTAAAATGTACGTATGCATGAAATTTTTTTCTCACCGACTTAATTTTAAGTCGGTGGAATCAAGAGCAGGATTTCAAAACAATTTAAAATTGGCAAGTTGTATATATATATATATATATATATATATATATATATATATATATATATATATATATATATATATATAATAGATAATGATAATAATGAGATTGATATAAGTGCCAAACACCCAAAAAACCAAACATCATCTTTTCCTTATTTTCTTCCACCGTCCGCCACCAACGCCACTGCTATCAAGAAATTTTGGAGGCAACAAAGTGCAAAATAAGCATACAAGGAAGGATAGCAAGCTTTTGGAAGGTATAAAACTAAGTTATTTGGGTTATTTTTGTATTTATTGTGATAAAATCATTTGATGAAAATTAGTAAATAATTAAGATAATGATTCTATATAATTTTTAGATGTGTATCTATGAATTTTATGTTGTTTAGGGTATTTTTGTGGTGGAAATAGTGACCAAAATGGTAGAAAAATTGTTAAAGGTGGCAACTGTTAACGCAGAAGAAGGGAGAAAAAATTTTAGGCCGTCCGCGCATGGCGCGCGGCCAAAAAAAAATTTCCAGACCAAGATCGAAACGGCGTCGTTTCATGGCAGAAATAATTTTGCCCGCGCCATGCGCGACGGTTGAATTTTTGCGACCGGGCCACCAAAAACGACGTCGTTTGGATCGAGGGGGGGCGGATCCGTGCAATGCGCGATCAACCTCGTTCGGCTTATTTACCATTTTGCCACCGGTCGGTTTTTTTCCAAAATAATTACGAAAATGCCATTGAAAATTAATTTAATTAAAATAAATGTTTTAAAATTAATAAAAACATATAAAAGTCATATAAAATCAGAAAAATATGTTAAAATGTTTTATAAATTAAATTTAACAAATTTTCAATTTTGAAGAATAATTCCAATTAATTGTTAAATGTTTAATAATAAGAATTTAAATAATATAATTAGAATTAATAACCAAATTGGGTTACAATTAATTATAAATACCCATATAGAGTCGATGGGTAGAATAATTAAGTTGTGAGTGATATTAATGATATAAGTTAATATCGTGGGTTACTAAATTATTATTATTTGATTATGTTATTATTATAGGTTGCCCAAGAAGGGATAGGTAGCCGTTAAATTAATAATTGGATATCGAGGCAAATTCCTAAACCCTAACTTTGAACCATTAATCATATGTTAGATAATAAAAATTCTTATTGAGTTCTATTTTCTAAAGTTTCATCATTATTCCATTTTCTTGAATATTGATCTCGATTGATATTGTAAATTATTCAATTGAAAATCTCTTTTGTTACTCACATCCATTCTTAAATGCAATGACATTCATAACGAAACATAATTGTTGGTTAGTGAGTTGATAATTATGAGTCTAG
The DNA here is from genome assembly GCA_947179155.2 of Hedera helix. Classification (NCBI taxonomy): domain Eukaryota; kingdom Viridiplantae; phylum Streptophyta; class Magnoliopsida; order Apiales; family Araliaceae; genus Hedera; species Hedera helix. The sequence continues at coordinate 17,668,601 of OX359266.1, read as the reverse complement.
ACCATTTGTTCGGCTAGACTTTTGGTACAACTAAATTTCAAATTACTCTTTATTGATAAGTGCTAAGCCAAACCAAATTGTTTTGGTACGGACTCTTAGAAACTGAGGTGAACAATCATGTTCCAAGGAATATAGTTGCTGAAGGTCTTAAATTTTGAAATTTCGTGATATGCGGTAATATGATGTGCACAATCATAGATACGAGAGGCTGATCACCTCGAGTACGGGCTTAAGGTGTTATGGTCTTTATGACGCATACAGGTTATCAATTTTATTTTTGACTAACCTATGTTCTATGATATTGTGACCCTCAGTATGATGTTCAATTATCATGTTTCAAAGGACAAATTCCTCAGTTACTTTTATTCATTTGAAATGGGTTCATGTTACATTGTTATTATAAATTCTTTTGCTTATACTATTTTGTTATGCAATTCATTATACTTGTTGAACACTTTAGTTGCTTATTCTTGCTTAACTAATGTGACGCAGACATAGATGTTAAACTTGAAAGTATAAATAAGAAAGACAAGGGCAAAGAAAAGATGGTGGATTGAATAAATGATGAATGTCCCTCGCTAATAGTTTTAAATCTATTTTGTGGCTGTAGATGTGAAACATGTATTACAGTAATATTGTATGTATATAAAGGTGATGACCCTAGGAGTTTATTAGACATCTTTTATAGTACGTTGAACCTTAAAGGGTGTAATATATAATATTTTTGAATAGTGGTAAATGAAGTTAGAATATATGAATCGTGAGCATCAAATTCGGGGTTGAAGGAGCCTGAATTTGGGGGTGTCACACCGTCTCTCTCGGTTCTTTACTCTTTGATTCTAGAGTTTTAGCTTGTACTTGATTTGCCATGGCGCCGGATCCAATCAGTGCCAATGTTAGCGGAACAATCTGGATGAGGCATCAGCTAGGGTTCCTTCCAAGGACCCTAAGAAGAGGGACGAAAAGAAGGACGAGGATCTCGTAAGTTCCTTGATTTGTTTGGTCACGTTGATGAATTTGTTCGGTTTTTCTTTTTCTTGTTTTGAAATTATTAATTTGATTGAAACCCGTGGATTTATAGTTGGAGGAGGATTTGGCATTGAAGCAACAATTAGAACAGTATGTGGAAAGAGTGCAGGATTCTGATCTCGGGTTGCAGAATATTACCTTGGAGAGCATGAGGTTTGTAAAGCTTTCAATAATTGACTATTTACCACATGGAAATTGTGTTAATTTGACTACAAAATTGAACATTCTGGGTAAGTGAAGTGTTCACTGTTCAATTTTTCTAAGGCAATATCTTGTTGATTCGTTTGGGTGTTGCTGTTCTGAGGAGAAATGAACTTTTGAAGTAAATAAGTAATGGCCAAAATTCGTGTTTGTGACAGTTATGAATTGATTACATATGATTAGTTCCTTTGTACAAGAATAGCTTGAAACTTTGAGTGGGCGTTAATTAAGATTAAATAATAGTGATTTGTCGTCCTTGGTTATGCAGGATTGTGCCATTGCTTGACAGGATTATATAGAAACTCTTGAAAAACTTCCAAAAACTAAGCTGCTGGATTTGATGACCAGATAGGAGTCGAATAAATTTTCTTTCCTTTTTCTAATTCCCCATCTCAAAACAGAGTACAACTAAATAATTTTCGAAACCTTTATTCAATGGTGCTCTACTTCTCTCTAATACTTACATATGTTAATATTTCTCTCCTCGTCTTTTTTTGGTATGTTTAATGATCTATTTTTTTTCCTTTTCAGGCTAATGGAACTGAAAATATCATATATTAAGAGGTATTGCCCAAGTTTATTTATGTAAATATGAATTTCTTTTCCCATTAATTCATATATATATATATATATATATATATATATATATATATATATATATATATATAAGGAATCGTGCATGACCCATCCACCTTTTTTAAACTTTGTCCAGGAATTTGTTTTGAATTCGAGAGGAATGAAGCTTTTCACTTGTAGTTGGGTGCCTAATTGTGAACCAAAAGCTTTAATTTTTCTCTGCCATGGTTATGGCATGGAATGTAACATCTCAATGAGAGGTCAAAATTTGCAAATATATATATGTATATGTATATGTATATGTAGAGATAAACTCATTAAATACGTGGAAAAAAAGAGTACGTAATTTAACAAGGTGATGAATTTGAAACTACAGGTGCAGCTATTACACTTGCAAATGCAGGATTTGCAGTTTACGGGATGGATAATGAAAGCCATGGAAAGTCATCTGGGCTTCAGGGTTTTGTCCCAAATTTTGATGCTCTGGTTACAGATTGTTCAGATCATTTCACTAGCATTTGTGGTATGTTATTTTATTTTATTTTATTATTTTTGTCTTTTATTTAATCATTATTTGCTTAGTTATTGGCATATTAGAGAGATAGAAAACAGTAATTTTAGGCTTTAGCTGATTCTCTGTTCCCCCATCTTGAAATTTGGTATTCTCTAACAGTTCTTATTGACAACATTTGTTGACCAGATAGGAGTCGGATTGATGGTTTTTCAACAATTTGGGGGAATCAATGGAATCTGCTTCTATGTCAGCAGTATTTTCGAGTCAGCGGTAGAGAAATTTCATATATGCTCCTGAACATGACAATTTAAAATCTGGGATTTGCAATCTTCTGAATTTTCAACTAGTTGATATATAACTTCTTCAAACAGGAGTTTAAAGAGTTCCTCATAACTTCACCCGACTTTTTTTCCCCACATGTTAGACGGCAAAATCTGAGTTTGAGTATTAAAATTGACACTATGATCTGTAATATCTCAGGATTTCCTTCAGATCTTGGTACCATAATTTATGGATGTATTCAGGTACGGGGAACTCCATTCCATATGAGTCTCAAAAAATCTTTCTAAATAGCATTGGTTGCAATGAGTTTGTCCTTTATTTGATATTGTTATTACAAGTGGTTATTACTGCACTGGGTGCATTCATAGTAGACAGAGCTGGAAGAAAACCCCTTTTACTGGTACCAACCTAGTATTGAACACTTTCACCTTCAGACATTTGGCATCGAAATTCTTCTTTGATATAAGATTATGCATATTATCTTCTAGGTTTCTGCTTTAGGCTTGAAGTCCTTGTTGTTTATAACTAAAAAGATAAATTTTGAATTATTGTTTATTTGTATGCATGTTTAATATGACTTAGTTGTTGGGTGTCCCATTTAACTAAAAGCTTTTGATAGATTGTGGTATATGTCGTACAACATACGACAAGTACTATATTCTAAAAATTGTCATACTATTTCATGGCATTTAATTCCATGAAATATCTTTCAGGATCACTATTATGCAATTACATGTTTATTAGCCCTTATACTTTATTTGTTTGATTTTGCTTATTGCTCGCTTAGGAATCTATGTGGTATGATGAACTACGAGATGTGGTAGCCAAGCGCAATCCTGGATGGGAGTATTTGCAAGAAGTACGATAATTTTCTCTTCAATAGAACAATAGCTAGTCAGAATAAGCACATATTTGTTGTTGATGTTGCTGTCACGCTGTTTGTTGTCATTCTTCTTAATTTTATTACTGCTATTTTGCCATTATCATTGTTAATTTTTCTTAGTGATAAGTCACGGGTAATGACATTATCAGACATTATCAATTTAAGACTGTAAATCTAGTAATTTTCTCAACTTGCAAGTCCACTAAATCTCAGTTTCAATTTTGACATAATTCATTATATTCTGCTTGTGCTTGTAATTTCACAATAAAATAATTTAAACAAAATGAGATACCCACCATTTTTCTTTTTCTGGAATAGTATCATGCATATGGGAAATACTTGAAGAGTTATGATATTTATAATTATAGAACAATTAACCCTATCCCCGGCCCTCCCACTATCACCATTTTTTTTATAATAAATATCCAATAGACATTATGGAAGAGAATAATTTCTGGCATTTCTGCAATACTTATAATTAAGCAGAAGTTCTGTGCTTTTCAGTTTTAGTAGGTTTGTTACATATAGTAGGCTTGTTACATATAAATTGAGCATACCCCTTGCTTCTGTTTCATTTTAAGTTCTGATTCAAGGTTGAGTTTGTAGGATATAGAATCTTGCTGCAATACACTTGTGAACTTTGACATTGTGTGCCTTAAAATAAGCAAGGCCGTGCAGTTGGCCATAACTCCATATTCAGGCCTTGTTTTTGTTTCATGCATGACATCTGCAAAAGTAATATGTCATTTCCTTGCATCTTAATGCGTAGTCTACAAACATTTTGTTATCACTAGATCTTATATTCTAAAAATTGATCTTTGTAGGCATTTAGTATGTGGTCTGGTGAGACTATGATGACATTTTGCGGCCACTATGAAAATGTAAATTATTGTTGGTATAATGTGCAGGATAAGGTACAACATCTTTCCTCTTTCTCTGCAAGATGGTTCTCAATGTAAATGTATGCTACATGGATTGTCCTCTATGTAAAGGATTGTCCTCTATGTAGATGTATTCTATATAATATACTTCCTGTGACTTGAAAAGGCTTTTTTTTTTTTTAATTCTCTACCTTTTTTGTGTGTGGAACTTATAAGACATTTAAAATTAGATAGGATGCTTAGTGTTTACTTTTTGGCTATATGATATCAAACTAGAAGAAATTTCCCTCACAGTTGTATAGTCACATAATTATCCTTGGGAAGACCTTGTGCTTTAAGTTTTTAGAAAGCTATGGTTTTTAGACCTTGTGCTTTAAGTTTTTAGAAACCTATGCTTTTCAACTATAGAATGCAACAAAGATACTTAAAAGTTGAATAAGTGCTATGGCGACGGTCTTTTGGCCTATAGTGACGGTCGGCGACCGTCTCTATAGGTCAATTTTCTAGTAGTGTGATTAGCTTTATGACAAAATTTAAAGTCTATAATGACTTATTTTTGTATGAGAATGAAGATACTGGGAAATGTAATAAATTCATTTATGATATTGTATTATCACAAGTGTATGTCTTTAAATTTCTAGTATTTGGATATTGCTAAAGATGAGTACATTATTAGTAAAGCTATACATTTGAGTGAGTGTATTATGTAAAATATTGAAAGTTCTATCTAGAAAAGTTACTTGATTGAGCGCTGCTAAGGTGTCATTCTTTAACAGAAGCCCCCTCATTCTTTAGAACGATCTCTTTTATTAATACTGTGAATTTCAGATAGACAGAGTTTATGAATGATGGAATATCTACATTTAGACGGACTTAGTGTTGGATTGGAATACTGATAATGATATAATGATGAATAGTGAGCACCAGATTCGATGTAAAGGAGTGCATGGATTTGGGAGCATTATAGGTTGGTATCAAAGCTGTAAATTATAGCTCCAAGCTTGGAGGACTCTAGGATATAATATGAGCGAATGTTGTCGAAAGAAATAGGATTCGTTAATATTTCTTCAAAGATGAAAGTTAAAAGATAAAGTTAAAACTCTTAAAAGATGTTATGTGTATGAAACATTATATCATGATAAATACTAAGTGAATAAAAAACTCTTTTGTAGGATGTCTAATGAACCAATATGGTATGATGTTGAAGAAATAATTGAACCAGAAAATGAACCAGGGTTGTTTGATGAACTAGAAGAAGAATGAATGGAAGGTTTCTCAAGGTTTGAACAAGATGATGTTATATTCCTAGAAGACTTAAATAAAGGGTTAGACCCAGAAGAGGAAGACCCGAAAGAGGTAATTCTCGAACCAGTGGAGAACCTACTAGAGGCTGTCATAGAACAAGCCCAATTGAAAATATATACTTTGAATAATAGGGTGACTGTTTTAGAGGAACTGTGGGAATATGAGAAGGTGTTGAATATCCGCCTTCAGGCACTTTTGGCTAGGAAGGAAAGGGACATATTCTAGTTGTAAGCATGACTTGATAGGATGATTCACGAGCAATGTGAATTGTATATAGTATTAGATAAGCGAGTGAAGAGATTCCTGGTGGAATATTGACATACAGGGTATGACATCAATAGGTTAGTTGTAACTAGTATGCTCTGTGACGTATAATAAGGTCAATAAGGGATTTAGGAAGGGTAAAGACTAGTATGGTTTGTAATTTAGTTTATGTCATGTGTTTTAGTATAAATCCCAAATTTTGTCGTATATAAGGGATGGATAGGATTATATATGATGTATATATCAATCACTTGGATATGTAACTTGAAATTTTATTAAATTTGAAGTAAAGTTGTATGACATGTGTAGTGAAATCTTATGCTTTATATTTATGTATTATTTTCTTTTATATTAAAAATGTCGCCAAGAAGAAGAATGAACGTTAATAGGGAGTGATCACAAAATGACGGTGGTTAGAATGAAATTAACCCAATGCAACAATCAACAATTTATAGATTTATTGGTAGGAGCACTTCAAAATTGTCCCACCAATAACACAACTGCAAATCACATTACTACGTTTAAAGACTTTAGAAATGTAGGACCTCCTAAATTTAATGGAACCACAGAGCTAATAGTGGTTCAAGGTTAAATAAAAGAGATTGAAAAAGCTTTTCACATAACTAAGGTTGGCGAAGATCAGAAAATGGACTTTGCCACATATTTAATGAAAGATAAAGTAAACTTTTAGTGAGAGGCAAACCAGGTTAGAGCATGTAAGGGAATAATTCTGTGGGTAAAATTCAACGAGATTCTTCGAGAGCTAATTTTTGAAAAGTATGTAGAATAAGGTGGAAATTCGGTTCTTAGAGTTGAAGCAAGGGGAGGTGTCGGTGCCCAGTACGCGGCGAAATTCAATGAATTAGCTTGATTCGCTCCGCATCAAGTTGATACGGAAGAGAGAAAGACATATAGGTTTGAAGAGGGAGACCCTAGATTAGGAGTAAGACATTTATGTTGCAGTTAGAAAACTTTTCCCAAAATTTGGAACATGCAATAATTGCAGAAGGAGGAAGATAAGAAAAATAAAACTAAAAACTTCAAAGGAAAGGGTAGTAGTGGAGGAAATCACAAAAGAAAATGGAATGATATGAATAAAAATAAAGAAGGAGGAAACAAGAAGGGGAGAGAGGCATGTAAGAAATGTGGCAAAGGCTAGTTAGGAATATGTTTAAATGGGAAGAACTCCTATTATAACTATGGACAAGAGGGACACTTTGCCACCAATTGTCTGAATCCTAGGAGGAGTGGTTGCTTCAACTGCGAAGCACAAAACCACTAAGTAAGAAGTTGTCCGAATAAAGGAACTGAAGCTGGACGAGAGAGCAAGGCAAATAATAACGCTAAGTTAACCATTACTAGACCAGAGGGCCTAAGACGATCTATGGCAAGGACCTTTAATTTGAACGTTGAGTCAGGTGTCATTTCGATCAATACCATAATGCTCACGTACTATTTAACTTAGGTGCTACGTGTTCGTTTGTATCATTTGAATTTGCGAAATGTTTAAATTTGCCATGTGAAGATTTAGATTATCCCTTAAATATAAAGATTGTAAATAGAGAAATAATTCCTGCTAATAATGTGACGCCCCTAAATCTGGGCCTACATAGCCCAATTTGATATGCCAAAAGTACACAGTTTCTAATACAAACAGTACATAGAATAGAAATACAGAACTCAATAATACACAACTAAGTTTTCATTATTATTGTCACACTATGTACAACATGTGAAGACTACTACAACTATTTCTCGGACCTTCACTCCATTTTTCAACTAGACCCGATTATTCTTTCATTTCCTGAAGAACAATGAAACAAAAAGAAATTGTGAGCTCAAATAGTCTAGTAAGAAATATCATGACTAAGATAACAATGAGTAAATTAGAATTAGCTTTTAACAGTTGAGTTCTTGATAGAATATAATAAACAACAAGTTTTAGATCAATAATAGTAGCGAAATGGGCAATCCATTAGAAGAATCATATAGACTATGATGTCCACTAACTTCTCTTTTTTAAAAAAATATCATCAACTTTTATCATTTTAAACACCACTGGTTATGATAATATCAATTCACAGTTCCTGATCATAATCATGCAAGTCAATAGTTCATCTTTGCACTACGGGCCAAAGATATTCAAATATAGCACCAATGGTCATGATCATACCAGTCTTTAGCCTTTGGTCATAGTCATACCAAAAAATAGTTCTTCTTTGCCCTAGACCAAAGAGAACATTCACCATGTGCCATAAATGACACACAACAATTATATCGCCTTTATCCTAGCATCTGTGCCCCAACCTATATATTCTCACAACAACATAATTCTTGATGATTAGAATAATAACAGTGATATAAATAATGAATAGAAGAAATAGGATAATCAATAAATATCGAAAGTTTATGATTTTACTTTGTGCATATTCAAATAATGTCAAAATTGTCAACATGATGTATAGTGAAATTAAAAAATGATATTCAAGATCCAAAGTTCAGAATAACGGTTAAAGTTCAATAGAAAGATTTAGAAAAATAAGAAGGTTCAATTGAAATGATATTAGATGAAGCGCAAACTATTAAGGAACATATAATCATTTCAGGGAACTTTACCAAATAGTACTTATCATAGTAAATTAAGAGTATGAAAAGAATGATACCCCTAACACGTTATTGTATATTGATTTAAATGAAGTTGATCAACCTATATATTTATAATTTAATTAGTAACTACCACATATAATTTTATGGTGTATATCAGTTCGTATGAAATCGTCAAAAGTGATTTGATAGAATAAAGTAGAATAACTTTAATATAGTTTTTGAAAGAAAATAATATTTCAAAATAAATCTTCCAAAGGAAGCTTTTCAAAATAAATCTTCTAAAGGAAGATTTATAAACAATGTGTGATGTGTGTGGTTGCTTATATAACTTTTATAAAAAGACTTACTTGAACAGTACTCATACAACTACAGATCTTCACAAATACTTAAGATGACTTTAGCACACTCAAAGAGAACTTATATAAAGTAATATTTAGAGAGTGAAAGAAAGAATAAGCAATGAAGTTTTTATGAAAAATTCTTAAATTAAGACCTCTATTTATAGCTAAAAATGTTATCATAAACCAAGATTTCTTAATTTAATCCAAACCGTATATTTCAAGATAGTGTTTAATCCATACCACTCATTTCATCTTTTAAGATTTTCTTAATCTAAACCATTCATTTAAAGATCATCTTTAATCTACACCGTTCATTTAAAATTCTATAATTATTACATTATCTTTAATTTATACAATTCATTTCATATTCCACTGCAATTACAAAATAAATAATTTGATAAAAGTTTCTTTTAACAAAAAGAAAAATAAAGTGATCTATTCAACCCCCCTTTTAGATCACCTATGTGTCATCAGGGAACCAACACTATTATTATGATTATGCCATTTACTTCTTAAATAAATATTTTTCTTTTACGATGTGATCCTTTAGTTTCTCCATATTAAACCGGTTGTAGAATAATTCAATTAGAACTATTCTAATCTTATTTAAGTAAATAAATTAAAATATTTAATTCATTTAAATAAATAATATTTATTTCACAATAAGGATAAGCCCTCTTACCGATCAATGACTTTTCAGATAATATAGATTTACTGTGAATAAAATATAAGACATGGATTTACTGTCAAGTTTTATTTTATTTGATCATATACATTTTAATTCTCAAATGCACAACTCTATTTGATGTAAATTAGAAACTATTTTCTAATTTTCATTTTACCTTGGCCAAGGACTACTGAGTTGTCATTTATCGAACCGCATAAGACATTATCTCATTTTACTAGAAGTGGTAGATTCTTTGTTGATCATTCACATATTTTCATATATAACTTATTAAACCCATACATACCCTTTGATATACCCTAAAGGTCTTATGGGATATGTAAAAGCATAACTTATCATATACAAGATACTATGATAATCTCAAGTCCAAGGATCACTTGTACTATTATCACATTAGGAATTATTATTGACAGACGAGTAAAACTCCATTAGGTATTTCTTTTACTAGTCACTTCAGTGAACTTATTTTCTAATAAACACATATATACTTGATTTAGTGTCTTTGCATAAATGATTATGAAATCAATCATCCTCTTTATAAGAGCAAGTATAGTATGCACTAATATATCCAGATTCACTAATCCCAATTTTAGTGATCCCGTGATTAAGAATAATTTTAGTTTTTAAGCTATCTTGAATTTAGATCTCACTAGCATGATCGTCATCATGATTCTAAAAGTATTACTAAAAAACTATGGGTTTATCACAATTAATACAACAACAAAGTATGGATAATGAAAATGCCTTTAAGTAAATGAATTCTTTTATTAATAAGTGAATAAGATTACAATGTATATGCTATAACACATCAAATGTGATTGACTTATATGCATATTACTTACAATCACCCACTTGCACTAAAGCCAATTGTCATGGTATCTAATACCCATCTTCTCTAAGTGACAATCAAATTGTTGTTGAGTTAAAACTTTAGTAAATGGATGTGCAACGTTGTCTTGAGAGGCCACACACTCTAGGGTGACATTTCCTAATTTAATGATCTATTTAATAAAATTAAATCACCATAACACATGTTTGAATTTCTAATGAGACTTGGGTTCCTAGGCTTGTGCAATAACTCCCATGTTGTCACAAAATAAAGACACTGGTCCTTGAATGATACGAACCACCCCAAGTTCAGTTACAAACTTTTTCATCCAAACAACTTCCTTTGTAGCTTCACTTGAAGCTATGTACTCTGCCTCTTTCACTGAATCAACAATCGTTTGCTGCTTAGAGCTTTTCCAACTCACTGCCTCACTATTTAAGGTAAACACGTAACTCAAAACAGATTTACTATCATCTTGGTCAGTTTAAAAACTTGAGTCTGTATAGCCCTCTAGTTTCAAATCAGACCCACCGTAGATAAGAAATACATCCTTAGTTCTTCTTAAGTACTTTATGATATTTTTCACTACCTTTCAGTTTTCTTCTCTTGGATTCGACTGATATCTGCTTGCAACATCAGGTCTAGTACATATCATCCCAAACATAATAGATCATATTGTTGAGGCATAAGGAATATTATTCATACGACCTCTCTCTTCAGGTGTTTTTGGGGCCCGCTTCTTGGAGAGATATATTCCTTGATCTATCGGCATGAGTCCTCTTTTGGATTCTTCCATGCTAAACTTCTTTCGCATTGAGTCAATGTACGTTTCTTGGGATAAGCCAAACATCATTTTAGATATATCTATATAGATCTTTGTGAGAACCTGAATTTTTGGGATTATTTAATAAAAACTAAATAAGAATTTAATTGATAAAATTATCAAGGTTGTTCAAATTATTTGTGATATTTTATGTGATTTAAGATATGTGATGAGATTTAATTTATTAAATTAAATCTGTACATAGATGATGATAATTGGTATTAAATTAAGATAATTGAAAAGTAAATAAATTGTTTAAAAATAATTTATTAAGAATGAGAGAAATTACATATAATGGTGCAATAAAATTATTGTGGAGGTACATAAATTATGTTACGAGATAAGGTAAAGTGTGTGTGTGTGTGTGTGTGTGTGTGTGTGTGTGTGTGTGTGTGTTTAATTGTTGATAATTATAAATTTCATTAATTATGGAAATAAAGAGATTAATAATTAAATTAATCTGGAAAATAATGAAAAGGTAATAAGGGAGTTAGTGAAATTGTATGTATTGATTTCAGATTTTATCAAGAATTGTGGAGGAAGTTTAAAAATTATTAAGGGGAGGAAGTAATTTTATAAATTATATACTAATAAAGTATATAATTTATATAAGGAAATTAAAGTAAAAGAGTAATGGAAGAATAATTATATAAATTATATAAGAATTATTATATAATTTATATAAGAGGATTAAATTATTGAGAGAGTTAATAAATGTATAATTTTGGTTATATAATTAATTGACAATTATGGAGTAATTTAAGAAATTATTTAAGAAAGGAGAATGTAAATATATAAATTATATAAAATTAAATTATATAATTTATATATAAAGAAGTTAATGTAAATAGTAAGGAAATGGAAAATAAATAAGGAAAAAGGAAGTTTTTAATTTATTAAAAATCATATTTATGTATAATGGAATTATTATGACTTTTATGAGGGATAATATTTCGGAAACGTGAACATGTTAGTGTAACATGTTGTCCAAGTAACGAAGTGAAAAATTATGAAAAATAATTTTTATATGTTATATGAATTATTTTATGAATTTTGGAAGTATAAATTATCTCATATAAGTACATGCATGTCATTATGCGTGTACAAAAATTGTCAAGTGAAATACCTGAAAAAGGTGTTAATATTATTTATAAATCAAATTATGATTTTTATTGAACTAAAATAAATATTTTATATACATTATATAAAATATTTATTACACGATATAATTACGTGATGTATTTGAAACATTTAATTAAGCAAGATTCATGCATGCTTTTGGCTTAACCAACTTTGGTGGGCGGTGGAATTATATTATGTTCCAATATGATTAATACTTGGTTGGTTATAAAAGAAAAACAAAAGGAAAGCAAGAAGGAAAACAAAAAACAAAAACAAAAACAAAAACATTTCCTTTTCCCCAACCGAATACACCACATTTGCCGGAAACTTCCACGGCTATCAAGGGAGAGAAATTTTTGTGCCATCAAAGAAGAAGAGCAAGCTTTAAGGATGGAGTTTATAAGCTTTAGAAGGTATAAAAATTTATTTATTTGGATTTATTTTGGAATTTATGATGTTAAAATAATTTGTAAAAAAATAGTAAATAATTAAAATAATTATTCTAAAAAATTTATGGACGTGCATTTATGAGTTTTATGATTTTTGGTGTATGTATATTGTGAAATTTTGGTATAAAAATGGTTAATTATGAGAAAGTTGGTTTACTGTTCAGAAAAACTGAAGAAGAAAGAAGAAAGGGCAGGCCGCGCATTGCGCGGGCCATTTTTTCGAAAATCGGCGATAAAACGGCGTCGTTTTGGAGTCGGAAGGCCGGGTCGCGCCATGCGCAGTGACCAATTTCTTTTTCGAAAACGGGGACTCGAAACGACGTCGTTTTGGGGCGCGACAGAGGGGGATCCGCGCCATGCGCGGTGACCAAAGAAACGGACAGTCGAACAACGTCGTTCGGCTTGGGCAAAAGGAAGCCGCGTGCCATGCGCGGCGGCGGACACGCTGGAAATTACCAACGTGCCCCCTGACCTTTTACGGTAATGACCAGCATGTCCCTTGGCCATGAAAATTACGACCGTACCCCTGAGCTTTTCTAGAAATACCGGATGTGTCCCTAAGGGCGCGAAAATGACCAAAATGCCCCAGAAATTATTTTAATTGAAATAAATGTTTAAAAATTGTTTAAAAATCATAGAAAATTATGAAAAAAATACTAAAAATATAGAAATGATATTTGAGCATTAAATTTAATATTTTTGTAAAAATATTAAATATCGGGGATTAATATTTAAATATTTTAAATATTAATCTAATGAGTATAAAAGCTAGAAAATGATTAACATAAAAATTCGGACAACCAAAAATGCTAAATTTTATCCGATGAGCCGGGTTGTCCGTATTGAAGGTGTTTTATATTAAGTTAAATTAAAATATTAAGGAATGAGGTTAATATAATTAACCATATTATTTAATAATTGACCCGTAACCCTAAAATAAATTGTTGAGTGGGGTTAATTACATTATAGATGATATTAATTAATTAAATTAATATCATAGGAGGATAAATAATTATTATTTGATTATTTTATGATCATAGGTTGTACGAGAAACATTATAAAATGGATATTTATTAATTCCACAATCCAGGCAAGTTCTTCAGTGCTTTTATGTTAAATGTTTGTTTGTTAAAATATGTTAATTCTTGTTTTAAATTCATATAAATTATGTGTTATGTGATATGTGGATAATATGACAACGATGTGTACTTTGTGCAATGATGTGAATATATAAAAGATATAATGCTTGAGTAGAAGCACAACACGTGATGTATGACACACAGAGAGCATGTTATACAATGTGTTACGTGAAGCATGAAAGGTGTAAACTATTGAACTTGCTTAGTCGTTGTGCTCATTACTTTCATAATATAAATTTTTATAGGTAAAGAAATAAATTTCAAGAATATCGGATTATGTTAGAGATGAATTACCTAGAAGGTTGGAAACGTAATTGTTATATTTTCTACATTATGATTTAATGTGGAAAAATTTACCAAATTTACTCTGATGAGTTATATGTACATATAAGTTGAATCTGGATATGATAAAAGTTAAAAGTGTGTACAATGATTGTTCAAAGTGATTGTTATGATAGAGATTATTATATAGCTAGTTATGAATTATGAAACAAAGAATGTTGTATGAATATAAACAATAGTAAATTTTGAATGTTGAGCTTTACGACACCTGTAATAGAAAGAAAAAGTAAATGTTGCGATCTAGGGACTAGGATCAAGACAAAAAATATTAAATGTCAAATACTTTAATACAATGATTGAGAAGAAGAAAAAATTATACTTAAAAATTTGGTAATTGGTGACTATAATGTCAATTAATGGTTTAAATAAGATGATCAAGGATTTATTAACAAACCGAATTTGGACGTAAGGTAAATGATGTATAATAAACATAAAAATTAAGGTAATAAAGTTGGTTTAATTTTGGGGTCGTTACAATCTTTATCCCCAAAATATAGAATATTTCTCCTAAGTCCTTCATGGAGAAGTGTTTAAACAACCATACCTTGATCGATTGTAGCATATGAACATCATTCCCTAGTAGTAATATATCATCAACATATAATAGTAGGAATGTAACAAAGCTTCCACTAACCTTCTTGTACACATAAGGTTTATTCTCGTTTTTGATAAAATCAAATTCTTTGATTGTCTTATCAAAACGGATGTTCTATCTTGGAGAAGCTTGTTTCAATCCATAAATGGATTGTTGTAGCTTACAGACTTGATTTTTTCTAACCTTTGAAACAAAACCCTCCGTGTAACGCCCCCAAATTTGAGTACTTTGAACTTTAGACTTGGTACGTCACGATATATCATCTTCATACATGTTCTATAACTAATGCGGGATAAATAAACATAAATTGTTTATTTCAGAGTATTCTACAACATGTCCCAAGGTTTCTAACCTCAACTTATATATATACCTTTAGGTTCACAAAAAGGTTTAAACAATTAACTTACATCCAATGACAAAATTTGTTATCATGCATAATACTATAATCTTGTCCTTTACTTATGTCTCCGTCTTTCCTCAAACATTCTTATTAATCTGAAATTTGTTATCGTGATATAGCAATGGTGAGCAACGACTTTGCTCAACAAGTTTAAATACAATAAAGATATATCATGATTGAAAGAAAGAATAAACTTTCGAGTTCCCAACAATATAATAATTGTGAACGAGTACGAATCATAATTTTAATAATTGAATGTCTGAATCAAGTAATGTTGAGTGTCAATAATGACCATGAACAAATTTAACTGAACCTTATGGTAATGAAGGTGATCAGCCTTTCATACTTGATGAACATATGCAACATGCACTATGTGTGAATCAATAATTTAAAGAGGTGGAATAATTATAAAGAATTAAACCACTGGTATGCTTGAAACATAACAACACAAGTTTGAGTTGAGAGGAACTTGCTCAATATAAACTTGAGTAAGATTAAAGAACTTTCCTGTCCGTTGACTTACGACTAATTCGCTTAATTTAAACTACTCTTGATGACCTAACATTAATAACGTTGGCATATCAATTAGTATAACATATAATCGTGCACTTTAAACACTTATCTATGCTATTTATTTAGCAAATAATTAATCACATAACACATATAATTTTATATACTATCATTAATCGTATAAGACACTTAATTGATCTTATGTTAATGATTTAATTAATCAATGTTATTTTTCTTAAGTGTTAAACAAATATTAAACTCTTAAACAATTTACTATCCTCATTTAATTAATTATTTTTATTTTATTAACTCTATCTTCATTTAATTACTATTTAATATTAGTTAAAGAGTAATTAATTAATTACCTTTAGTCATTATTTAACAATAGATAATAACTAATTATGTTTATTTATTATTTAAAATTAATTAACTAATAAATAATTAAAGTATTAATCTTAACTGCCTTATTATTTAATATTAATTAAATATTAATTAATTTATTAATTATCCTCATTTATTATTATTTAATAATAAATAATTAGTTTATTAACTTTAATTATCTTTAATTATTATTTAATGTTAATTAAATATTAATCAATTAATTAATTATCCTTACTTATTATTTAATCTTAATTAAATAATAAATAATTAGTTTATTAATTTATTCTTCATTTAATTATTATTTAATGTTAATTAAATAATAATTAATCACTTAATTATCTTTATTTATTGTTTAAATAATAAATAATTAATTTATAAATTTTATCTCTATTTAATTATTATTTAATATTAATTAAATAATAATTAATTAATTATATAATAATTAATCACTTAATTATCTTTATTTATTATTTAAATAATAAATAATTAATTTATAAATTTTATCTCTCTTTATTTATTATTTGATATTAATTAAATAATAATTAATTAATTATTTATCCAGACCCTGTCTGCTTACTAACAGATTCTTACCAACAAGAATATGCACTAAACTGACACCCAAACAGATAGGTTTACCCTGCCTACTTCTTAACAATTTTTTCTTTCACAAAACACAGTTTTTAATTTAATCATAACTTCTTCGTTACATTTCCATTTTTAATCATCTTTAAGTCAAATTAAAACTTATGAAGTCTACTTTAATTTTTATTGAGACCTTGACTTCATCCCATACACCAAACAACACAGATCTAATCATTTACCCAACGTGTCCAGACAGTTTTATTCCCAGTATAGTCTCACAAAACAATTCTTTTCAAAAATGCTAAACTCCATAAAATGGTAAAATCTTTTGGGTAATTCTAGATAACTTCTATATCTACAACTTTGTAGTTTGCACCAACATCTAATTCGAAATACATGATTTTATACAATTTTTTCAAGGTACAAAATCGCTACAGTCGCTAGACAGGCTATTTTCGTCCGACCTAGTCTACTTAAAACAGTCACTACACACAAATCACAAAGAATTTCTATGATCTAAAAATTTCTACAGAAATCTTACTTACATACCTTTAATTTGACATATTACCCACTCTCTAACTCCAAAAACTCAATTTTATAAAAATCATCAACCCAGCTGTAACACTACACATATTTCTGCGAAATGAATTTTATCTTTTCTTTCATTTAAATTAAATCCGTGAATCATTTGATTGATTCATTAAACTGTATGGTTAGACCATTACCCACAAGATTAAACAAGATCTATAACCATTAATTTTACCAACACCCAAAATATACCCAAGAAAAATTAAAATTTATCAAGGGTTTAGAAAATTTATACCTTTGAGCTTTTCATTTTCTTCTTAACTTTATCTTCTTCTCTTCTCGTTTTCTTCTTTAACTGAGAGCGTTTCTTTCTCTCTTCTCTCATGTTTACTAATTTCTTTCATGCACACAAGAGGGTTTTAATCTATTAAGTAATATAATCTAAGTTAAGAGATAATATAAGAAATAATGTGATTGCTTGGAATGGATTGCCTTAGGATAAGGTTACACATGATTGGCTAAAATTAATCCACCTTAATTAAAAATTTGAGCATTATCCAGCTGGCCCACTCCAAAAATTTGGAGATTAAATTCTCTTTTGGGTCTTACTTTTAATTATCTGACCCGCTCTTTGTTTGTTTGACCCGAAAAATTAAATTTTCAATATTACAGTCAATTCCTACTAATTTGGACGTTCCCGACGTCGTGGTAACATCCGTTTTTTCAAATTCACTTCCAAACTTCAAGTTTGACCTTTTACCCTAAAAAGTCAAATGGTCAACTTTGACAAAAAAGTCAACCGAAACACATATCGTGTTTACAATCCATACTTACTAAATTCGATGTTCCCGTCGCAACAGTGAAGTCCATTTCTCAAAATTCTTCTTCAAACTCAAATGTTGACTTCTCACCTTTACAAGTCAAACGGTTGACTTTGACCAAAAGTCAACCCCGACACCAAATTGTGTTTACTCACTCTCCTTGTCAAATTCGACGTTCTGAACTCAATGGTGCAGTCCGAGTCTCCAAATTCTCTTCTGAACTCTAAATTAGGATTTTAACTTGACTTTCTTTCAATTCTTTTAGTTATACTTTGATTATTTGACCACTTTGGTCATTTCTTGACATTCCGATTTGCTACATTGCCTTCACATATGTAATTATACTAGTTTTATCAGGTATACATTACATCATTATCTTCACACCGCTATTCCACGAAATTACAACCACACGGGGTTCCTTTTTAATCTTAGACTACCGCCTTAACAACTTGGTCACACATACAAGTCTTATAATTATCAAATGCTTAGGCTTGTTCACTATATCCATATGGTTTGCCTTATATATTAATCTGACTCACCTTAACCTTAATCCATTTTGGTCTATTAATAAATTTCAAATCACTTGGCCACTAGGCTGGGTTTAAACTTATTACCACCACAATACCCAACTTATCTCTTCCCAATTTACTAATTGGGGCTATCTTAATTTACCACTCAATGTTTAACTCTCAGAAGCGTGCTTAATTAATATATTAAGCTTCACATTATTCTTGATGATTAATTCCATTAATCATTTATCACGCTCGGCTAAAATATAATTAGCGCACCTCCAAGTATATATGTATCTATACATATACACCTCAACTTAAACTTATAAATATCTCAATAATTAAAATTTATTTCCCTAATAAATTTTCACATACCTCATATAAAAATTTCTTACAATATATCTTTTAGTCAAATACATTCATCGAACTTTAAAGGTATTATATTACCTTATTATTAATATACCTCCAAGTATAAACAATCAAATTTCAGGTTTTAAAAATCTAAAACCTACATTCACTCACAGTTAAATCCTAACACAAAGTTTATGGTCAAATGTTTACTCACCTCCTATACCTTTTACTTCTTCAAATTTAGGTTTTAACTTCAACCTTCATTTCATCATTAAAGATCTTATTTACAAATCTTCTGAAATATCCGAGATAATACATTCACCCCTCCTTATAAGAATTTTGTCCTCGAAATTTACAGCATACTTATTTATGCTCATTTTATCTATTAGGTTTTCGATTTAACCTATCAAATTTCCCATTCTCTGAGGATTCTTCATTGGTCATTTAATTCTATGACCAATCTTCTCTAAAATTTACACCTCTACCCATTCAATTTTCATGATGTGTTGCATGTCGGTTCCTACTTCCCTTCGCGTATTGCGCGCATTGTGTTGATCTGTTGATGCCTAGGCCAAACGGGGTCTCTTCGTTTCCTGTTGCTATTCTTGAACCACGCCTAGCTACCATTGTTGCTTAATTACGATCATGCCATCAGACTTGCAGAATTTACCAAATTGCCATTCATTTTATAATTCCTACAAAATAAAATAAGTTATTAAAAATACTAAAAATAATAAAAACACACAAACTTAAATAAATTACCTAAATTTAATTACAATGCTTAAAAACTAACAAATAATTAAGCCTAAAAATATATAATAATTAGGAATAAAATCCATTTATCAGGGCGCGCCGGCCGGGCTGGGTCAACCCATGTTGGGTCACGTTCGGGTTACAATAGGTCGAGTCGGATCTATATAGGATGTGACATCCCAGATTTTTAACAAGATTTTAAAATAAGAATCTTAGTTAATTAAATAAAGGTTAGAAGTTAAAACCTAGTTTGAAAGAACAGCTAGTGTAAATAAGTGATTAAATTTATTTTATTATTTAATCAATGTGTTAAGAATGACCTGTGTGGTTGAATTTGTACAGAGAGACTCTTGATGTAACAAGGGCTCTATAGAGGTTATGAGTATCAGTCATTAATTTAAGGTACATTAGTGACTTGATAGATAATGAAATTATAATAAATATAATTTATTACAGTTGAAAGGAAATAGAACAGATTAAAGACAAATGAAAGAAACCAATATATATGGTTAGGTAGTTAGAAAAGAATGGTTATAAGGCACTGTATTGTGTCAGAATATGGTAGGTTGAATGTATGTATATATATATATATATATATATATATATATATATATATATATATATATTTGATCTAATAATGAAAGAAAAGTTAACACTTAGAAAAAAGTAAGATAATGGAAGAATGTATAAATTAAGCTTAAATATGATAATTAATAACTAGCTTGATGAATTGGCCTTAAGAGGCTAGCTTAAGAGAATAACAAGGAAAGAAAATTAAGAAAATTTTTCTAGGTAAGGTAAGGTATGTTAGAATGTGCGGAATTGATATAACATTTTAACCTAATCTGTATATTAGGGATTAACTGAGTAATAAGAATGATGAGATTTAAATATCTGAAATTGATTAATGAACTTACATTAATTGATTGAATTGAGCTGAGTATTTATACGATGTATAAATACAGAAGATAGTATTCCCAAATATGAGTAGATGAGTGAAAAATGCATGTATGAAGCAAATTGTCATATATGTATTAAGTAAATGAACGCAATGACCTAAAAGTCATAAAAAAGGGTAATATTAGATTAAATGGTAAACAATGATGAATTTTGGTAATCCGACCAGGGTATGGTATGCCACAAAATATGTGTTATATAATTATAAAAGAAAGATATTTTCTTGAAAGATTGACACGGGAATCAATATACATGATTTGAGCATTTTTTATTTTTATCAAATGTTCATTTTTTGAGGAAGTCAAAGAAAAATATGTTTTATGAAATATGTGAGTTTTTCTATTAATTGAAATGACAAAAATTGAAAATGATGAAATTTAAAACCGTTAAGGTTCATAATGAACTAGATGCGTAATTCAAGTTAAAGAAAGTGGTTTAGTTGGTTTATGGCTAAATAACTAACTAAACGAATTAAATGAAATTAAGTGAAAGGTTATGATCGAAAAGAAATTGTCTATTTAATTAAATTGGAGAAAGTTCAATCCAGATCAATGGATATGAATTAATCAAAGTAGGAAAAGAAACACAATCCATGTGAGCAGAAATAGACCAACGTGAGAAGAGTTAGAATTTTCTTTAAATGGAAAGTTGTCAAAAGAGAAAGTTTCCTTAAAGGAAAACTTTCTATATAAGGAAAGTCTAGACAAAATGAGAAATGACCAAAGTACCCTTGACAATTGAATTAATGACCTGTGTCCTAAGAGGTGAAATGACTAAAATGTCCTTGACAAATTAATTAATGACCTTTGTGACCTAAGATATGAAATGACTAAAATGTCCTTAACTAAATAGGAAAAAAGACCAAATTTCCCTTGGTTAGTTAACTATGGTTATGTTAAATTAACCACACTTGGGTTAAGTCTCTACTTAACCTAGCAACTAAGCCAAGAGCTCATTAATTTTGAGCAAAAGAGAAAACCCTAAGAGAGAGAGAAGAAGAAAGGATGCCATGGATGAATGGAAGGAAAAGCTTGATCATCCAAGCTTTGATGGTTGGATGATCATAGAGCAATGATTAAAGTTGAAGGCCTCGTTATGGTGAAACTTCCTATGTAAGGAAGTGGATCATACAATAAGGTTTAAAAATTTTCTAATCTTAAAACTTTGATTTATGTTGGTCTATGCGTGTATTTATGGTTAAAAGGTATAGTTATGGAAAGTTATGTGTTATAGGATGGAAGTTCATGGTAAAACCTTAAGTTATAAGGTTGAACATGATGGTATGATGTGTATTTAAATGTTAGATAACATGTTAAATGCTTTAATGTATAGAAAGTATGGTTTTGAAAGTTAAAACTAGCTATGGTAGTAATATGTTCATATAAACATATTTTGAAAATAAATGAATTGTGATGGATTCATTTATGTGTAGCATATAGCCAAAAATCACTAGTTGATAGTAAAGTGTGAAAATGAGTTTAAACATTGTTTTACAGGTTATTACTTCGATAATTCTAAGAAGTCGTTTGAGCCAGGTTGTATTTTTGTAAAATACTATAGAGTAATTTTTTGCTATGGTTTAAATTTAAACTTAATTGGATGTAAGATGAAGGAGTTAAAAATTAGTAAAGTGAGAGCAAAAAATAAGTTTTCTAAAATTTACAGACTGTATTGGGGCGCAGTGTTTTGTATTGAACACTGCTCAGGGGTGTAGTAAATTAAGAAGAGTTGGCTGGGGGCACAGTCAGAGCTCGTCGGGTTACAACGGCCTGTACTTGGAATTTTTTTTAATGTTGTTCGAAAAGCTATGTTTTGATGCGATATGATAAAAATATGTTATGTAAACCCTAAATTGATAAAGATGGTCAATGTGGTGGGTGTTAAGGCATAATAGAACAATGCATTGTATAATATAACATGCCTAAAGCTAAGTAAATGCATGATAATATTTGTGTAAAAGGTTGGTAATGTGTTTCGATGTATTATTAACCTATGTAAGGTGTAATACATCGAAAGTGAGATGTTTAAAGACTAGTGGCGTAATATCCTGGATATTTATGAGGTTCGAAAATGAACTAAACATGATTATAAGTTAAGGTTTAAAACCTAGATTGGAAGAAAGGAGAATGTAGAGGAATGAGTAAACATTCAACCTAATTTATATGTTTGGAATTAAATGAGAGTAATCGTGAACTATGAGAATTAAAACCTAGAGTCGGTTAATAAAAATATTTTATGGATTATTAAGAGCTAGGTATTTATACGACGTGTATATACAAAATCACAAATCACTACTACAGAATGATTTACATGGAAGAAACTTTTCATAAATGGAAAATTTCCATAAAAGAAAAGTCTAGAGAAAATGAGAGATGTCCATTTTTCCCTAGAGTATTTTGTAATGACTTTGATGTCCTAATTATCATCTATAGACCATTTTACCCTTGATTGGTGAGATGTAATGACAAATTTGTTCTAGTTTGTATTAGTGACCTAACCTAAATTAATCAGAGGCCTAAAGTAAATATAGTGAAGTCCAATAATGGAATTAATTTAAGCAAGTCCAAACCACAAGATGGTTGTATGGGTGAAGCCTAAGTGTAGAGAATTAAGTTTGCTTTAACCAAGAGTCCAATCAATATTAATCAATGTAGTACAATGAGGTATACTTACATGTATAGTCAGTGTGATCCAAATGAATTTAAATTCTAGCCCTAATGGTAGAATAAGAGAAGTCCAAATGATTGAGAAATTTAACTAATGGACTAAGCTAAAAAAAATTAATTGTCCAGGCAATTTTAAAATAGCAAGTCTAATTGGATTATATAATTAGTCGAAAGAAGTTATTGAATTGAGTTCAAATTTAATTAAACTAGTAACCAAAGTGTTATATTAGTAGGAATTAAATGACGGCCCAATTAATTATTGTTGGTAGCCCAATGAGAATTAATATAATTAAGCCTAAACAATTTGAATTATTGAGCGCAAATAATTTAATAAGAAGCCTAAACCCTAACCTAATTGGTGAGAGATGTATAGATGTGTGCATTTATTTAAAGAATGAGTTTGGACCATGGTTGAAACTTAGATTAACCTTTGGTCCCTAGAGTGTAGAGAATTAACCATACATTAATTAATTGATTGGAGATATTTAATTAATTATAGTGCATGAAGATGAGCATTTACCATGATGGGTTGGTCGATTTTAACCAAGCTCACATGTGTGGAGAGAGTTACCCAACATGGGTTAAATGTTAGAGAAAATTGAGAAAAAATTGCTAGCTAAGTGCACAAAGCTCCAAGTTTTCCTAGAAAGCACAAACCCACAAAATCCTACCCAATGGAAGTCAAATTCCCTAATTAGTGTGTCTTGTTTGTACTTGTATTAGTAGAAATGTAGACATATAGAAAGTACATTTAATAGTTTGCTAGCTAACAAGATAGAGTGAATGATAGTTCATTAGTTTATTTTCCTATGTGTTGGAAAGAAACATGAGAGAGAGAGAGAGAGATAGATAGAGCTCTAGAGAAAGAAAAAGCTTTAGATAGGAAAAGAAAGAGAGAAAGGAGAGGAAGCTCGAGAAAACTTGATAGAGAGAAAAGCTAGCCATTGTTGGATCTAGCCATTGAGGAGGAAGATGATCAATCATTGGAGAAGATCCATCCAAGAATAAGAAGAAGCCATGAAAGGTTAAAAGTATTCTCAACTTAAAACTCTAGTATAAATCTTTAGTTTTATGTGTGGAGTATGCTTGTTAAGAGAATTTGATGTTTTAATGGTGGAACATAGTGGTTCCGGTGATATAAAGAGGTTAGTATGGTGATTTTGTGTTTAGATCACTTGTTGATGAAAGATAAGTTAGGTAATCAAAAAATAGATTTTTGTTAAGGAAAACCTAGTTTGGAGTTTTGGGTTTTCCTATTATCATTGTATTTTGTTGTTGTGTTTTAAAGATTCATGGGTGTATACCCTAGATCTACAAGTTTTGTAAATGAACTACTTTGATATAAACAAAAATGGAGCCTAGATGAGCTCATGTGATTTTTTTTTCGAACTATGATATGTTTTGGTAAAGATCCTAGTTTGAATCTTGTATTTTCAAAAGGAATCGCTTTGTTGGTTGAAAATTCTTAGATCTATGAGTTTTAACATAGATCTAAAGTTTTGGTAACGTTGTGTTTTAGAAAAATATGTTAAAATGAGCTTATAATGACTTTTATGGTGAAGTATGTTTTTAAACTAAACCTTAAGGATTTTTGTCATGTTCGATCATGGTTGCGGATTATGAAAAACGATTGTTGATATAAAAACTCATTGGTTTCGGTAAATTTATGAATCCACAAAGCCATGGTTCGAATTTGAGCTCAATCTAATAAGAAACGATCAAGTTATAAACTTTTGAGCAAGCAAACTATGAAATTTATTATCAATTTAACTGTGTGGGCAATTTCAGCCCAGTTCCGTTTGGATTTTTGTTGTATAATCTAAAGAGAAGTTGTAGAGAAAGTAGTGATGGACACATGAGCGCTTGACTTACACAAAAAGGTTAAGAAATGAGAAGGTTCTGGCTGTCGGAGTGACTGAGGGTCGGGCAGTCCAGAAATTTATGTTTTTGGTTTTTGGCCCACAGCCGCAGTAGTCAAAACTCTGCCCAGAATGTGGTTTTACTGTCTGGGTAGGGTCGGTTCGGGTCGGTCCGGGCCAAATTTTCTTTGGAAATTTAAGTTGAAATAAGTGTAAAATGAATATATTTGTATAATAAACCAATATATAGAGAGTCTATTAGTGACTAATTGGTAGCTAAATGTTTAAAATAAAGATTAAGGTTAACACAATTAAAAAGTTAACCATTATATTGTTTGAAGATTGCTAAAATGTTATTAAATGATTAAGAACAATAGTAAATGATTAAAGGGTTATTAAATAATTAATAACATTTGTAAGTAACTAAAATATTATTAAATAATTAATAACATTAGTAAATGATTAAATGGTTATTAAATGATTAATAACATTAGTAAATGATTAAAATGTTATTAAGTGGTTAATAACATTAGTAACGGATTAAAATATTATTAAATAATAGTATGAAGCGTTTGGTACGTTATTAAATGTCCGAAATTTTAAGTTGTGTAAAAGAAGAAAGTTTAATTGAATTAAACAATTGTAAATAGTCCATTAGTGATAAATTTTTAGACCAACTTATAAAAAGTTGGTCGTACGAAGAACATGTTGTGAAGGCGTAAGTGGGATAAGCGCACTCGACATGTCCAACTAGGTTTAGGCTAGGGTTTTGTCCGAAAGTCAAAAGTTCGTTTGTCGAACATTTTAAACGTTAATAAATTGAGACTAATAAATAATCAGTGTAACTAATGATTATGTCAATCTCATACATAATTGTAAGTTGATCGAAAGACGCAAAACTAGTGTAAGATGGATAAGCTTACCAGACAAGTTTTTTAGTATTATGAGATATTCTTGAGAATGTGTTGTTATGTGCATTGTTATGATACACTGTGATATTAAATTATTACATGAAGCTATATAGATGTTATATGTGTTACGTGAAATTAATGAATATGATTAATGTGAAGTACGTGAAAAGCATGAAGTACGATTACATGAGAATTATATACAAACTATGAAACATGATTTAAATGCAGTATATATGAACTAAGAAACATGTATAAAATATCATACATGGATTTATTGTTAAGCATACATGGTGCATGAACTGAGTGTTATGTGATAACTGTTAGATATGTTGAGCTGTCGTGCTCACTCTTGGTTAAAACAAAAATTTTCAGAGAAGTCGGAGAAACACAAAATCCTGGTATGGACAAACGATCGAATTTAACTTGAAGTCGTTGGAGTTAAGTTTTGTAATAAAACCTTATTATCAACATTTTTGTCATATTTGGTTGTGAACCGATAATGGTATGATTGTTGTCATTATGGAAGGTTAGAAAACCCGTACGTGTTAGTATAACGTTTAGATATACTAGACACTTGTATTATTGCAAGGCACGGATGTGTTAGGAAATATTGTAATAAAATAAACTTGTATCATATATGATATTGAGATGTAATATGTAATTGTAAATATTACGATTCTGAGGCAAAGAAACAAGGAGAATAAAAGATGTTATAAATTTTTTAGATTTGTTGAGTTTTTAGCAGCATTTTATTATATAATGTTGTGAATTTTATAAGATGGTTGTACATTAACGCACGAGGTCTCCTGTAGCCAGTACGGGAATTCTCGGGGAGTCACAATTGGTATTAGAGCTGATAGGTTAAAAACCTTAGGTAAGAGTACCTTATGCTATAACCGTGGTAGATGATAAAGAAAATGGTAATGGAATAAACTCAGGTAGAGTTTAAGCAATAAGAGATAATATAGAAAATTCATAAAGAATAAAATAAAGATATATATGAGGAGATTCAAAGAATAATCTTGAAGAGATATAACTAAAGAAGATCAAGGGACACCTGATTCAAGAATTAAAAAAGGAATTATAGAGAAGAATCGTGAAGTAACAGGAACAAAAAAGAATAAGGAGATCGTAGAATAGACGATCATCAGGTAAAATAAAATCACAAAAAAAAAAATCGATTGTAAAAGAAGATCACAAAGTGATTAGAATGAAATCATGGAATAACAGTTGATATGTCAAATGATTAAAAGAATGTAGATATAGCAGGATGCTATAAAAAAGAAGATACTATGGAATAATAGTAGTGAATTCATAAATAGTGGTACGTGGTAAAATATGAATTAAGATAATTCATATTAAGCTAAGAAAAAATTATAGGTTTGTTGATTTCAATTAAGGACTTATGTTAGTGGCTGAGTTGAACATTCATTTGTATGGGCAGACGATTGTGCTTGATTTTACGACCACTTAGCTTCCTATAATGATAATCGTTAAAATCTTATGTCGCGCTATTGTTGGTGCCAAACCTTACGCATGACAAATCAACACTTACACGCAAGTGCACGTGGTCAACAAGTAATATAGAATAAGTAAAGTATCATTCCCACGAGGACTATGAATCATTTTTAAACTAACAAGCAACAGTTTTGTAACTATTTCGGCTTCTTTAAACAGTGGTCAAGCAAATCAATGAATTGTGAGTTAAATCTAATTTGTGAAAATTAAAGACAACTAATTAACAAACGATTTAGGTAGACAAAGGAGGCATGAGATTATAACTTCACCTAGGGTGTCATTCAACTGCGATACTTCCTATTAAACCTAACTGATTATTTCGGATTATTAGTTGAAAACACGAAACCAAAGCATGACCAACTCTCATTGCATCATACCCAAAACCAACCCAGATCTGACCCAAAGGGCAACATAATGGGAAAGAACACCCTAGTTAATTAAATTACTATATTTCTATGTGACCTAGAGAAAAACGGGTTTAAGCTCAAGTTTTTAAAAGACTACGTGTGGTGCTTTGGTATATGTCTATCATTAGCACTAATCATGCAATCCAACATCATATGAAATCATGAACACAAGCTAACATGGTCAGATCTAAACTCACACTCCCCATCTAGGTTCCGTGTGACTTAACATGGTAATTGGTGATCAAACAATTAAGCAATTAAAACAAACCACATTAGACAATCCATACATAATCATTTAACCACAACACAGAAGCGTAACAAATTGAACTATACCCTAGGTTTCATTATAATCCCATAAAATAAGTTAGTTCATAATAGAAATAATAACCATCATCCACGAATGTTCATACATTCAAGCTACAAATGAAAAGAAAGAGAAAACAAAGGATAAGAAATGCAAAGCTTGGTTTCTCTTCTTCAAATCTGGAGTTCCAAGGTTGACACAATACTTCAAGCTTCCACAGTCCAACCCTAAGCTTCACTACTCTAGATAGATCAAAAGGAGCAAAGAGCGAACAAAGAAACAAAGAAGAATGAACAAGAAGCTCTCTTTTTCTCCTTCTAACCTAACCTTAATCTATTTTTCTTCTCCTCCCATCCCTCATCTGAGAATACTATTATATAGAGCCTCGGTAATCTTTTTACGATCACTGTAGCATCCTTAGGGAAGATTTTAATTGGCCCGTTCGAAAAGTCAATTGCAGGATTTTGGCACGAACTACCAGCGCAGCTGCACCGTTTTTGTACTGAGCTGGGGCGCAGTTGCGCCTGATGGCAGATAGAAAGCAGACAGAGAGGAAGGGCGTAGCTACGCAGTCTTTGTGAAGGAATGGGGCGCAGCTGCGTTGTGCACCAGATATGCAATCTGTGCTCAATTTTCTGTTGCATCCGATCTTCGCACATATCGCTCCCACATCGAACCATTTTGTCCTGAAATATTGTATCCCCCCCCCCCCCCCCCCCCCCGGTCCAAGTTCTAGTCCAACACAGGCCAGTTTATCCACAAATACACGGAAAAGGCCAAAAATGAGCTATAGAGCATGAAACCTACAAAATAGACATAAAAGCATGAACAGTAATAAAAACAAATG
Source organism: Hedera helix (assembly GCA_947179155.2). Taxonomy (NCBI): domain Eukaryota; kingdom Viridiplantae; phylum Streptophyta; class Magnoliopsida; order Apiales; family Araliaceae; genus Hedera; species Hedera helix. Next base: position 17,639,430 of record OX359266.1, on the reverse strand, counting down.
ATATCCAGCGATAAATATAGCAAGTTGGCATCGAAATAGTAGGTATAAATAAAACATACTTATCAAATACCCCCAAACTTAACTTGTTGCTTGCCCTCAAGCTACACAATAAAGAAACTGTACAAGCAAACTAAAATGTAAGCTAAGCTAAAAATGCAGTCTAAACTACATGCCTACGAATCCACGTTAGCCAGTACAAAGTTTAATTGAGCTGCCTCAGAGGAGTTGCAATGATCAATAAATATAGCATCCAACCAAGGAACATGTAGTAGGTCATATCAATTGACAAATCCACAACCTATTATTACTAATACAGTGTGTTATGTGCTTGGCTACCATTAAGGTTGATATAATGCAAATATTACCATAATGCGCTTCTTAGAGGAAAAATCACAGTTCTAACTCAAGAAAGACGATAAACAGGAAAATTGTCAGCTACGACTTCGCATCAAACAACATAAGGGTTATTCGGAATTTACTAGCTTTATATACAACCATGAGGGCATTATTTGCTCTTTCTCGCGATTACACCCGACTGTGCAATGCCTAGTCCTATTAGGCTTCGAAGATACCCATGTAGCAAGCTTTCGACCAACGACTCCCAAACCAGTCGGCTTTAGGGCACTAGGTGTAAAGACACCCCTACGGGCCTATTAACTCGAGTATCAACGGCCACATAACTAAACTAGTCAACGCGTTTATAAATATGTACAATTTTTTTTCATTTGTTTTAAATTAAAAGCTTTCTTATCCCCCAAACTTGATTTCTGTGTTTTCATATACAACACAACCCATTCATAAAATTTCTATTGTTTTAACAAAATTTTCCACCATAAGACAATTATGTACATATTTAGACTACACCAAACAAAATAATTACACATAAAGTGCTATCCGATTATATCAGAGTCAAATAAGTTAGGATTCACAAATCAACATGACACTATAACTATGACTCGGTTTTCAACCCCGTTACATAATCAAGCAAAACCGAATATCATCATAGGCCAATATGACTTCGACCGAACAAGACGCTAGGATTCATGCAATATGATGCAATTAATCTAAATGCAGTACGAGAAATAAATATGATGCAAATTTTTTTTTTTTTTTTTTTGGAACTAAGGTCCCTGCAAATTAAACTAAATGCAACTAAAAATGAACTCAATTTAAATAACAAGATAAGTAGAATAATAAATATGAACATAGCAAAACATGGCATGCACCCAATACCCCCAAACTTAAGTGACACAATGTCCTCATTGGTGATAAGGGTGAGAGAGAAACTCCCCTAGGCATCTGGTGGCGTATCAGGTGGTGGGTACAAGCCTCCCTGCCCGAAGGTCGGGAACTGTGCGTCCGCGCCTAATTGAGAGAATGCACGAGTCAATGTAACGATCCCGAAATTCGACTAATCTTATTATCTTAAATTTCATATTTATGAAACATTATTTTCTTTTACGTCCAAATTTTGGTCCGTTAATAAATCTTTTAAACACCATAATTGATCCATTACTTGATTTCAAAATCATCAATTTCCCAATTTTTCGGTATAAATTTTTCACTTTCTCAATTCAATCATTGAATTAAAATATTTGAACATTTAAAATCTTTACATCTCGATCCTATTCCCTGGATCGCAACCTTCACTTTTTCTTTCTATTACCAGTATCATAAAGCTCAACATTCACAATTTAATATTGTTCATATCCGTATAAATTTTCTTTGTTTCATAATTTATAATTAGACATATCTCTTTCATAACAATCATCTTGAATAATCATGGTTCACAATTTAATTTTATTCGTCCTATCCGGATCCAACATATATGTACATACGAAGTATCAATATAAACTTAGTAATTGTATCCATGTTGACTTATGCTAATAAAATATAATCATAACATTCACAACCTTCTGTGGTAATCCTTCTCTACATCATCTGATATTCTTGAAATTTATTTCTTTCCTGCAAAAATGTATATTAAGCAAGTAATGAGCACAACGGCTCAACAAGTTCAATAGTTTACACATTTCATGCTTCACGTGGTATATAGCATAGCATACTCGGTGTGTGTCATACATCATGTGTTGTGCTTCTACTTAAGCATTATATCTCCCATACATTCATATTATATCACAAAATACATATCATTGTCATATTATCCACATATCACATAATACACAATTTATATGCATTTGAACAAGAATTACATATCATAACAGATAAACATTTAACATAAAAGTACTGAAAAACTTGTCTGGATTGTGGAATTAATAAATACCCATTATATAATGCTTCTCGTACAACCTATGATCATAAAATAATCAAATAATAATTATTTATCTCTTTATGATATTAATTTAATTAATTAATATCATCTCCGGGACAATTATTAAATAATATGGTTAATTATTTTAACCCCATCCTTCAATATATTAATTTAACTTAATATTAAACACCTTCAATGTGGACAACCCGACTCATCGGACAAAATTTCACGTATTTGGTTGTCCGAAAATCTTATTTAACCATTTTCTAAATTATAACCTTATTAGATTAATATTTAAACATTTAAATATTAATCCCTTATATTTAATATTTTTACAAAAATTTTAAATTTAATGCCCAAACATCATTTCTATATTTTTAGTATTTTTCTATAATTTTTAAACAATTTTTAAACATTTATTTCAATTAAAATAATTTTTGGGGGCATTTTGGTCATTTTTGCGTCCTTAGGGACACAATCGGAATTTTTGAAAAAGCGCAGGGGCATAGCTGTAATTTTGCCTAGCCAAGGACACACTCAGTATTTTCTGAAAAGGCTAAGGGCACGTTTGTAATTTCATAGAGTGCCGTCGGTCGCGCATGGCGCGCAACCCCCCACTGCCGACGCCAAACGGCGTCGTTTCGAGCCACTGTTCGTGACAGTCGCGTATTGCGCAGACGATCGAATTTTTGCGCCCCAAAACGGTGCCGTTTCATCCCTGCGACTGAAAAAAATTTGATCGCGCGCATGGCGCGGTCGTTCCTTACATAACTTCATCTTCTTCCTTCACAAACAGTAGACCACCTTTCCAAAAATCCTCCATTTTTACACCAAAATTTCATAACATAATACATCCAAAAATCATATAATTCATAGATATATATCTAAAAATTATTTAGAACAATTATTCTAATTATTTATTAATTTTTCATAAAATTATTTTACCACTATAATTACCAAAATAAATCAAAATAATTTGATTTATACTTTCCTTGAAGCTTGTTCTACCTCTAGAGGGCACCAAAATTCTCTTCCTTGGTGGCTATGGAGGTTATCCGGTGGTGGTAGTGACTTTCGGATGACATGGTGGTGGTGATGAGAGAAGAGGGAGTGTTTATTGTTTTTGTTTTATTTCTTTGTGCTTTCTTTTTTCTTTTTATTTCTTTTCCTTTAATAGCCACCCAAAATTAATTAATTTGGAAACTTAACACAAAGTCCACCGCCTTTCCCTTTCTCGAAAATTCCCAAAAATCAAGCATGTAATTTAATTAAATATGTTACGTAATTATTTCGTGTAATAAATATTTTATATAATATATATAAAATATTTATTTTAATTCACCAAAAATCATAGCATGATTTATAAATAATAGTTAGACCTATTTTAAGTACTTTACTTGACAAATTTTGTACATGCATAATAACATGCATGTAATTATATGAGGAAATTTATACCTCCAAAATTCATAAAATAATTCATATAACATATAAAAATTATTTTTCGTAATTTTTCACTTCGTTACTTGAACAACATGTTACACTAACATGTTCACGTTTCTGAAATATTATTTCTCATAAAAATCATAAAAATTCCATTATACATAACCATAATTTTTAATAACTTAAAACATTCATTTTTCTAATTTATTTTCATTTCTTTACAATTTACACTAACTTTCTTTATATAAATTATATAATTTATTATTATATAATTTATATAATTACTTCTTCTTTATTAATAATTTTTATTTTACATAAATTACCATTTATAAAAAATTCTCCCATCCTTAACTAATTTAATCCTCTTATATAAATTATATAATTATTCTTGTATAATTTATATAATTATTCTTCCATTAATATTTTACTTTAATTTTCTTATATAAATTATATACTTTATTAGTATATAATTTATGAAATTACTTCCTCCTCTCAATAATTTCTAAACTTCCTCCATAATTCTTGATTAAATATAAAATCAATAATTACAATTTTTTTCGAACTCCCTCATTAGCCTTTCATAAATTTCTGGATTAATTTAATTATTAATCCCTTTATTTCCATAATTAATGTAATTTATAATTATCAATTAGACATGCACATTTATACACAAATATTTCTATATACATATCTAAATCATATATCCCACATTACAACATAACATCATTTAAATATAATTTTCACATTTTCATAATAATTTTATTGTACAATTTATTGTACTTTTACATGAAATTTCTCTTATTCTTCATAAATTATTTTTAGATAATTTATTTACTTTTCAATTATGTTAATTCAACATAATTTAACACCATCTTTATACAAATTCAATTTACCAATTAAATCCCTTCACATACTTTAAATCACTTGCATCATAAATAATTTAAACAACTTTGATAATTTTGTTAATTAAATTCTCATTTAATTTTAGTAAGTAAAATTCGAAAATTCGGGTCCTCACAGTCAATGCCACTGAAAAGTCGACAGTGTATGATCTGAAGTTCGTGTGCATAGCGTCCATACTCCTCTACAGGCGACGCATCTCTTTATCATGCCTAACGACAAAATCAGGAGGTGGCCCTCCGACCTGTGGCTCACCAGTTGCAACGCCCTGCTCCTCAATAACATCTTCCCTTATAAAACTAAGACCCCTTGGATGCGATGTCATGCCCTTCCAAACCGTGAGCTTCTTAATGGCGGTATGATCAATGTCCCTCGTTGGCAACTGAACAGTTTCCTCGCCTCACTCCACATGTGCCGCTAGACATAAACGTGTAATAATGGAGGCATGCAGGATCTCGCCCGAAATACTGGCCCTCATGAACTTAAGCATAGAGTGATGGATGATGTATCCTACATCCATACTCTGACCCTTGCAAATGCCATATAATATCACAGCCCTCTCCTTAGTCATGTTCTGATGGTGGCTCGTAGATAATATGTTTTCACATATGAAACTGTACCAGGCCTTGGCATACCTGCTCAAAGTCGTCTGAGAAAAGTGCACCTTTCTATATGTGCCCGGCCTAGTCTTCCATGCCGCACCGAGCCTACACATCTCCACCATCAGGGTGTCTAAATTAGTCTGGAATTGCAGTTCTTGCATCCACTTAATTGCCTCAGTGGTCAGGGCTGACATCCTTGATAGGGTTAAATTATACGATATTTTTATTCTCTAATACTTAGTTTTTATATTTATTGTGTGCTTAAATAATTAATTATTTAGCTTATTTTGGTTTTAATAGGTTTTACAAGATTTTTGTTAATTTATGTTAATTTAGGTAATTTTATAGTAATTTTATATTTCTTTTTATTTATGTGTTTTTATTTATTTTTATTATTTTAGGAATTTTATTTATTATTATGTGTCTTTAGGATTTTTAGTATTTTTATATTTTTATTTATTTTATATTTTATTTTGTAGGAAAAATAAGCTTGGGGGAAAATCTATAAATTCTGTAAGAATTTGGTGGCATAATGGTAATTATCCGGAAAAGCTGAGTTCCATGCAATGCGCGGGTATAGAATGAAGCAGAAGCTGGGACGACGTCGTTTGGTCGGCAGTAGGAACAGTTATCCGCGCCATGCGCGCATAGAAGACAGATACAGCTGGAACGACGTCGTTTAGAGCTTCAAGGGGGAGTAGCTTCTGCGCAATGCGCGGCTTAGGCGGAGGTGCAATGCTGACGTCACCAGCGCGTTTGACCGGTCAAAGCTGGCGTGCTAAGGGTTGTTTGGCAAGCGCGGAAATTGTCCAGATCAGATTATTTCGTGAATTTTGCTACTTTTTGATTCCAAATTGGATTTTAATTCCAATTAGGGTTAGGATAATAATTATTTTATTTTTCTTTTATTTTTTTGAAATTCCAATTAGGGTTAGGATAATAATTATTTTATTTATTTATTTATTTATTTTTGTAATTCCTACTAGGGTTATGAGGATTATGAAGCCTATAAATAGAGGGCTTGAGACACAATGTAACATACAACTTCCATTAGAAAAAATTCCCTCTTCTATTCTTTGGTGCTCTCTACAATTATGATTAGCTAAATTCTTTTTCTTGGTTTAAGTTATTGAAGCCATCAAGATTTATACACTGTGAGATCTAATTTATTTTAATTGTTCAATTTATATTTTGAGTATTGAATATTTTTCTGCATTTAATTTTATGATTGATCCGTTTGATTGCTAGGATGTATAGTAGTTTATTATTCGTTGAAATCTAATGCTAAATTAAATATCAAATCCGTAATTGTTGGTCACTTTAATTTGCGAAGCAACTAAGATTAATAATTATTTTGCATATCAAAATATTATTATATCTTAGGAAAAATATTCATCTAAATTAAATGCAGACGCTTGGATTCTGTTGTTTAGTTCAACGATTTCTCTATTTCTTTATGTTGCTACTAGGTTAAATCTTTAGCACTTGTCTGAGATTATTTAGTAGTAAGTGTTATTTAGATCGCTTGTTTCTGCTTAACTAAAATTAAGGAGAGATAGGAAAATTATTCGAATGAGAGGAATTATTCCACGTTGAATATTTAAAATATGAATTGAGTTATTCTTGCATCAGTGATCAGTTGTAAATTTTTGATGGTTGATGTTAACTTAAACCAAGACTTTTTCTTCTAATTTATTTCAATAAATTACTTGCATATTTATTTATTTAGTTTTATTTAAATTATTTCTTTGATTCAAAAACTCCCTAATTTTTGTTTGTGAAAACATAAAATTAAATAATCATTCTCTATGTGATCGACTCTTACTTGCACTACTATATTAATATTTTTCCAAAGTAAGATTTTTTTTTGGGTGTTTGCGACATCACACCAAATTTTGGCGCCGTTGCCGGGGAATTGATTTATTTATTTTTGTTTTTTTTTTATTTTAGTAAATTTTTGTAGTTATTTTCCCCCCTAGTTTAACTGATTGTTTATGACCATAACTTGTTCTACTAATCAAAGTGATTTAATGTTTGATCCATAAATCGAGAGAACTTTGCGCGGATTAAGAAAAGAAGAACGGACAAATCTTGAACCAAAAGACGTCATGGCTAAAAATCGAACTTTGAAGGAACTTGCGGCCCCAGATTTGAACCAGCAACCTTTATGTATAACTTTTCCTAATTTAGATGCTAACACTTCTTTTGAGTTAAAGTCTGGTCTAATACAAACATGAAACCTCCCGGAGTGACTGAAGAGCAAATCAAGGCCCCCCTTGACCAGCCAAAGTGGCCTTTTATGCCACATTTTTGCTTTATTTTTCCTCTTTATATATATATATATATATATATATATATATATATATATATATATATATATATATATATATATATTAACCATCCTTTTGACTTTGATTTGGGCTTTACTTTGGGTCATTTCAATTAATTCTATTAGGCTCATTAATTTAATTTATTTGGGCTCAATTAAATCATTCCATTGAGCTAACATTAATTAACACATGATACTTGAAATTAAATTAAACATTGGGCTAGTTTAAACATAGCATGAACCAATAAATTAACTATGTTTATAGACCACTAGGTTAATTTCATTGAACCTAGTTTAATACATTCTTTGGACTTAAAATATAATTCAATTAGGCCTTATTAATTCATTAACTTACCTTGCTACACTTTAAATAATGAACAACTATACAACTACATTAATATATTTATTCAATCTTATAAAAGTAAAATTAATTAACCCAAAAATTTAATTTCTTGATAATTATCTAATAATTATAATTACAATGTACTTAAAATTCATGGTTATTACATTCCCCTTATAAGAATTCTGTCACTGAAATTATAAATTTAAAGCTACTAAAAAAGATTCAAATAATTATTTCTCGTCTTTTTTTCAAGTTCCCACGTAGCTTCCTTAGCGTTGTGGTTCCTTTAAAGCACTTTGACAAAATGTATAACCTTATTTCGTAAAGTCTATTTTTTTCTATCTAATATTTGAACAGGAATTTCCTCATATAATAAGTTTTTCTCAACTTGAATCGACTCGTAGGAGATGGCGTGCTTGTAATCAGGCTTGTATGACCGCAACACTGACACGTGAAACACATTAAGAATATGCTCCAGTTCAGGAGGTAGAGCTATCTCGTACGCTACTTCATCCACTCTCTTCAATATTTCAAACGGTCCTATGAGGGCTCAGTTTCCTTTATTCCCAAATTTAATTTTTGCTTTCCAGGGATAAACGTTCATAAACACAAAACTTCCAACATTAGTAAGCTTAATCTTTTAATTAGTATAACACATATAGGTTCACAATTATAACCTTAGTACATCTCATTCTAAATTAATTAAGCTTACCCATATAATTAAACATTTAATAATACATTAAACACTTAAAAATATTATCATCCTTTAATAATATTTTAATCACATAATAACAATATTAATTATTTAGTATTCTTTAAACTCTTGCCTAATATTATTAATTAAATAATAATATTTAACTTCTTCACTAATATTATTAATCACTTGATAATATTTTAACCATTTATTAATACATTAAACCCTACTAATATTATTAATTATTTAATAATATTTTATTTATTTTTTAATATTATTAATTATTTAATAATATTTTATTCATGTTCTAATATTATTACTCATTTAATATTATTTTAATTATTTTTGAATATTATTAATCATTTAATAATATTTTATTTATTTACTAATATTATTAATTATTTAGTAATATTTTATTATTATTTCTTTAAATTAATTGCCTAATGTAATATTTATTTTACAAGATAATTATAATTATTTTTTAAGATTAATTTCTTACTTAAAACACTTAATTTAATATTTAATATAATTTAAATATCAAATAATTACCAAAATTGGGTCCCATATCAATATTATTAATTTTAAACATTTTTATATTCTCTAACCCAAATTGACCCGACCCGAACCCGCAAAACCCAGCCCGACCCGGTCCGAAAAACCATATTTCTAGAAAAATAGCACTGCGCCCCGGTAGAATGTTTAAGTACTCAAACACATACAACTCAGGTTGGAGAGATCATCATAATTTCAGCTATGGAAATCCCCAAGGGAATTAACCACAAATCCAAACTTTGCAAGCTACCAACAATATAAGCAACCATATCCCAACAAACCTCAAGGCCCATCATCTAATTCTAATATGTCATTAAAGGATTTGGTTAAACAACTTACCATTTACACTTTGCAATTTCAGTAGGACACGAAGGCACATATGCAGAATTTGGAAATGGATATAGGACAAATGGCAACTGCAATCAGTCGATTGGAGGCTCAAGGTTCTGGAAAATTACCATCTCAAACGGTGGTGAATCCAAAAGAGAAGGCAAATGCAATCATTTTGAGAAGTGGTAAAGAGATACAAACTCCGAAAAAGACAGAGTCTGCACCAAAAGAGCAAAGCAAAGCAGAAGTGGACACCAAGGAAGCAAACAACACGAAAGAAGGCGACAGTGTTACCCCTAAGCATAAATTTCCACCTTTTTCTGATTATAAATCGGTACCACCTTTTCCTCTCGCTTTAACAGAAAAAAGAAAATATGAAAAAGATTCAAATTTATATGAAACTTTTCATCAATGCGAGGTAAAAATTCCATTATTAGATGCTATTAAACAAGTACCTTGCTTTGCTAGATTTTTGAAAGAATTGTGTATACACAAGAGAAAATAAGCATTCAAAAGGTATGAAAAGGTAAAAGTAGGGAAGAATGTGTCTGCCGTAATTTAAAGAAAACTCCCTACTAAATGCCAAGATCCAGGAATGTTTACTATCCCTTGTAAGATAAGTGACACTAGATTTGAGCAAACCATGTTAGACTTAGGAGCACCTATTAATGTCATGCCATATTCTATATATGCTTCTTTGAAACTTGAACCTTTGAATAAAACTGGTACGGTGATTCAGTTGGCTGACAGATCTAATGCCTATCGTAAGGGTATAATAGAGAATGTTCTTGTGCAGGTAAATAATTTAATTTTTCCTACTGATTTTTATGTGCTTGATACGGAGAATGATGATCAAAATGCTTCTATTTTGTTAGGAAGACCCTTCTTAAAGACATCCAAAACCAAGATAGATGTTCATAGTGATACACTTACAATGGAATTTGATGGTGAGGTTGTGTAGTTTAATATTTATGATGCCATGAAATATCCTAATGATGATAATCCTGTTTATTCTATTGATGTGATTGACTCATTAACACAAGAAATTTTTGAACTTGATGGAAAGGATGAAGTAGAAACGACAATCCGTCAAAATCTTGAGGAGGAAAAAGAGTTCGCCTTGACCAATGAATTGAAGGATGTTATTGCAACACTAAATGATTCTCCAAACGCAGGTAACGTTCTTTATATTGATCTACCAGTTTCTCACGAAAAATCTCTACCATCTGTTTTGCAGTCACCAACTCTAGAATTGAACCCTTTTCCTAATCATCTCAAGTATGTTTTCCTTGGAGAAGAAAAGACATCGCCAGTGATCATCTCCAATAAACTTAGTCCATCACAAGAAGAACAACTCGTACGAGTTCTAAAGGAGCATAAGAAGGCCATCGGTTGGACAATTGCTGATATCAAGGGAATAAGCCCGTCGACATGCATGCATCGTATATTACTTAAAGAAGGAGCGAAACCTACTCGCCAACCGCAAAGAAGACTCAATCCGTCCATGATGGATGTTGTGAAAAAAGAAATTCAAAAGCTTCTTGAAGTTGGCATGATTTATCCTATTTCGGCTAGCAGTTGAGTTAGCCCAGTTCAAGTAGTTCCTAAAAAGATGGGAATAACTGTGGTCAAAAATCAGAATGATGAGTTAATTTCCACCCGTGTTCAAAATGGGTGGCAGGTTTGTATAGATTATAGAAAATTAAATGTTGTAACCCGCAAAGACCACTTTCCTTTACCTTTTATTGATCAAATGCTTGAACGACTAGTTGGTCATTCTTACTATTATTTTCTTGATGGTTATTCAGGTTATTTCCAAATTGCCATTGCTCCGGAGGACCAAGAGAAGATGACATTTACATGCCCATTTAGAACTTTTGCATATCGCCGCATGCCTGTTGGACTTTGCAACGCCCCATCTACCTTTCAAAGGTGTATGGTTAGTATATTTTCAGATTATATTGAGCATATCATGGAAGTGTTTATGGACGATTTCACGGTTCGTGGAGACTCTTTTGATAGTTGTTTGCACCACCTTACACTTGTTCTTCAAAGATGCATAGAAACTAACCTTGTACTAAATTCTGAAAAATGTCATTTTATGGTCGAATAAAGTATAGTTTTGAGTCATGTTATTTCGTTTAAGGGAATTGAAGTAGATAAAGCAAAAATTGATATTATTAAATCTCTACCTTATCCCACTAATGTGGGGAAAGTGCGTTCTTTTCTTGGACATGCAGGTTTTTACCGGAGATTTATAAAGGATTTTTCCAAGATAGCATCACCTCTATGCAAGCTGTTACAAAAAGATGTGGCTTTCAATTTTGACAAGGAGTGTAAGAACGCGTTTGACAAGTTAAAGGAATCGTTGACTTCTACTTCAATTATTCAGCCTCCAAATTGGGACATGCCTTTTGAGATTATGTGCGACGCAAGTGATTATGCAATAGGAGCTATTTTGGGTCAAAAAGTTGGGAAAGCATTTCATGCTATTTATTATGCTTTGAGGACTTTAAATGATGCCCAGAGAAATTATTCGACCACTGAAAAAAAACTCTTAGTTGTCGTTTTTGCTTTAGAAAAATTTTGATCTTATTTAATTGGTACTAAAGTTATTATTTATTCTGATCATGCAGCTCTTCGTTATTTGATGACAAAGAAAGAGGCAAAACCAAGGTTAATAAGATGGATACTTCTCTTAAGTGAATTTGATTTGGAGATCAAGGACAAAAAAGAGACAAAAAAATAGTGTTGCAGATCACTTAAGTCGTTTGACGAATGTGCAAGATGAGCTTCCTCTACAAGAGACGTTTCCTGATGAACAATTATTCTCTGCATATAAAAAATCCACTTGGTATGCAAATATTGTCAATTATTTGGTTACTAACATTTTGCCTTTTAATTTGTCTAAAGCTCAAAGGGATAAAATCAAAAGTGAAGCAAAGTACTACGTGTGGGATGATCCCTACTTATGAAAACATTGTGCGGACCAAGTAATTAGAAGGTGCGTCCCTGAAACTGAAATTGATCATATTCTCACTTTTAGTCATTCGTATGCTTGTGGAGGTCACTTCGGATCTAAGAGGACATCAAGAAAAGTACTTGACTGTGGTTTTTATTGGCCATCTTTATTCCAAAATTCATATTTGTTTTGCATGTCATGTTGTAATTGTCAACATACAGGTTATATATCCCAATGAAATGAGATGTTGCAAACCCCCATACTCTTTTGTGAAATTTTTGACATTTGGGGCATTGATTTTATGGGACCGGTTCCTGTATCTTTTGGTAATGTTTATATTTTACTTGCTGTCGATTATGTTTCGAAATGGGTGGAAGCTAAAGCCACAAGGACTAACGATTCCAAAGTTGTTGCAGATTTTCTCCGTACTAACATATTTTCCAGGTTTAGAGTTCCTAGAGCTCTAATAAGTGATAGAGGCACTCATTTTTGCAATCGAACTGTGGAAGCTTTGTTGAAAAAGTATCATGTAACTCATAAGGTGTCAACTGCCTATCATCCGCAAACCAGTGGACAAGCGGAAGTGTCAAACAGAGAAATTAAGTCCATTCTTGAAAAGACAGTCAATCGAACAAAAAAGATTGGAGTTTGTGCTTGGATGATGCTTTATGGGCGTATAGGATGGCTTATAAAACGCCTATTGGTATGTCACCTTACAGATTAGTATTTGGGAAACCATGTCACTTACCTGTGGAGCTAGGACACAAAGCTTATTGGGCTATTAAGAATTTCAATATGAAGATGAGTGATAGTGGAGAGCATGGGAAGTTGCAAATACAAGATTTGGAGGAAATTCGCAATGATGCTTATGATAGTGCAAGAATTTTCAAGGAAAAGACAAAGACTTTTCATGACAAGATGATTTCTAGAAAAGAATTTACAATTAGTCAAAAAGTTCTTCTCTACCAGTCTCGACTTTGGTTGTTTCTAGGTAATTTGTGTTCTCGTTGGGATGGATCTTTTGTTGTGACTAATGTTTTTCCTTATGGTGCAGTTGAAATTCAAAGTTTGAAAACTTCTAAAGTATTTAAGGTGAAAGGTCATAGACTCAAGCATTTCTATGAGGGTTTCCGAGAAGACGACTCGAAAAAAGTGGACCTTGAGGATCCGATTTATACTACTTGAACAAAGGAAAGCATGTTGTCAAGCCAATGACAATAAATAAAGGCATTGCTTGGGAGGCAACCCAAGAACTCAGATTTGCATTTCTTTTCCTTTTCTTTTTTATAGTTATTTATGTCTGTTTCTTTGCATTATAGTTTACATTGGGGACAATGTAAATTTTAAGTGTGGGGGGAGGGATTTAGGATATTTGTTTTATTTTTAGGGAATTTTTAAAAAAAAATTACTTTTTGAATTTTGTGGGTAAATTCACTGCAAACCCTCACGAGACAAAACTCGTCCACTTGGGGTAACCTTGGGGTTTAAAGGTTTGTTGCACATGCTAAGTGTAACCATGTTTCCTACGAAAATGATTTATTTTTATTTGTAGGATGTGTCACTTGAGCAATGAATTAATTGAATTTTAAAGTTTTAGCCAATGATTTAGGTAATTTTTCTAGGATTATTATTAAAGAAAAATCTTATGGTGGGTTGAGATGGAGCGTAAAACGCACTCACCCATAAACACATGAAAAAGTGAGATGGAGTATAAAATGCACTCACTAAAAAAATAAAAATAAAAATAAGAAAAAAAGAGAAAGAAAAATGGGATGAAGCATAAAATGCACCCAGTAAAAAGAAAAAAAATGGAAAAATATTTGAAAAAATTGATATTAATAATCCTAGTGTATATAATTGTTTGAAACATTTTGATCTTCTGATTTATATTTGTCTATATTAGCTGAAAGAGTAATGTGAAAAATAAGTATATTGAGTTTTGTTATATATCTTTTATAAGGTGATTAATGACCGAAGCTTATCTGAGTTTTGATTAGTTTAATACATATGGATTTTCACATACACACGAAGGATTGGGAATAAAGTGGAACTAATAATTAAATTAAAATTTTGGATGATGTATTATTTTGAAATCTTTGAGGTTGATGTGAAGTTCATATTAATTTATTGTTCATGTAAAAAGTCAAGTATGTCGGTTAATTGAGTCGCTTTAGTCTGTTGGGCTAGTTAGATTTATTTAATTTTTGTTTATTTTTATTTTTGTTTTGCCCGAGGACAAACAAAAGCTAAGTGTGGAGGTATTTGATAGGGTTAAATTATATGATATTTTTATTCCCTAATACTTAGTTTTTATATTTATTGTGTGCTTAAATGATTAATTATTTAGCTTATTTTGGTTTTAATAGGTTTTATAGGATTTTAATTAATTTATGTTAATTTAGGTAATTTTATAATATTTTTATATTTCTTTTTATTTATGTGTTTTTATTTATTTTAGTATTTTAGGAATTTTATTTATTATTATGTGTCTTTAGGATTTTTAGTATTTTTATTTATTTTTATTTATTTTATATTTTATTTTGTAGGAAAATTAAGCTTGGGGGCAAATCTGTAAATTCTGCAAGAATTTGGTGGCATAATGGTAATTATCTGAAAAAGCTGAGTTCCACGCAATGCGTGGGTATAGAATGAAGTAGAACCTGGGACGACGTCGTTTGGTCGGCAGTAGGAATAGTTATCCGCGCCATGCGCGCATAGAAGACAGATGTAGCTGGAACGACGTCGTTTAGAGCTTCAGGAGGGAGTAGCTTCTGCGCAATGCGCGGCTTAGGCGGAGGTGCAATGCTGACGTCACCAGCGCGTTTGACCGGTCAAAGCTGGGTGCTAAGGGTTGTTTGGCACGCGCGGAAATTGTCCAGATCAAATTATTTCGTCAATTTTGCTACTTTTGGATTCCAAATTGGATTTTAATTCCAATTAGGGTTAGGATAATAATTATTATTATTTTTTTTTTTTGTAATTCCTACTAGGGTTAGGAGGATTATGGAGCCTATAAATAGAGGGTTTGAGACACAATGTAACATACAACTTCCATTAGAAAAAATTCCCTCTTCTATTCTTTGGTGCTCTCTACAATTATGAGTAGCTAAATTCTTTTTCTTGGTTTAATTTATTGAAACCATCAAGATTTATACACTGTGAGATCTAATTTATTTTAATTGTTCAATTTATATTTTGAGTATTGAATATTTTTCTGCGTTTAATTTTATGATTGATCCGTTTGATTGCTAGGATGCATACTAGTTTATTATTCGTTGAAATCTAATGCTAAATTAAATATCAAATCCGTAATTGTTTGGTTACTTTAATTTGCGAAGCAACTAAGATTTATAATTATTTTGCATATCAAAAGATTGTTATATCTTAGGAAAAATATTCATCTAAATTAAATGCAGACGCTTGGATTGTGTTGTTTAGTTCAACGATTTTTCTATTTCTTTATGTTGCTACTAGGTTAAATCTTTAGCGCTTGTCTGAGATTATTTAGTAGTAAGGGTTATTTAGATCGCTTGTTTCTGCTTAACTAAAATTAAGGAGAGATGGGAC
Source organism: Hedera helix (assembly GCA_947179155.2). NCBI lineage: Eukaryota > Viridiplantae > Streptophyta > Magnoliopsida > Apiales > Araliaceae > Hedera > Hedera helix. The sequence continues at coordinate 17,623,439 of OX359266.1, read as the reverse complement.
AATTATTCGAATGAGAGTAATTATTCCACGTTGAATATTTAAAATATGAATTGAATTATTCTTGTATCAGTGATCAGTTGTAAATTCTTGATGGTAGATGTTGACTTAAACCAAGGCTTTTTTTTCTCATTTATTTCAATAAATTACTTGCATATTTATTTTAGTTAGTTTTATTTAAATTATTTCTTTGATTCAAAAACTCCCTAATTTTTATTTGCGAAAACATAACATTAAATAATCACTCTCTGTGGGATCGACTCTTACTTGCACTACTACATTAATATTTATTCGAAGTAAGATTTTATTTTTGGGTGGTTGCGACATCACACTAATCCTAAACAGTTCGTTGATGGCCTGAGTGTAGTCTACCTGCTTGCCCCTCACATACGAAATCCCATTCTGAGTCTCCCTGGCATTAGCGTAGAACTCCCTCACAATTGATATTGGCGCAGCCATGGGCGTTTCCACAAACAATAACCACCCACGGCTCCTAATCTGATGCAACAGCCTTCCATCCTCAGAACTGGGCTTATGGCTAACACAAATGACTTAGTAATCATAACGTCCAAATAGTAATGTTGTGTAGAAAGGTTAATAAACCTGACCAGATCAAGTGTTTCTCTGTCATCACCATCCCCCCCCCCCCTCACATTACTACTAGCCGACGAAGAAGATGGGGTACGACTGTGCTTAGGCATTTTGAAAATGCTAGGGCTTGATGTATTTTCTCTGTAAAAAGTTGTTCTCAACCTTGAAGAACCCCCAAACTTGCTTCACACAACCCTACTGTTAGGAATCTGATTATTTGCTTGAATAAGAGAGAGAAAATGGTGTGAAATGTAGATTCTTAGGTTGGAAATTATTTGGCAAATGTGAGATAGGAAATGGGTAAGGGAAATGAGAGTTCGATGTTTTTCGTGCTCTGCTATGGAAGGAATAAGGAACTGAAATGTTTTAAAGTGAAGTGGGAAGTGGTAGGGTCAGTTTTTAAAAACATTTCAAAAACTGAAACTGACGTGCTGTGTAGCTGCGCCGAAATTGCATGGGAAAATGGCATAGTTGCACCTTACCCTGGCCCTGGAAGATAAACTCTACTCTCCAGCGCAGCTGCGCCGATGGACAGTGTAAAATAGGCGCAACTGCGCAGTCTGCTAGACAACCCAAAAATGAAATCCTTCCTTTTTTTTCTCTTGCTCTGATCTAGCATGAAAATTCAGTACAGACTCCTCCTACAAGAGATCACTAAAGCAAAATTCAAATATACAAGAGTCTTTCACACATTAATCTTAACAATATCATAATTCATAGATTAATCAAATGGAGATTTAGACAAAAAGTGGGGTGCCTCCCAACAAGCGCTTAGTTATAGTCGTAAAGCTTGATTGTTCTTCGGTTCATTCTGCCTCATCGAGGGCAATTGAGGACTGTTGACGATCAAAGTCGCCTCTCCAATAATGTTTCAGACGCTTCCCATTGACTTTGAAGGGATGTTCATGCTCTTTTCCCACAATTTCGATGGCGCCATGAGGATAGACAGTTTTGATTATGAATGGTCTTGACCATCGAGACTTAAGTTTGCCCGGGAAGAGTTGAAGCCTGGAATTGAATAACAATACTGCTTGTCCCGGCTCAAACTTCCTTTCCATAATTTTCCGATCATGCCATCGTTTCACTTTCTCCTTGTACAATTTCATATTCACATAAGCTCGCTGTCGGAATTCATCTAACTCATAAAGTTAGAGCAATTGCTGCTCTCCTGCGGCTGAGAGATCGAAATTCAGCTTCTTGATGGCCCAGTAAGCCTTGTGCTCTAATTCCACTGGGAGGTGACATGCCTTGCCATAAACCAGCTGGAAAGGCGACATGCCAATGTGAGTCTTATAGGCTGTCCTGTATGCCCATAATGCATCGTTAAGTTTCATTGACCAATCCTTCATTGACAGATTTACCATCTTTTCTAGAATTCTCTTCACATCTCGATTAGAAACTTCTGCTTGGCCACTTGACTGGGGGTGGTAGGCTGTAGCTACTCTGTGCTTTACTCCATATTTGGCTAATAATGTTGTGAAGAGCCTGTTACAGAAATGGCTCCCTCCATCACTGATGATTGCCCGAGGAGTGCCAAATCTAGTGAAGATGTTTCTTTGAAGGAATTTTAGGACGACTCTAGCATCGTTGGATGGTAGAGTACTGGCTTCTACCCATTTCGAGACGTAATCAACTGCCAAGAGAATATACAGATTGTCGGACGATGATGAAAATGGCCCCATGAAGTCAATTCCCAAAACATCAAAGATCTCCACTTCTAGAATTGAATTTAATGGCATTTCATTTTGTCTGGAAATGTTACCCACTCGTTGACATCAATAACAGTTTTTTTACAAACTGGTGAGCATCTTTGAACACAGTAGGCCAATAGAACCCTGCTTGAAGTACTTTAGCCGCGTTTCTCTACGTCCCATAATGACCTCCATAGAAGGAAGAATGGCATACATGCAGTATACTGGTCGTCTCACTGTGTGGGATGCATCTGCGAATTATCTGATATGCACATTTTCTGAACAAGAATGGTTCATCCCACGGGTAACTCTTCACTTTATGGAAAAACTTCTTCTTTTGTTGGTGAGTTAAATCTGGTGGGAGAACATTACTAACTATAAAATTGACAAAGTCAGCGTACCAAGGAATCTCTGAGGTCACAGTGAAAAGTTGCTTATCGGGAAAATACTCATTTATCACCACCTCGTCCTTCCTATCCTGCTCCGAATTTTCTAATCTAGAAAGATGATCCGCCACTTGGTTCTCTGAACCCTTCTTGTCTCGAATTTCCAGATCAAACTCTTGGAGAAGAAGAATCCATCTGATAAGTCTGGGCTTTGTATTTTTCTTGGAAATCAGATATCTAATAGCCGCGTGATCAGTATAAACCATAACTTTTGTTCTAACGATATATGACCTAAATTTGTCGAAAGCGTATACAACTGCTAATAGTTCTTTCTCAGTGGTGGTGTATTTTAACTGAGCATCTGTTAAGGTCTTGCTAGCATATCGCATGAAAGATCTTTTCCTTGCACTGACCCAACATTGCCCCAACTGCATAATCATTAGCATCGCACATCAATTCGAATGGTACAGACCAATCCGGTACTACAATTACGGGTGCCAATGTTAGCTTTGTTTTCAATAGCTCAAAGGCCTTTAAACAGTCTTCGTCAAATTTGAATTGGGCCTCCTTTTCTAATAGGCTACATAAAGGCTTGGATATTTTGGAGAAGTCCTTGATAAATCGTCTGTAAAAGCCCGCATGACCTAAAAAACTACGCACCCCCTTAACAATTGTAGGTGGTGGCAATTTCTCAATTGTCTCTAGCTTTGCCTTGTCAACCTCCAATCCTTTTTCTGAGACTTTGTGCCCAAGGATAATTCCATCCTGTACCATGAAATGACATTTTTTCCAGTTTAGAATCAGATTCTTCTCTACACAGCGTTTCAACATAAGAATCAAGTTCTCTAGACACAACTAAAAAGAGTCCCCGAATACAAAAAAATTGTCTATGAAGACTTCCACATTATACTCCACCATGCTAGAAAAGATGGCCATCATGCACCTTTGAAATGTTGCTGGCACATTGCAAAGCCCAAAGGACATTCGTCTAAATGCAAATCTCCTGTAAGGGCAAGTGAAGGTTGTCTTTTCCTAGTCCTCAGGTGCAATAGCTATCTGATTATACCCTGAGTAGCCATCCAGGAGACAGTAGTACTCGTGACCCGCCAGTCTGTCCAACATTTGGTCAATAAATGGTAATGGAAAGTGATCTTTTCTAGTTGCTTTGTTTAGCTTTCTATAATTCATATACACCCTCCATCCCGTCACTGTCCTTGTTGGTATCAACTCATTATACTCATTCTTCACAACTGTCATCTCTCCTTTCTTGGGCACACATTGGACAGGGCTCACCCATGCACTGTTGGAGATAGGATATATGATCCCAGCATCTAAAATTTTTAGAATCTCCTTCTTAACAACCTCTTTCATAATGGGGTTGAGCATTCTCTGATGCTCCATAGTCGGCTTACTATCCTCTTCCATCAGAATCTTGTGCATACAGAAGGATGGACTAATGCCTTTGATATCGGCGAGTGTCCATCCGATAGCTTCCTTGAATTCTCTCAAGATTCTTATTAGCTTACTTTCCTGTAAAGGGGTTAGTGCAAATGCAATAATCACAGGCAAAGTATTTGAATCACCCAAATAAGCATACCTGAGATGTGATGGGAGGAGTTTAAGCTCAAGAGTAGAAGGTACCTCCAAGGATGGTTTCAAACGATCTGAAGGTTCATCTGCATTTTATAACGGCTCAATAGGTATCTTACATGTGTTCACCTGTGGTAGTGCCTCTAGCTCTTGGAGATAATCAACCATCCTTGATTCATCATCGTCACTGTCACTGTCCTTCACCAAGGTAGTTTCCATCAAATCCTTACTCGCAATTTTAAGAAACTCATTTTCCACCACCATTTCTACCACATCCATTCGGAAGCATTCTTCTTCATCGGTAGGGAACTTCATTTCCCGGAACACATTGAAAGTTATTTCTTGGTCCTGGACCTTCATTGTTAATTCTCCCTTTTGTACATCGATGAGAGTTCTCACCGTGGCTAAAAATGGTCTCCCCATCCTTGTCCTCTTCATAGTCCAGGATAATGAAGTCCGCGGGGAATATGAACTTGTGAATTTTAACCAGAATGTCCTCCACAATCCCTCTTGGATATGTAATAGATCTATCTGCGAGCTGTAGGGATATGTTTGTGGGCTTTGGTGCAGAAAGTCCCAATTGTGTGTAAATCGACAATGGCATGAGGTTAATACTTACTCCTAAGTCACACAAACATCTGTTGAAAGACAAACTCCCTATCGTGCATGGAATGGTGAAACTACCCGGATCTTTCAGTTTAGGAGGTAGTTTTCTTTGTAAAACCGCACTACATTCCTCAGTTAAAACCACAGTCTCAAAGTCTTCCAATCTCTTCTTTCAAGACAGAATTCCTTTCATGAACTTAGCATAGCTCAGCATCTGTTCTAAAGCTTCTGCAAATGGTATGTTTATTTGCAGCTTTTTAAAAATTTCAAGGAACTTAGTGAACTGCTTGTCCATTTTCTATTTCTGAAGCCTTTGTGGAAAAGGTATTGGGGGATAGACTCGTGTGTAAGTAATATGAGGCTTTTCTGGCTGATCCTTATTTCCTTATTTCGTCTCCACAACACCTTCCTCTTTTTCCTTAGAACTTTCTACACCAACTGAGTCTGAGGTGGGGCACAACTACTCTGTTTCCCTTTGTACTTCTGGCTCATTCGCGCCAGTTGGTAGAAACTGTTTTCTGCTTCTAGTTATGACAACTTTGCAGTGCTCCTTTCCTTCTCTTCGTGGGTTTTCTTCTGTATTGCATGGAAGAGATCCTTAAGGTCTGTTTGTCAGCAATGTAAATAGTCCATTAGTGATAAAAATTTAGGCCAGCTTATTAAAAGTGGGTCGTACGAAGAACGTGTAGTGAAAGCGTAAGTGGGATAAGTGTACCCGACATATTTAACTAAGTTTGGGCTAGGGTTTTGTCCGGAAGGAAAAAGTTCATTTGTCGAACATTTTAAAAGTTAATAAATTGAAGTTAGGGTCTTAAATTGAGACTAATTAATAATCAGTGTAACTAATGATTATGTCATTATTATACATAATTATAGATTGATTGAAAGGCACCAAACTAGAGTAAGACGGATAAACTTACCAGACAAGTTTTTCAATATTATGTGATATTCTTAAGAACTTGTTGTTATGTGCATTGTTATAATACAATGTGATATTAAATTGTTACATGAAACTATATAGATGTTATACGTGTTACGTGAAATCAATGAATATGATTAATGTGAAGTACGTGAAAAGTATGAAGTATGATTACATGAGAATTATGTACAAACTATTAAGCCTGATTTTAATGCAGTATATAAGAACTGAGAAGCACGTATAAAATGTCATACATGGATTTATTGCTAAGAATGCATGGCGCATGAACTAAGTGTTATGTGATAACTGCTAGACTTGCTGAGCCGCCATGCTCACTCTTGCTTAAAATAAACATTTATAGAGAAGTCGGAGAAACGCAAAGTCCTAGAAAAGACAAATGACCAGATTTGACTTGAAGTTGTTGGAGTGAAGTTTTGTAGTAAAACTTTATTATCAACATCTTTGTTGTATTTGGTTGTGAACCGATAGTGGTATGCTTGTTGTCATGATGAAAGGTTTAAAAACATGTACGTGTAAGTATAACGTGTAGATATACTAGACACTTGTATTATTGCAAGGCACGGATGTGTAAGGAAAGATTGTAATAGAATAAACTCGTATTGTATATGATATTAAGATATAATATGTAACTGTAAAGATTACGATTTTGAGGCAAATAACCAAAGAGAATAAAGATGTTATAAAAAATTTACATTTGTTAAGTTTTTAGTAGTATTTTATTATATAATGTTGTGAATTTTATAAGATGGTTGTACATTAATGCATAAGGTTGCCTGTAGCTAATACAGGGATTCTCGGGGTGTTACAAGTGGTCTTGTTTTTATGTTTTAGGTATTGAAGGAGATAAGTGATAGTGTATGACCATATAATGCTATATAGGTTGTACGATGACAGACAGAGTTCGGATTAGCAACCCGACGTGAAGGATAATGTATTGAATATGCGATGAGCATAAAGGTTATCATAGATAATTTACACAGCATAAAAAGGTATGACGCATGAATATAAACTGCGAGCATGAAAGGTGTTAATTGTTAAACTTGCTGAGATGTCGTGCTCATTCTTGCTTAAACTGATATTTTCAACTAAGTACGAGAAGACCGGAGGTTCCAAAAAAGCTAAAGGGTAAGGAAGGATATTTGTATAAAGGCGGTTGAAGAAATTTGTTATGTTTACTTGTGTAATATGACAAGCCAGTTAGATGAATGTAAACCTATAAAGGTATAAGTTGTTTAACGTCTTTGTTTTAAGATTAAACTCTGCCGTTAATAATGAGATTTATATTTTATGAATCCATTGGGATAGTTATATATGTAAGTTTTATTCTGAGAAACTTGTAATGGGATATGATTAATGTATCATTTTAAGTCAAGTATTATATATATTAAACTCATATTAATGGAACATGTATGGGTAAGTAGGGTTATGTATGGACAGTTATGTATAGTGACTATGTTCATAGGTTGAGTTAAGTAAAATCATATGATTTATTATTTTGAAATGTAATAGACTATGTCATGATTTATGTATTTATGATTTGAGTTCTAAGGTAAAAAAATGTGAAGATTATGATTCTAAGACAAGTTATGGATGTAAGTTTAAATAAACAAGTTTATGCATTATGTTATGATTTAATGATATAGTTTTAAAAGAAAAAGTTATATTAACTCACGAGATCACCTGTAGTAAATGCGTGGATTTTTGGGTCATTATAGTTGGTATAAGAACTGATAGGTTATGGCCCTTAGGTAAGAGTACAGTAGGCTATGACTTTTGTAAGAAAAAAAGGAAGTTGTAAAGAAATGAACTCTAATGGAGTTGAGTAAGAAGGAAATGAATTTTGAAAATTCATCAGTAAGAAATGGTAAAGGATATCTTAAGGCAAGATAATAGAAAATGGTAAAGGGCTATGAGATTATTAAGTGATTTAGGAAAATGAACTTTTAATGAGTTATGAATAGTAAGATGTGAATAGAGAAAATTCATATCAAACTAAAGAAAGGTTAAGGTTATGTGGGATTTTTCATTCATGACTCATGTTAATGGCTGAGTTGTGCATTCCTTTATATAGGCGGAGGATTTGCACTTGCTTTCACAACTATATAGCTTCCTATAATGATAATCAATGGAGATCTAGGGTCACGGTATTAGTTATGTATGGTAAAAATGTGATTCTTTTCTTCTATATATCCCTAATACATAGGAATTGAGAAAGGTTGATGTTAGTTGCTAGTTCTTAAAATTTACCTTTATGGTAAGTTCATGACTCGTAATCGTATGGTATATTTTGAGCCCCTAAGCATATGGACAGTTTAGGATTTTTTCTTGGACTATATATTAATAGGACAAGTTCTTAAACTCATTATTGTGGTAAGTTTCAAACATCATATGAACAATGGGGGAAAGAGGGACATAGAATGAGAGTAGTAGTTCTCATAGATTGGCTAGTATCAAGAAAATAGGAAAGAGATAGAACTGTTAAGTAATGATTAAATGAGTAAAGGAAAGAATGAAAAAGTCATTAGGATTGAATATGTAATCCAAATCTTCTAGCTATGCTAGATCATCAACTATTTTTAAAATGTGCTTATTCTCGCACTTTGGGTGCATCAAAAAAGGATTTATTCAAGTTTTGAAATGTAAATTTTTAAATTTTGTGATTCATGGGTCTATGTCAATTAATTCAGCTAGACAAAAGTTATTTAAAAATATCAAAATATATTTATGGAATCATTGTCACACGATCAAATATGGTGTGTAATGGTAAAACGACAGAATTCTCAACGTAATGCTGTGACAGTGAAGTATTATGAAGTCTTCAAAAAGATTTTCTTTTAAGTTATGGAAATGGGTCACAATTTTTTGCTAAGGACATAATTCTCAGCGCACAGTAACAAAAGTGTGGAGATGGGAATATGAACCACTAACACATCGTTACATGATGCAATGGGATGAAGTCATTGTAAAAAAAGATTTTTCAAAAAGTTTCAAGTTAGTAATGTCTGAACGGTTTAAAGAAGTGAGTAAATATTCCAAATTCAGTTAATGGGTGAGGAATTTTTTTTAAAGTCTGAGATGAACAGTCTTGAAAAAAGGAAGAATGTGGTCTTATGACCATTTGGATATTACAGTCCTAAATTGTGATTGTTAATGTTCTAAATGAGAAAAATATGTTGGATTGATCATCTGGAAAGCTTGCAATGGATATTTGTAGTCTGTGTAATTGTAGATAGTCTACTTGTAGGTTTATATTGGAAAGATCCGTTGAATCTGATTGGCATGGTTGCGCTGATGAATAAAGAGTAACGTGGTTGTGTCATTAACTCATGTTCATAGTCTTTATGACCCCTCAATAAAAGATTTTCAGTTTTTAAAAGGAATTTTTTTTTATTCATGTTGCTTCACAATTATTGAAGATTCAGTAAAGATATTCTAATATTCTGGTTGAGAATGGTAATGTGAGAATGTTAGAGAAATGAAAGAATGTAAATGTTAGTTTGAAAACTTAGTTATGATGAATGGAACGAGTAAGGATATGTATGCAGCAATTTCGAGGATGAAAATTTTAGAATAAGGGATGAATGTGACATCCCAGATTTTTGACAAGATTTTTAAATAAGAATCTTGGTTAATTAAATAAATGTTAGAAGTTAAAACCTAGTTTGGAATAACAGAAAGTGTAAATAAGTGATTAATTTTATTTTATTATTTAATCAATGTCTTAAGAATGACCTATGTGGTTGAATTTGTACAGAGAGACTCTTGATGTATCAAGGGCTCTATAGAGGTTACGAGGATCAATCATTAATTTAAGGTATATTAGTGACTTGATAGATAATGAAATTATAATAAATATAATTTATTACAGTTGAAAGGAAATAGAACGGATTAAAGGCAAATAACAGAATATAATACCTATAGTTATGTAGTTAGAAAAGAATAGTTATGAGTATATATATATATATATATATATATATATATATATATATATATATATTTGATCTAATAATGAAAGGAAAGTTAAAACTTAGAGAAAAAGTAAGATAATGAAATAATGTGTAAATTGAGCTTAATTATGATAATTAATAATTAGCTTGATGAATTGACCCTAGGGGAGGCTAGGTTAAGAGAATGGCAAGGTAAAAAAATAGAGAAGATTTCAATAGGTAAGGTAAGGTATGGTACAATGTATGGAATTGATAGAACAATTTAACCTAATATGTATATTAGGGATTAACTGAGTAATAAGAATTATAAGATTTAAATATCTGAAGTTGATTAATGAATTTACATAAATTGATTGAGTTGAGCTGAGTATTTATACAACGTATAAATACAGAAGATAATATTCTTAAATATGAGTAGAATAAGTGAAGAATGCATGTATGATGCAAATTGTTATATATATATATATATATATTAAGCAAATGAACGTAATGACCTAAAAGTCGTAAAAAGAGTAATATGAAATTAAATGGTAAACGAGAATGTATTTTGGTAATCCGATCAGGGTATAATATGACACAAAATATGTTTTATAGAATTCTAAAAGAAAGATATTTTCTTGAAAGATTGATGCGGGAATCAGTATATACAATTTGAGCTTTTTTTTATTTTTATCGAAAGTTCACTTTTTGAGGAAGCGTTTTATAAAATATGTGAGTGTTTCTATTAATTGAAATGAAGAAAATTAGAAATGATGAAATGTTAAACCGATAAGGTTTGTAAGGAACTAGAAGTGTAATTCTAGTTAAGGAAATTGGTTTAGTTAATTTATGACTAAACAAATTAAATAAAATTAAGTGAAAATGTATGATTGAAAAGAAATTTTCTAGTTAATTGATCCAGATAATTAAATTAGAGAAAGTTCAATCCAGATCAATGGATATGAATCAATCAAAGTAGAAAAAGAAACACACTTCATTTGAGCAAAAATGGACCAAAGTTAGAACTTTCCTAAAATGAAAAGTTGTCGAAAAGAGAAAGTTTCTTTAGAGGGAAAATGACCAAAGTACCATTGACAATTGAATTAATGTCTTTGTGTCCTAAGACGTGAAATGACTAAAATGTCATTGATAAATGAAAGGAAAAGTTTAATCATGCAAGCTTAGATGGTTAGATGATCATGGAGCAAGGATTAAAGTTAAAAGCCTCGTCATAGTGAAGCTTCCTATGTAAGGAAGTGGATCATCCAATAAGGTTTAAAAGTTTTCTAAACTTAAAACTTTGATTTATGTTGGGCTATGCATGTATTTATGGTTAAAAGGTATAATTATGGAATGTTATGTGTTATAGGAAATCTTAAGTTATAAGGTTGAACATGATGGTATGATGTGTATTCACATATTAGACAGCATGTTAAATACTTTAATATATAGAAAGTACGATTTTGAAAGTTAAAACTAGCTATGGTAGTAATATGTTCATATAAACATATTTTAAAAATAAACAAATTTTGAAAGATTCATATATGTGTAGCATAAGTCTACAAAGTTGGCAAATGAACTCTTTAATGAGTATATAGAAAATGAAATCTAAGGACTTGAATAGAAGTTTTATGAAAAACTATGTTAAGTGGATGAAAATCCAACTCAAATGTGATTTTTGACAATTTTGAGACTTAAGTGGTGAAACTATGTTTGATCACTTAGTTTTATGAAGTTACATGTGTCTACATTGGTTTTTTAGTCAACAGATTAAAGTTGGAATGAAAATGTGTTTCGGACGATCGAAATCGATCGTTTTAAGTTAAAATTATTTTTACGGATAAATAACATCATTTGAAAACCTAGGTTGTTTTTAAAGGCTTAGACAAGTTTTATATGTGTTATAAAAGCTTAATCAAGTGTTGGAATGAACTTTAGAAGTGAATGGCCAAAAATCACTAGTTGACGATAAAGTTTGAAATGAGTTTAAACACTAGTTTACGGGCTATTGCATCGATAATTTTAAGAAGTCATCTGAGATAAGTTTAATTTTTTAAAAATATTGTGTACTAAGGTCTAGCTATGGCTTAAAGCAGTTAGGGCGCAGTAAACTGAGAAGAGTTGGTTGGGGGCGTAGTCAGAGCTCACTAGGGCGCAATACCCTGCACCTGGAATTTTTTTTATAATGTTATCCAAAAAGCTATGTTTTGATGCGATATGATAGAGATATATTATGTAAACCCTAAATTGATAAAAATGATCAATGTGATGGGTGATAAATTATAATGGAATAATGAATGACATAATATAACATACCTAAAACTAAGTAAAGGCATGATAATATTTGTGTAAAAGGTCGATAATGTGTTAGGATGTATTATTAACCTATGTAAGGTGTACTACATCGAAAGTGAGATATTTAAATACTAGTGGTCTTGTATTTATGTTTTAGGTATTAAAGGAGATAAGTGATAGTGTATGACCATACAATGCTATATAGGTTGTACGATGGCAGATAGAGTTCGGATTAACAAACTGACGCGAATGATAATGTGTTGAACGTGCGATGAACATAAAGGTTAAGTATGGATACGAGTACTAGGCAAATTTTCTTAGAACTTGTTGAAATATAATAAATTGTTTTATGTGAACTAATTGACAGACTATGTGTAAGATTTATGTGTTATCTGAAATCGATGTGTTTATGTTTGAAATGTGCACTTTATGCAATTATATGAGTTAACTGTTTAAATGCAGTATGTGAGATTATGTTTTGAAATGCACAGCATGATAGATATGATGCATAAATAATATGCACAGCATGATATATATGATGCATAAATAATATGTACATCATGAAAAGGTATAATGCATGACTATAAACTGCGAGCATGAAAGGTGTTAACTGTTAAACTTGCTGAGACGTCGTGCTCATTCTTGCTTAAGCTGATTTTTTCAGCTAAGTACGAGAATGCCGGAGATTCCGATAAATCTAAAGGGTAAGGAAAGATATTTGTATAAAGGCGCTTGAAGAAATTTGTTATGTTTACTTATGAGATATGACAAGCCAGTTAGATGAATGTAACCTATAAAGGTATAAGTTGTTTAATATCTTTGTTTTAGGATTAAACTTTGTCGTTAATAATGAGATGCATATTTTGTAAATCTGTTGGGATAGTTATGTATGTAAGTTTTATTCAGAGAAACTTGTAATGGGATGCAATTAATGTATCATTTTAAGTCAAGTATTATATGTATTAAACTCACATGAATGGAACATGTTTGGGTAAGTAGGGTTATGTATGAACAGTTATGTATAGTGACTATGTTCACAGGTTGAGTTAAGTAAAATCATAAGATATATGATTTTAAAATATAATAGACTAAGTCATGATTTATGTATTTATGATCTAAGTTCTAAGGTAAAGAATGTGAAGATTGCGATTCTGAAACAAGTTAAGGATGTAAATTTAAATAAATAGGTTTATGAACTATATTATAATTTAATGATATAGTTTTAAAGGAAAAATGTTATATTAATGTACGAGATCGCCTGTAGCAAATGCAAGAATTTTCGGGTCATTACATAGGATCGGATCGGGCTAATTGGGTCAGTCCAGTCAAATCGGCTCAACCGAGTCGGTCGGGCCGAGTTAACCGGGTCGATTCGGACCTAGTCTAGTTGTCAAGATGAAAAGTTAATACTTTTAAATCCTGGATAAAATATGTAAGAGTTTTAAAGTATCCGAACTATTAAAGGACATACGAATGTGATTATGTGAGAAGATTATAGAAAGTGTTCAAGATATTGAAGGATGTACAAGTGTACTTGTGTGATTATTTAGACCAATATGTAGGTCCGTACGTGACTAGTTGGTAAGCAACTTATTAAATATAGGACGATAGGAGAACGACAAACTTAAGTTAGTTGTAATCGATGAAAGAGGCAAGTATTATGACGCTCCCAAATTCGGATTTCATAACCTCGAGTTTAGTGCTCACAATCCAATACATAATAACAACTAAATACATAGTCTTCATTAATATTAGCGGAATAATACATCATTGTTCCTTATAAAAAGATAATATAATCCTAAGTTCTTCTATCCTTAACATATACAATACATATCTTAAGGGTTCACAAAAGATTTACAATAATAAACAATTAAACTACTTAGCATGCAAATTCTAAGCTTTGTCTTTTTCCTTGCCCTTGTCTTTCTTAAAGCTCTCAGGTTTAACTGGAAAAAATTGGTTCATGATATAGCTTAAAGAACTATTAATACAAGATTGATATATCATGATTGAATGAAAAATAACGTCAGAGTTTTCAACAACATATAATAATTATGAAAGAATAAGATTCAATTTCAATTAAAACAAAATGATTAAATCTTTACTACTGAGTGGCCTCAAAGGACCATGAAATAATACTTAAGGTAAATCAGATACGTATCTGACCCTTTTTATAATATCCTAGATATTTGACAAGACCTTTAAATAAGATCTTAGATAATGAAATAAAGGTTGAAGTTAAAACTTAGATTCGAAGAAGTAAAATGTATAGAAATTGAGTAAACATTTTACCCTAATCTTTGTGTTAAGATTTGAATGTGAGTAATTATGAGTTTTTAAATTTTAAAACCTATAATTTTATTAATATGCATACTTGGAGGTGTGAGGACCCGAATTTTCAGAATTTCCTTAATAAAATTAAATAAGAATTTAATTAACGAAATTATCAAAGTTGTTTAAACTATTTATTATTTCATGTGATTTAATGTATGTGATGAGATTTAATTAAATCTGTACAGAGATGATGACAAATTTTGATTGAATTAAAGTAATTGAAAAGGAAATAAATTGTTCAAAAACAATTTATTAAAGATAAAAGAAATTTCATGTAATGGTACAATAAATTGTACAATTAAATGATTATAGAGGTGCATAAATTATTATTTAAATGATGTTACGAGGTAAGGTGAAATATAGAAATTAGATATGTATATATATACATTTTGTATATATATAAATGTGCATGTTTAATTGATAATTATATATATACATTTTGCGCGGCTGAGATTTCGGTGCCGAACGAGCCAAACGACGTCATTTGGCTGGGAAGGGAAGGCCGCGCGCAATGTGCGGTGGTCGGCACGTGGAGAAATTACGACCGTGCCCCTGACCGTTTTCGTTAATACCGAGCGTGTCCTAGACGCGCGAAAATTACGAAAATGCCCCTGGACTTTCCGAAAAATTTCGGTTATGTCCCTAAAGCCGCAGAAATTACCAAAATGCCTTCAGAAATTAGTTTTTAATGAAATAAATGTTTAAAAAATTGTTTAAAATTTATAGAAAAATACTAAAAATATAGAAATGATGTTTGGACATTAAATTTAATATTTTTTGTAAAAATATTAAATATTGGGGATTAATATTTAAATATTTTAAATATTAACCTATTAAGTTTAAAAGTTAAAAAATGATTAAATGAGCATCCGGATAACCAAATATGCTAAATTTTATCCGATGAGCCGGGTTGTCTATATTAAAGGTGTTGATATTAAGTTATATTAATATTTTACGGGACGAGGTTAATGTAATTAACCATATAATTAATGATTAGCCCAAAGATGATATTAATTAATTAAATTAATATCATAAGAAGATAAATAATTATTATTTGATTATTTTATGATTATAGGTTGTACAAGAAGCTGTATAGAATTGAATATTAATTAATTCTACAATCCAAGCAAGTTCTTCAATCCTTTAATGTTAAATGTTGTCTGTTATGATATGTTAATATTTGTTCATATGCATACAAATTATGTGTTATGTGATACGTGATTAATATGACAACAATGTGCACTTTGTGCAACGATATGAATATATATGAGATATATTGCTCAAGTATAGGCACAACACATGATATATGACACGCACCGAACATGTTAAGGTATGTGCTACGTGAAGCATGAAATGTGTTAACTGTTGAACTTGCTGAGCCGTTGTGCTCATTACTTGCTTAAAATAAACTTTTGCATGTAAAGAAATAAATTTCAAGAATATCAGATTATACTAGAGACGGATCACCCTATAAGGTTGTGAATATAATTGTTATATTTTTAGTTGTATAACTCAATGTGGGTAAATTGCAAAAATTATATTGATGTTTTGAATGTACATATATGTTGGATCCGGATAGGATGAATAGCCTTAATGTATGAACTGTAATAGTTCAATATAATGGTTACGATAGAAACTATGATATGTCTAATTAAAGATTATGAATCAAGGAATAATTGTACGGATGTGAACCATATCAAATCGTGAATGTTAAGCTTTATTGAGCTTTACGATAATGGTAATAAAAGAAAAAATGAAGGTTGCGATCCAGGGACTAGGATCCAGATGTAAGAATTTTAAATATCTAAATATTTTAATACAATGATTGAATTGAGAAAAAAAAATTATACCAAAAATTTGGTAATTGATGACGATAATGTCAATAAATGAATTAATTAAGGTGATTAAAGATTTATTAATGAACCGAAATTTGGACGTTATAAAGATAATTTATAATAAATACAAAGTTTAAGGGAATAAAGTTGGTCGAATTTCGGGGTCGTTACAGGAGGTATATTAAGAGTAAGATAATATGATACCTTTAAGACTCGGAGAACTATTCGACAAATAAGATTATATAAGAAATTTTATAATGAGATATGTGAAAAATTTAATAAATAAATAAATTTCAAATAGAGAAGTTATTGATATGGAATTTTATGTATAATGATAAGAGTATATTTGATGAGAGTTATCAAGTAGTTAATTTAATTAATTTAAATTAACTAAATGATGAAAATAAAAAAAAAAATAAGTTAAGACTATGTTACAAATTAACATGTCTTGAAAGTTGACATTAAATGGTAAATGACAAGATTGATAATTATAAAGTAAATAAAGAATTATCATGATAGGCATGAAATATAATTAATTTATTTAATTATATTTGTGTAATGTTAAATTATTTAACTAATGTGAATGATAGCCTTGATGGGATAAATTATATGTTTATTTAAGTGAGTAACTTAATTAATATGTTAAGGAATAATATTAATTATTATTAGATAAACAACCCAAGTTATTTAGTTAACAACAGATTGTGTATAATGTGAGATTATACAAGTAATATAAATTACTTTATGGTGTGATCTAAAATATTGAAATATTATAATAATATTAGATAATTATTTTGATTACCCAAATTATTAATTTGGAAGGATAAGGAAAGTTAAAGGATTAATCACTCATGAGTTACTTGGTGGAAAATCATGTTCTCGAGCCACGTAAAAATCATGGAGTGTTGTGTTCTTGAGCCTTGTGCTCCTTTAATTGTGTGATACCTAGAGCTTTGTGCTCATTGAGTGATTATATATATATATATATATATGATTTGGTTCAAAGGCATACCCCCTTAAAGAACGTACAAAACATACCCCCTTTAGCGACAGACCCGACAACTGTTTGGTCCGTCGCCATAGCTTCGTCCGTCGTTAAAGCTTTTAGCGACGGACAACATATCGCGGTGAACAAACATATAGTGACAGACGAACCTATGGCGACGGACCAAACTGTCGCTCGATCCGTCGCTAAAGGGGGTATGCTAGGTATGCTCTTGAACTTTATATATATATATATATATATATATATATATATATATATATATATATATATATATATATATATATATATATACATGCTAAATAAATTGAGGTATGAGTTAATAAAGTAGCTATGATTAATATAACCATACTTAAGTGTAGGAATAAATAAATATTAGTGTCCTTGAAAAATAAAACAAGTGAGAAGACTTTTTACATTTGTTTTATCCGAAGTTGCATTTTTAGGAGCAAAAAGGTGATGGAACTGACTAGTTGGTGATTTGTGTAAGTGGTGTAAGAGATGTGAAGGCTATGAAGATATGATTAGGGGTTATATTGTAGCTTGTATGGGAGAAAGAGAAGTGACGTGGCCTTATGGTGTAATTAATGATGAAGTGACGCTTGCATTGGTTAACTAAAAAGGAAGGTGTTAGGAAGGTGTCTTTTTATGCCTTAAGGACCATTTTGTCTTGATAAAATTTGTTACTGACTTTGATGTCCTAAAGGAAATTGCTAGAAAAATTCCTAGTAATGACCTAATGACCACCTTGCCCTTAGTAAAAATTATTAATGTCTAATGAATCCTAGTAGGAAATTTCTAAGAAATTTCCTAGAGTTGTCTTGATGACATTTTTATCCTTAGCTTGCAATGATTAATGACTAATGTGCCCATGAGGGAAATGTTTAGGAAACTTCTCATTTGAGGATTAAATACCACTTTGCCTGAGCTTTGGTTTTTCTACAAATAGAGGTCATTTGGTTCATTTGTTGAAATCACTAAGTGTAGATAGAAAGAGAGAGCTTTGTGTGAGCTTAAGAGAAAACTAAGGAAGTTGAACCTATTTCGGGTAAAAGAAGGTGAAGGAGAAAGAGTCTAGCAATAGATGTCTAGCATCTATCATGAGGAATAAGAAGATCATCAGGGAAAGGTATAATGAATCTTAACCTTAAAACTCTAGTTTAACTTATATTGTTAGATCTAGGGTTATAGTAGTAGATCCATATGGAAAGATAATGAATCTACAAGTTTTTAAAATAGATCTAAGGATTTTGTTGTAAAAACTTATGCTGGTGATATATGTTTTGATCACCTAAAAAGCTAAGAAAACTTAGATTGATCTTGGTTGATGAAAAATCTTAGTTTTTGTGTTTTCTTTGCTCTATATTTAATTTTAATGGTAGAAAATCATTTTCAAAGCTCTTGATGCTTAAATCCATGCTAGACTAGTATATCTAGGATTTAATGAGTTTAACATGAGTATTGATATACATCTATGTTGGTAAGTTTGACAAAAAGCTTGAAAACGACTTTACCGGAAAACCTTAAAACGTAACAGTTCGTTCCCGGATTTACTGTTCACGTTCCGTAAGTCGTATTCATGATCCGTCAATTTTGGGTGCTAGGAATATGAGATAAAAAGAGATTCCAAGTGGAACAATTGAAAAATATTAAACGAGCTATCCGTGGTGATTTTTCTCGTAAAACAGTCCTATTGGAAAAAAATCTGGAAATCTACTGCCCAGAAAATTGAACGGTCTGTTTTGGCCACTTATATTGTTCTAAAAATTCTGAAATTTTTATAAATAATATTATATGTTATAAATCAGACACTGCCCAAAATTGAGCGCCATCCAAAATCGGATGAGTGAGTTATGACCCAATGATTTTCAAAGTTTTAAAAGGGTATGACTCCTATAACTTGAAGTGTGTAACTCCGAAAATTATGAAATTTTTACTGGATGTACTATATCTTGACGGGAAACTACCACATATATTTAGTAATTTTATAATAAAAACTCAGATTTTAATAATTACTTCCATTTTTGGACATAAATGGATTATTTAAAAATAGTAAATAAAGTTGAAAAATTAAAAGAAAATTATTTTGTGGATGGAATGAAGTGTAATAAATATATCCTAGAGGTATAAACATAATAAGCCAATTAAGTATTTTTAATAAATATGAAGGAATTAAGAAAAATATGGTTAAAAGAATAAAATAATTATGTATTATTAAATTTTAATTAAATAATACATAAAGGTTACTATTTATTATTTAAGTAATATTAAGTAATAAATAAAGTAAATAAAAATAATTTAATTATTTATTTATTATTTAAATATTAAATAATAAATAATGGTGATTGGTTATCTAATTATTATTTAAATGATATTAAATAATAATTAAATAAAGATAAAGTTAAAAAAATAATTATTTATTATTTTATAAATAAGGATGATTCATTATTTATATGATATTAAATAATAATTAAAGGGAGATGAATTAAATTAATTTATCATTCGTTATTTAATTAATATTAAATAATAAATGGGGCTAATTAATTAAGAAGTTATTATTTAATGATGTTCAATAATCATTAAAGGAAACGAGGATAATTAATTAATTAATTAATATTTAAATGATATCAAATAATAATTAAAGAAAAATAAGGTTAAGAGGATAATTGCTTATGTAATGTTAAATAATAGGTAAAGTTAAATAAATTTGTTATTTATTTAATTAATATTAAATAAATAAAGTGAAAGAATTAAGGAAATGATAAAGTGATTAGACAATTTATATTTAATTGTTAAGTCTTTAAATATTACTTAAGGAGTAAATTATTAATAAATATTTAATTATAGTAGCAAGTGATGAAATATTATTAAATAATTAATAATATTGGTAATTGGGTGAATATTATTAAGGGCTTAATAATATTAGTAACCAATTAAGATGTTGTTTAATACTTAATAACGTTTGTAATTGAGTAATGTATTATTAATGTATAATAATACTGATCGATAATTAAAATATTCTCCAAGGGTGATAATAGTATTATATAATTTATGAGTTAATAAATAGGGAACTATATGTTGTCAAGTCAATTTATTTGAGAATGATAAATGAATCCTTATGTGCGTTACTAATTGAAAGATAATCATATTATGTCTTTTAAAGGAGGTAAATTGAATTGTGTAGTCGTAAGCGAGGAAGCAATTAAGGCAAGTTTTTCAATACTATGTGATGTTCTTATAAACTTATTGTTATATGTATAAACTGTTATGTGTGCACTTATTGTATATGCGGATTGATTTTTAATATGCCTTTGTGCAGTTATATGAGGTGAATAACTGATATACAATTGATGTTATATATGAGTTGAAATGTGTTATATGATATTGATATGCATTGTAAGAATGACGTAATTGTATAAATGGAAAGCATAATAAGCATGATGCCTATATGAAATTCGAAGCATGGAGCATGATTTAAAATGTAATCTACGTGTTATATGGTAACTGTTAGACTTGTTGAGTTATAGTGCTCACTTTTGCTAAAAACAAACACTTTCAGCTAAGGACGAAGAAATATGGAAGTCCCGGTAGTGCCCAGAAATCAAGAATGATTGTTGCTTACGAAAAATTAAGGACTACATTGTGGTCAATTAAGCCATGTCGTTATCTAGTAGTTAATGATTATAGTTAGACGCTTATGTTTTGTATTTAAACTATCGTCTTCATAAATTGTATCATGTGATTGTAAAACCTTTCAAATGAATTATGTTTCTTAATTATGATAGAAGAAGGTTATAAACAGATAGACTTAATGCCACTGCAATTGTCAGCAAATGAGTTTTATGTACACACAAGAATTATAAAAAACTAGGCCATGTTATAAAAGATCTAAGTTTCTAGAGCAGTGTAAAGATTTCGATTATGAGGCAAAGTTTAAGTAAATGTTATAAAAATTTAAATTTATTGAGTTTTCAATAACATGATTTTATTTAATGTGTTGAACATTGCATGTTTGATTTGATGATAATAATTAAGGTGATAAATACATTCAATAGTAGAGTTGTAAAGTCCTTTGATTGTTCATGATGTACAAGAACTTAGTTAGATAAGTTCAAAACTGTTAGGTTGATCTTTTGGATATGAATGAATTAAGTTGTAAAGTCCTGTGTTATGTCCACGGACTTAGCTTATGAAAAGATCAAATTTGTTAGGTTGATCTTGTGTTATATCTCTTCAGTCAATTTGATCGTAGAATGGACTTTATGACTCCACATAAAGAAGACTCAACGATTCAGTCTATTCGTAGAATGGACTCTACGACTCCGCACAAAGAAGACTCAACGATTCAGTCTGTTTGTAGAGTGGACTCTACGATTCCGCGCTAGGAAGACTCTACGATTTGGTCAAAGCAAAGGAACATACTCTACGACTAAGAAAGAAGCGATCGTAGAACGGACTCTACAACTAACAGAGTAGCCGTAGAATAAAACTCTACGATTTCAAGGTAAATTGCCTTATAACAGAGCAGTCACTGCAGTAAGAAAAAACGTAGAGTTAAGTAAAAGTAAGAGACATTTAAGCAACTCTACGATTAAATCCTAAATCATCTGATGAATCTTCCATGTCCTAAAAAATAGAAGCAATTTCGTTGAGAAGAACAATCTGCATCAATGTGTCTGATAAACCTCTGCCAAGAGCTTAAAGTCAGAAATATCTGAGGACTGACCAAAGCGTGCTATGCAAGAAAGAGAAGACTTTTAAGGTAGTAAAGTCAGAAGATTGTGTCCTATCAACCATATGTCTACGGAAGACCAAACGCCTCTATGAAAGTTGGTAGAAACCTGCGACTGTCATGTCTTGTCCTAAGGAAAAAGGAAACACCTTTTTGGACAGTATTTGCAGGTCAATTAATACCACGTCAGAGCATTAATGAGCTAAATGAATATAATATTCAACAGCTCTACATTATGAGGTAACGGGCAAAAATTGAAGAAAATAACAGATTTCAAACGGGAAGAAATATGAAGCTCCTATATGAGAAGCCCAGTTTCAATACACAAAAAAAGACAAGAAACACACAAGAAAGAAAAACATACGCAATAGTTGAAAAAGATCAAAAGCAAAATTATCTTGCATCGCTACTAAGTTCTTCAGAAACTTATGCTAAACACAACTTAGTAACACACCCAAATCTATACTACTCGAGAAGAGTTCTTAATGAACTAGAGTATCCAAGTTTGCTAGGCTTGTAGAGTTCTTAGTGAACTAAAGTTCCAAGACTGCTGGTCTTGAAGGAATCTTAATGATTCAGAAATTGTAAAAGTATCCTTAGTGGATTTGTTGCTCAAGAAGCAGAACAGTAGAGTAGGAGTCTTATGAACTCTGAACCACTCAAAAACTAGTGTCTTTCATCTTGTGTTTATTAACTGCTTGTTGAATTATTACATTAACATATTAAAAAGGGGTAACTAAATCATATTATGATGTGCTAAACTATTTGATTAGTAATTCATTCTTTCTTAAAGCAAAATAAAGAAAAAGTTTTAAAGAATTTATTCACACCCCCCCTTCTAGATATTTTTTGTGTCATTGGGAACTAACATAATGATTGTGTATATTAAGGAAAAGGTTGTTTGTTAAGGAACAGGGGTCGCCCGTGGCTAGTGCGGGGATTATCGGGGCATTACAAGTTAGTATCAGAGCTAATAGGTTATAGTTCTTAGGTAGCAGTATCTTAGGCTATAATCGTGAAAGTTAATAGAGATAGTGAAATGATAAACTCAGATGGAGTTTAAGCAATAAGAGCTGAATATATGAAATTCATACAGAAGAAAATAAGTGTACATTTGAAGAGATTCAAAGGAGAATCTTCAAGGATATGATCAAAATGAATGGAAAAGAATCAGGGAACACTTGATTCAAGAATTTAAAAAGAGAAAGATCGTACAGTAAAATGATCAAAGATGAGTGAGAAGATTGTAGAATTAAACAATCCTAGAGTAAACGAGAAATTATAAAGTGAAATCAGTTGTAAAATAAGATCATGGTGATCATAGTAAAATCATGAAATGCAGATGGTCTGTTAAATGATTACGAGGATGTGTAGATAACATGATGCTATAAAAAGGAAGATACTATGGGATAGTAAGAAGTGAATTCATAAAGCGTTGAATGTGATAAAGTTTGAATTGAGAAAATTCATATCAAGTTAAGAAGCAATTAGAGGTTTGTGGGTTTTAATTGAGGACTCATATTAGTGGCTGAGTTGTACAATTCCTTGTATGGGCGGGGAATTTGTGCTTGGTTTGAGAACTCGCTTAGCTTCCTACATTGATATAGTGGTTAAGTTGAACATTTTCTTGTATGGGCAAGGAATTTGTCCTCGGTTTAACCACCGCTTAACTTCCAATATTTATTTGTGGCTAAGTTGACCAATTTCTTATATGGGCAGAAAATTGTGTTTGATTTAACAATCACTTAGCTTCCTATAGTGATAATCAATTTGAATCTGGTGTCACCTTATTCAATGTATATATGGTGGGAAGGTGATTCTATTCTCATAGTATGTCGGATAGGTAGTGGATGTTAAGGTAGGTGCATGTTCTTAAAACTCACACGTATGGTAAGTTTGTGACTCATAATCGTATGGTGGAGCCCCTCAACGCATGAACAATTTTGGTCTGACTAGGATAAGTTCCTCAACCCATATAATTGTGGTAAGTTCCTGAACTCATAATGTATGGTAAGTTTGATAAATAATGAGTGTAGGAAAGTTGAGTAGAAAGATTAGAGTTATACTAGATATAGTTATTAAGCTTGAAAAAGATGAGGAGTAAAAATTTGTAATTATTTTAGGTTTTAGGTTATTCTAATTTTTTTAGCTATGCTAGACTTTGAAATTCTTAACATCGTGCCAAAATTTGCACTTTTGTGCCTTTTAAAAAATAAAATAAATGATGATTTTCAATTGTTTTTGAAACGTTTAAATGAGGGTCTATGCTAATTGTTTCAGCTAGACCAGAATGATTTGAAAACATCAAAATGTATTTCTAAAACGTCAACGCACTATGTGGTGTGGATATGAAAAATGATAGAATCCTCAACGTATTTTCTGTGAAGGTACGGTATCACAATATCATAAAGTAATTTGCACCATAAAGATGGCGTCAAAATTACTATTGATAGAATCCTCAACGTAGTGTGCCAAAGATGCGGTATCATAAAGTCATAAAATGATTTTCATTTTCACTTAAAATGGTTTAAAAAGTTTTAGAGTTCATGGTTTATGAACAGTTTATTATGGTAGTCTAGGCCATTTGATTCGGCTAGACAACTTTTAAACTGAATTGATAAACTTCAAAATTTCACTGCACATATGTGCTCTTGAAAAGTTTTAAACTTCTGATTGATATCTGAACTATTATTGTAAGTCTATACCAATTGTTTCAGCTAAACATTTGCATATTTGACATTTAAAAGCTATCCAAACCTTTTGTTGGTATGAATTCTGAAGCTGAGAGAACAACCCATAATGGGGAGCAACCTAAGTATCAGATAAATGATATATAGAATAACCTAAGAAGGTCAATCAAGAGATTGATGCCTCACTAGACATTCATGGTCAAGGTGATCACACAGTATTTAAAATCAATTGTCACTTATCAAATTGTGTATTGATTATACCGAGTTCATATTATTGAATCATTTTGTGAATTTAAAAGGGTCAGTCGAATAATTGATTCCTTAGCATTTGTTCATGGTCTTTATAACCCTTCAGTTAGACATGACATTATTTTAAAGGACTTCTTTCTAATTTCTAGTTATTCAAGCTCCTTCACAATTATTAAACAATTGTCGAAGACTTCTGAGAAATATCCCAATATTCTGAAAATTGAATGGGTAGAGTTGTAAATTTTAGAGGAGATTTGTAATATAATTAAATGATCAATGAAAAATCCTCAGAGAATGGGAAATTTGATAGGTTAGATCGAGAACCTAAAGGATAGAATGAGCAGAATAAGTATGCTATAATTTCGGGGACGAAATTCTTAGAAGAAGGGGTGAATGTAATATCTCATATATTTGGCAAGACCTTTAAATAAGATCTTAGATGATGAAATAAATGTTGAAGTTAAAACTTAGATTCGAAGAAGTAAAAGGTATAGAAATTGAGAAAACATTTTACCCTAATCTTTGTGTTAAGATTTAAATGTGAATAAATGTGGGTTTTTAAATTTTAAAACCTAGAATTTTATTAATATGCATACTTGGAGGTATATTAAGAGTAAGGTAATATAATACCTTTAAGACTCGATGAACTATTCGACAAATAAGATTATGTAAATAAATTTATAATGAGGTATATGGAAAATTTAATAAGTAAATAAACTTCAAATGGAGAAGTTATTGATATGAAATTTTATGTATAATGATACGAGTATATTTGATGACAATTATCAAGTAGTTAATTTAATTAATTTAAATTAACTAAATGATGAAAATGAAAAACAACATAAGACTATGTTACAAATTAACATGTCTTGAAAGTTAACCTTAAATGGTGAATGAGAAGATTGATAATTATAAAGTAAATAAAGAATTATCATGACAAACAAGAAATATAATTAATTTATTTAATTATATTTGTGTAAGGTTAAATTATTTAACTAATGTGAATGATAGCCTTGATGGGCTAAATTATATATTTATTTAAGTGAGTAACTTAATTAATGTGTTAAGGAATAATATTAATTATTATTGGATAAACAACTCAAGTTATTTAGTTAACAAGAGGTTGTGTATAATGTGAGATTATACAAGTAATTTAAATTACTTTATGGTGTCATCTAAATTATTGAAATATTAGATAATTATTTTGATGACCCAAATTATTAATTTGGAAGGATAAAGAAAGTTAAAGGATTAATCACTCATGAGTTATTTGGTGAAAAATCGTGTTCTCGAGCCACGTGAAAATCATGGAGAGTAGTGTTCTCGAGCCTTATGCTCCTTTAATTGTGTGATACCTAGAGCTTTGTGCTCATTGAGTAATGTGTGATATATATATATATATATATATATATATATATATATATATATATATATATATATATATATATATATTGAGGTACGAGTTAATAAACTAGCTATGGTTAATATAATCATACTTAGGTTAAGTGTAGGAATTGAGGAATATTAGTGTCCCTGATAAATAAAACAAGTGAGATGACTTTTTATATTTGTTTTATCCAAAACTGCATTGGTAGGAGCAAAAATGTGATGGAAGTGACTAGCTGGTGATGTGTGTAAGTGGTGTAAAAGATGTGAAAGCTATGATTAAGGGTTATGTTATAGCTTGTATGGGAGAAAGAGAAGTTATGTGACCTTAAGGTGTAATTAATGATGAAGTGATGCTTCCATTGGTTAACTAAAAAGGAAGGTGTTCGGAAGGTGTCTTTTTATGCCTTAAGGACCATTTTGTCTTAATGAAATTTGTTAATGACTTTGATGTCCTAAAGGAAATTTCTAGGAAAATTCCTAGTAATGACCTAATGACCACATTGCCCTTGGTAAAAACTATTAATGTCTAATGAATCCTAGTAGAAAATTTCTAAGAAATTTCTTAGAGTTGTCTTAATGACCTTTTTATTCTTAGCTTGCAATGATTAATGACAAATGTGCTCATGAGGGAATTTTTTAGGAAACTTCTCATTTGAGGATTAAAGACCACTTTGCCCTAGTTTTGGTTTTTCTACAAATAGAGGCCATTTGTTTAGTTGCTAAAGTTTGGTTCATTTGGATTACATATTAAGTAACACATTTAAGTTAATTAATTAATCCAATTAGACTTGTTGTGACGCCCCCAAATTCGGGTCTCAAATACCTAGATCTGGTCATCACGATCTAATACAAACATCCACCTCTAAACAACATACAATACCTAAATGCGGAAAAATAAACATATGTTGTTCATTCAAAAGGTGTTACTAGTCCCAAGATACGATAACCTTACACAAAAGTACATAAATACCCTTAATAAAGCACTTAGGGTTTACACCACAAAACAAGTAATTTTAGCTAGACGAATAAACTAGAGACTGTCTCTTGAAGTCTATCACTTTATCTTTCTCTTACCCTTGTTCTTTCTAGAAGTCTCGGGTTCCACTGCAATAAGGTTCATGATATAGCAAGGGTGAGCAACTAGTTTCCTCAACAAGTTTAAATAACAAAGGAAATAATATATCATGAATGAAAAGGAATAGCTGAAATAATTCAACAATATAAATAACATAAGCAGTAATAATGATTTGCTTTTAGAATCAAGATAGTTAAATAGACTATGAACTATAAACATCCACTGGAGTCAATAGCAGGTTGACCCAATGGTTACTACCAGAAATATGTACCCGATGGGATTAGCCTCAGTACAATATGTGTATGCATAACATTTAATTTTTGTTTTTTTTGTACCTAATATTAGATACAGGGTACTCCCCTATAATAAAGGGGTGTTCATAATAGTCTAAGAATCCGCATCTTCAATGATTTGGATAGCTTTTAAAATCTTTAGCATAAATGTCTAGCCGAATAATGGCTTAGACCTACTTTGAACAGTTCTTTAAACAGTAGAATATTAAATAAGGTACAAGTCAAAGACTGTACAAGATCAAGTGCACCAAGTGCGAATAACAATAATATCGATGTGGAATAATTGTAAAGTAATTTAAACCACTTAAAGCATGCTTGGAATTATAATTCAAGCTTAAATAAATAACTTGCTCAATGAAATGAGTTTAGAGATAAGGAACTTGTGCAAAATAAAGTTCGAAGTTAGGAAACTTGCATATCTGCTCAGCTACAACAACCTAGCTTTAATTAAATGGCTTTGAAGGACCTAACATTAATCAAGTCGGTCTAACAATTAGTACTACGTATACTGACATGTTTGTATGCTTACTATGAACTTATCTAACAAATAATTTTAACACATAATTCACATCATTCGACATACTAACATAATCCATATGTAAACACACTTAGGTTAATGATTTAATAACTTATGAGTATTCATCCTAAGTATTAAACACTTAAGGAACCTTTAAACAATTTAATCCAATTGTTGAATTAGTGAGTTATTAAGTACGTTATATTTAATTAACTCTTATTTATTTAATTACCATTTGTTCTTAGTTAAATAGTAATTAATTAACTACATTTAGTTATTATTTAGTTATAAATAATAACTAATTAGTCTAACATAAGTAATTAGTTTATTTATTTTAATGCTTCTTAAGATTAACTGGATAATAATTAATTATTTAATTTTGTTATAATCTTCTTTAATTATTATTTAATTATAATTAAATATTAATTAATTAATTAATTAATTAATTAATTAACCTTACATCTCTTTCATTAATATTAATTAAATAGTAATTAATTACTTAATTATCCTTATTTATTATTTAATATAATTAAATAATAAATAATAAAATTATTAACTTTGTTTATCTTTAGTTATTATTTAATAAATACATAATAATTAATGACTTCTAAAATCTTATTTCTCTTTACTTATTATTTATCATTAATTAAATAATAATTAATTATTTATTTATCTTTACTTATTATTTAATGGTTAATTAAATGACAATTAATTAAAAGATAAATCTTATTTATTTTGGATTGTCATTGATAACCAAAATCAAAAGTTTTATGTTCTCCTATCCTCGGGTGAATAGTCACTCAACGATTTGTACAATTTGCCTTAGCAGACTTATCCTACGAATCAAATGGTCTGCCTCAGTAACTTAGTCGACGATTAAAAACAGTTCTACGACCGGAGTGATCTCACCCTAAGATCACTCTGTAATGGCTGAGACCTAGCCGAGGCTACACTATGATAGTCGAACGCTTGGCTGAGGCCACTCTACGATAGTCGAAGGCTTGACCGAGGCCACTCTACGATAGCCGAAGGCTTTGGCCGAGACCACTCTATGTTCTACGATAGCCGAAGGCTTGGCCAAGGCCACTCTACGATAGCCGAAGGCTTTGGCCGAGGCCACTCTACGATGGCCAAAGGCTTTGGTCGAGGCCATTCTATGATAGTCGAAGGCTTGGCCGAGGTCACTCTACGATAGCCGAAGGCTTTTAGATTTCAGTTTTAAATACAATAGTGAACATATTAACCCTTTTGGTTCTTTTAGACAGTTTATCATTACTTGGTGATTCTACTGGTTTCTTTAATAGGTTGACATGAACATAGGCTACTTCACACCCATTATACAGCTTATATATATTGGACTCGTCATGGTTCTTCATAACAAATTTCTCCCAACAGCAAGTAACCACAACAACCCATTTTAACATATTATGGAACAATAACTAACTTCCTTAAGATATTAAACAGAATTATTTATATCTTAAAGCTGGTTTGAAACGAAATGGGTTCCTAGTTGCTATTCTTCTTCTTCTCCCGAAGTAGGTGATGTAATCCGAGGACATCCACTTCACAGTTACCACTACTGGATACTTACTCACAACTTTATGATGACTTCCTTGCTATATCTCTCACTCACTACACCCCCTCTATAATTCAGAGCTCACAATGATCCTCTTGCATCAGTATTGAATAACTCAGCAAGCTTTTCCAAGAGTCTCTATTTATAGAAAATCAGTACCCGTTGGTTACTGAGGTTTAGGTGTAAACTTTACCAACCCATCTTTCAGTCATACCCATAAATCACCACTTTAGGTTGTACTTGGCAGATTCTACACACACGCAAAGATAAATTATTAGATTAGCCATTAACAGTAAAGGACCCCATGCCGGGTTACCTCTGATTTGGGACAACATACTGACTTAACTACCCAGTAACCCATACACTCAATTAGCTATTCTCTCTCCTCTTATTCCATGGCAGGTTTGGGGATTTGTGTCCCAAAAGATTGTCACAAGTTAACTCTTTTAATAAATAATAAGTTACACAATTAATTCCAAGTGGGCTCATGGCTTGGACTTCATTTAATACCCAATGGACTCCTATTAAATGACTTGGACTATTATTTAATCAAGTCCAATTAATTTAACACCAGCCATTAAATATAACCCAATGATTGGTTATTTAATTTAATTGAATTTTTAATTAATGACAACTTATCAATTCTTTTAATATTAAAACTTTAGAGTTTGTTCACTAATTTAATTAAACTATTAGTGACTCCCTTTAATTAACTCTACCAATTAATCACATAATCATTAAATCACGTAATTAATTAATCATATAAAAAGATTTAAATAATCTCGTAAAACTAACTCATTAGAAATTAAATTAATATTTTAATTAATAATGACGTGAAAATTCTAGGACATTAAACTTGCCATTTATAAAATTACTTAGACTACCATAAATTGGTTAACTACAAACCCTAGTCTATAGAATGACTTGGCTTGTTTATTAATTCTTCCTTGTTACATTTGATAACAAGAAAATAATTACACATAATATTCCATCAATCACGTAGGTATTCAATTAACTCGTTTAAAATTCACTTCATCGATAATTAGTTATAAATTCTAATTATAATGTGATCTAAATCATGGTTATTACATCCCCCCCTCCCCTTATAAGAATTTTATCCTCGGAATTACAAATTCAGGGTTATTCAAAAAGATTCGAATAGTTATTCCTCATCTTCTTTACAAGTTTTCATGTAGCTTCTTCGTCGTTGTGGTTCCTCCAAAGTACTTTGACAAAAAGTATAACTTTAGTTCTTAAAGTTTGCTCTTTCCTGTATAATATCTGGACATGAATTTCTTCATAACATAAGTCTTTCTCAACTTTAATCGGCTCATATGATATAACGTACTTATAATCAGGCTTGTATGGCTAAAACACTGATACGTGAAATACATTATGACTATGTTCTAGCTTAGAAAGTAAAGTTACCTTGTACGCCATGTCACCCACTTTCTTCAAAATCTAGAACAATCTTATGAACCTCGGGCTTAATTTCCCTTTCTTTCCAAATCTGGTCTTCCTCTTCTAGGGATACACTTTCAAAAATACAAAACTTCTCACCTCGAAGTCTCTTTTCTAGCGATGCTGATCGGCATACTTTTTTTGTTGATCTTGAGCTGCTACTAGTCGAGCTCTTATAAATCTGATAATCACCATTGTCTATTGAACCAATTTCGGCCCCAACAGTTAACGTTCTCCTACTTCATCCCAACATAAGGGTGTTCTATATTTTCTTCCATACAGTGCTTCATAAGGGGACATTCATATACTCGTATGATAACTTTTATTATGCGTAAATTCTACTAAAGTTAGATGGTCCTCCCAACTGCCCTTGAAGTCCATCACACATGCTCTGATCATGTCTTTCAGTGTCTAAATAGTTCTTTTGCTTTGCCCATCAGTCTGCAAATGATACGCGATACTTAACCTTAACTACGTCTCCATTCTTTCTTGAAGACCCCTCCAAAAATTTGACGTGAAGCGTGGATCTCTGTCGAACACAATTGATACTGACACTTCATGTTTTGAAATTATCTCTTTAATGTATAACTTGGTCAGCTGATCTAAATTGAACATATTCTTGATCGATAAAAAGTGCGCTGACTTTGTTAATCGATCCATAATTACCCATATCACGTCATAACCTTTATGTGTTGTTGAAAGTCCTACCACAAAATCTATTGTGATATGCTCCTACTTTTATTTAGGAATTTTTAATGGTTGTAGTAATCTGTTCGATCTTTGATGTTCTGCCTTAACATTCTGACAAGTTAGGCATCGACTAACGCATTCCGTAGCCTTCCCCTTAATATTTGGCCACCAAAAATACTGACACAGATCTTGATACATCTTTATACTACCTGGATGTATCGAGTATCTCCTACTATGGGCCTTTTATAAAATCTCATCTCCTAATCTAGGTACTAAAGGTACCCAAACACGTTCTTCAAACCTTAGCAATTTCTTAATATCCACTTTGTACTTGACCTCCTCACCATCCACTATCCACCACCCGTTCTCTTATTCTCATACATTCTTCATTCTTATCTTGAGCCTCTCTTACCTTGTCCAATAAGGTTGGTCTTGCCTATGTTCCTGACAATTTCTCTTTCGACTCCTTCAGATTTTTTACCACTAATTCCATTCGAGCCATCTCTTTTACCAGTTCTTCTTGATCTGTAAAAAAAATAATTTCTCTACTCTTTTTGTTTAGAGCATCTGCCATAACATTAGCTTTTTCGAGATGATATAGAATTTCACAATCATAATCTTTGATTAATTCTAACCATCTCTTCTGCCTCATATTCAACTCTTTTTTTTATGAAGATATAATTCAGACTTTTGTGGTCCGTATATATCTCACATTTCTCCCCATACAGATAATGCCTTCAAATCTTTAGAGCAAACACTATTGTTGCCAACTCGATATCATGAGTTGGATACCCCTTCTCATAATTTTTTAATTGTCTTGATGCGTGCACAATAACCTTGTCATGCTGCATGAGCACACAACCAAAACCCTTGTGGGACTCATCACTGTACACTACAAGCCCCCGTGTATCATCTGGTAAAGATAACACAGGTGTTTCGCTAAGCCTCTACTTCAACTCTATAAAGATTTTCTCGTACTTTATCACCTTCCTTGTCAAATTTGTTAGTGGGATAGCTATCTTAGAAAAATCTTTGATAAATCTTCGATAGTACCCTAATAACACTAAAAAACTCCTAACCTTCGTTGGCGTTCTAGGCTGTTCCCAATTAATAACTACTTCCACTTTTGCTGGATCTACAGAAATCCCTTCCTTGTCGATAACATGTTCTAAAAACTGAATTCTCTCCAGCCAGAACTCACACTTCAAAAAAAAAATCATACAACTGCTCATTCCTCAATATTTCCAACACTAACTTCAAATGCTAGGCATGCTCCCCTTAGTCTTGGAATAAACCAATGTGTCGTCAATGAACATAACCACAAACTTGTCCAAGTACTGTTAGACCACTCTATTCATCATGTCTATAAATGCGGCATGCATATTCGTCAATCGAAAAGATATCACTAGAAATTCATAATTGTCGTAACGAGTTCTGAATCCTGTTTTTGGGACGTCCTCCTTCCTCACTTTCAACTAATGGTTACCAGTTTTCAAGTCTATATTAAAAAAGTACTTTGCTCCTTTAAGTTGATTGAAAAGATCATCTAATCTTGGTAGCGGGTACTTATTCTTGAATGTAGCTTTGTTTAACTCTCGGTAGGCAATACAAAGCCTTAACAATCCATCTTTTTTCTTAACAAATAATACTAGTGCTCCCCATAGAGAAACACTTGGCTAAATGTACTTCTTATCCAACAACTCCTGCAATTATATTATTAATTCTTTCATGTCTACTGGAGTCATCCTATATGGTGCTTTCAATATTGACGTTATCCCCGTCACTAAATCAATCGCGAATTATGTCTCCTGATCTGGCGAAAGACCCGATAATTCCTCTGGAAATACATTCGTAAACTCACTAACTATCGATATTTGTCCCATGTTGGTTTTCCTTCTCTGAGTATCTACCACGTGTGCAAGATACCATACACCACCTTTCTTTAACAACTTCTTAGCCTACATCATCGTCAGACAACGCGATTGTCTCGGCGATTTGCTGCCGTAAAATATGACCTTAGACTTTTTATATGTCTGAAGGTGTATCCTCTTCTTCTGATAGTCAATAACTGCCCCATGACTAAACAACTAGTCCATTACAAGAATTACATCATATTTCCCTAAGCGTATCGGGATTAAGGTCATGCATAACTTATGCCCCTTTATTTTCGTATAATAATTTTTATGATTGTACTCGACAAGGATTACTTTTTTATTTGTCACTTCTATGTTCATTGGATTTTCTAACTTTTCTCGAGGTAAATTTAATCTTCTAGTGAAATTATCAGACACAAATGAATAGGTATCACCAAAATCAAGTAATACATAAGCATTTATATTATTGAGCGAAATAATAATTAACACTGCGTCTTTAGATTCTACAGCATCTTGCACAGTCATGTTGAATGTCCGTGTTGTCGACTTTTTCTATTGAATCGATCCTCCAATGGTAAGCCTGTTGTTACTGCCTTTATTTCCACTGCCTCCATCACTTTTCTTCTTAGACAAATCCTTGATTTGGTGATCCGCGATGCCACAAGAGAAACAACCTCCCTTCTTTGATTTGGGACAATTAAGAGTGATGTGCCCTTCTTATTTAAAATTATAGCAGACATCCTTACCCTTCATACACTCCCTTAAGTGATTCTTTTCACTTAATGCACTTGTTTCCCTTTTTCTGATCATTTTCCTATGGTGTCCCTGAACTATTATTGTTCCATTTTCGTTTATTAGAGTTACTTCCCCCACTACTTCCTTCCTTGCTTCCTCCATCACTTTTTTGTTGTTTTGTTTTGATTGTATTTAGTTAGGGCTTCACTTTCACCCTCTGCTATGATAGATTTCTCCAACAGTGTTGGGAAAGTGCTGATTTATAAAACAACTAGACTAAAGACCCAGGGCTTCACTCCCTGTTTGAACCTTCTTGCCTTATGTTCTTCAGTGTTCACTTGATGTGGAGCAAATCTTTCGTTGAACATGGCTGCATACTCTGCTACTAACATGTTTCTTTGCTTGAGTTCCAAGAATTTCTGTAACAGCCCGAAATCCCGACCTTAATTAATTATCCGATTATCTCTGGATATCATAACTATTTAACTTTAAATTCATATTAACAGGGATCTCGTGCGTTATTCTTAACCTTCAACCAATCACATGACCATAAATTCGGTCCATTTTTTATTTATTTATTTATTTAATTTATCTTCCTTACCTGTCTCAGGACCGCAACGTTCACTTATCCAATTCATTAGCATTTATGTCGACGCTTATTAATTGCGACCGTTTCTATTTCATTTTATAATCATACAAATCGTGATTTAATGTAATCCGTAACAAAATTTCGCCATGAAATATTCACACATGGCCCTAATTAATTTTACCTGTTCCTGCTCACATTCATATATATACATATTCTGCTGCATCCGTCATGACTATTCAAATATACATTCTATGTACACATGTTTATCCATACCTCTGTACTGTACGTACAACTGTACCATATATATATAAGCTCGTACCATATATATATAAGCTCATTACATATCAAACTCAACTAATCGATAATACCTCAATTTTATATTAATACAACTTTTCTAAATCTTACATACATACAAATCCATCCTCATGGACTCTCAACATTCATTGCTTTCACGAAAAACAGATTACATATATCAATTTTACTTCCTGCATATCCATTCATTCACATTCTTTACCTTAGCTGTACCGGAATCTCCGGCCTTCTTGTACCTTACCTGAAACGTTAGTACATATCAAGAATGAGCATAAAGTTCAGCAAGTAATTCAGTTAATATTTTTCATGCTCACAGTTTATATTATGCGTCATGTGTCACTTACTTTACCATGTTAGGCTCAAATATCACGTATTGCGTTTAACAGTTAGATCACGTTGTGGCACGGAGTGCCCATTTCAACTATCACATAATTCACATAGTTCAATTGGTACTTTTAGATCTGAAAAACTTGCCTGTACGCCTTTATTTTACTTAACCTGTACTTCCTCAATCATCATTCGTTATCCGTCTTATCGGCTTGCTCGTTTCGAACTCTGTCTGTCAACATATAGCTTATATGTCATTATAAGATCATAAACTTGTATAACTTATCAAACTAATTCCATAAATACATGATCATCCGTCTTTAACCATTTCACATTTGATGTATTACACCTTATGTAGGTTTATAATACACCCTAACTTGCTTCCGACCTTTTTCATAACTTATAACATGTTTTGGCTTAGCTTTAGGCAGGTTATATTATGCCATTTGTCATTTCATTATAACTTAACACTCTTTAATTTAACCATTATTATTACTTTTAGGGTTTATATAACTCATTTCTATCATTCCATATCAAAATATAGTTTTTTGGAAGCTTTAAAAAATTTCAAATGAACAGTAACTCCGCCCCGGCGCCGCCAGAGCTCGCTGGCCGCGAAATCTTCTCGGTCGATGAACAGTAACATGGCGCCGGGGCGCCACTTTTAGTATAAAACATGGCGCGGGGGCGCCATGTTCAAAATCTGGAAATCTGATTTTTGCACTACCTTTGCCGATTTTTAATTTTTTCATCTTAACTCCAATTGAGCTGAAATTTGGACCACATCTAGACCTTACTACCTAGTATTTTAAAAAAATACTACTTGCCTCATTTGGCTTCTTAAAAGTAGAGATACACTAGCCCCTAGGAGGGATGTTCAACACGTTTCTATACTTAGAAAAAATTTCAGAATTTTAAAACTCAACTTTTGCAACTTTGTGATTTTTGGCCAATTGCTTCAAAACACAATTCCAACACTTGACATAGCTCACATAACCTATATGTGACATGTCCAAACTTTCAAAACCTTAAAACTTCGCACGAGGCGACTTTTGTCCGTAAAAATCCATTTCGATTCGAAACGATCGATTTCGATCGTTCGAATCGCCATTTCGCTCAAATTTAAATCCGTTGATTCCCAAATCAACCTAAACACGTGTATTTACATTAACCTAGGCCATTTGAATTCATTTTACCTTTAAATTGTCAAAATTGCCAAAAATAAACCTTTGTTGGATTTTCATCAAAACTTCCAAACTTTTCATTAATTTATCATTTCCAAATCTTAGGCTATTCTTGGCCCCTTAATACAAAACTTGATTCTAACTTAACACATAATACATATAGCACATTTTTGACTTGTAGGGGCCTTTAAAACATTTAAAGCTTCTCAAATGAACTTATTTTTCCAAAAGGTTCGTTTTGGTCGTCGGCGAACGTTTTAAAACGTTTAAAACCTTCAATTT
Source organism: Hedera helix (assembly GCA_947179155.2). Lineage (NCBI taxonomy): Eukaryota > Viridiplantae > Streptophyta > Magnoliopsida > Apiales > Araliaceae > Hedera > Hedera helix. The sequence goes on along the minus strand of OX359266.1, from coordinate 17,586,270 downwards.
TCGCCATTCGAACCGAATGACTTCCAAATCATTCCTAACACTTGTTTTAACATCAAACTTAGCTTTTTGGCATCTTTTGATCACCAAGTACACCTAATAGCCAAAATTGCATATTTATGGCATTTTATTAACTTTTCAATTTCAAGCCTTAAACTCAACTTAACATCTTAAATCCAATACACCACATAGGCTATCACATATACATTTAACAACTTTGTATATTCTCACAACTTCCATATGTATCTTCCAATACACTTTACATATTATTACGTTGTCTACACAAAAAGTATAGCCTAATATTTGCAATTTCTTTACATAAATCATACCTTTCAAACTTTTAGGTATCTAGCTTACTATTTAACACAAAATTTCACTTTCATCAAGCATAATCAACCTTTCAAATTAGGTTTTCATCACTTCTAAATACAAACAACACATGATTCTCCATGAATCATGACTTATAACCTTGAAAACATGCATAATAGTTCACCACCTTTGCTTTGCAACCTTAGAGTCTAGGGTTTCATGATTTTCCAAACATATAACATGCAATATACATGATCTCTTCATAATCAACTCTTTATAGTCAAGGATTCATGCATGGCTATACTTAAACTAACATTTAAACTCATGAACATCAAGTTTTAATACAAAAACATAGCTATACCTTATTTAGCTCTTCTTTCTTCTTGATATAAAGCTTCATAGAGATGGAAACCTCACTTTGATGGCTTGTCTTCCTTCTCTTGATCAATTCTCTAGCAATCCTCTTGAATTCTCTTCAAACCCTAACCCTTTTCTCTCTTTCTCTTTTATGCTAGCCACCTTCGAATGAAATAAAAGGAACAATGCTGATAACACATAACATATATATATATAATCAATATATATCCTCCATCACTTAACCAATCCTTGGTTAAGTTAACTCCATGCATGGTTAGGGATGATTAAGACATTTCACATGCATTTCCAATGGCATAGTTGACAATTCACATAATAAGGATGCCTTGGTCATTTCCCCACTTATCAAGGGCATTTTGGTCTTTAGCCAAATTTCCTAGAAATTTAATTTCTCATAATTTCATACTTGCTTTTTCTTAAACCCTTTCAAGTCCATTTTGATCCAAATTCGTTTCATTACATTTAAACTTCATTATATCATCAAATAATCCATAATTGACTCGTCCCATATCGTTTGTCACACTTTGAACCTTGAATTTCCTCTAATAAATCATAATTCACATAATTGTAAAAATTCCATGTTATCACTTTTCCAATTTATGTGAACCTCTTGGTTTCACAATAAATCAATTCCATAAATTTTAACTATCAATATCTCAATACCATCGAATTGCTCATCTTTTCTATCAACCGCTTCCTCGAGAAGCGAACCTTGACCGAATTACCAAAATCCATCAACATTTATCCTTTTTATGTTCATAATATCCCTTTTACGATTTTAACGTCCTTTAACTTGTTTACTTCACACACACATAAGCTAATTTACACCATAGTTGAAATCTTCACTCTTTCTACTTATACTCGGGGTATTATCTTCCATATTTATGATTCACATAAATACCTACCTTATTCAAAATCAATGTATTAATTTCTTAATAAATTCCACATGTTCACATATCACTAATCTTATTATTCACATCACCTAGCCTTTCAAGGCCTATTCATTAACTCCGTTCTCAATTTTCATAACTTAAGCTCAATGTAATTATATTTTCCTCATTTCCATTATTCTATAACTTCAAATCTTTATTCCTTTATTAACTTTAATATACGTTTATATCCACACATTCAGTTAACCACATAGGTCATTTAGCACATAGCTTACATAATAAATCAATCATTAATATATTCTAACATTTAACGCTAGGTTTTACAACTAACTTTTACTTAATTAATCATAATCCTCATTTGGAATTATTCTAAAATCCTTGGCTGTCACAATTTCATTTCCATAATTGCTTGCATGTTCTCTAAAAAATAGTTTTCAAATAGTAGTTCTTTGAAATGAGTCCACGTAATAACTCATTCTCCTACTCGATTTTTGTTAGCCTCTCCTGTGACGCCTGCAAATCACTATACTTACTATAGCTGACTTGGTGCTCACTATAAATGCTAAATCATTAGGTTTATGGATGATTTCTTTTGTTCATAAACAAAGTTCTCATCTTAATTCCCAAAGATCTTTCATTATTATATATCAAGTCCTTGCAATCGATACAAGAGACTTAATACTCAATCGTAACATTTTATCCTTAATATTTAGATATTCTATAACTTTATATGTTCCAACATCCATGACATTAAATCATTAGGACGGCTCTTGGGAACAAAGAATCTCGCGGTGAATGTTTGCATCTTCACCCGTGATAAATGTTTGCATCTTTATCCGTGACAAATGGTTGTATCTTTGTCTAGTGCAAAATTTTCTTTCCATACAGAACATTACCTAACTAGTTAAAACCCGCATTCAAAACATATTTGTTTATAGTGATATCTCTTTATATTAATAATCAAACTTATCCGACATTCAGAATAGTAATAACGAGTTATTCCTGGGTCTGAGGAATCTTAACGATGGATTGGACCAGTCAACATCGCTTAGTCTTGTCTTGGATGTACAACATTCACAAGTTATTTACCGATCCTTATTCAGATAAATATATCATTATTAATATTATGTTAAGTTTTAAACAATTCTAAGTTTAATCAAAGTAAAGACATAACAATAGAATGTGATAAAATATGATAATATTTATAAAACATTCGGTTACATGTGTGGAACTTGTTCTTATTACAAAATGTCATTATGACTACAGTTAAGAACAATTAAGGAAAGCAATAAACTAGTCTACGCATTTCTTCTTTCCTTTCTTCTTTGAACCGGAGCTCTTGGGTTTGTTTGCAATTTAGGTTTATGCAAGAGTGATCTAAGATGCTCAGCAAGTCTTAAAACATAGCATATAAGTGAACTCACACCGCTATGGATTGTAAGGATTCATTGCACAACAATTGATATAAAAAATGATCTTAACATAATATGACTGAGTGGTGGTTAGACTTTGAACTGTTCTTTGTCTTTCGACTTAGAACCTTTTACAGTGGATATAGAAAGGGGATCAACCTAACGACATCCTATGTTATGCATAACATACTATACACTGGACTAATTACGAACAATGATACATACTTGTTCATCTCAGTTTACTTAAAATGTCAGGATAGCCCCAAGACAACTTGGTTTGATATAATAAAGCATGATTTGAAATATATCGTGAATAAGCATTTCATTTTTCAAGTTATGCCAAAACAAGAAGAAATAACTCACATATCAAAGATTTATAACACGTTGCTTTTACAAAATGTATAAATCACATAAAAAAAACAAGTAAACAAAGGTTAAGGATAGAAAACTTGCCTTAAGCACATTTAGGGTTTCCCGGTAATCGTTTAAAGTGCCTATATAAAGGGAAAGCGTACCGAATGTTAGTTCATCAAATTTTCTTATTCTATAACTGTTTTTATACCTAAACTAGACTATTTTCATTGGCGGAATGTTTAGGAGGGATGGCTAACTCAAAACCTTAATTTTTGGTGCAAGGATCCGAGGGCCTCTAAAAAAAAATCAGCTTTGACGTCCGTTTCAGTAATTGCCACAACTTTTTTGTACGAAAATATTTTGAAGTTATTCTTGAGTCTAAATTGCTTAGAATTTCATAATCTACAATGTTTATTTGTATTGCTAAAGCAGATTCAGATTTTAAATTTTTGGATTTTAGCAAAAACAGTAAGTGAGCATGTTTTGAACAACATTTTTAGGATTAACCATGTGAAACATGGTACTGCTTACTTTAACTCTTTAAGAAATCATGTTATAAGACTCAATAACACTTTATAACATAAAAATTATAAATTATAAACCTTCTCATAGAAAGATTCATGACTTTTGCTCAAGAACACATGAAAAACATGAAGAATGGATAAACCATACATGGTAACAACTATGTTCTTGAGATTTTGGTTTTCGTACTTAAAATAATTTGAGCATTATAACTACTTACATAAGTGCTTATTACACTTTACAATTGACAAAATTTGGTCATTATAACGACTTGGATAATTGATTAAAATAATTTATAAAAATGCTCAAGAACATACGAATAACGCGGAGAAAGGATAAACTGTACATGGTAACGACGTATGTTCATTGAGCTTTCAACTATGAATTGAAATTCGACATTATAACTACTAAAAAATGTAGAAAGGCTCAAGAACACGTGAAGAACACTGAGAACGACAATCGTACATGGCTACGACTCGCGTTCTTGAGCTTTTGAAAAATTACAGACGAAAGAAAAATTGAATATAATAACTACTAGAGATTGTACCTTTGGTGTTTACAAGCTTTAATTATTTCTTTGCAATTTTCAAGGTAGTAACTCACTAGAACTCTCTCTCTCAATATATGTATAGCTTTGATATTGAATTTTTGCTTTGGAAAATGATGAGAAAAATGAAGAGGTTAGCTTCATATTTATAGAAAAATCAAGTTTCATTAATCGTATTTTTACCCCGGCTTATTACACTTTACACATTTTTCGGTGAATAGTATTTTTGGTGACCATTTCTCAGAAAATGGTTAGACGACCAAAAAGGCAAAAAATATAGTTTTTGCCTTTTTCCTATTTCATTATATTCCCGGCGCGCTTTTCGAGAAAAACTTTTATCGGTTATAATGTGTTTTCAAAGCGTAGGAAAGATGAATCCAGAAACATAATGTCATTTCGATGTACACGTTTTGCTCGAGAGCCTAGGTCAGATTTCCTAGGGTTTGGATCCTAGGGTTAGGGTTTAGGTTTTAACTTATTTTCAGTTTTTGAAAAAAAAAACTTTTATTCTCCAATTTCGTGCTAAGGTTGGATACTCGAACCGAAACACAGATATAAACATTAACAAAGATTTCATAACACATATAAAATGTAATTCAATCTTTATTTATTCATAAAAGTCGGATTACAACTCTCTCTCAAGTTCGGAATATTACGTCTCCCTTCAACATAAAGGTGACAAATGTTGTCTTCTGCTCCTCCGCAACACGCGTAACTTTAAACACCTTACCCATATCTTCTATCCAGGTTTGAGCTTATATCGGATCTATCGTTCCTCGGAACTCCGGTGGTCTTACCAATTTGAAGTCTTTAAAATTAGTCAGTGGAGTGGTAGGATTTGGGGCTTCCGTGGCATTAGTGTTTCGGTTGTGGAATGCTCCCAAAAGTAATTTCATAAATTCTTGCACTTGGTTCGGTGGTCCCCCTTCTGCATTAACTGACTCCTCAAGTGGTGGTGGTGGTGGTGGTGGTGGTTGATTCCTTCTACATGACGGCGTTTTTTGTTTAAAAGAAAATTTGAGTTATTATTTTTATTTTATTAGTTATCGTTTCAGCATTCAAAACTAAGGCACAATTAATCACATTAGTGCACATAAACTATATTGGTTTGGATTTACTTTAACAATATTCAAATGATTGAATTTATACATACAATGTCTAACTGAACAATTAGCATAGACTATTTATTAAACAGTTCATGAATGACAAAACTTAAATATTTCACAGTTAAATAATGAAACGGTCTTCAATTGCACACAAGTGGGAATAATAACAATAATATCGATATGGGTTACTTTTTAATAATTAAACCACTTAGGGATATTGTAAAATAAATACAAGTCTGGGTATAGAAAACTTGTTTGTACTGTTGATTACTGGTAAGCAATTTAAATTACTTCATTTGGAATGACCTAATATTAATAAGTTTGATCTTTCAAATAGTATAACACATATAGGTTCATAATTATAACCTTAATAAATCTCATTATAAATTAATTAAGCTTACTCATATAATTAAACATTTGATAACACATTAAACCTTAGAAATATTATCATCCTTCGATAATATTTTAATCACGTAATACTAATATTAATCATTTAATATTCTTTAAACTCTTGCCTAATATTATTAATCAAATAATAATATTTAAGTTTTTTACTAATATTATTAATCACTTAATAATATTTTAACCATTTATTAATATATTAAACCCCTACTAATATTATTAATCATTTAATAATATTTTATTTATTTTCTAATATTATTAATTATTTAATAATATTTTATTTATTTTTTAATATTACTAATTATTTAATAATATTTTATTTATTTACTAATATTACTAATTATTTAATAATATTTTATTTATTTTCTCATATTATTAATCATTTGATAATATTTTATTATTATTTCTTTAAATTAATTACCTAATGTAATATTTATTTTACAAAATAATTATATTTATTTTTTAAAAATTAATTTCTTACTTAAAACACTTTCTTTAATATTTAATATAATTTAAATATCAAATAATTATCAAAATTGGGTCTCGTATCAATATTATTAATTTTAAACATTTTTATACTCTCTAACTCTAACCGGGAAAACCCAGTCCGACCCGACCTGGTTCGAAAAACCACATTTCTAGAAAAATAGCACTATGTCCCGGTACAATGTTTAAATATAAACATCACGCCCCGGTATTGTGCACTACGTCCCGGCTCGGTGTTAAAGCATAAACACCGTGCCCCGACGCAATCTAGGCATAAAGTTTTCTATCATTTTTGTTATATTTTTCAACTTTTGACACTTTTGATTCAATCTTCAATAAAACATGTTACACGCATTCAAATTACACCAAATTTAATTTATTATCTTCATAACTTAATGTTCTTTAATATTTTATAGATCGATCGCATTTTTAAAAAGGTTTTTGACATAAAAATTAGGATTAATTGGCTAGGGTTTTGAAAATGACATGTTTTACTACAAAGACCATAACTTGCACATTTCACCATATTTTTCAAATATTCAAGTTGGGTTATTTTTATAACCTCTAGAGCTATCTTTAAAGACATAGAAATCACAAAAATAATATCCACAACTCATATTAAAAATCATCGAACCATACACTTAGCTAGGATTTTCTACTGGTAAACATGTTTATCAACATTTTCACATACATTCTTGAATACATAGATACATAATACCAGAAATAGCCACATAATTCATAGATCTACAACAATATATGGATACATAGCCATATAGTTTAAAGAAACTAGATTTTCTTCCATAAAATGAACATATAAACAAAAGAAAACAAAAAGACTAAGGTAAAAGCATTTTCAAACCTTTTAGATCTTAATGCTCTTTTTCTTCTTCTATCAAAAATATGACACAAGGCTAGATGGAATCCACCCTCACTCTTGATCTCTAGAACTTTTATCTCACAAGATTTCTCACTCAACACTTAAAGTATTCTCTAAAGGAAGTTCTCTCTCAATACTTAGAATTTTCTAGCAAAATGACTAACAACATAATAAATTGGTGAATAGTTCTATTTATAAGGAAACGGTAAGTGCGCTTAGCTTCCTTAATTAACTAACATTTAGTTAATTGAGCCACTAAACCTAGGAAAATAAGATTCACTTTTTAAGGAACATAGCTTGTATTTGGGAGGGTTTTGTGGGGTGGTCTTTTCAAGAAAAGTGCTTGGAGCAATGCCCCAACCTAGGGTTCCCCCCCCCCCCCCGCCCCTTTTCTAGCATATATATATATATATATATATATATATATATATATATATATATATAATCACACACACAAACCACACATGAATTGCTTTGGGCGAAGCATTGGACTCTTATTTAACTTCTTTGTGCTCATTCCTTCCATTGATTTAGGCTCTCAATAATTAATTTCATTTGGGCTCCTAACAACACTTTAATTGGACTAACATTACCATATTGTAGGGCTAGAAATAAATCAAGTGATAGGCTACAACATTTAATTCTATTGAGCTAAGTTAATTTAAACATTTGGACTACATATTAATGAAAGTAGTATGCCCTCAAGCCAATCACATTTGATGTGATAAGCATATACTTTGTAATCTTGTTCATTTATTAATAAAAGTATCAAGGCATTTCTTTATTCATGATTAATTACTTGAATTAATTAAATGGATAAACCCATAGTTTTCGAGCAATGCTTTTAGAACCATGATGAGGATCATGCTAATGAGATCTAAATTTAAGATAGCTCAAAACTAAAATTGTTCCTAATCGTTGGATCGCTAAAAAGGGGATTAGTAGATCCGGATAGATTGGTACATACTATGCTTGCTCTTATGAAGAGGATGATTGATCTCATAATCATTTGTGTAGAGACACTAAAGAAAGTATGTAGGTGCTTATTAGAGAATAAGTTCACTGAACGTGACTCGCTCAAGGAACACCTAATGGAGTTTTACTTGTCTGTCAATAGGAGTTCCTTATGTGATAGTCGTACAAGTGATCCTTAGACTTGAGATCATCTTAGTATCTTGTGTGTACTAAGTTATACTTTGGCATATTCTTTAAGACCTATTTGTATATCAAATGATGTGCTTGGGTATAATAAGGTACACATGGAGATTGATGAATGGTCAACAAAGGATCTACCACTTCCAGTAAAGGGAGAGAATGTCCTATGCGATTTAATAAGTGATAACTCAGAAATCCCTGGGCAGGGTTGCATGGAATTAGAAAGGAGTTTCTAATTTACGTTAACTAGAGTTGTGTATTTGTGAATTGAAATGCATATAATCAAATAAATAAGACTTGACAGAAATTCCGTGTCTTATATTTGATTGGGACATTGTATGGTAGAAGGATTGAATTGTACAGTAACTATTTGCTGAAAGGTTCTTTTACAATTAAATGTTGAAATCTATATTATCTGGAAAGTCGACTAATCGCTAAGGGGGTTTACCCTTATTGTGGAATACTTATTTATTTTGAATTAAAGAGTTAATTCGTAATAAATGAATTAGAATTGTTCTAATTTATTTATTATACAACCGGTTTAATATGGAGAACCTAAAGGGTCACACCGCAAAAGAGTAATATTTATTTTAGAAGTGGATGGCATAATTGTAATAATAAATTAAGTATATTTAATTTATACTATGGTGATAGAATAAATTAAATTGCTTAATATTTATAATTTAGCATTTTAGAAATACTAATTATAAATTAATAAGAGGAGTCTTATTATTATTATTATTACTATTATTATTATTACTAGTATTATTATTTAGTTCCTAAATGGTTTAGGAATTAATTAATAAGTAGTAATATTATTATTAAATAATTAAGTTCCTAAATAGTTTAGGAATTATAATATTAATAATTAAGTAAGTTACTAAATGGTTTAGTAATTAATTAATAAGAAGTACTCTCATTATTAAATAATTAAGTTCCTAAATGGTTTAGGAATTGTAATTAATTAATTTAGTTCCTAATTAAATTGGAAATTAAATTAAAACCCTAATCCTAAATAGTTTAGGAGGGTTGACTAGATCTATAAATAAGAGGAGTCTTATCATAGATCAAGGTTACACACTCTTTCATAAGAGAGGGAGAGTACTCCATAATTCTCTAGATCTAAGAGTTAGAGAGAGAAAGAGAATTAGGGCTAGCCACCCATAGTTTGGAGAAATCATAATTCACTTCTTTAATTCATAGATCTCTTGGTGGATCATCTCTAGAGGCTTCACACTTGGGGAGCTAGCATTGATCCGTGGAATCTAATCGGTGAATTTGAAGAAGAACGTGAAGGATTAAAGGGAGATGAACTTGTACCCGTGGAAGCTTGGTTCTACAAAGGTATAAATTCTTTTATCCTTCATCAATTAATAATAGTCGCATAAGAAAGATCCGGGTTATTGGTTTGTACAAAAATTTTAAAATCTGATTTTCTTGCTTCCGTTGCGCTTATATAATTTGATTATATGTATGCCATATTTTTGCAAACCAACAGTGGCATCAAGAGCCAAACTTATGCAAATTATTAATTGTTTTAATTTCATATATGTATGGGTATATATTTAGAACAATTTATTGGGCATAATTTGTTGTATAGAATCATGGGTCTTGAAAATCAATTCCAAAATTTGTGTTTTGGAACAAGAAAAGAAAAAAAAATTGCGACTGCTACAGTAATCGGAATGGCAATTTGGTAATTTTCGTGCGTAATGGCAATTTCGTAATTAGCTGGTGCGGTGGCATTTTGGTAAATTCCTGAAGCGATGGCATTTTCGTAAATTCCTTGCGCAGTGGCAATTCTGTAATTAAACTGCGTAGTGGCATTTTCGTAAATAAAACGCGCGGTGGCATTTTCGTAAATAAAACGCGCGGTGGCATTTTCGTTATTACTTGGTTCCGGTGGCAGTTTTGTAAATATTGATTTTTCAGATTTTTCAATTGAGCAGATTTTAAAAATTAAAAAATAAATAGTTTATTTTGGGCGATTTTAAAAAACAAAAAAAAAATACAAAAATATAATAAAAATAAATAGTTTATTTTTACATGATTTTATAATTAAAATAAAAGTTTATTTTAAACATGAAATTGGATTTCATGCAACTTTAAATTGTCCATTAAATGATACCAATACATATATGAAATATTTTATTTAATTCATGTGATGAATATTATTTATTAATATATATGTTGATATATATGATAATAAATGTGATTGATTATGAACTATTGACCAATGTGATTGGATTTAATTTTAATTAAATGCATGAATGAATGAGTTTTAATAAATGGGGTCTGCGTACTTCGTCTTTCTAATTTTTCTTATGTATAATTCTATCTCTCTCCTATGTACTTCCCCTTGATTGTTGATCAAGGTTTCTATTTATTGTAAATAGTTTTTGTAATAGGATTAGTTAGAATTATTTTAAAGAATTGGAGCAAAGAAGCAAAGAGCGCATGAAGACCTGTTTGTAATGGAGCCCGAATTTAAATGTAATAGTTACATTTAATTTAATTTATTCTTGTACCCTAGATTTGACCTTTTGGTTCACTTGGTGGCTCTAGTGAACCAAACTAGAATAAAAGTCCATAATCAATCCAAGTAGAATATAGTATTCTATATGTGCATGCTTAATATATATTTATTATATATTATTCAAACATGCTTCGCATGTTAATTAATATGACGCGTATTTTATATATATATGTGCATGCACGCTAAACAAGATGAGACAATTAATATTAATAAACCCCTCATGATGTAGAGTAAATATTATTTATAAAATGAATTAAAATGTTTAATTCATGAATTAAAGGAGTTTAATTCAATTAAATAAAATTAGAATGATTCTAATTTATTTATTCTACTACTCATAATATTAAGTTGTAACGTTCAAAGATATTTATTAAAAATATCGAACGTCGCCTTCTAGCATGGTAAAACGATAGAGTATCAAATAATCATTATAAGTTTGTTGTGTCACACAAGGCTTATATTAATTTTTTGAGATGTTGTTTTATCACATTTGATGTTTATAAAAAGAATTGAACATTATTGTTTTGTTGTGTCACACAAGGACGGTCTTTTTCTCTTCTAATATAAGAAAATGCTAGGTTGGACTTAACTTGGATAATTTTGATTTGGATGTGTCACACGTGATCATAATAATCTAAGAGGCAAAATAAAAGGAGTTTACATGTTGATGTAATTGACAAGAGTTGTCTACCTATTTATTTATATATCGTTTGTTGTGTCACACAAGGCTATATACATTTGAAATAGGATCCTTATTCTCACTAGCAAATCTTTAACTAGATTTGCGGAACTATATAAGGAGGGTAGTATAGTTTGATGAAAATAGTGGGAGACATCATTTTAAATAAAGACCTAATTTATTTTGGTAATTAATAAAATGAATGCATGTTAATGTTGTTATTAATTCACTTAAAGAATATTGTTATGTTTAATTCACTAACACTGCATAGCATAATGTATGCTAACAATTAATCGAACCGAATTGTTCGGATTGATTAAACAAATTTGAGAAAAGTTCTCAATGCTGAAAAACTAACAAATGTCCTTAATTTGCCTATTCCTACAAACGTTGTAGAGTAAGCTTCTGAGGAAGAAATTGCTATTTTAAATGGCAAGATGATGCAAAGGTGGCTCAATGCATCATGCTCGCATCCATAAATATCGAGTTATAGCGTCAACACGAGAAAATAGATGCACCTACTATATTGCTGCACATTCAATAGTTGTATGGTGAGCAAAGTAGGTCAACTAGATATAAGATCTCTAAGGAGCTCTTACAATCTATAATAACCAATGGCACTACAGTAAAAGACAAATGTCCTAAAAATGATCAATTGGATTGATCAATTAGGACAACAGGTTTTGTTAAGGACGGAGAGTTGAGTCAAGATTCGATCTTGCAGTCACTCACTGACTCTAATTCACAATATGTTGTGAATTTCAAACATTAATAAGCTAGAAGTCAGTTTAACTGATTTGCTTACTATGTTGAAGACTATTGAGAGTCACTTTCCTTCCTATAAAAACCAAGTCTTACTTGTAGATGAATCTTCTAAGCGGAGGAAGATGGTCAAAGGTATTTCTGAGAAGTCAGAAAGAGTAGAAGGCAAAAGAAAGGCTAAATAAAGGACATAAATAAAAGTGATCCCGAGGGCAAAGAAGTTTGCTTTCATTGCGATAAGCTGGGATACTAGAAGAACAACTACAAGAGAGTTGTAGTAGTTAAGTAGATGAAGTTTAGTGAAGTTTCAACTACAGATATAGATTTGTTCATAATGAAATATAACTTTCTATAAGTCAAGTTCTACTTAGGTATTAGATACCGAATGGTGGTCTCACATATGCAAGTCGTTGCAGAGACTAAGCAGAAGTAGAAAGCTAAATAAATGATAAGTAATCATGTGCTGGGGAATGAAGTAAAGGTTGCTGCATTAGCCATGTGAACTTATAATTTAGCACTGCCTACGGGCAAGCCTATTAAGTTAGTAAGTTGTTACTATGTTCCAGTTCTTAGAAAAATTATTTCAGTTCCATGTGATGACAAGGAAGGGTTTTTGACATTATAATAATGAACAATCGTTGTTCTATTTATAATGATAATATTTTATTTAGAACTGGTTGATTACTTAATGGACTTTGTATACTTGACTTACATGAAAAATATTTCAATTTGAACAAACTAAAGGAAAACAGATGTTATGAATCATGCCTTCATGCAATACTGTTAACTCGGTCATGCTAATGAAACAAGACTAAACAAATTGTATAAAGATAGGCTTTTAGAGCTTTTGATTATGAATCAAATACAACTTGTGAATCTTGTATCATGGACAATATGACTAAATCTCCATTTAGTGGACATGGAAAACGAGTTACGGAGTTGTTAGAGATGGTACACACAGTCGTGTGTGGGACCTATGACAACAAATACAAGAGGAGGGTATTCATTCATTACTTTCACTAATGATTCTAGATTTTGATATATGTATTTGATGAAATACAAATCCAAATCGTTTGAAATGTTCAAAGAATTCAAAAGTGAAGTATAGAAACTAAAGGTCAAAAGTATTAAAGTTCTTCGATTAGATCGAGAAGGGAATACTTAAGCAGAAAGTTTCTAAATCATCTCAAGCAAAATGGTATTCTCACATAATGGACATGGTGATGATCCATAATGAGTATTACTGATCTTTCAGTATCCTTCTAGGGTTATGCTCTAGAAACGATCGCATATCTACTAAATAAGATACCTTCAAATTTCGTCCCCAAGACTTCATATGAGTTATGGATAGGGAGGAAACCAAGTCTTAAGCATGTTAAGATTTGGATTGTTCAGCTTATGTCAAAAAGGTTTGACATGATAAGCTAGGGACATGATCTGATAAGTGTAAACTTGTGAGATATCCTAAAGAAAGTTTAGGGTATCACTTCTATAATTCGACTAACTAAAAGGTGTTTGTTTGAAACACGCTGCCTTATAGGAAAATGAGTTTTTCCTTAAAGGGTTAGTGGGAGTAAAATAGATCTTGAAGAAGTTCAAGAACCACAAAACACTACAGATAAAATGAAGGAATCTGTACAAGTAGATAAACCTATTGTACCACAACCAAGTCGTAAATCTGGTATAGTACCGAAGATACCTAAATGGTATGGATTCATCATAGTGGATGATGATAAGGTACGCATCATAGTAGATGATGATCCAGATATATACGATGAGGTATGAGTATTAGATACTCAAGAGAAATGGTCGATGACCATAAAATTCGAAATGGGTCTTTGGAGAAAGACTAAAGTAGATGGCTAGGTGGAGACCTATAAGACCTGACTAGTGGTAAAAGATTTCGACCAAGGTCAATGAGTTGACTATGGTGAAATTTTTCACTAGTGAAAATGCATATATCTATTTGGATTTTATTTGCAGTTGCAGCTTACTATACAAAAGGATGTATGTATGATACAACCAAAATGATTTGTCTCCATAATGATGGAGTAAATCAAGTATGAAAGCTACTACGATCCAATTATGGATTGAAACAAATTTCTCGAAGATGGAACATCCGTTTTGATGAGACAATCAAAAGAGTTTGATTTTATCAAAGACGAGGATGAACCAAGTGTGTACAAAGGTTAGTGGGAGTACTGTGACATTTCTAGTATTATATGATGATATAATATCGATAAGGAATGACATACCGATGCTACAATCAGTAAAGATGTGGTTGTCTAAAAAACTTCTCCTGTAAGGACTTGGGTGAAGCATCCTAACATTCTATTCAGGATAAAGGATGCTCGGCTTAACCCAAGGGTCGTACATTGATTCGTTGAAATGTACTAGACTTGATAATGCTTATGTATAATAAGCAGATATCAGTTCAATTTTGGAGAAGAATATTAGAAAAAAGTTTCTAATGATGGGTCTGATATAAAACTAGAGGGTTTAAAAAACTCAAGTTTGTTCAGACTAACCAAGATAACAACATATCCGTTTCAGGTAATATGATTACCGTGAATGGTCAGTAAGTTGGAAAAGTTCCAAACAACAAATAGTTGTTGATTTAGTGACAAAGACATAGTAAATAACTATAAGTGAAGCTGCAAAGGTGATTGTTTGGTTAAACAAGTTCATTACAGAACTTAATGGTTCCTAACATTAAAAGAGTTTAATTCGCCAAGGAACCTAGGTCTCATCTGAAATCCAAACATGTGTTGCGGCACTCTTATATGATTAGATGAATCATTGAAAACGAGACGACACCATAAAGATGGTAGACTCTTAGAACAACATTACAGATCCATTAACTAAAGCATTTACTAAGCAATTTGTACGCCACTTAGAGAAGAATGGTTTAGGGATACCAAAGGGCGATTGGCTTTAGTGCAAGTGGGAGATTGAAAGTAGTATGCTCTCAAGCCAGTCACATTTGATGTGATAAGCATATACTTTGTAATCTTGTTCATTTATTAATAAAAGTATCAAGGCATTTCTTTATTCATGATTAATTACTTGAATTAATTAAATGGATAAACCCATAGTTTTCGAGCAATGCTTTTAGAACCATGATGAGGATCATGCTAATGAGATCTAAATTCAAGATAACTCAAAACTAAAATTGTTCCTAATCGTTGGATCACTAAAAAGGGGATTAGTAGATCCGGATAGATTGGTACATACTATGCTTGCTCTTATGAAGAGGATGATTGATCTCATAATCATTTGTGTAGAGACACTAAAGCAAGTATGTAGGTGCTTATTAGAGAATAAGTTCACTGAAAGTGACTCGCTCAAGGAACACCTAATGGAGTTTTACTTGTCTGTTAATAGGAGTTCCTTATGTGATAGTCGTACAAGTGATCCTTAGACTTGAGATCATCTTAGTATCTTGTGTGTACTAAGTTATACTTTGACATATTCCTTAAGACCTATTGGTATATCAAAGGATGTGCTTGGGTATAATAAGGTACACATGGACATAGATGAATGGTCAACAAAGGATCTACCACTTCCAGTAAAGGGAGAGAATGTCCTATGCGATTCAATAAGTGACAACTCAGAAATCCCTGGCCAGGGTTGCATGGAATTAGAAAGGAGTTTCTAATTTACATTAACTAGAGTTGTGTATTTGTGAATTGAAATGCATATAATCAAATAAATAAGACTTGACAGAAATTCCGTGTCTTATATTTGATTGGGACATTGTATGGTAGAAGGATTGAATTGTACAGTAACTATTTGCTGAAAGGTTCTTTTACGATTAAATGTTGAAATCTATATTATCTGGAAAGTCGACTAATCGCTAAGGGGGCTTACCCTTATTGTGGAATAATTATTTATTTTGAATTAAAGAGTTAATTCGTAATAAATGAATTAGAATTGTTCTAATTTATTTATTATACAACCGGTTTAATATGGAGAACCTAAAGGGTCACACCGCAAAAGAGTAATATTTATTTTAGAAGTGGATGGCATAATTGTAATAATAAATTAAGTATATTTAATTTATACTATGGTGATAGAATAAATTAAATAGCTTAATATTTATAATTTAGTATTTTAGAAATACTAATTATAAATTAATAAGAGGAGTCTTATTATTATTATTATTACTATTATTATTATTACTAGTATTATTATTTAGTTCCTAAATGGTTTAGGAATTAATTAATAAGTTGTAATATTATTATTAAATAATTAAGTTCCTAAATAGTTTAGGAATTATAATTATAATAATTAATTAAGTTACTAAATGGTTTAGTAATTAATTAATAAGAAGTACTCTCATTATTAAATAATTAAGTTCCTAAATGGTTTAGGAATTGTAATTAATTAATTTAGCTCCTAATTAAATTGGGAATTAAATTAAAACCCTAATCCTAAATAGTTTAGGAGGGTTGACTAGATCTATAAATAAGAGGAGTCTTATCATAGATCAAGGTTACACACTCTTTCATAAGAGAGGGAGAGTACTCCATAATTCTCTAGATCTAAGAGTTAGAGAGAGAAAGAGAATTAGGGCTAGCCACCCATAGTTTGGAGAAATCATAATCCACTTCTTTAATTCATAGATCTCTTGGTGGATCATCTCTAGAGGCTTCACACTTGGGGAGCTAACATTGATCCGTGGAATCTAATCGGTGAATTTGAAGAAGAACGTGAAGGATTAAAGGGAGATGAACTTGTACCCGTGAAAGCTTGTTTCTACAAAGGTATAAATTCTTTTATCCTTCTTCAATTAATAATAGTCGCATAAGAAAGATCCGGGTTATTGGTTTGTATAAAAATTTTAAAATCTGATTTTCTTGCTTCCATTGCGCTTATATAATTTGATTATATGTATGTCATATTTTTGCAAACCAACAATTAAATACCACATTTAGGTTAATTAATTAATCTAATTAAACTTGTCTTTTATAAAATTATTTATACTACCACAAATTGGTTTAACTACAAACCCTATTCTGTACAATTACTTGACTTATTTATTAATTCTTCATTGTTACATTTGATAACAAAAAAATAATTACAAAAAATATTTCATCAATCATGTAGTGTGTTTAATTAACTAGTATAAAATTCACTTCATTGATAATTAGTTATAAACTCATGGTCACTGCACATTGCAGTTTTTCTAATTCATCACATTTCACAGTTTCTTTGTTCCACAAATTCTACTTTTATTATTGCTCACATCTAGAAAATGCTACCCCTTCCTACCATCCAACCTTCATAAGAGTAGAGGAATTTAAAATTTTTATTTTGGAAAAAAAACTTTGATAATATGCTGAATGAACACGTATCCCGGTTAAACAGTACTTCGCTCTCAGAGTACCTCATACTACAAACCACTAACAGAGAATTTATCTGTCATTAAAGTGATGGATATTTCATCCATATGTTGGCACGCCATGTGATCAGTCTGCAATGCCCGTGTTTCGGTATGCCAGGTGACCATTCGATCAACCTGCAATACTCGTATTTCAGTATGCCAGGTGACCCTTCGATCAACCTGTAATACCCCTTAATCCCTTTATGCCCCCTTTTTACAGAGGTTGTTCATCTCAGCCTTAGAATTTATACAAAAGTAATTTGATTGAGCACAACTTTAAAAGAATATGAATTTAATAAATATATTTCAAAATTTGTCTAGCTGAATAAAATAGCTTAGACTTATATTTCTTCAACGTTTGTCTAGCGAGATCAATTAGCATAAACTTTCTTTTTAACAATCTATAACCTGCAGAAATTTTAAAACATCCATCATGCCAAAACTTTTCAAAATGTCTAGTCGAGTCAAATGGCATTAACTTGTAGCTTTTACAAACTTTCATAAAACCAAAATCATTTATGACTTCATGTTACCATACCATCTTGACAGTACGTTAAGAATTCCTTAGTTAATAATTTCTACACCATACTTATACTTTATGGTGCCGAATCATCTTATAACGTCATAGTACCGTACCGTCTCGATAACACGTTGAGCATTCTGTCATTCATCACATCTACACCGGGCTAAAAGGTGCATTGATGATTATTTTGAAATACATTTGACAATCAAAATATTATTGTCTAGCCGAAACAAGTAACATAGACACTTTTTAAATCACTTAAAACATTGAAAATCCTTTTAGTTTTTATCATACCGTGACAGACAACGATGCGTGAATCCACACACCCTTGTTACCGTGCATGAATATTAATAAAATTCATTTGCATTTTTAAAAGCACATTAGGGCGAAGTTAGCTTAAGGCCAAAATTTTTAAAGTTTAGCAAAGCTAGAAGAGTGGAAATACCCTAAATTTCAAAATATCCGTCCCCTTCTGCTCTTCACCTAATTACTGTATTTATTGCGAGGACTATTATTATTTATCATACTAAAATTTCTGTCTACTCCAACTTTTCTATATTCCCGTATAGTTCATCAAACTTACCACACATTATGAGTCCAAGAACTTACCACAAGAAGATGAGTTTAGAAGCTTGTCCTAACAATATGTAGTCTAAGATCACATCAAAGACTGTTCATATGCTGAGGGGCTCAAAACATACCACATTATTATGAGTCATGGACTTACCATATGCATGAGTTTTAAGAACTCGTGCCTAAACTTAATATTATCTATCTATCAAATATACATATGAGAGAAGAATCACTTCCTCAACATATGTATACCGATAGCGTGACTCTAACATTTCAATGATTATCACTATAGTAGCTAAGTGTACACAAGTCCCCTGCCCATACAAAGGCTTGTGCAACTCAGTCACCACATGAGTTCTCAATTGAAATTTCGTACCCAAGTTTTCTATCCCCTGAACACAACATTTCTGTAATTCATGTCTCATCATTCTTTGAGTTCATCTCGTACTATTTCATAGTACCATATCTCTTTATAACATCAAGCTATACCTTTTGGATCATTAACAGGTCTCTCTATTATTTCACAATCTCATTGGATCACATCGTGATCTTACTTTACAATCTATTCATTATTCGATTTCTTTATCTCGTGATCGTATCGTAGTACGATCCTCTTACATTTCCTGATCATGTTATTATGATCTCTTTCTATGTTTTTTTTTTCTTTTTAGATTATCTTGTCATCTTTATTGCTTGAATCAGGTGTCCCCTGATTTTCTTTGAGATTCATCTTTGAATCATTTCAAATAATCTTTCAAATATATTCTTAATTGAACTTATGAATTTTCTCAATTCATTAGCTTCATTCAAATCTTTCTTAACATATCTATCTTTTCCTTAATATCTTATATCTTTCACATTTCCTTAACCTTAGCCAATATTTGAGAACAATATCTCTCAACTTATGACTCTTTACTCTAATCCCCCCATGGTCATCAAACTTATCACGTATTTGGGCTCAGGAACTTACCACAATCATATGACTTGATGAACTTGTCCTGGTCAGGCCATAGTCGCCCATTCGCTGAGGGGCTCCACCATACAATCATGAGTCACGAGCTTACTATTCGCTTGGGTTTTTCAGAACACGCAACTAACCTTACTCTTTCTTACTAAGGTATCATTTACCCAAAGTTTAAAACCTTCAGCTCTAATACCCGAAATTCTCCAAACCTTATTACCTTAAATTTCATATTTATTACACCTTATCTTCCTAACGTTCCAATTTCAGTTTGTTAATAAACCTTTAATTACCTTATTTAATCAATTAATGGACTTTACATCATCAATTACCAAATTTTTGGGTGTAATTTTATTTTATTTTTTTTATCATTATATCAAATATTTTGGCATTTAAAATCTTTACATCTCAATCCTA
This sequence comes from Hedera helix, assembly GCA_947179155.2. Taxonomy (NCBI): domain Eukaryota; kingdom Viridiplantae; phylum Streptophyta; class Magnoliopsida; order Apiales; family Araliaceae; genus Hedera; species Hedera helix. The sequence goes on along the minus strand of OX359266.1, from coordinate 17,566,001 downwards.
GTCCCTGGATCTCAACCTTTACTTATTCTTTTCTTTCATGATAAGTATTCTTGAATAATCAAAATACCTAACTAAACCTTGTTTATCCGACCAGAATTTGATATATATATATAACTCATGAATTATAACCCCTCATTCCACTAATTTAACCATGTCCAGTTTCTATATACAAATAAAAATATATACAGCAATTACATTGCAACTTCCCCTGATGTCGCACATAATCTCTAGTCATGATTTAATACCTCTGAAGTTTTATTTTTACCTGCAAAATTTATATTATGCAAGAATGAGCACAACAGCTCAACAAGTTCAACAGTTTACACATAACACGTTTCACGTAGCACATAATATAATATTTTATGTGTGTGTCATACATCATGTGTTGTGCTTTTACTAAAGCAATATATTTCACGTGCATCATATCTAACTCAGATTAACAATTACCTAAAGAAAACATTGAACAACTTCACATATAATCACATAATTGCACTGAATGTATATCTCGGTCATATCAACAATGGATCACATAACACATAATTTTATATACATTTGAACAAAAGTTAATATACACTAACAGATAAACAATTAACATCAAGTACTGAAGAACTTGTCTCGGTGTCAAAATTAATAATTAACCAATTTATAATTCTTCTCGTACAACCTATAGTAAATCAATTAAATAATAATTGATTAGCAGTTTACTATATTAATTTAATTAATTTAAAATACATTCAATGCGGGCAAACCGGCTCGTCGGATAAAATTTAGCGTATTCAGTTGTCCGGACTTTTATTTAACAATTTCCTAAATTTTAAACTTACTAGATTAATACTTAAAAATTTTAAATATTAATCTCAAATATTTAATATTTTTGGAAAAATATTAACTTTAATGCCCAAATATCATTTTTATATTTTTAGTATTTTTTTATAATTTTTAAATAGTTTTTAAACATTTATTTTAATTAAAAATAACTTTTGGGACAAAATCAGAATTTTTGAGAAAGGTAGGGGTACGCTGGTAATTAACCAGCAGTGTCATCCGCGCATTGCGTGGCCCCCCCTTATTGCATACGCCAAACGGCGTCGTTTGGCCTAGCAATTATCGAAAATATTTCGGTCGCGGCTCATCCTCTTCCGCCTCGAAAACGTCGTCGTTTATATCCCTACGTCCGACGAAAAATTGGCCGTTGCGCAATGCGTAAGCAGCCTTTTTTTTTTTGTTCTTCTTTCTTTCCGGTAACAGTAAACCAATCCAACAATTAAACCATTTTTTATCTAATTTTTCATAACAAAATTACTCTAAACCATATATAATCCATAAGTTTACCTCTAAAAATTATATAAAATAATTATTCTAATTATTCACTAATTTTTTTTCACAAAATAAATTTAGCACCAAATTATTAAAATAATACAAATAATATACTGTTATACCTTCTAAAGCTTGAAAAACTTCCAATGAAGCTTGTTGTTCCTCTTGAAAAACTTCCAATGAAGCTTGTAATATTTGAAAAAATTTCTTCCTCCTTGGTGGTGGTTTCGGGTGGTGTTGATGGTGAAGAAGACAGAGAGTATTTGTTTGGTTTATGTTTTTGTTATTATTTTCCTCATTCCACCTTAAAAGCTTTTATTGTTGTGACGCCCCCAAATTCAAGCTCCTTGAACCTCGAATTTGGTGTTCACTATTCATAATATTACATACATTAATCACTACCCAGAATTACCATTAATATACATTACATATGCTAATCTCCAACATAATACAAAATACATCTCTCACACTCCCAGGGTCATTAACCTTTACATACATATAGCATTACTAGGATAACATTTCCTATCTAAAGTCACAACATAGATTTAAGACTACCGGATGGGAATACTTCACTAATTTCATCATTCCGATAACTTTCCTTTGCCTTTATCTTTCTTGTCTAGACTCTCAGGTTTTACATCTTTGTCTGCGACATTTTAAGCAAGTAAAAATGAGCAACTAGAGCGCTCAGCAAGTAAAATGAAATGAATAACAATGTAGTATAAGGATCAGAATTTGTACCAACAATGTAACATTAATTCAATTAAACGAAGAAAAATAATTGTAGGAATTGTCTTTTGAAACATGATATATATGAATTATACTGAGGGTCATAAGACCACTAAACATAGGTTAATCAATTTTTAATATTGATAACCCGTTTATGTCATAACGACCTTAAACCCGTACTCAATGTGATCAGCCTCTCGTACCTATGACTGCGCACATCATATTATCGCATATCGCGGGGGATCGGAATTTAAAGCATCCGACAAGCTATATCCCCTGGAATAGGGTTGTTCATCTCAGTTTCTAGGAATCCGCACCAAAACAATTTGGTTTGGCTTAGCACTTAACAATATAGAGTAATTTGAAATTCAATTGTATCAGAAGTCTAGCCGGACAAGTGGCATAGACTTACAACCATCAACTCACAAATAAATAATTATGATCCATTATGGATGGCATAAAAATGAATGTGAATAACTACAGAGATTTTTAAATTTTTACTGAACAATTCACAACATCAATCGAGTTCAACATTCAAGGAAGTGGAATAATGACAAAACTTGGGAAATAGAGCTCAATAAAGATTTTAATGTCTAACATAAAATTAATAGTTCAAATTTAGGGTTTAGGAACTTGCATCGATGTCCAATTATTAATTTAACGGTTAACTATCCCTTTTTGGCAACCTATAATAATAACATAATCAAATAATAATAATTTAGTAACCCACGATATTAAATTATATAATTAATATCACTCTTAACCTAATTATTCTACCCATCGGCTCTATATGGGTATTTATAATTAATTATAACCTAATTTGGTTATAAATTCTAATTATGTTCTTTTAATCCTCATTATTAACTAATTAATAATTAATTGAAATTATTCCTCAAAATTGAAAATTTGTTAAATTTAATTTATAAAACATTTTTATAGATTTTTCTTATTTTATATGATTTTTACATAATTTTTATCAACTTTTAAACATTTATTTTAATTAAATTTAATCCCAATGGCATTTCTGTAAATAATCTGAAAATCGAAACCAGGGGCAAAATGGTAATTACGCCGAACGCGGTTGGTAGCGCATTGCGCGGATTCCCCCCCCCCCCCCCCCCTTCCCCCCTTGATCCAAACGATGTCGTTTTTGTTGGCCCAGTTGCAGAATTTCGACCGCCGCGCATGGCGTGGCCAAAATTCTTTCTGCCCGAAACGATGTCGTTTCGTTCCTGGGCCGGAAAAAAAAATTTGGTCGCGCACCATGTGCGGGCGGCCAAAAAATTTTCCTTCTTCTTTCTGCATTACAGTAGCCAGCCAACCCAAAAATAATATCCAGTCACGTTTTAAGGTAAAGGATTATCATTATTTGATTCTCGAAAATAATATCGTTTTTTTCTTACTCATAAGATGTGTCATTTATTTCCATGTATTAATTTGTGGGAATAACCTTACGGCGCGGACTACCGCCTGTTGGTGAATAACCTTTCGTATTCATTCCTTATTAATCTCTGAGAATAACCTGACTACGCGGATTACCGCATGTTTGGTGAATTACTCTTTGTATTCATTTCTTATTTGTCTCTTGTGGAAATAATTTGTCTACACGAATTATCACATGACACTTTTATTGCATATTCGTTTATAATATCATTTTCTTTCATATTCGTAAGTGATATTATTTTCCTTTATACTCATAAGGGATACCATCTTTTTCATCTTCCATTATTCAAACTTATTATGGTAAGGGATATTAATTTCCTTCACCTTTTGTTAATCAAACCTACTACGATAAGGGATATTATTTTCTTTCATACACCTAAATCGAAACTTATTATGGAACTATTGCTTCTATATTTCCTGAAAATATTATATGTTCCATAATAGTTGCACTTCATCATTTCAATTGAACCATCCTATTTACGTGAACCTTTCTATTAAACTGTAACCGTTATTCTGAACTGTGGATCTTGAATATCATTTTTAAATTTCACTCCACATCATGTTGACAATTTGGACATTATTTGAATCTGTACAAAGTAAAATTCTGATACTTATTGTTTATTCTGTTTCTTCTGTTCATCATCAAGTTGTTGTGAATATCTGTGGCGGGGGGCACAGATGCGATATAATTGTTGAACAGATGATAGGTTAAAGGCGATATAATAGGTTAAAGGCGATACATCTGTTCGGTGTCTTTTATGACACGTGGTGAATGTTCTCTTTGGCCCGTAGTGCAAAGATGAACTGTTGTTTGGTATGATTATAACCAAAGGCTGAATCTGGTATAATCATGACCGTTTGTGTTATATTGAATGTCTTTGGCCCGTAGTGCAGAGATGAACTGTTGATCTGCATGATTATGATCAGGAACTGTGAATTGTATTATCTTGACTAAAGGTATTTCAGATGATAAAAGTTGATAATGTTTTTCCTAAAAAGAGAACCGAGTGGACATTATAGTCTGCATTATTCTTCTAATAGATTGCTCATTCCGCTGTTATTATTGATCTGAACATTGTTTAAGAATTTAACTGCAGTTTTTGATATAAACCTTGTAGTCTATTGTATTCTATCAAGAACTCAACTGTTGAAGACTAATGATAATTTATTCGTCATTATCTTAGTCATGATATTCTTTAATGGGCTATTTGAGCTCACCATTTCTTTTGTTCTATTGTTTTTCAACAGGACATGGAAACGTAGCTGGGTCTAGCCGGGGAATAGAGTGAGAGTCTGAGGAATAGCTATTGTAGTCTTCACGCGTTGTAAAATAGTGTGATAATAATAGTGAAGACTTAGTTGTGTATTATTATACACTGTATTGTTGAATGTTGTTCTACCTTATAATAATTTTGTTGTAGTCTTTTGACGACTCAAGTTTGGGCTGTATGGGCCCAGATTTGGGGGCGTCACAATTTAGAACACATTTTAAATGCTTAACATGATCATCCAAGTTCTTACTATAAACAAAAATATTATCAAAGTAAACAACAACAAATTTACCAATGAAAGAACGTAAAACATGGTTCATTAAACGCATGAAAGTACTAAGTGCATTAGTTAATCCAAAAGGTAAAACTAACCACTCATATAAGTTGTCTTTCATTTTAAAAGTCGTCTTCCATTCATCACCTTCTTTCATTCTAATTTGATGACATTCACTTTTAAAATCAATTTTAGAAAATATACAAGACCCATGCAATTCATCTAATATGTCATCTAATCTAGGAATAGGATGTCGATACTTTATCATAATATTATTTACTACATGACAATCAATGCACATAACTTTCCATCCTTCTTAGGTACTAAGATCACCGGAACTGCACACGGACTCATACTTTCTCTCACGAACCCCTTTTCCATTAGTTCTTCAACCTGCCATTGCATCTCCTTCACCTCCTCGGGATTACTTTTATATGCGGGTAAATTTGGAATGATCGCACCAGGTGTAAAGTCAATTTGATGTTCAATCCCTCTAATAGGTGGTAACCCTTGTGGTAACTCCTTAAGAAAAACATCTCCATATTCTTGTAAGAGAGATAAAACAACACTAGGAAAAGAAACATTAGTAACATTAGTATTCAACGTCTCCTTGTACAAAAGTATAATCATTGCCTGTTTAAAAATTAAAGCCCTCCTCATTTCACTCTCTTTTGCCAAATAACTCACTCTTTTCTCTCAATTTTCTCACTCTTTTCTTTATCACTTTTCTCTTTCTCATCACTTATTCTTTTTTCCTCACTTTCTCTATAACTTTTCTGTAGATACAGTTGATCTTCATTCACTTGTTTTCGGACACAATGGTGCTAAAACAATTGACTTTTGCTTGTAGATGAATGAATACTTATTTGTGAACCCGTCATGCTTCACCCGTCTATCGAACTGCCAAGGCCTCCTAAGTAACAAATGGTCCGCTTGCATTAGAACCACATCGCACAATAATTCCTCCTCGTACTTCCCTATGCTGAATGGCACAAACACTTGTCTCGTCACTTTGATTTCACCACTATGATTAAGTCATTGTAATTTGTAAGGCTGCGAATGTTTTATGGTCAGTAGACTCAACTTCTCCACCATAAATGTGTCGCAACGTTTGTACAATTGGCTCCATCTATCACCACAATGCAAATCTTCCCTTAAACTATACACCTTATGTGGAATAAATTCTCTCATTACAAACTATCATCCTCTTTGGATTGCACACTAAGAGCCCTACGAGTCATCATCATTCTTCCTGCCGCAACTGCCATCTCTTCCTCTATTATTCTCCAATGGTGGCTTAGGGTCATCATCACTTTCCTCCTCCTCGGTCTCCACCTCTCCATCAAGTATGATCATCATTCTCCGATTTGGACACTGACTTGAAATATTACCCCTACCTTGACATTTGTGTTTGCCTAATTTTAAATAGAAATTTAAACGCAAGTATACGTGACCAACAAATAATAAAGTGATAAAGTAGAGTGTTGAGCCCACAGGAAATTAAAAATAATTAGTACCAAATACTAATTTTATATCAACTTAATTTTATTTAAACAAACGTAATTTAATTAATAAAGTAAAACTAATTAAAATTAACAACTAAATTAAATTAATGAAAAGAATTAAATAAGAATAAAAATACTTAATATCACAATTTTCTCCAATACTTTATTTAAATCTCTTCACTCCCCTTTTAATTAATTAATTATATTAAATTGTTACCCGATAATTCTTTATAGTATTTATATAACCTTTCGATGATCACATAAACAATTTTCTTTAAATCCATCACAAAGGCAACATAATTAAAGAGAGCACCCTAATTAGTTAACTCATTATATCTCTATGTGAATTACAATTAAAAAGGATTTAAAGCACATATTCTCTTAAGGTTACATATGGCATATAGGTATATCTCTATCCTATATACGAATCATGAATTCCATCAACGTAGAAAACACAAACATATGTCATCTTGTTCAGATCTAAATTTATAATCCATCTCTCAATTTCATATAAATTATACCAATAATTAATCACAATTAATTAATACATTAACGTACAAAATAATTAATTAGGACTAAACATTATATTCCACTCGTCAATGGTGTGATGTCGCAAGCACCCCAAAATAAAATCTTACTTTGAAAAATAAATATATAGTAGTGCAAATAAGAGTCGATCCCACAGAGAATGATTATTTAATTTTATATTTTCGCAAACAAGAATTGAGGGGTTTTTGAATCAAAGAAATAATTTAAATAAAATTAATTAAAATAAATATGCAAGAAATAAATAAGAAGAAAAAGCCTTGGTTTAAGTCAACATCCACTATCAAGAATTTACAACTGATCACTGATGCAAGAATAAATCAATTCATATTTTAAATATTCAACGTGGAATAATTACTCCCATTCAAATAATTTTCCTATCTCTCCTTAATTTTAGTTAAGCAGAAACAAGCGATCTAAATAACCCTTACTACTAAATAATCTCAGACAAACGCTAAAAATTTAACCTAGTAGTAGCATAAAGAAATAGAGAGATCGTTGAACTAAACAACACAATCAAAGCGTCTGCATTTAATTTAGATGAATATTCTTCCTAAGATAAAATAATCTTTTGATAAGCAAAATAATTATTAATCTTAGTTGCTTCGCAAATTAAAGTGACCAAACAATTACGGATTTGATATTTAATTTAGCAGTAGATTTCAATGAATAATAAACTAATATGCATCCTAGCAATTAAACGAATTAATCATAAAATTAAACACAGAAAAATATTCAATACTCAAAATATAAATTGAACAATTAAAATAAATTAGATCTCACAGTGTATAAATCTTGATGGCTTCAATCACTTAAACCAAGAAAAATAATTTAGCTACTTATAATTGTAGAGAACACTAAATAATAGAAGAGATAATTTTTCTTATTAGAAAAGTTGTGTGTTACATTGTGTGTCAACCCCTCTATTTATAGGCTCCAAAATCCTCCTAACCCTAGTAGAATTTACAATTAAAAAAAAAATAAAAATAAAGTAATTATTATCCTAACCCTAATTGGAATTCTAAATAAAATATTACAAATAAAATAAAGAATTATTGTTTCCTTTTCCAAATTAAAATCGGGTTTTTATTCTACTGATTTGTTGCATTGCAGTGTAGAAAATCCAAAATAAGGAAGGAACTGCCAGCTGCCACTGTCTTTCTTTTCTCTGACGCGTCAGTGCGTGTATTACACGCGCACGCGCCTGATTTTTACCGTTAGCGCGTGTTGGTCACGCGCCTACTGCCGCTGACTTGGTCCCCGCGCATTACGCGATCTGCTTTTATTAAACTCGCCAAATGGAGTCGTTTCATTCCGGCATGCTGAAGCCTTTTCCGCGCATGGCGCGCTCATCCTTGCTGCTTTAATTACAGCTTTGCCCTCAAGCTTCATTTTTCCTACAAAATAAAATATAAAATAATTAAAAATAAATAAAAATCATATAAAAATAATAAAAACACATAATAATTAATAAAACACCTAAAATACTAAAAATAAATAAAAACACATAAATAAAAAGAAATATAAAATTACCTAAATTAACTAAAATCCTATAAAACCTATTAAAACCAAAATGAGCTAAATAATTAAACATTTAAGCACACAATAAATATAAAAACTAAGTATTAGGGAATAAAAATATTGTATAATTTGACTCTATCAAATACCCCCACACTTAGCTTTTTGCTTGTCCTCAAGCAAAACAAGAACAAAAATTATAAAATTAAAACTAATAACCAAACAACTTATTTGAGCAACAGATCAATATAAATTTCAACATTAGCTTCAAAGATTTTTAAAATAATAACTCAAAGAAAATTTCAAAATTATGCAAAATCTAGAAATTCAACAAATTTATCAATTTTACTTTAATCAAGACCTTTTGTGTGTGTGTGAATCCAAATGTATCAAACTAATCAAAACTCAGATAAGCTTCGGTCATTAATTATCTTATAAAAGACATATAACAATACTCAATATATTTATTTTTCACATCACTTTAAGCTACTACAGACAAATATATACCAGAAGATCAAAAGGCTTTTAATTAATGAAACATCCTAGGATTATCAATTTTTTTCTTTCAAATATTTTTTTAGTTTTTTTCTTTTAATTGGTGCATTTTTGCTCCATCCCATTTTCTTTTTTCTTTCTCTTTTTTTTTTTCCTTTAGTGAATGCATTTTATGCTCCATCTCACTTTTCATGTGTTTATGAGTGAGTGCGTTTTACACTCCATCTCAACCCTCCACATAATTTTTTTCTTCAATAATAATCCTAGAAAAATACCTAAATCATCTCTTCTAAATTATATTTTGCCTTATATTTCACTTCAAATAATAATCAAATAAGATATAGAGTTAAAAAATATCTTCCATAAGCATTTAACCATTTAAACTTTCTCTTAATTAAAACTAGCTCAAACAATTGGATATAAGTACATAAAAATTTAAAGGATCTCAAACAAAGTAAATATCAACAAAAATCAAAAATCCAAACTAATTAAAAAATTTATCATTTTTCCAAAAGTTATTAAATAAAATCAAAATTTTTATCATTGGCTAAAAATTTAAAATTCAATTAACTCATTGCTCAAGCGACACATCCTAAAAATAAAATAAAAATAAATAAAAAACTACCTCATTTTCGTAGGAAACACGGTTACACTTAGCATGTGCAACAAACCTTTAAACCTCAAGGTTACCCCAAGTGGACGACTTTTGTCTCGTGAGGGTTTGCAGTGAATTTACCCACAAAATTCAAAATTTCAAATTTTTTTAAAATTCCTAAAATTTTCAAAATATGTCCTAAAAATAACAAAAATCCTAAATCTTTTCCCCCCCACTTAAAATTTACATTGTCTCCAATGTTAAGTAAAATGCAAAGAAAAAGGCATAAATAACTAAACTATAAATGCAAAAATAAAAAGAAAGAAAATTATATTCCCCTTGGGTTGCCTCCCAAGCAGCGCCTTTGTTTATTGTCATTGGCTTGACAGTAGACCAAAATACTACGTTACTCCAACTTCATAAATTTTTAGTACCCCATCCATCACGTTATTCTTCATAAGTAGATTCAGTCTCCCTTGCACGTGACATGAACGTTTTACTCCCTATTCAACGAATAGATATTTAATATAATTGGAGAGTGTCTTTATATTCGGAATGGGATCCTACAAAACAAAATATGAAAATTTGTCGTGAGTAACAGGCAATGGAATGGAATTAATTACATTATTATCAAAAGTCATTGGCAAATAATTTAATGGAGCTTCATCCTCCTTCAAATCTTGTTTCAGCTCAATTGCTTTTTCTTCCTCTAACTCCAAATTGTTGGTAATTGTCATGTCTAACTTTTCCTTGTTTATTTCCTCAACAACTTCTGCCACCGTAGGCATGTCATCATCAAAAATAATATCATTGTCTATATGAACACTCACGCTTCATTGATGTTGTTTGCCTTCTCTTGCTTCGGTGATGAAGAGACTGTCTTTCTGGATCTTCTATATTGCTACCACTTCTTAACACTTGTACATTTGTATTCTCCGTTGGATTATTCACCGTTTGAGAAGGTAATTTTTCAGAATCTTGTTCCTCCAAGTGATCGATTGCGATTTGTCCCAAATGGAGTACCCAAACGCTGAATAATTGCATTATTTTCCTGAATACTGGCCTTCATGTCTTGTTGAAATTGTAAGGTATTAGCTTCAATTAATTTAAGAATATCTTCTAAAGACATATCAGAAGTATTTGTTTGACTCTGTTGTTGTTGGGGATATGGCTGCATGTGTTGTTGATAGCATGAAAAATTCTGATTTGCGGGCGGATTCATTTGTGGATTCTCATAGCCAAAATTAGAATGATCCATCCATCCCGAATTATACGCGTTTGAATAGGAATCATATCTCCATTGGGGTTGACTAGGGAAACCACATGTTGTATTGAATTGTTCATAGGACTCCTCTTGAAGAATGGGGCACATATTAGTTGGATGTCCTACCACCGCACAAATCCTACAAGCTTCCCTTGGTTGTGCATTACCTGCAACCATTTGATAAACAAGAGAAGTTAGATCATTAATTTGTTGCTTAAGAGAAGAAATAGTTACCTCATTGGCATAATTATACATGCATTCCATCATGAACATGCACAACTAAATTAAATTATGAAAAACTAGAAAGAAAGAAAAAACTAAGAATACTTACTAAATTAAATAAATATTTACAAAAACACAAAATTAAATTAAAATAATTCCCCGGCAACGACGCCAAAATTTGGTGTGATGTCGCAAGCACCCAAAAATAAAATCTTAGTTTGAAAAATAAATATGTAGTAGTACAAGTAAGAGTTGATCCCACAGAGAATGATTATTTAATTTTATGTTTTCGCAAACAAGAATTGGGGGGTTTTTGAATCAAAGAAATAATTTAAATAAAATTAATTAAAATAAATATGCAAGAAATAAATAAGAAGAAAAAGCCTTGGTTTAAGTCAAAATCCTCCATCAAGAATTTACAATTGATCACTGATGCAAGAATAAATCAATTCATATTTTAAATATTCAACGCGGAATAATTACTCTCATTCGAATAATTTTCCTATCTCTCCTTAATTTTAGTTAAGCAGAAACAAGCGATCTAAATAACCCTTGCTACTAAATAATTTCAGACAAGCGCTAAAGATTTAACCTAGTAGTAGCATAAAGAAATAGAGAGATCCTTGAACTAAACAACACAATCCAAGCGTCTGCATTTAATTTAGATGAATATTCTTCCTAAGATAAAATAATCTTTTGATAAGCAAAATAATTATTAATCTTAGTTGCTTCGCAAATTAAAGTGACAAACAATTACGGATTTGATATTTGCATTCTAGCAATTAAACGAATTAATCATAAAATTAAACACAGAAAAATATTCAATACTAAAAATATAAATTGAACAATTAAAATAAATTAGATCTCACAGTGTATAAATCTTGATGGCTTCAATCACTTAAACCAAGAAAAATAATTTAGCTACTCATAATTGTAGAGAACACTAAATAACAGAAGAGAGAATTTTTCTTATTAGAAAAGTTGTGTGTTACATTGTGTGTCAAACCCTCTATTTATAGGCTCCAAAATCCTCCTAACCTTAGTAGGATTTATAATTAAAATTAAAAATAAAATAAAATAATTATTATCCTAACCCTAATTGGAATTCTAAATAAAATATTACAAATAAAATAAAGAATTATTGCTTCCTTTTCCAAATTAAAATCGGATTTTTATTTTACTGATTTATTGGATTGCAGTGTAGGAAATCCAAAATAAGGAAGGAACTGACAGCCGCCATTGTCTCCCTCTTCTCTAACGCGTCAGTGCGTGTATTACACGCGCCTGATTTTTACCGTTAGCACGTGTTGGTCACGCGCCTACTGTCGCTAACTTGGTCCCCGCGCATTGCGCGGTTTGCTTTTATTAAACTCGCCAAACGGCGTCGTTTCGTTCTGGCATGCGGAAGCCTTTTCCGCACATGGTGCGCTCATCCTTGCTCCTTTAATTACAGTTTTATCCTCAAGTTTCATTTTTCCTACAAAATAAAATATAAAATAATTAAAAATAAATAAAAATCATATAAAAATAATAAAAACACATAATAATTAATAAAACACCTAAAATACTAAAAATAAATAAAAAGAAATATAAAATTACCTAAATTAACTAAAATCATATAAAACCTATTAAAACCAAAATGAGCTAAATAATTAAACATTTAAGCACACAATAAATATAAAAACTAAGTATTGGGGAATAAAAATATCGTATAATTTAACTCTATCAGTCAACTTCATATAGATTGCAACATTAATTAATGCAAATAATTAAATACTTGAACGCATAAAATATGATAAATATTTCAATTATAATCAACTTAATTAAAAAGAAAATAAATTAATTTAAACTACATATTAGGTTCAATTACAATCTCAAATAAAAATTAATTCATAATTAGATAATAAATTATCCACAAATAATTTAACATCTCAAAATTATAAAAATAAAAGGAAAAATAAATCAAATTTGTGTATTGATATCTGTTTGTCACTCGGATCATAGTTTTTAATTCTCAAGCTCCGCCTTCAATTCTCGAATCCTTCACATTGAATCTTGATTCAAAACTAATAAAATTAATCTACTTTATTCTAATTCTAATATATTCTGCTCTAATCTATGTTAATTATTTGAATACAAGAGTCTCATAGTGTATATAGGAGTACAATAATAATACTAAGCAACAGTGGAAAAGAAATCCAATTCAAAATTAAATTAATCCAAAAATTATGAATAATTATGTTTCTGCTAATTAGTGCGCTTGCCAAAGCCAGCCTTCGCTCAGTTTGACCAAGTCAGCGCTACAGCCATCACTGTGCGCGACCTATTCCTACCATTTGCCAAAACATCGTCATTCTGAACTTATCTGAATCCTTCAAGCGGCCACGTATAGCGCGTGGTCTGCTAAACTGCTCAAAGCAACTTCATTCTACTCCCGTGCATGCTAATTGAATCCTAGTGCGCATTACGCGGCCATCCATGTTTGCATAATTTACAGTTTTGCCACTGATCTTCTCATTAATTAATAGTTTAGCATCAGAAGTTTTTGTTAATTATCGAACTTCCATTAGCCTTTTAATTCCTTCAAAATTAATATAAAAATTAAATAAAATACCTAAAAACTCACAAATAATTAAGCCTAAAAATATTAAATAATTGCGTATAAAATTTCATTATCAATTTAAAACATAAAATGTAACGATTTCTATTGAAAAAAAGGGTTAATTTTACCTTGATTTCCTTGATTGGTTGACGATTGCTTAAGCTCAATCTTGGGTTTGTTTATGATTGGTTTATCCTCCTTTTTCGGTGTGCTAGACTTCTAAGATGAACTCGTAGTAGACATTGTCATTGACCACCTCTCCTCTTGAGTTACTTCTCAATCTTGATGGTTGTATGTATCATGTCTTCTAGTAGTACATAATGTCGCCTCTCTACCAAATCACAATATCCTAATTCAAACCCGTTAGAAACCTTGTCATTGTCACCTCGCCATCCTCCACTATATTTGCTCGAACCATGATAACCTCTATCTCTTTGTAGTAATCATCCACGTTCTTACTACCTTGCTTGAGTGTTTGTAAACTCCTATAAAGATCCTTATGGTAATGGCGTAGAACAAATCGCTTCTTCATTACCCGTTTCATCTCCACCCAAGTCTCGATTTGCAGTTCATCACATCTTTGCCTACTAGTCTTCAATTGATCCCACTAAGTAACTGCATAATCAATGAATTCCATGGTAGCCAATTGAATCTTCTTGTGCTCCAAATAGTTGTGAGAATCGAATACCCATTCCACTTTCTTCTCTCACTTAAGATATGTTTCGGGGTCAGTCCTTCCTTCAAAAGGTGGATTCTTCAACTTAATACTACCCAAGTTATCATCTTCTCGATTCCTAACTCCTCTATCTGTAATGTGATAAGTGGTTTTTATACCTACGAATTGAATACACTTGAGCTTGATAAATGACTTATCTTTAAGTATTTATGTTAGTTTCTATGTGTTTTTATGTGTTCGTTATAATTTAGGGGGTCTAGTAAGTTTATGTGTTTTATGTTAGTTTATGTGTTTTTATACCACATTATTATAGGATGTGGTTTTGTATTGTTTTTATGCATTTTACTTTATGTACAAGAATTATAATAAGAGCTTGCTTGTTCGTGGCTTGGATTTGCCCGGTTCGCATTTTCGGCGTGCCGTTTACATGACGGCCAACTTTCAACCTTGATCCATTCCGAATCTCCAATTGTGAAAAACATGAAAGTTGTATAAATTCTCCTCAGCTTTCCAAAACATCTTGAATCAACGCAATCGGAGGTCGGACGCAAAAGTTATACAAAAAATACGAAGAAATGCAGCAGCAGCCTATTGAGGCCAACTTTTTACATGGATCCGTTTTGAATCTGCAATTTTGTAAAACATGAAAGTTGTAGCTCTATGAATTTCCTTTTCATAACATCTTTAATTACCTTTATCGGAGTTCGTATGAAGAAGGTACGCCCAAAATACAAAAGGACCCTGAAGCTGTCAAATGTCAGTTTTCTACAAAATGGCGCAGCTGCGCCCATTTTGTACTAGGGAGCGGCGCAGCTGCGCCGTACGCCAGTCAAGCCACGGATAGTTCACTATAAAAGTCGATTTTTGTGCCCTAAAACATAACATAATCAGTTTCTTCCAAGAGGAGGCGGCTTGGGCGACTTTGGGAGGCCATTTTGGTTATTCCATGGAGCTCCTACATCAACTTGATTCCATGATTTAGGGAGTTTGTTCATACTTCTTTCTCTTTCACTTCCTTGCCTCTCTATTTCATGTATTCATTTAAATGTTGATTTTTGGAACATGTAAAAGTTGTACATGTTTTATTCATATTGAATCTAGTTATACTCATTTGCTATGTATGTGTGGATGTTGTATTACTTGTTTAGTATGAGCTAAGCATTGAATCTAAGTATTTTAATGGAACCCAATAGGTTGTTCTAGTTGATTTCTCTCTCTTTGGTTGGCACCATATGGATTGGTTGTTGTATTTGTGTGTGTGGTTAATTTCTAGGTCGTGCATTTACTTAATAGCCTATACGAAACTGAGAGAGGGAGTATAGTGTTTGACCCAAGTATGTTACACATGTTCGTGATTCCACATGGCGTTGGGATTATGATTCGTGGAAAGGATAGACATATACCGATCCACCATGTGCACCCTTTGAGAACCTGACATTCAACCCTTGTTATTCTTAGCTTGGGCATTCCTTCCTGTTTTTGTTACCTTGTGTCGGATTTGGGTAGGATGTCACTACATGACGCTCGAGAGAGGCATGTTAGTACCATAGAGAATTCTCGGTTGACCGTTCATCGACTACGGCCATGTGGATGTGTTTTCATATTTTGCGCCTAACGTGTATTTGTCTGACCTAGTTATTAGTGTGGTAACTCGTGCGGAACTGAGAAAGGGAGTACCAGTTTAGACCTAGATACAATGACACGTGTTCGTGATTCCACCTGGCGTTGGGATTATGATTCGTGATTTAGGATAGAGATATACCAGCTCGCCTCGTGTACCAAGAGAGAATCTGTTCTTCAAATCCTTTTTAGTGTTGACTCTCATAGAGATATAGTGAGTTGCCTAGTTAGGGTGTTCCTTCCCGTTTCTGTTGCCCTTGGGTCGGATTTGGGTGGATTCGGGTATGGTGCAACGAGAGTTGGCCATATCCATTATAATGAATTCTCAGTTGACAATTCATCGTGACCGAATGGCCAAAGAGAGAGTTAGGAGACTTAAATGAACTATTGGGGGAAGTTACATACTTAGATTCACCTATATTTAATTATTTTCAGTAGCTAGTATTAGTTAAATTTTTATTAGTTTTATTTCAAAACAATTATTCATTCGTTTAAATAGGATTGAATTGGTTATAAGCTTGTGTTTGGCAATTTTTATTACATAATTTCTCGTGGGATCGATACTCTACTTTCATTATATTACTTGTTGACCGCGTATACTTGCGCGTTTTGTTCATTCAAACGAACTTGTCGAGGTCGGAACTCATTAAATATAAAAATCTAAAAACAGAATAAACAAGTTCCGATCGGGGAGCCAACATAATGTCCTAGAATTTCCACATTTAAATCTTTTTGTGTAGTTAATTAATTATGTGATTAATTACTAGAGTTAATTAAAGAGGGTCACTAATATGTTAATTAAATTAGTGAACAAACCCTAAAAAAAATTATATCAAAATAATTGTTAAGTTGCTTATTAATTAAATATTCAAATAAATTGAATATAATGAGTTGATTAAATTTGATAAATTAATTAATTTGAAGATTAATTAATGAGAACAAGGTGAAATATGGATAATAATAACTAATAGTTTAATTAGTAAGAAATTATTAGTTAACTAGCTTAATTAATTAATTAATCAAGTTACTCATTTAATTGATCATGAACTTGGATAATTAATGTGTAAACCTATTAAATTAGCCAAACATGGATCAATTAGTAACTCAAGTGAAGAATAATAAAACTTGGACTATTAGTAGCCCAAATTAATTTGTAGCAAGCCCAAGTACATTCTTATTCAAGTCCAATACTTGGTCCATTGGTAGAATAAATTTTGTAACTAATTTATTAGATAAAGGCAATTAAAGTGACAATCTTTTTGGGACTAAAATCTCTCCATCGGCCGTGTATACATGGAGAAAGTGCCTAGTGAGTTTTATTTTATTTTATTTTCTATTTATTTAAATGATGGTTGCTTATTTGATTTTTATATTACATAAACACCATGCCTCTTTTCACCTAATGTGCCATTTAGGCCATTTCTTGTGTAAGCTTCCATCTAGGGGCATGGTCAATTATAGATATAATTATGTGTATCTATTATTTTTTCAAGTATACTTGAAATGGTAGACATTGCACTTCATTTATTTTTCCAAGTTCCAAAAGAGAGAGTTTGAGAGAAATAACTTGTGAGAGTAAATATTTTGAGAGAGCTTGGATTGTTCATGTCTTCAAGTTTCACAACCTATTTTGGAAGAAAAAGGAAGATAGCCATTAAAACAAGGTAATGATTATTTTAAATCTAGTTTTGTTTTTAAATTAAATAAACCATCATATTAGTAGAAACATGTTAATATAGTTAGTAATGTGTATTAGTAATATTTATGCTATGCTTGAGTTTAAAAATCTTAGTTTATATTTTGGTATATTTTGTATGCTAAAAACATGTGTTTGATAGTGTGTAAACAAGTCTCAAAATAATGACCAAAAATATTATTTATATAATATTTATATTTAATGTTCTAATATTATAGAACATTAAATCATGAGAAAAACAAAGTTTGAATCACTCAAAATGGAGTTATACACAAAAAGTTATGATTTATAGTAGTTTATTTGGTAAAATAATTTTGATGAAAAATATGGAATTAAATCATGGAAAATTTAATTTTCATGTTATAAATTGATATTAAGTGATTGGTAATTTTTTTGGATTTTTATTGAAGAGTTAAAGCTTACTTGAAGGTATAATTTTTTTAAGTGGTGTATTAAAAGTTACTGTGGACAATCTGCTGGAAAGAAAAAAAAAAGGGGGGGAACTGGTCACGTAATGTGCACCATCTTGTTGACTGTGGGACACAGAGCCAAACGACGTCGTTTGGAGTAGAAAAAAAAAAGTTACTCCGCGCGTACGCGCGGAACCCAGCAGCCAGTTCCTCAAAACGACACCGTTTTGGGGCCGCTGTTTTACTATGCACGCGCAATGCACGGTAGTAAATTTTTCAGCAAAATTACTAAACTGCCCCGAACAAATTGATGAAGTACGGGGTGAGTGGGCAGCTTATATGAGCAGCTACATATAAGCCTCGAGTTAACAGTGGATGTACATGTTTAGATTAATGTATTTTGGGAGTTAACGGTGGGTGTACAGGTCAATTTAGATGAATGTATTTTGAGAGAAGGCTTTTTTTCACATGATTAGGTAGTAGTGCACCACAATTAGTTTGGTATATTTTGTGGATAGTTGGTATATTTTGTGGATGTAGTAATTTGAAACTGTAAACGTATGGTATTATTGGATATATTTTGAAACTGAGAATGGTTGATACATTTTGGTTTTAAATGAGAATTTAGAGTTTTTTTTGGCTATATATCATTGCATTAATGAGAAACTGTGTATGTATTTTCAAATATGGGTGAACTACAACTGTTTTTCAGTTAAACTACAACTGTCTGAAAATGTTGTTTAAATGTTACCAAATAGATTACACTTTATAAAACTTGTATAAATTAGTTTAAATGTTGTATGATGTAACAAACTACAACATTTTAAACCAGAAATGTGCTAAATAGATGACACCTTTAAAACGTTATATAAATGAGCCTAAACGTTGTGTAATGTATTAACAAAGATATATTACAACATTTTTATGTTACACTACAACATTTTAAAAACGTTGTCTAAACGTACTATAATAGATGACATCTTATAAACGTTGTATAAATTAGTCTAAAGGTTGTGTGATGTATCAAACTACAACGTTTTATACCAGAAAATGTTGTGGAATGATACCATTTACAACGTTTTCAAGCATCTTAGTATTTATTTAAAGACAATTTACAACGTTTTTTTTAGTAAAAAAACGTTGTATTATGAGCCAACTACAACGTTTTAAAAATGTTGTATAAAATGTGTCAAATAGATGACACCCTTAATCTCGACGTTTCTGGGAGAAAACTACAACGTTTTTTAGGTGTTATGTTTTTACTGTTTTGTAGTAGTGATTGGATCTCCCCAAGCTTTGACTCCTTGATTCCCATTCAAGCTAATAATTCCCTCATAATGCTCCTTTCAATTTGATTCAGTTCATCTTGCATTGTTTCTATCCAGTTTAAATCTTGTAGAGCCTCACCAATCTGGTTTTGTTCCATTTTAGACACACAAAAAAACTCAAATAGGTATATTCATTCTGTGTTGCAGATCTGGTAGTAACTATAGTTGTTAGATCCCCAATTATTAGATCATGTTTGTGACCTCTTGCTCATCTGATTCCAAATGGTACATCTGTCCTTGTGCCTTATTGTTTGAATTCTTCTAAATTAGGTTATGTAGGTTCTGTTGTTGGTCCTTCATCTTATAGGCTTAGGATACAGGGAAGATGATGCCCACTTGAGAAGGGCCCTATCTGGTTATTATAGTATTAAAACTTACAACTTACAAGTTTTAGATGTTAGAAAAGAGGCTTATTCCTAATACTGGTATTCTGCTCTGACGGTACTATTAATAATCAATTTTCATATTAAATTCTCTATATTTAGAACATTTTAAGGTTGTTTTCAACCAATATATGTTATCTTCTCAAAATTAATGAGTGTGTCTTCAACTATTATTATCCTTGACTTCTGTATTGATTAAATATATCACTTACCCTACTCTTCAACCTTACCTTTATTATTCATCGGGCAAGGCTGGGAGGGGTCCAAGGAGCATAAGTGTTAATATGCTATCAAACATTACAAAAATAACAAAATCAGTGAGATAAGTAAAAATAGTCATTCATTATAACAAAGCTAAATGTTTCTCCTCTATTCAGTTAACTTATTTTCCATTATATCATTATCTAATTTTGAATAATATATTATGTACTATGTCCTATGTTATTCATAATGGCACAAAATTTATTTTCTTAATTTCTGATCAGTTTTTTAAATTTGATTCTAGATCAATGTTTATTTTATCCATGATATAATTATTTATACATTTACTGTGAACTTCCTTGAATCGGATAATGTTTTGTATTATCTTCAGGTGAACATGTCATCTTAGGCATGATTGTATCTCTGAGCATATGAAAAAGACTTGCTCGATGACCAAAAAGCTAAATTTTATAAAAGGCACAATCTAAATAATGTCAAATGAGCATCTTTGTGGAATATTTAACATTAAATGGTAACCCGAATCCTTAATTCCCAAACAGATTCAAGTGCAAATTATTTTTCTCAGATTGTCAAAACTCTCCCAACATTTATCTTTTTAGAATTAGGGATTAACTAGGTTTAGTTTCGAATCATAAGATCACTATTTTATTCAGTCGCAACCTAAGAAGAGCCCTTGATCTTCTTTGGGCCTTAAGCCCAAAGAACTTTGACGAAGACCCAACTCGGTTCGGTGAATGTCTTTTCCAGCCCACACTTAAGTTGATCGCTTTCTTTTTTAGAAAAGAAATGCATCGCTTCCAATTAAAAATGAACCAATCCTTCAAAAATATGGATTCTCCTTCACTTGGGCCTACCTTCATTCTTAACAACCTTTTAGGCTCCCAAAACATTTTCTTTACTTCACTTATCTTCATCATTTCATATGCTGGAGGAGTGGGAGACAATGTTGGGCTGCATATTTACACTACAAGAAAATAGAGCTATACCGATGGTATGCACCCGTCGGCATAAAATCAAAATTCGTCGCCATGGGATATCTCGACGGTACCCCATCATAGCCGATAGTTCCGCGGCCATAGACCTACGTTGACGCTATGATACACCTATACCGATGGGTGTACCGTTGCCATACCATTTTTGCCACCAAACTTTAGAGTCAAAATAGCGACGATACCATTACCAACACCAACGGATATAAACCGTCGGTATAGATACCCCTATACCAACGGTTGCACCGTCGTCATACCATTTTTTCCACCAAACTTTAGAGTCTAATTGGCGACGATATATTTATCAACGCCGACGGATTGCCACCGTGGGTAAAAAGCTAAATAGCGATGGTAGTACCGTCGGGGTAGATAGAATAACATCCAGATTTATGAGACTATAGCGACGGTTGTACCGTCGGTGTGAGGATGCTAATACCTACTATGTATACACTATAGCGACAGTACTACTGTCGGTGTAGACCTGAAGTTTATAATACTATGGAGACTACAATACTGTCGGCGTATATAAGACCCCGAATTTTATGAAATAAAAATTTTAATTTTTCTTCATATATATATTTTTGTTCCTGAAACAGTAAGTGGTTAAATTTATAAAGTTGAAAGTTAAGGATGTTATGTGCAAATTTTATTATGTCGGACAATAATTGTTTTGTTGGGGAATATTCAGTTGTACGACGGTGTCGAAATAACTAATCATTAGTGGAACCCACAATGAAATATTTGTCAGATATAGAAAATGACAGAAGTAACCTTTTTAAAAAAAAATAGTCAACGGTGTTATCATTTTTAACTGTTCAAATATCGGTGATAAAAGAATAGTAGCATACGGTAATTCATGGTATCTTACTCCATCGTCTGCCTTAGTTGACTATTATGGATCATAAGCTGCTGTATAGTAGGACCCATATGTGGTGCAGCCTGCTCCAACTGCTGAACCTTAGCCTGCAGATCGGCTACATCCATCTCTTTCTGGTATGCCTCATCCCTATACACATTTTTCATCTTCTGATAGACAACATTTTGCTCCTCTAGATGAGCAATACGGGCCTCTCGTTCCTTAACAATCTACTCTAGATCCTCAATACGACTGGCGTACTCCATGAGTAAATCAGTCTGAAAATGATGGTAGACAAGAGATCCCTCCACGGGTACCTCCTCAGCAGCCCCCTCAACCTCCATCTCTGGCTGGTCCTCCTCAGACTCCTCGCCCCAAGCAGGGTCATCCTCAGACTCAACCACCTGGTCCTGACTGTCGAACCTCATAACACCGCCTCTAATAGGCTTTGCGGTATCCCTACTATCATCCTCCTCCGGGTCGAACTCTCCTACTAGTGATATAGGTGCAACGGGTGCATATCCTACCAACTGCTGCGTATCCACTGGTATGTCAATGAATACCACGTCCTCTCGAGCTCCGCTCGTCTCGCCTATAGCCATCCTATAGCACAACAGAGAACTAACATCAGTACAGCAATAAAATATATTCATTGAAGAAATGAAATTATATTTCATTGGGTACGACTCAACTCAATGAATTCCCCAATTCATCAAAACCACATATGATAAATCTCCCCGATTTATCTCTTAACACTCAATACGAGTTTACTACTAAGGTTATAACTTAGGTTTCCCAATACTAACGTTTCTAACCTACAGCTCTAATACCAACTTGTGACGCCCCCAAATTCGAGTTCTAATTACCTGAATCCGGTCATCACGATCCAATACAAACATCCACCACTAAACAACGTACCATAACTAAATGCGGAATAATAAACATACGTTGTTCATGCAAAAGGTGTTATTAGTCCCAAGATATGGTAACCTTACAACAAAAGTACACAAATACCCTTAATAAAGTACTTAGGGTTTACATTACATAACAAGTAATTTAGCTAACTAAAAGGCTGCATCCTTAAGTCTATCACTTCATCTTTCCCTTACCCTTGTTCTTTCCAGAAGTCTCGGATTTCACTGCAATAAGGTTCATGATACAGCAAGGGTGAGCAACTAGTTTGCTCAACAAGTTTAAATAACAATGAGAGACAATATATCATGAATGAAAGGGAATAGCTAAAATATTTCAACAATATGAATAACATAAGCAGGAATAATGATTTGCTTTCAGAATCAAGATAGTCAAGTAGACTATGAACTATAAACTTTCACTGGAGTCAATAGCTGGTTGACCCAATGGTTACTACCAGAAATATGTACTTGAGGAGATCAGCCTCTCGTACAATATGTGTATGCATAACATTTAATTTTTGTGTTTTGTACTTGATATTAGATACAGGGTACTCCCCTGTAATAGGGAGGTGTTCATAATAGTCTAAGAATCCGCATCTTCAATGATTTGGATAGCTTTTAGAATTTTTAACATAAATGTCTAGCCGAACAATGGCTTAGACCTACTTTGAACAGTTCTTTAAATAATATAACGTTAAATAAGGTACAAGTCAAAGACTGTACAAGATCAAGTGTACCAAGGGCGAATAATAACAACATCGATGTGGAATAATTGTAAAGTAATTAAACCACTCAAGGCATACTTGGAATTACAGTTCAAGCTTAAATAAATAACTTGCTCAATGAAATAAGTTTAGAGATAAGGAACTTGACTGTGTGCTCAGCTACTGTAACGACCCCGAAATTCGACCCACTTTATCACCTTAAATTTCATATTCATTAACCATTATTTACCTTGCGTCCAAATTTCGGTTCGTTAATAAATCGTTAATCCCCTCTTTAATCCAATAATTGACTTTAAAATCAAAATTTATCCAATTTTCGGTATAAATTTTTTTTTCTTTTTCTCAATTCAATCGTTGTATTAAAATATTTTGGATATTTAAAATCCTTACATCTTGATCCTAGTCTCTGGATCGTAACCTTTACTTTTTCTTTCTGTTACCACTATCTTAAATCTCATCATTCAAAATTTTCTATTATTTATTTTTATACAAATATTCCTTGTTGCGTCATTCATAATCAAACGTATAATAATTTCTAACGTAACAATTAATTTGAACATTCACGATTCACAATTTAACACTACACGTCCTATTCGGATCCAACATATAGGTACATACAGAACATTAATATAACTGTGACAAATTATCCACATTGGATCATAATATAAACGTTTAATAATAACGTTCACAACCTTTTATGAAAAATCCGTCATAATCCGATATTTCTTGAAATTTATATATTTACCTGCAAAAATGTTTATTAAGCAAGTAATGAGCACAATGGCTCAGCAAGTTCAACAGTTTATGCTTCACGTAGCACATACCTTATCATGCTTGGTGTGTGTCATACATCATGTGTTTGTGCTTCTACTATAGCAATATATCTCATATATATTCATATCGTTGCACAAAATACACATTGTGGTCATATTAATCACATATCACGTAACACATAAGTTGTATGCAGTTAAAACAAGAATTTCATATCATAACAGTCCAACATTTAACATAAAAGGGACTGAAGAACTTGTCTGGCGTCCAGTTATTTAAATTGATAACTCAAATTTTAAACTCGATCAACCTTCCAAAGCTTGATTTCTTTTCTTGAAGGCACCAAAATTCCTTCTTCCCTCTCTTGGTAGCCATGGTGGTGCTCGGTGGCTATGGTGGTGGTGTCGGGTGGAGAGAAAGAATGGAGAAGGAATACCATGCTTTTGCTTTTATTTTCTTTTTTTTTTCCTTCTTTGCTTTTCTTTTCTCTTCCTTTAATAACCCATGCACTTAACTATTTTGGAAAAATAAGAGCCAAGTCCACCGCCCTTTCCCTTCTCAAAATTTCCAAATAATATCCACAAATCATGCATAAGCAATTTATTTTAATACATTATGTAATTATTTCGTGTAATAAATATTTTATATAAAATATTTATTTTAATTCACCAAAAATTATAACATGATTTATGAGTAATATTAATACCTTTTTCGGTATTTTATTTGACAAATTTTGTACACACATAATAACATGCATGTAATTATTTGAGGTAATTTATACCTCCAAAAATCATAAAATAATTCATATAGCTTATAAAAATTATTTTTCATAATTTTTCACTTTATTACTTGGACATCATATTATATTAACATGTTCACGTTTCCGAAATATTATTCTTCATAAAAGTCATAATAATTCCATTATACATAAATATAATTTTTAATAACTTAAAACATTCTTTTTTCTTATTTATAATTCAATTTCTTTAATATTCACATTAACTTTCCTTATATAAATTATATAATTTAATATTATATAACTTAAATAATTACATTATTCCTTTTGTAAATAATTTCCATTTTACACAAATAAAATTTATAAAATTTTCTTCCACCCTTAATTATATTTAATTCTCTTATATAAATTATATAATTATTCTTATATAATTTATATAATTATTATTTCCTTCATACAACATTTTAATTTCCTTATATAAATTATATAATTATTATTATATAATTTATATAATTACATTTCTTCTCAATTAATTTCTAAACTTCCTCCATAATTTATAATTAATTTAAAATCAATAATTACACTTTTTACTAACTTCCTCATTAACTTTTCATAAATTTTTCGGATTAATTTAATTATTAATCCCTTAATTTTCATCATTAATGAAATTGATAATTTATCAATTAAACGTGCACATGCAAATAAATCTATATACATATCTATTTTATATATCTCACTTTACCATTTAACACTATTAACAACAATTTCTATACCTCCACAATAATTTAATTGTACAATTTATTGTACCTTTATATAGAATTTCTCTTATTTCTTCATAAATTGTTTCCAAACAATTTATTTATTTTAAAATCCACACAATTCATCACCATCTTGGTACATATTTAATTTATTAATTAAATTCCTTCACACACTTTAAATTACTTATATCATAAATAATTTAAAGAATTTTGATAATTTATCAATTAAATTCTCATTTAATATTATTAAAGAAATCTTGGAAATTCGGATCCTCACAACTACAATTAACGTCTAGCTTTAATTAACTTGATTGAAAAGACCTAACATTAATAAAGTTGGTCTAACAATTAACACTGTGTATAATGGTATGGATGCACTTACTAAGACTATTCAATTAACACAAAAGTCAAACACATAACACACATAGTCAACATATTATCATTTACCCTTTAGATAATTAATCAAACTTAGGTTGATGATTTAAGAATTTAACTAAGATTTTATTAAGTGTTAAACACTTAATAAACTTTGAAACAATTTCCTATACTTACTTAATTAATACACTGATAAATACATTATGTTTTATATCCTCAAATTATGTTTACCTATTATTTAATGGTTAATTAAATGATAAAACTTATCTATGTTGGATTGTCATTGATAACCAAAATCAAAAGTTTTCTACTCTCCTATCGTCGGGTGAATCATTACTCAACGATTTGTACTATCTGCCGTAGCAGACTTACTTTACGACTCATAAGGTCTACCTCAACAACCCATTCGACAAACAAAAATAGTTCTATGATCGGAGTGATCTCACCCTACGATCACTATACAATGACCGAGACCTAGCCGAGGCTACACTACGATAGCCGAGGGCTTAGCCGAGGCCATTCTACGATAGCCGAAGGCTTGGCCGATGCCACTCTACGATAGTCGAAGGCTTGGCCGAGACCACTCTACGATAACCGAAGGCTTCCAGATTTCAGTTTTAAACACAATAGTGAACATATTAACCCTTCTAATTCTTTTAGACAGTTTATCAATACTTGGTGAACCTACTAGTTTCTTTAATAGGTTGGCATGAACACAGGTTACTTCATATCCATTATACAACTTATATATATTGGACTCATCATGGTTATTCATAACAGATTTCTCCCAACATAAAGTAACCACAACAATCTATTTTAACATAATATTGATCAATAACTAACTTCCTTGAGATATTAAACAGAATTATTTATACCTTAAAACTGGGTTGAAACAAAATGGGTTCCTAGTTGCTGTTCTTCTTCTTCTCCCGAAATAGGTGATGTAATCCGAGGACATCCACTTCACAATTACCACCACTGGATACCTTACTCACAACTTCTCGATGGCTTCCTTGCTATATCTCTCTCTCACTACACTCCTTCTATATTTCGGAGCTCACGAAGACTCTCTTGCATCAGTATTGAATAACTCAGCAAGTTTTTCCAAGAGAAAACATGGTCTCTATTTATAGGAAATCATTACCCCCTGGTTACTGAGGTTTAGGTGGAAGCTTTACCAACCCATCTCCCAGCCATACATAGAAATCATCGCTTTAAGTTGTAATCGGCAGAGTAGGGTCATCGACTTAGCTCGACAAATTATACACATACGCAAAGATAAATTATTTGATTAGTCGTTAACAGTAAAGGACCTCATGGTGGGTCACCTTTGATTTGGGACCATACACTGACTTATTGTCCAGCAAACCATACACACAATTAGCTATTCTCTCTCTTCCTGTTCCACGGCTGGTTTAGGGATTTGTGTTCCAAAAGATTGTCACATGTTAACTCCTTTAATAAATAATAAGTTACACCATTAATTTCAAGTGGGCTTATACTTTGGACTTCATTTAATATCCAATGGACTCCTATTAAATGACTTGGACTATTAATTAGTCAAGTCCATTTAATTTATCATTGGACTAATTAATATAACCCAAATGATTGGTTATTAATTTTGTTACACATAATTAAATAATAATTGAATTGATTAATTAATTAAATACTCTAGCACATTAATGTTAAATTACTAAATGGACTAATAAATATTATTATTATTATTTCACATTGTTCACATTAATTAATAATCCTATTAATTAATTTACCAAATTTAATTAACTCATTATATTCAATTTAATTGAATATTTAATTAATAGAAAACTTAAAAATTATTTTGATATTAAAACTTTAGGGTTTGCTAATTTAATTAGCACATTAGTGACCCTCTTTAATTAACCCTAGCAATTAATCACATAATCATTTAATCACGAAATTAATTAATCACACAAAAAGATTTAAATAACCTCGTAAAATTAACTCGTTAGAAATTAAATTAATAATGACGTAAAAATTCTAGGACATTACAATTTGAATCTGCACAAAGTAAAAATTGTAAACTTTCGATATTTATTGTTTATCCTATTTCTTCTATTCATTATTAATATCTCTGTTATTATTCTAATAATCAAGAATCAAATTGTTGTGGATATCTGTGGTCTGGGGCACAGATTATATAAAGGTGTTGATAGATTAAAGGTGCTGATAGGTTAAATGCGATATATTTGATGATGTGTGTTTTAAGGCACGTGGTGAATGTTCTTTTTGGCATGGAGCAAAGATGAACTGTTGTTTGGTATGATTATGGCCAAAGGTAGTAGACTGGTGTAATCATGACCGTTTGTGCTATATTTAATATCTTTGGCCCGTAGTACAAAGATGAATTATTGACTTGCATGATTATGACCAGGAACTGTGAAATTGTACTATCATGGCCAGTGGTGTTTCATATCACAAAAGTTGATGATGTTTTTCTTAAAAAAAGAAGCAAGTGGACATTATGGTCCATATGATTTTTCTAATGGTTGTTATTCTGCTGCAGTTATTGATTTGAACTTTGTTTAAGAACTTAACTGCAGTTGTTGAAATAAAACTTGTTGTTTGAATTATTCTATCAAAAACTCAACTGTTGAAGGCTAATGATAATTTATTTGTCATTATCTTAGTCATGATATTCTTTACTGGGCTATTTAAGCTCACCCTTTTCTTTTGTTCCATTGTTTTTCAACAGGAGATCATAGAGTAGCTGAGTCTAGTCGGGGGATGGAGTGATGGTCCGAGTTGTAGCTGTATTAGTCTTCACAAGTTGTAAAATAGTGTGACAATAATAATGAATACATAGTTGTGTATTTTTTAAATACTGTACGGTGATACGTTGTACGATGTATTGTGATAGTTGTTTTGATAACTCAAGTTTGGGCTGTGTAGGCCAAGATTTGGGGGTGTCACAGTTGGCATCAGAGCTTAGAGATATGGTCTTTAATGGAGATCTGGGGTTAGAACTAGAAGGGAAGAGATGAATAGAATCAGTCACTAGTGTGTCCCACCTAAATTAGATTTTGTTATCTAACTAGTCGATTTGAATATAGGAACAGGAAGTGATGAGTCGATTTGTTTAACTAACATTTATTTTGTGACCACAGTTAAGTATGGCATCTGAAAATCAGGAAGTTAACTATGGAACGCCCGAAGCCAATATAGTTGAGAATCAAGAGGCCACAAACAATTCTCTTACAAACTCAGAGTTGAATATTTTGCCTAAGGCAAAATTTATTCGTGTTCTATCCAGGAAGGATGAAGGTGAAAGCTCTACTACAGTCGTTCCAGATCCGTTCTTAGAAGCAATTAAAGGATGTAATGAATTTGTGGAAATTATTGCCTTTAATCTGCTCACTAATTATGAGAGTCATATCACCTGGTTATGCTCTATAACAGAGGATCAGAATATATGGACTTTTCATATCAGTCTTTGGGATTTATGGTGTTCCAGCTATGATTTTTAAGATTATTTAAAAATTATGTTTCTATACTTTTGGGCGTTACAATTTAGAGGAATTCAGGTTAAGTTAGTCACTATCGTGGAAATTGCAGTCTATCAAAAATACTATTTTAATGGAAATCATTGGTACGTTACTACTGATGAAGTTGATGAACCCGAGAAACAGTTTGCTAGAAAATTATTCAGTGGTATTCCCATGGTTGAAATACGCGAAGATCCGAATGAAGTATTCGGGATTCGATTTGATGATAACAGACAAGAAACCGAATGAGGTGATAACCGGTAAGCTATTTATAAATTCCTATAAAGTTTATGACATGTTAGATACTTGCTCCACCCATTCTTTTATCTCACTTACGTGTGCTCAACGATTAAACATAACTCCTGAAAATTTGGAGTTTGGCTTATCAGTTGAAACCCCATTAGGAGAAATACATTTACTGTATATAAATCTTGCCTAGTTCAAATCAACAATCTCACATTACTCATTGACCTTATTTGTTTGGAAATGCATGAATTTGATGTGATTTTAGGAATTGATTGGTTGACTACCCATCATGCTAAAATTGATTGTTTTCATAAGATTATTAGTTTTCATATTCCTAATCAACCTGTCATGCAAATTCAAGCAACTAAACCATTGAAATCTATAACTGTTATTTCTAGCCATAAAGTCATTCGTTTATTGAAAAACGGATGTCAAGCCTTTTTAGCTCATGTTACTGATTTGAACAAAAACACGTCGAACTTGAATGATATTCCCATTGTTAATGAGTTTTCTGACGTTTTTCTTGAGGAACTTCCTGCCTTACCCCCAAACCAAGAAATTAAATTCTGTATTGATCTTGAACCCGGCATTAAGCCCATTTCTAAAGCCCCATACTGAATGGCTCTCATTGAACTTCAAGAGTTACAAGTCCAACTACAGGAATTGTTGGATATTGGTTTCATTTGTTCAAGTGCATCAC
Source organism: Hedera helix (assembly GCA_947179155.2). Classification (NCBI taxonomy): domain Eukaryota; kingdom Viridiplantae; phylum Streptophyta; class Magnoliopsida; order Apiales; family Araliaceae; genus Hedera; species Hedera helix. Next base: position 17,535,294 of record OX359266.1, on the reverse strand, counting down.
CTTGGGGTGCTTCTGTTCTATTTGTGAAGAAGAAAGACGGGAGTATGAGATTGTGTATTGACTACCGAGAATTGGATCATGTCACCATCAAAAACAGGTACACGTTACCTCGGATTGATGACATATTTGATCAATTACAGGGTACCCAACATTTCTCGAAGATTGATCTCCGCTATGGATATCATCAGTTGAAGGTTAAAGCTGAGGACATTCCAAAGACTGCTTTCAAAACTCGTTATGGGCATTATGAGTTCTTAGTCATGCCTTTTGGACTAACCAATGCTCCTACAGCTTTCATGGACATGATGAACCGAATATTCAAGGAATATTTGGATCATTTTGTGATTATCTTTATTGATGACATCCTTATATACTCCAAGAGTCGTGAGGATCATGAAAAACACTTAAGATTGATACTCCAAAAGCTTCGCGAGAATAAACTATATGTCAAGTTGAAGAAATGTGAGTTCTGGCTTGAAGAAGTCACATTCCTTAGGCATGTAATTTCAAAACAGGGAATATCGGTTGACCCTGCGAAGATTGAAGCGATACTAAATTGGGAACAACCCAAGACAGTAACCGAAATTCAAAATTTTCTGGACTTAGATGGTTATTATCAGAGATTCATAGAAGGATTTTCACAAATCGCCACTCCATTAACTCAGCTTACTCGGAAAAGTACCAAATTTGTATGGAACGAGGAATGCGAGAAAAGTTTTCAAAAACTCAGGAGGAGGCTTGTTTTAGCTCTTGTTCTGACCATACCATCAGGATCGGGAGAATTTGTTATCTACAGCGATGCTTCAGGAAAAGGTCTAGGTTGCGTTCTTATGCAACATGGAAAGGTTATAGCATATGCCTCTCGATAACTCAAAGATTATGAGAAAAATTACCGTACTCATGATCTAGAGTTGGCAGCAGTCATTTTCGCGTTAAAGATCTGGAGACACTACTTATACCGAGAAAAAGTGGATATCTATACGGATCATAAAAGCCTCAAGTATTTCTTCATTCAGAAGGAACTCAACATGCGACAACGACGTTGGCTTGAACTGTTGAAGGATTACGATCATACCATCCAGTATCACCCGGGAAAGGCTAACGTTGTAGCTGACGCTTTGAGCAGAAGATCTTATGCGAGTACAAGTGCACTGCTGACAATACAAAAGCGTATTTTGTATGATTTACAAAAGATGGAGATAGAGCTAAAAATACTAGGGACCCACTTGAAGATTGCGCACATGCGAGTAGAACCGACTTTAATCGATAAAATTAAAGTTGCTCAAGCTATCGATCCAGAACTGATGAACATAAAGAAGAAAGTACAAGAAGGCGCCATTCTTGAAGCAAGAATCGACGAGAAAGGAACACTTCGAGTCAACTCTCGACTCTGCGTTCCTATCGATCCTGAATTGAAGCATAAAATAATGATGGAGGCACACAACACGCCGTTTGCAATCCACCCAGGAGGTACCAAGATGTATCGTGATCTTCGACATACATTTTGGTGGAACAATATGAAAAGGGAGATTGCAGAGTTTATCTCCAAGTGCCTAACTTGTCAACGTGTTAAGGCAAAGCATCAAGTGCCTAAAGGTCTATTACAACCACTTGAGGCTCTCAAATGGAAGTGGGAACACATCAATATGGACTTCGTGACGGGTCTTCCTAATGTTTCTCAAGGCTTAGATGCAATTTGGGTCATCGTAGATAGATTTACCAAATTAGCTCATTTCTTGCCTATACGAGAAAACTTTTCACTTGAGCGTCTTGCTGGTATGTACATAAATGATATTGTGAGATTTCATGGAATGCCAGTTTCTATAGTTTATGATCGAGATCCTAGATTCACTTCACGCTTTTGGATCAGTCTACAAAAAGCTATGGGCACTGAACTATGTTTTAGTTCTGCATACCATCCTCAAACGGACGGACAATCGGAAAGAACGATTCAGACCCTCGAAGATCTTTTGAGACTTTGCGTACTAGACTTCAAAGGAAGTTGGGATAAGTACTTGCCATTGGTTGAATTTTCCTATAACAACAGTTACCAAGCAAGTATAGGCATGGCTCCATTCGAGGCTTTATATGAACGCAAGTGTCGCTTTCCAGTATGTTAGAATGAGGTAAGTGAAGCAAAATTATTGGGACCTGAGTTGGTACGCTTGACAACAAAAAAGATTCAAATGATCCAACAACGAAAACAGACCGCACAAGAACGACAAAAGAGTTATGTTGATCTTCATCGAAGGGACGAAAGTTTCAAAATTAGAGACCATGTATTTTTACGTGTTTCTCCATAGAAAAGAGTTAAGAGATTCGGAAAGAGAGGAAAGCTCAACCCTCGATTTATTGGTCCATTTGAAATCCTCGATCGAGTAGGAACCATGGCCTACAGACTAGTTTTACCACCAAGTATGTCCTGCATCCATAACGTTTTTCATATATCTATGTTACGTAAATATGTGAAGGACCCAAACCACATCATTGAGTTAGAACCGGACGTTATAACAGAGGATTTAACGTACGAGAAGGTACCTGTTAAGAACCTAGATAAGAAGGAGCAGATCCTACGCTCAAAGGTTATATCTCAAGTTAAGGTTTTATGGAGGAACCAAGATACTGAGGAAATAACCTGGGAGCTAGAATCTGAGATGAAATCTAAATATCTTTACCTCTTCGAAATGCCAGGTACGTTAATTTCGAGAAAGAAATTTTATAAGGAGGGGAGGTTGTAAGACCCCAAATTTTATGAAATAAAAAATTTAATTTTTCTTCATATATATATTTTTGTTCCTGAAACAGTAAGTGGTTAAATTAATAAAGTTAAAAGTTTTATTATGTCGGACAATATTCGTTTTGTCAGAGAATATTCTTTTTGTCGGGGAATATTCGGTCGTACGACCGCGCCAAAATAACTAATCATTTGTGGACCCCACAACAGAATATTTGTCGGATATAGAAAACGACAGAAGTAACATTTTTAAATAAAAATAGTCAACGGTGTTATCACTTTTAACTATTAAAATACCGGTGATAAAAAAATAGTAGCGTACGGTAATTTATAGTATTTTACTGTAGCACACGGTATTCTACAGTAGCACATGGGTATTACGCAGTATCTCATATTATTGATCTGATAACGTGGTCATTGCACAGTATTCATCAATAATTGTTGTTACACAGTATTTTGCATTATTGATTTAATAATTGTCATTACACTGTATTTATATCATTGAATCAATAATTGTTATTGCACTTTATTTTAAAATTATTGAACCTAATAATTGTCACAGTAGCAAATATACAGTAATTTATAATGATCTGTAACGTGTTTATTACATTATTGTTGAATTATTGTTGTAGGATTATTTTATTTTATATATAGGACCCACATGAAGAATAAATAATTTATTTTTTTAAAAAAAAAATAAATTTTACTATTTTGAATAATAAAACGTGTGGGCTCTTTGTGGGACCCACATGAGAAAATTGAAATTGGAATGTGAATTTGCTGGGAAAGTTGGGCGGCTGCTGCTGCAAATTTTTCTCAGGCTGGCGTGCAGCACGCCAGCCACTCACCTACCGCATAGTACCCTCTTTTCTCCTATAAATAGCTTGCTCAGCTAAATAAAAAAATCACACCTAAAACATAAAATTTTCTGCAAGTATTTTGTGAGTTTTCTTTGAGAATAGTAAGGTTATCTTGAGTGTTTGTATGCCAGAAGGAGTAAAAGAATTTCTCAAGTGAGTATTTTTTTTTAAAAGTAATATTTGCATAAATACCTATTTCACACGGTATTCACAAATTTTCTTTTAGAAGACTCTTCTTTGAAAAGATTTATTTTTAAAAAGCTTTCTTTGTAAGATTTATTATTTCAAAAAAATTATTTTTGAAGTTATTATTTTACAATACAAAAATTTATATTATATAAATAATTTTAATAATTCATAATATATGAGTTATCATTCACCTTGAAATTTATATGTGGTAATTACTAATTATATTATAAATATATAGGTTGATCAACCTCATTTTTATCAATATCCAGTCACGTGATAAGATAAGAGGTATCATTCTTTTCATCATCATAAATGGATATTATTTTATTTTTTACTGTTAAGAAATACCATCTTTTTCATCTTCCATTATTCAAACTTACCATAGTAAGGGATATCATTTCTTTTATACTCTTAAACTTACTATGGTAAGTATTATTCAGTAAAACTCTTTGAAATGATTATATGTTCCTTAATAGTTTGCGCTTCATTTAATATCATTTCAATTGCACCTTTCTATTTACATGAACCTTTCTATTGAACTATAACCGTTATTCTGAATTGTGGATCTTGAATATCATTTTTAAATTTCACTCCACATCATGTTGACAATTTGAACATTATTTGAATCTGCACAAAGTAAAAATTGTAAACTTTCGATATTTATTGTTTATCATGTTTCTTCTGTTCATTATTATTATCTCTGTTATTATTCTAATAATCAAGAATTAAATTATTGTGGATATCTGTGGCCTGGGACACAGATTGGATAAAGGCGTTGATAGGTTAAAGGCAATATATTTGATGATGTGTGTTTTAAGGCACGTGCTGAATGTTCTCCTTAGCTTGGGGCAAAGATGAACTGTTGTTTGGTATGATTATGACCAAAGGCTGTAGACTGGTATAATCATGACCGTTGGTGTTATATTTAATATTTTTGGCTCGTAGTGCAAAGATGAATTGTTGACTTGCATGATTATAACCAGGAACTGTGAAATTGTACTATCATTGCCAGTGGTGTTTCAGATCACAAAAGTTGATGATGTTTTTCTTAAAAAGAGACGCAAGTGGACATTATGGTCCATATGATTTTTCTAATGGTTGTTATTCTGCTACAGTTATTGATCTGAATTTTGTTTAAGAACTTAACTGTAGTTGTTGTTTAAATTATTCTATCAAAAACTCAACTGTTGAAGGCTAATGATGTGAGGATCTGAATTTTCAGGATTATTTTAATAGTTTTAAATAAGAATTTAATTGATAAAATTATCAAAGTTGTGTAAGTAAATTATTATTTTATGTGATTTTAAGATATGTGATGAGATTTAATTAGTAAATTAAATCGGTATAAAGCTGGTGATGATTTGTTTGAATTTAAATAATTGAAAAAGTAAATAAATTGTTTGGAAATAATTTATGAAAAGTAAGAGAAATTCCATGTAAAGGTATAATAAATTGTACAATAAAATTATTGTGGAAGTGCATAAATTATATTTAAATGGTAATGTGAGATATGTGAATTAGATATGTATATATATATATATATACATTTGTATATATAAGTGTGCATGTTTAATTGATATATTTAATTGATAATTATAAATTTTATTGTTTATGGAAATTAAAGGATTAATAATTAAATTTAATCCAAATTTAAATGAAAAGCTAATGAGGAAGTTAGTGAAAGTGTGATTATTGATTTTAGATTTAATCAAGAATTATGGAGGAAGTTTAGAAATCAATTGAGAAGAAAAGTAATTATATAAATTATATAATAAATTATATAATTTATATAAGGAAAGTAAAGTGAAGTATGAAGAAAATAATAATTATATAAATTATATATGTGTAATTATATAATTTATATAAGAGAATTTAGTTGAATAAGGATGGGAGAAAATTATATAAGAATAAGGTAATTATATATAAATTATATAATAATAAATTATATAATTTATATAAGAAAAGTTAGTGAAAATTGTAAAGAAATGAAAATAAATGAGAAAAATGAATGTTTTAAATTATTAAAAATTATAATTATGTATAATGGAATTATTATGATTTTTATGAAGGATAATATTTTGGAAATGTGAACATGTTAATGTAACATGTTGTCCAAATTACGAAGTGAAAAATTATGAAAAATAATTTTTATAAGTCGCATGATTTATTTTATGAATTTTGGAGGTATAAATTACCTCAAATAACTACATGCATGTTATTATGCGTGTACAAAATTTGTCAAATAAAGTACCCAAAAAGGGTGTTAATATTATTTATAAATCAAATTATGATTTTTAGTGAATTAAAATAAATATTTATATACATTATATAAAATATTTATTACACGTAATAATTACGTAATGTATTAAATTATGTAATTATGCATGTTAATTATCCAAAAAGGCAAGGTCGGTGGGTGTAAAGGCGGTGGAACTCTTGTGTTTTCCAAATTGGTTAAAAGGGGTTGTATATATAAAGGATAGAAAAGAAAAGAAAAAGGAAAAAAAACAACACAAATAAAAAACTCTCTCCCTCTCTATATTTGCTCCACCCGATGCCACCACTATGCCACCATGACCACCGGAAAATACCAACAAGAAAGAGAAATATTTGGTGTTATCAAGAGGGTGAATTACAAGCCAAAGAAGATTGATCGAGTTAAGGGTTTGAGCTATCAATTTAAATAATTGGACGACAGGCAAGTTCTTCAGTCCTTAGCACAAGCACATGATGTATGACACACACCGAGCATGTTAAGGTATATGCTACGTGACGCATAAACTGTTGAACTTGCTAAGCCGTTGTGCTCATTACTTGCTTAAAATAAACTTTTGCAGGTTAAGAAATGAATTTCAAGAATATCAGATTATGTAGAGACGGGTTTTCCTAAAAGGTTGTGAACGTTATTATTATATGTTTATATTATGATTCAATATGGATACATTTGCAAAGTTTGTATTCACGTGATATATGCATGTACAAAAGTTGGTATTGATGTGATATATGCATGTATAAATGGGATCCAGACAGAGCGAATAGAGTTATATTATGAACTATAATTGTTCAAGATGATTATTATGATAGAGACGATTATATATCTATGTTTAAATGATGAATCATGAAACAAAGAATAATGGATGGATATAAACAACATTGAATTTGAATGTTGAGCTTTATTGAGTTTCACGATAATGATGATAGAAAGAAAAAGTAAAGGTTGCGATCCAGGGACTAGGATCCAGATATAAGGATTTTACATATTCAAATATTTTAATACAATGATTGAGAAAAAGAAAAATTATACCAAAATATTTAGTAATTGTTGATTTTAAATCAATTATTGGATTAAAGAAGGGATTAAATATTTATTAACGGACCAAAATTTGGACGTAAAGGAAGATAATGTATAATAAATGCAAAATTTAAGGTAAGAATATGGGTCGAATTTCGGGGTCGTTACAAATGATAATTTATTTGTCATTATCTTAGTCATGATATTCTTTACTGGGCTATTTGAGCTCACTGTTTCCTTTTGTTCCATTGTTTTTCAACAGGAGATGATAGAGTAGCTGGGTCTAGTCGGGGGATCGAGTGATGGTCCGAGTTGTAACTGTATTAGTCTTCACAAATTGTAAAATAGTGTGACAATAATAATGAAGACATAGTTGTGTATTTTTTAAATACTGTACGGTGATACATTATACGTTGTATTATGATAGTTGTTTTGACAACTCAAGTTTGGACTGTGTGGGCCCAGATTTGGGGGTGTCACAGCGTAGACCTTTCTATTTCTTTTCTTTTTTATGTAGCAGGTAGCTATGATAAAAACCTTCTTATTTAAAACCGCGTATATTAAACTTAAAAGTTAACCAATTTTGAATATTAATTATATAAATTCATTGTGCATACAATTGGCAAATACTTGACAAAAGGTGCCATTAACATTAAATTTATATACGATTGGCAAATATTTAACAAAAGTGCCATGAACGTTAAATTTACATACGATTGGCAAATATTTGACAAAAGTGCCATAAACGTAAAATTTACATGCGATTGGCAAATATTTGACAAAAGGTGTCATGAACATGAGTTATCCTTCTCAAATTCACTTGCAGTGTGTACGGATCTGTAAGATACTTGAGCAAAAGGTGCATTAATAGTTCTACTCCGTTTTACTTATAGTTTCATATAACTTTAATTCTAATTAAGATATATACTTGAACAAAAGACAGCATAACCATCACTAATCATCACCCAAGTTTGTAGCTCTGGGCGACCCCTATAACAAAACACAAGATATACAAATTATTAGAATACTATGATGAAGACAAACAACAAATAGACATCATATATATGCTCATTTAAGACTCATGTAATTAGGGAATGGGCAAAGAAAATTATGCTTTAACATACAGCATAAATGATCATAAAAAAGAAACTACAGTACAAAAACAATTGTGAGACTTCTGAATAATTCTTCAAGTAAATTCAATTCATAAAGGCGGAACAAGAAAAGGAAAACACTCAAAATTAAGACCAGCTTGAATTGGTTGTTGTGGCAGCGGATAGATGACACTTTTTCACTGAGCTAACAAGTGACAATCAAAATATTGAAGACACTTTATGGGTGGGCTAGAATTGCCTTTAAACACCCATAACTCTTATGAAATTATTTGAAGGCCTAAACCCATAATTTAGAAGAACTCAACGCATGAGAAGCTTCAAAGATGTATAATATTTTGAACATTTAAGCAAAACTAACAATTGATCTCACTACTTAAGAGCATTGACTTAAAATATCCAAGGAGACTTCATTTGAGTTGGTAGTTCATCAACTACACGAGGTCACTACTTAGTACTATAACTTTTTTTCATCTCTTAAGCCATGTTTTGTAAATAATGAATCTACTCCATCTCACTGGCTTCAACTCTCCATAACTCTAAGGAATTCATTCAAATTTCACGTATAATACTCGATACATGTTGCTTGTGCATAAAGGGTTTAATATGTATCTAATTTAGATGATTTTTACAACGAATTATCCAACTATATCATCATCAGTATCTATATAATAGCACATAAAAGCACAAAATCGTCACACAAATGACAATTGTCCCTATACTCTTCTTCTTAATTTTCTTTTCAGTGTTAGTTGATATATTGTTTAATGTGTCATATAAGATAGCCATAATTTCTATCTCAATCACAATCGCAATGTATAATAGACAGAGCATTTAATGCTTAGTGGCTAAATAAAACAGTAGCATGTTGATACTTTAATGAACATAATTGAAATAAAAACATAAACTTCAATAGGAATAACTTACCCTTTTTTGTACCTGTTGATTCTCAACTAGTTCTGTCAATCTAGTCACCTTTGCTACTAATTGTTCATGAAGTATTTGGTAAGCAGCAAGTTTTGCCTTCAAAGTATCTATCTCCTGTTGTGCTGCATTATCAAGTACCACAGGTGTGCCACTACGCTCAGTCGATTTCCCAGTGTTTGTTGTTGTGGCTCGAAATCCTACAGATATGATTCTCCCATGTCCACCTTTTCCCAAAGCTTGGGAAACAATGTCATTCGGGCCAGATTTTTCAATTTGGTGTTCTTCACCCTCAAATGCAGCCAATTCATCATTAACCTTCTTTACTTCTTCTTGTAAGATATTATTACAATAAATCAACATTTATTTCACAATGATTACCTATTCAGAACTCAAGTAAATGGGCGATAGTAACGCATACAACTTAACTAACTAAACACACTAAAATCTTCTCCGAATTATATAGATAGACAAACTTTAGTCTTGTTTCTCAATTATTCTTTGTATATGGGATAGACTTATATCTACTATTAAAGCCTAATAGTGCCTTTCTTAACAACCTTAAACTTCAAATTAGTAGATTATTCATAAACATGCAACTCTAATATTACACTGAAACTAACTTTTCCTTGCAGCATTAATTCTTTTTGTTCTATTTACCCATTCTAAAAATTTAACTTCAACAAAAAGAGAATGTGTAAGGATCCGAATATCCAAAAATTTCTTTAATAATATCAAATGAGAATTTAATTGATTAAATTATCAAGATTGTTCAAATTAATTATTATTTTATGTGATTTAAGGTATGTGATATGATTTAATTGATAAATTAAATTTGTACAGAGATGATGATGATTTGTGTTGAATTAAATAATTGAAAAGTAAATAAATTGTTTAAAAACAATTTATGAGGAATAAGAGAAATTTTGGTTAAATGTACAATAAATTGTACAATAAAATGGTTATGAAAATGCAGAAATTATGAAATTAAATGAAGTTATGTGGAAATGTAAGAAATATGATGTAAATATGTTTATATGGATGCTTGGTTAATTGCTATAATTTAAAAGTTATTAATTATGTAAATTAAGGGATTAATAATAAAATTAATCCGAAAATTACGAAAAGTTAATGAGGAAGTTAGTAAAAATTGTAATTATTGATTTTAAATTTATTAGGAATTATGGAGGAAGTTTAGAAATTAATGGAGAAGGAAAGGTAATTATATAAATTATATAATTTATATAAAGAAATTAAAAATAAGGTATGAAGAAAATAATAATTATATAAATTATATAAGAATAATTATGTAATTTATATAAGGTAATTATATGGAATAAAGTTGGAGGAAATTAAGAAATTATTTAAGAAAGGAGAATGTAAATATATAAATTATATAATATTAAGTTATATATAATTTATATATATACAGAAATTATTGGAATATTAAAGAAATTGAATAATAAAAATGAAAAAGGAATGTTTTAAGTTATTAAAAATTAAATTTATGTATAATGGAATTATTATGACTTTTATGAAAGATAATATTTCGAAAACGTGAATATGTTAATGTAACATGTTGTTCAAGTAATGAAGTGAAAAATTATGAAAAATAATTTTTATATGTTCTATGAATTATTTTATGATTTTTGGAGGTATAAATTACCTCAAATAAGTACATGCATGTCATTATACGTGTACAAAATTTATCAAGAAAAGTACTCAAAAGAGGTGTTAATATTAATGATAAATCATGTTATGATTTTTAGTGAATTAAAATAAATATTTTATATATATTATATAAAATATTTATTACACGTAATAACTACGTAATGTATTAAATTATTAATTATGAATGAAATTTTGTGGCTATCCGAAATTGCCAAAGTCGGTTGCATGCAAGGTCGGTGGACTTGTGGTTTTACTAAAAATGATTAAGTAATGTAATTATATAAAAGAAGGGAAAAGAAGCAAGAAAAAGGAGAAAAGATAAAACAAAACAAAAACCCTCTCTTTCTCTTCCTCCGGAACCACCACCACCCGACCACCATGCTACCACCAAGAGGGAAAAGAAGAAATTTTGGTGCCATCTAGAGGGAGTTTTAAGCTTCAAAGAAGGTATAATTAAATTTTTATGATTTATTTTGATATTTATGGTATTAAATTAATTTTGTGGAAAAATAGAAAATAAATAGAATTATTATTCTAAATAATTATTTGATGCATATGTATGAATTATGCAATTTTTGGAATGGTTTTGTGAAGAAAACTTGGTAGAAAAATGGTTAAATTAGGAAGTTGATACACTGTTTCTGGGCTGGAAGAAGAAGAAGAAGAAAAAGGCTGCCGCGCAATGCGCGGCAGCCATATTTTTTTCGGGCGTTGGGCACAAAACGGCGCCGTTTGAGGGGATCGCGCGGAATAAGGGCCGCGCAATGCGCGGACCTCGGTACAGAACAGCCAAACGACGTCGTTTGGCTGGTGCGGGGAAGAAGGCCGCGCGCAACGCGCGGCGACCGACGACCTGGAAAAGACCATTTTGCCCCCGGTCTTTTCCGGAAAGGACCAGCGTGTCCTTCAGCCTTGTCAATTTACGGGTATGCCCCTGAGTTTTTCGTGAAATTCCAAGCGTGTCCCTAACGTTGCCGAAATGACGGAAATGCCCCTGGTCTTTCCGGGAAATACCAAATATGTCCCTAGGGGCGCGGAAATTACCAAAATGCCCACAGAATCAGTTTTTAATTAAATAAATGTTTAAAAGTGGTTTAAAAATCATAGAAAATTATAGAAAAATAGTAAAAATATAGAAATGATATTTGGGCATTAAATTTAATATTTTTGTAAAAATATTAAATATTGGGGATTAATATTTAAATATTTTAAATATTAATCTAATGAGTTTAAAGGGTGAAAAAGGAATAAATGAAAATCCGGACAACTGATTATGCTAAAATTTATCCAATGAGTCGGGTTGTCCGTAACAAAGATATTTGATATTAAGTTAAATGAATATATTAAGGGAAGAGGTTAATATAGTTAACCGTATAAGTTGAAAATTAGTCCGGAAATGATATTAATTAAATAAATTAATATCATAAAGAGATGAATAATTATTATTTGATTATTTTATGATCATAGGTTGATCGAGTTAAGAGTTTGAGCTATCAATTTAAATAACTGGACGCCAGGCAAGTTCTTCCGTCCCTTTTATGTTAAATGTTGAACTATTATGATATGAAATTCTTGTTTAAATGCATACAAATTATGTGTTACGTGATACGTGATTAATATGACCATAATGTGTACTTTGTGCAACGATATGAATATATATGAGATATATTGCTATAGTAGAAGCACAAGCACATGATACATGACACACACCAAGCATGATAAGGTATATGCTACGTGAAGTATAACTGTTGAACTTGCTGAGCCGTTGTGCTCATTACTTGCTTAATAAATATTTTTGCAGGAAAGAAATAACTTTCAAGAATATCAGATATGATAGAGATGAATTACCTAGAACGTTGGAAACGTAATTGTCATATGTTCAACATTATAATTCAATGTGGATAAGTTGTCAAGGTTACATTAATATTTGGTATGTACATATATGTTGGATCTGGATAGAACGAGTAATGTTAAATTATGAATTATGATTGTTCATGATGATGGTTAGGATAGAAAATTATTATGAATTATGAAACAAAGAAAATTGTATGGATATGAATAATACTAAATTGTGAATGTTGAGCTGTTTGACACTAGTAAAAGAAAAGATAAAGGTTAAGGTTGCGATCCAGAGACTAGGATCGAGATGTAAGGATTTTAAATATCCAAATATTTTAATACAATGATTAAATCAAGAAAAAGAAAAATTTATATGAGAATTTTGATAATTAATGATTTTAAATATCAGATAATGGATCAGTTAAGGTGGTTAAAGATATATTAACGAACCGAAATTTGGACGTAAGAAAGATAATGTATCATAAATACAAAATTTAAGGTAAGAATATGGGTCGAATTTCGGGGTCGTTACAGAATGGACTTTAGGTTTACAGGGAACTGAAAAGACAAAAATCATTAAATACTCTCAAATCTATTACGAGACGAAAATGTTAAACTATCAATAACAAAAAAATAAAAATACAAAGGCATTCTTAAGTCGTGGTTATTAAATATATATATAAGTCCTACAAACATGAAATAAGCATTTATTTCTTACTGTTGCAGACTTGTGGACTGTACCGTCCTTTCTAGTATAAGATGAGATAAACAATTCAGCTCGAGTTGGACTTTTCCCATCTTTATCTTTCTCCACCTACCAAGTTATGGAAAAAGAAAAAGAATAAAATTAAATAATCTAATCTAGCATATTAGTTGCTACACACACACACTTACCATTTCCTTCCTCTTCCTCGCAAGTGACATTCGTCCTAAAGTATGTTGTCTCTTCAATTTAGGGTGATTCTCTTTGTTTCTTTTTGCTTCTTTCTACAAATAATAAATAAATTTAAAAGATATACTCTCTAATTATTGAATTTGATGCATTGAGATGTAAATATATAAATATATTTAAAACCTGAACTTCTGAGCCACCCCAAACATCCACTAGAACTGCCCATTGTTCTTTCTTCACCCTCTTATCCGTCATGTTATTAATTGAAGCTTGACGATTATCCCGGACATAGTATTTATTTTTCAAGTCAAACCTAAACTCTTTTCATGCTCTGCCTATCAATGCTAAAAGATTTGTTTTGACCCCAACATCAGATTGGTTGGTGGAGAACCTCTTCTCAATTTGTTTCCATGCATGTTCCTTACCATCACTTGGCACTTTCATCCAAGACTCAAAATCAATTGGCCAATACTCAGACATATGAGCCAAACAACCTATAAAAGTTATCAACTATTTCACCACATTTTTAGGAGCAATCGGATTACCTATGTGGTCATAAACCACATTCACTTATGTCATCCTTCTCCATTTAGGCAAACCCAAAGTAGGACCTCATTTCTTTTTGCTAGTGGAGCCTACAAAAATATAAAAGAAATGTCCATAGTAATAACTTTGTCAGTACTATATCACCTAGTGGTGTAATAATATCTGGCTGGTTAAATTGTAATAATTCAAAACTAGAAATTTTGTACATATCAGATGTTATGCTGGTAACTAAGGCTATGAAAAGCATATCTCGAAAATGAAATATAATAATTTCAAAATGCATCACCTAAATGCAGCAATGAACCACAAGATGCTTATTAGCAGTAAATACAAGTAACCCAAATCTTATTGTGTAAACGTAAAGTAACCTGTTCCCGCATGCGCATCATCATATGTTTCCTGTTCTTGTTGCAATCTCTCAACATATGCAATCATTTAAGAATCAGTAGGTGTATTGTCATTATCGTGAGCCATGAATAATAACTACATATGAAAATTAAGAATAGAAAAATAGAGTGTTAGTTCATGCAATGTAATGATGAATGTAAAAACTAGAGTAAATTAATTTATCAATACCGATAAGCAAATATACCAGACACACATCCTTTATGCTTTCAATTAACCAAGAAAAAAATGAGAAATATATTTATTTTATTGACTCCGCTATTGAGGGCAAGAAATTTGTTTCAAAATACGAACCAGCAGCATAATATGACTGAAATATTATGAATCAAACATGAAGATGGAAATATATAACTTAAAAGCAATAAAGTACTAGTAAACACAAGGATTTGTTATTAGTTCATGGTTAAAAGCATAATCTTATTTTAATGAAGGCATTGAGATGCACAAGTACAATTTATGAAACAAGCCCCTATACAAAATGATATAAAGAGTAAAAGGAATTCTTATAATAACTGTCATAAAAGACTTTCAAAATTTACAAAATTATTAGTCATCCTCTTCCTCGTCTTCATCATCATCCTCTTCTATTTCCTCTGCTTCGTCTCCATTCTCTTCATCTACCCACTCTTCTTCATCCTCGGAGATGACCTCATCATCATCATCTTCATCTTCATCTTTATCTTCATCAACAATAATTAAGTTACATTTACATCTTTTAGTTGCCTTGTGCTTTTGTTTCTTAGTTCGAGATCCTTGATTACTTTTAACAACTATCTCAGGATCAACATTATCTCTAACCCAAGTATAGTTTTCCTCTTCATTCTCTGTAATTATAGTTTTTGAGTAATCGACTTGTAGTGTTATGTCCTCATCATCAGATTCTCTTCAGCACTATCACACATATCCCTTGGCTTTGTTCGTATAACTACACGCCAATCCTTATCCCTATGATCATCAACATAGAATACTTGTTCAACTTGAGATGGCAAGACAAAAGGCTCCTCTTTTGACCCAAATTTATTTGCATGCACAAGAGTATATCCATATTGATCAGTTTTCACCCCTTTATCACGTGTTATGTTATTATACCATCTACATTTGAATAACACTACTTTTTCATCACCTTCATAATCTAACTCAATTATATCCACCAAAATACTCCACAATCTCTTCCCTAGGATTCGAGTCTCTAGCTGAGGAATATCCGCGAGTAGTTGCTGCGACATATACTCCGTTATTTTGTGTTTGACTATTCTTTACTCGCATTTCAGTGTGAAAGTGGAACCCATTTATCAAATAACCAGTACCCTTGTTGGCTACTCTAATTGGACCACGTGAAAGTGCTTTAATTTCTTCTGAAAGCTCCATCTCTTTACCCTATTTAAACAACAACAAAAACTGAATCAACAGACCTTTGTACCAATTGTCACTCAATTGACCATAACTTACCCTAAAGACAACATTTATGTGCACCATTTTTTTTTTAGAAACTAGACTTATGCATCTCTCCAAAAATATGAAGGAGACATGATAGAAACTTATGTGTGATATCATACTTACATAATCTCTAAACCATCGTGGAAATTCTTTTTTCTTAACATTATTAAGGTCTCCCACTGATACTTTTTGCCTACGCCCTTGATGCATCATGTAGGACTTTTCCCAAATATTACAAGACACAATCAACATATATATTTCTTTTGAGAGAGATGAATAAACTTTATTAATATATATTGATATTTATAAATAGTATATCATGACCTAAGATAGCCCATGACCTCCTCGCAATTGAATAACACATATAAATGTGCCATGTCAACATCTTTTTCATCTATATAAGAGATTTTTGGAGTCCTTAAAAATTGAACTATACGTCAAAATATGGGACTACTTGATCCATGCTAATCGTACCCATCTTCATTTCTTCCATCTCGATTACATGTTGCATCAACATCTTTCAAGTACCTCGAACAAAATGTCAAACATTCCTCAGCAACTACTCCTTCTATGATTGACCCTTCTGGGTGACTTCGGTTACGAATATACCCTTTTGTCTTTCTCAAGGACCTAACCATAAGCATATTTCACATAGTGAAAAAAAAATTAAAAAACCAATATAATATTCCAAGAAAAAAATAAAATTAATAAGATTATATTATTACCTTTCAAATGGATACATATTTAAAAATTTTACGTTTCCCCCTATCCTTTGTTGTTTAGCCAAGTGTATGGGCAGATGTACCAATATATCAAAAAAGGCAGGAGGGAATACCATCTCGAGATTGCATAGTATCAAAGGTATTTTCTGTTTCATTTGTTCATAGTCCTCCTCGCGATAACCGCTCGAACATAATTCCCGAAAGTAATGACAAAGGTCAATAATAGCACTCTTAACATGTTCTGGTAGAGGCGTACTTCTCATCACAATTGGAAGTAGTTATTGCATTAGGATATGACAATCATGACTTTTTAAACCCACAATCTTGCATTCTTTTACATTGACACATCGTGATATGTTAGATGAATATACATCCGGAACCTTGATTCCTTTTAGAACTTCAAGAAAACTTTGCTTTTATTTCTTAGACAATGTGTAGCACGCCGCTGACAATTGATAAACTGAACTTGATGGACTTACTAGATTTGCATGCATATCCTTTCGTATATGCATATCTTCCAAGTCTAAATGAGCTTTAAGGGTATCTTTTGATTTTCCCTTCATACCCAATAGTGTCCCAATCAAGTTATCACAAACATTTTTTCAATGTGCATCAAATCCAGCATATAACGTATTAGAAGTGTCCTCCAATATAGTAATTCAAAGAAAATGCTTTTTTCCCTCCAATTATGTGTTTTTTCATGGCGAACTGTTTTCTTTTGAGTTTTATCAAATGTGACTTTAACGTCTCTAACTTGTTCAAGCACATCATACCCAGATGAAATTGGTGGCGCTTCTGTATAATCTATATCTCCATTGAATCTTCTTTTATGAGACCTATATTTATGATCAGGAGGCAAAAAACAACGGTCCCCGATGTAACATTGCTTACTACACAAACTAAGAGACCTAGTGTTACCTTGGCAAATTGGACAAGCAAGCTTATCTTTCGTACTACAACCCGATAAATTTGCTAACGCTGGAAAGTCGCTAATTGTCCATAAAAGTGCAGCACGCATTTTGTCCATAAAAGTGCAGCACGCATTTTGAAGACGGATTTGGCTGATGCATCATAAGTATCAATCCCGTCCATCCACAATGTCTTTAACTCTTCAATTAGAGGCCTTAGGTACACATCGATATCATTTGAAGGGTTGCAAGGTCCAGGTATTAACAAAGGCATGATGAAATATTCTTGTTTAAGGCATATCCAATGAGGTAGATTATATATAACAACTTGGACAGGCCATATGCTATAATGTCCATTGTTGAAAGGATTTATGTCATCTGTAGACAATCCAAGCCTAACATTACGGCACTCTTCGGTAAATGTAGGATACATTGTATCAAAATGTTTCCAAGCAATAGAATCAGCAGGATGACGATAGACTCCATCTTTTCGGCGCCTTAAGTGATGCCACTTCATATCTATAGCTGTTTTTGAAGACCTAAAAAGGTGTTGCAACCTAGGAATTAAGGGGAGATAACGCAGTTGTTTAATAGTTACTTTATTCTCCTTTATAGGCGCGTCGTCAACGTCTTTTGTTTCAACACGAATTGTCTTCCACCTTGGTTTATCGCAAACTTTACATGATTTCAACTCTATTTCCTCCTTCCGGTACAACATGCAGTCATTGGGACATGCATCAATCTTTTCGTATTCAAAACCTAAGTCACCAACCATTTTTTTGTTTCATAAAAATTACTCGGCAAATTCGTACATTCTGGGAATACTTCTTTCAACTTACTTAATAACGAGTCAAAAGACCAATCTGACCATCTTCCATTGCATTTCAAGTTAAATAACCACACTATAAAAGAAAGAGTGGTCTCTGTTTTGCATCCAGGATTTAATGGGGAGCTCGTTGAATTCATGTACTTGTCAAAATATTTTCCATAATCACTAAAGATATCCCCGTCATTTATAAAGAGATCATTTATCATCTCAGGCATTTGATCTACTTGATTAGCATCATCATCTTCGACTATATTACTTTGAATATTGTTGAAAGCTGAATTTGATGATGGTGTTTCCCCATGAAACACCCAAGTTGTGTAATCTGGAGTAAACTCATACTCAATGCAATGCCATTGTACAGTATCACGATCTTGATGTAGTAAATTGTAGCAACTTTTACATGGACACAATATCACTGATGTTGTAGACTCAACTTTGCTAAATGCATAATTGAGAAAATATTCTACTCCATCCACATATCTCTTGTAAGGGCTTTGTAGTTTTATCCATTGTATGTCCATAATATTATCCTTAATAAAAGTAAAATTATTTGAAGAATAAGGTAATCAATTAGATCAACTATTAATTCTTAAAATATAATAATCAACAACTTTTAGTACCTACTGAGAAAAAGAACTATTTATATAATCATGGGTATGATCAAATAAAAGGAAGCATATCGAGATTATTCTATCATTTACACTAAGACAACTAATGAGAGACTAAAATAATTATGGCAAAGTTTCAACTGCAATCTCTTTGATGTTAAACTTAAAACCTATTTAATAAACTAACACATTACAGACAATCATTTATCTAAAAGAATCCAACATCATACTCACATAATCAATTCATATTTAATAAACTAATATATATCCAATATAGTAAAAGATTTACCCTAATAATCTTGATTGCTTAAAAAATAATGCTCTTATACCAACAAGCTTTGGCATAAAACCCACTAAACCCTCGAGAATCCAAAATCCCATGCTTCATCTCCATAATTACAGTAGTTGGAGTGGGGGAATAAAAGAAACCCAACATCATAATCGACTTAGAAAAGAATTAAAAAAACAAAACTTGTTAAGAATCCAACATCGCATGTTAATAATTAGAACAACATAAAGAACTGGAAAAAACAATCGATATACCCAAATTAGAAGTGAATCCAAAAACAAAACTCGTCTAACCTTCAAAATCGCAGGTCTCGGGCTCGGTAGCTCTGCATGTACGGCTATTTCAAAAGAGAGATTATACTTGGTTTGGGAGAGAAGCACAGTTCTATTCGGCAATGAAAGAAATAAGTATAGAGCTGCGCGCGAGAAGTGAAAAAAAAAGAGCGGGAGTGGGAAATGAGCGGGAGTAGGATTGCAACACTGCCCTTGAAAGCCCCAGCGTCCAAAATATGCATGGATTTAATGCCCCAACGTCCAAAGCAGATTGTAAAAGTGCCCTTGAAAGCCCCGGCGCCCACAACTCAGATGGAACCACTGTTTTGAAAGCCCCAGCACCCACCCTTAACACAACCTGAGTGCCTCGGTGCTCAAGGTTAGGTTTCTTATTTTTTTGTTCTTTAAAACACGTCCAGTATAACCTCCTCATTCCTTCTCTAATTCGAACGGTATCTCTCTCTCTCTCTCTGTCTACACCTAAACCCTAACCTCCATCTTCCAAACCTCTAGTCCTCCCATAAACCAAACTTCAAATGGATTTTGGGGTTCTAAACAAAGCTCTCATCAATCGCTAAGTTCTAAAAAATTCTCTCTATAGTTAAAGTAAGTCAAATTTTGATGGAATTCTTTATGCACGGGATATATGAGTTAAATTATTGATGTATTTTGATGGTTTTAGCCTATTAATCTTATTTGGGACATTTTGTGGTTCATGATGGGTTAGATTACTTGAATAATAACTATGCCAATGTTATGTTATAAGCAATGCCCACCAAGTGTTTGATGAAAAATCTGTGAGAATGAATATATGTTATTTGTTATAATATTTTGCATTATGGCATTACACATGTGTTTTTGGTTCTAACATGGATTAATTAACATTGTTACTAGCTGTTAAGCAAGTTTGGGGGACAACAGCAATCAAAAGGCTGGAAAATGATAAATGAAAATATACTACATAATATCACAAGATGTGAGTTTCATTAAGCTAATATGATCATGTAAAAGTTACATTCAGACTATTCTAAAAACATCATTATGTAAGTCTTTGCACACCATTTTGGTCACTCAAGTTTCCATTAAAAGGGGAGTAGCATATTGCGTTATTCGTTGGTGCTCTTCAGAATCCTGGCAGAACAAAAGGATGATGGTATCGATTACCTTGTTCTTCTTTTGTTTCTACTGTTTACTATTTTCGTTTCAAATCAAGTCAGATCAAAGGTTAATCTTGACAGATGGCTTTAGATGAATGAATTTAGAATGCCATCATGCAAGGCTAGGTGTTATTCTGCAATCCTTATAATAAGAATTCTACTTGTACTATAGTTTTACCAAAACATGTGTACTCTACCTCCTTTTTTCTTTCAATAGCCATTCTTTTTTGTTTTACCCTAGTAATCTTATTTGGGACAATTTGTGGTTCATGATGGGTTATATTACTTGAATAATAACTATGTCAATGTTATGTTATAAGCAATGCCCACCAAGTGTTTGATGAAAAATCTGTGAGAATGAACATATGTTATTTGCTTTAATATTTTGCATTGAGGCATTACACATGTGTTTTTGGTTCCAACGTGGATTAATTGACATTATTACTAGCTGTGAAGCAAGTTTGGGGGAGTGAATTATTGTGTTGATATTAGTTGTTCAAGCTTTCATCTTGCAAATTATTTACCATAAGTTGCTTGATTGAGGTTATCATGTGTTGACGGTGCACTTGGTTACAGGAACGCATGTGTCGTCTAAACGTGAACGATGTGAAGGGTCATCGTCTAAACACTCCAAGCGCTATGACAAGAAGAAGTTTACAAGTGTAGAAGCATATGACCATTTTATCAAGTTAGCCAACAAAACGATCATCCAAGAACATGGACTGCGACCGGATGAAACCCAAGATGGTGATGTTGCTATGATGATTGCCGAGAGGGATTGGTTTACTTTTACAGAACAGCCAGACCCGACGGTGATCCCGATAGTTAAAGAGATCTATGCTATTGCAAAGGAGCACCGATATTGTAATGTGCATGTACGAGGCAAGACAATGTCTTTCAACAACGAGGCTATCATTCAATACTACAATCTGTCGGCATTAGAAAAGGACGAGAATGCTGAATATGTGAAAGGTGGCCAGGATTATGATCAAATCATTCAAGAGTTGTGCCAACCTGGTACGCAATGGAAGGTGAAGGAGAAGGAAGCCATGCAGTTCCCGCTGTCTACATTGAGTCGTTATGGAAAGGCATGGTATGCCTTCATCTGTGCTAAATTGATGTCGTCCACACATGTAAGCGACGTTACAAAAGAAAGAGTTATTTTACTATATTGTCTAGTGCAAGGTAAGGATATTAATGTGGGTGAGGTGATTAAGCGGTCGATCCTCAGAGCTATTGAAAAGGGAACCCGAGGAGGACTACCACACCCATCCTTAATTTGTAGGTTATGTCAACAAGCAGGTGTGAAGTGGGAAAGGGATGAACCAATATTACATCTGATGCCGCCGCTAGACCATTCATTGATTGTCCGATATAAGGTATGGGAAGGAGGTGAGTCTGATCCAAGAGGACTGGGATTTATCATGCATCCAACCGAACCGCAAGCTGCGGAGGAGCCGATGGCTGCTACTAAGGGTTCTTTATTAAATAAATTAAATAAACAGGTTCTAAAGTTGCAGCGCAAGATAGATCGACAAAGGGATAATATGGATCGTCAAAACCATCGCCTAGCTAAATGCCAATCTGAGATGCAAAAGTACAACATCAGTTTCAACATGGCTATGGTAGAAATGTTTGCTAAGTTTTACCCATCTGCAGATCCATTTGAAATCCCTACGCCACAAGTTTTGTCAACATATCCACCTTCCAACTCCAACACTGAAGAGGAAGACACTAAAGATGAAGTCGACAATGATGAGGAGGTCGATAATGATGATTGACCTAATCAGGGAAGTCCTTAGTCTTGATTTTTCAATCTTTTACTCCATGAGGACATTGTCGTATTTAAGTTTGGGGTATTATATGTTAATTACTTGGTTGCATTTTTTCATGATAGGGCATTTTTATATTAATGGCATATAGTTTGCATATTTTGCATATGTAGAATTGAGCAACGTGTTGATGTGTGAAACTTGATGGTTGGCCAATGATAGAATTTTGATTTAATTAATAACTCAAATAAAATGGATAATGAGTGCTAATTCGATTCTTGACTATTTGTCAGTTTCATTTTATTAAAAACCCTTGATTTTAGAATGCACATATTCAGTGTGTTGTTTTGGTTAAGACTTAGGTTACATTTAATGAATTTGATGCTAATGAAGGATATTACAAACCTTTATGGCCTATTTGAGCATGTTTTAAACATAGAATTGCTTCAATGTTCGTCAAGAAAATATATATATATATATATATATATATATATATATATATATATATATATATATATATATATATATATAAACGGGGATGGATATAAGCAAATCTTAGCTAGTTTGTTTTTGTGACCTTAGTTACTCGAACAAGTAAGCCCTCTCCGTCTTTACACTTAATGCCCTAAAGCCAACTGGTTTGGGAGTCATTGGTGGAAAGTTCGCTACGTATGTGACTCTGAATTGCCTAATAAAAACAGATATTGCACATGCCAAGAAAAGAAAATATATACAAGATGGAGCGTAAAACGTACTCGTGAATAAAGTAAACCATGTGAAAAGTACGTTATAGAGGGGCATTATAATTCTCATATCTTGAGTAATATCTTTCATTGAACATTGAACTTGATGAATTTGGCTAAGTTTTGATTGAGTTAATATATTGAATACACACACACACACACACAATAAGGGTTAAAAATTAAATGAGATTGGTGATATGTTAAGTCATGAAGGATGCATGAATTTGAAGTTTATTTGGGGTTATTGTTAACAATCTTTGAGGCTGGCTTTTGTTGATTATATTGATTCGTGCTCAAGTTGTGTAAGTTATCATGTGTCAATTTTGCATGCATTTTTGTTTATTTCTTTTGTTTTGCTTGGGACAAGCAAATGCTTAAGTTTGGGGGTATTTGATGAGTGGGAATTATACCTACGAATCGGGCACTTTTGGACTTGGTATTTTGTTATTTCTAAGTATTTTTAATGCATATTATTTGTTTTTTATGTTATTTTGTAGGAAAGTGCAAAGGAGGACTAAATCTGGAATTTCGGAGGAAACAATAGCATTTCGGTAAATAAGTTGAAGTTGAGAGTCGGGGCGCCCAAGTGAGCACCGAGGCATTCAAAGCAGAATGCACGTCGGCCCAGTTTTGCAATTAGACGAACTTTGATGACTTTTAATAGGGTTTGGTCACAAATAAACCTAATTTTGGATCGGCAACTATAAGTAGAAGACTATGAGGCTTTAAAGGGGGACTTTTGATGTAGATTGAAGATCACAATTGAAGACTTGGAGAATCACGGAGCCACTGAAGGAGATCAAGATGGAGGATTGGACAGACATGAAATTCCGTTTAGAGTTTTTCTTTTCTCTTTCTTTTCTCAATTTTGTAATCTAAGATGAGGATTTATTTGATGTTCTTAGTTTTTGATTCCATAATGAACTAAGTTATCAATTAAGGTTACAATTGAACCTTTTACTAGCATGAATTAAATATCTATTAATTTCCAATTATTGATTCATTTAAAGTTGTTTATCATGTTTTGTGCGTAATTGTTAATTGTTTGGCCAACAATTAGTAGAAATATAGTGTTAGATTTGAATGTGATAGCATGTATTCTTTGTTATTAAGTGAATTGAATAACTAGGGTTGTATATAGAATATGAATATATCTATATATTGTATGTGACCTGTTTGGGAATTGGATTTTAATGAGTTTGTTTTTCTTATTTTGCAAAGTAATTGAAGTGAATATTTTTATGTTATCATTCGAAAAGATCATATCTTTTAAATAATCATGAATTCCTAGCCAACGACTTACTGGGTTTAAAAATTGGAAATATCTAGACTAAGTTCATGTGATGTAATTTGGGATATTGTAGTCTTAAGTTTTTAATATCTGATATTCAATATTTGTGATAAATTTCAATTTTAGTTCTAATTTAATCATAATCATACTCAACATTTGTGATTGTTTAAATAGACTCGAATTGATATATATAAAATTAGTAGTTGAAATTTATTAGGTATAAATTTCTGTGGGTTCGACACTCTATATTTACTCTATATTACTTGTTAATCGCATATACTTGAGCGTAATTGTCAATATATATATATAAATCGGACAACAGTAATACAACCAACAAGTAGTAATACAACACGTTGTCTATTTAGATTCTAATTTAATTTACTGAACAAATGTTCAACTTTAGAACTATTCACTAAACTACTATACTATAACTCAGTAGGATGATAACGTATTATTATACAGTTGGTTACTTTGTTATATTAAAAATATCTTTATTCTCGCTTCAAATATGATGAATACTACGACTGTAGTTTTATAAAAAAAAGCCAAATCCCCTTATTGAATTTTAACCGATGACTTACGCCTTACCATGGCATTACTCTACCACTGAGTTAAAAGGGTAGAGAGATTAGGTTTGGGTTGGATATGCATGCAGGAGTGAAAAACATCTGAGCGAGAGTGTGAAAGAACGGGGAGTGGGAAAAAAAGGAAAAAACCCTCGAATTGATATATATAAAATTAGTAGTTGAAATTTATTAGGTATAAATTTCTGTGGGTTCGACACTCTATATTTACTCTATATTACTTGTTAATCGCATATACTTGAGCGTAATTGTCAATATATATATATAAATCGGACAACAGTAATACAACCAACAAGTAGTAATACAACACGTTGTCTATTTAGATTCTAATTTAATTTACTGAACAAATGTTCAACTTTAGAACTATTCACTAAACTACTATACTATAACTCAGTAGGATGATAACGTATTATTATACAGTTGGTTACTTTGTTATATTAAAAATATCTTTATTCTCGCTTCAAATATGATGAATACTACGACTGTAGTTTTATAAAAAAAAGCCAAATCCCCTTATTGAATTTTAACCGATGACTTACGCCTTACCATGGCATTACTCTACCACTGAGTTAAAAGGGTAGAGAGATTAGGTTTGGGTTGGATATGCATGCAGGAGTGAAAAACATCTGAGCGAGAGTGTGAAAGAACGGGGAGTGGGAAAAAAAGGAAAAAACCCTTGGCTTATTTAAATTTTTTATTTTTTAAGGGAATAAGTGTTATTATATTATTATTCTAAAGTTTCTATATGTTTAATTTAGGTTGAATTAATTTTATCCTTTTTAGATCCTATAGCGACGGTGCTACAGTCGCCTTTTTTTTTAAATAGTAGTTAGTTTCCCGCCTACTCTATACCGACGTAGTATAAAAACGCGTCGGCTTATCAGACCTATAGCGACGGGTCTATGGTCGCCATATGTTTGTATGTGGGTGGTAGTTTTTTAAACTACTCTATACCGACGGGTACACATGACTGTCGGCTTAGAGAACCTATAACGATGGGAGTACCATCGCCTTATGTTTTCTAAGCAGGTGGAGGTTTTCCTATTAAACTATAGTGACGGGTATACATACCCGTCGGCTTATCTATCTTATAGCGACGGGTCTACGGTCGCCTTATACTAGATATTTGGCGGTAACCTTCCCGCCTAATCTATACTGACGGGTTATAAATACCCGTCGGCTTAGGGTCCCTATAATACCCATCGGCTTAGGGTCCCTATAATGACGGTTTTTAACCTGGGTCACCATATCTCGTCGTCGTATCACCTTTTTCTTGTAGTGTTACTAGCACAGGGCTAGCTTTATTGGATCTTACCCCAATATAGCCCATTAGGCCTAACACGGTTACATGAGTGTACTCCTAAATCTAATAGGTTGGGCTCACCACCTTCCGCTTAAAGCACTAACTAGTTAAACATATTAAATACTAATTTGTATGGTAATTACCTTCTCCAATAAGATCTCTACTATACGATTTCTATTCGGAATTGTGAGGACCCGAATTTTCGGGATTTCTTTAATAATATTAAATACGAATTTAAATAACAAAATTATTAAGGTTATTTAAATCATTTATGATTGATATATTTTATATGAATTAAAGTGTGTAATGAGATTTAATTGGTAAATTAAATCTATACAGAGATGGTAATAATTGGTGTTGAATTAAAATAATTGAAAAGTAAATAAATTGTTTTAAAACAATTTATTAAGAATAAAAGAAATTTCATATAATGGTACAATAAATTGTACAATAAAATTATTTTGGAGGTGCAGAAATTATTATTTAAATAATGTTATGTGGTAGTGTGAGGTATGAATTATATATATATATATATGTGTGTGTGTGTGTGTGTGTGTGTGTGTGTGTGTGTGTGTGTGTTTATGTTTAATGGTTGTATTTATAAATTCTATTGATTATGAAAATTAAGGGATTAATAAATAAATTAATCCAGAAATTAATAAAAAGTTAATGAAGGAGTTAGTAAAATTGTAGTTATTGATTTTAGATTTAATCTGTAATTATGGAGGAAGTTTAGAAATTATTTTTAAAAAAAATGTAATTATACAAATTATATAATTTATATAAGAAAGATAGTAAAGAAATAATAATTGTATAAATTATATAAAAATAATTATATAATTTATATAAGGAGAATACATTAATTAAGAAAGGAAATAAAATTGTACAAATGGTACAATATTTTATTATATGATGTATATTTAAAGAGTGTTAAATAGTAAAGAAATGAAAAATAAATGAGAAGAAGTAATGTTTTAATTTATTAAAAAAAATTATGTTTATGTATAATGAAAATTTTATGATTTTTATGGAGGATAATATTTTAGAAACGTGAACATGTTAATGTAATATGTTGTCCATGTAACGAAGTGAAAAAGTATGAAAAATAATTTTTATATGTTATATGAATTATTTTATGAATTTTGGAGGTATAAATTACCTCATATAATTACATACATGTCATTATGCGTGTACAAAATTTATCAAGTAAAGTACCTAAAAAGGGTATAAATATTATTTATAAATTAATTTATGATTTTTAGTGAATTAAAATAAATATTTTATATACATTTATATAAAATATTTATTACAAGAAATAATTACGTAATGTATTAAATTCTTAATTTTTTGCATGTTATTATTCGAACAAAGTCGGTGGTGCATGAAGTTGGTGGACTTATTAATTTGCCAAAAAGTGGTTAAACCTTTTTGGTTATTTAAGAGAAGGAGAAAGGGAATAAACAAGAAAAAGGAAATACAAAAAAAAAAAAAACTCTCTTTCTCTTTTTGCTCCATCTGAAAGCCACCACCTCCACCATAAAACCACCATGACCACCAAGAGGAATTTTGGTACCATCAAGAAAGAATAACAAGTTTTGTAGGAAGGATTTCTAAGCTCTTTGAAAGGTATAAACATTATTGTATATGATTTATTTATGTATTTTTAGTGATGAAATAAATTTGTGAAAAAATAGAAAATAATTAGAATAATAGTTCTAAATAATTTTTAGATGTATATCTATGAATTATATAATTTTTGGAGTGGTTATGTTGTGAAAATTGTGAAGAAAATGGTGTTTTTTTTTCTTTATAACTAGCTACTGTTTCGGTAAAGAAGGAAGATGAAAGAAAAAGGCCGCCCGCGCATTGCGCGGCGGCCAAATTCTTTCTGCGTCAAGGACAAAACGTCGTCGTTTTGGGGCATGTAGAAGAAAGGGCCGCGCCATGCGCAGAATCTCGGGAAATGGCTGGGAAACGACGCCGTTTGGCATCGGCAGTAAAAGGCCGCGCGCCATGCGCGACCGACGTTTTAGGTGGAATTTACGGTTTTGCCCCTGGCCTTTTCCGTTAATACCGAGCGTGTCCCTTGGTCTCGAAAAATTATGGATATGCCCCTGATCTTCTCTGTTAATACCGAATATGTACCTAGAGTTGCAGAAATTACCAAAATGTCCCCAAAAAGTGATTTTTAATTAAATAATTATTTAAAAATTATAAAAAATTACTAAAAATATAGAAATGATGTTTGAGCATTAAATTTAATATTTTTGTAAAAATATTAAATATTGGAGATTAATATTTAAATATTTTAAATATTAATCTAATAAGTTTAAAATTTAGAAAATGGTTAAATGAAAATCTGGACAACCAAATATACTAAATTTTATCCGACGAGCCGGGTTGTCCGCATGAAATGTATTTTATATTAAATTAAATTAATATCATGAGGGGATAAATACTTATTAATTGATTATTTTATGATCATAGGTTGTACGATAAGCATTATAGAATGGGTATTTATTAATTAATTCCACAATCCAAGCAAGTTCTTCAGTACTTTTATGTTAAATGTTTGTCTATTATGATATGTAATTCTTGTTTCAAATGCATATAAATCATGTGTTATGTGATCTGTGTATAATATGACAACGATGTATACTTTGTGCTATAATATGAATGTATGTGAGATATAATGCTTAAGTAGAAGCACAACACATGATGTATGACACACACATAGCATGATATGTTATGTGCTACGTGAAGTATGAAAGGTGTAAACTGTTGAACTTGCTGAGCCGTTGTGCTCATTACTTGCATAATATACATTTTTGCAGGTAAAGATATAAATTTCAAGAATATCAGATTACGATAGAGATGGATCAACTTAGAAAGTTGTAAATAAAATTTTTATATTCAATGTGGTAAATTGCAAAGTTTATATTGATATTTCGTATGTACATATATGTTAGATCCGGATAGGACAAATAAAGTTTAATTGTGAACAGTGATTGTTCCATAAAGTTGTTACGATAGAGGGTAGTATATGTCGAATTGTGAATTTCGAAACAAAGGATATTGTATGGATATAAACAATATTAAATTTTGAAGGTTGAGCTTAATGGTACTTGTAACAGAAAGAAAAGGTAAAGGTTCCGATCCAGACACTAGGATCGAGATACAAAGTTTTAAATGATCAAATATTTTAATACAGTAATTGAGGGGGGGAAATTTATACCGAAAAATTTGGTAATTGATAACTGTAAATGGGTTAAATGAAGTGATTAAAGATTTATTAACGGACCAAAATTTGAAAGTTAAGGAAATAATGTTTAATAAACATGAAATTTAAGGTAATAAGGTTTGTCGAATTTTGGGGTCATTACAGGAATCATAGTCTTACTAAGAATATGTGACTACTATAAATACAAGGTGAATAATAGAAGTACACACATAATACTCTAGCCTACTGTAACGACCCCGAAATTCGACCAACTTTATTTTCTTAAACTTTGTATTTATTATACATTATCTTTATAACGTCCAAATTTCGGTCCGTTAATAAATCTTTAATCACTTTAATTGATCTGTTAATTGACTTTAAAATCATCAATTACCAAAATTCTCGTATAAATTTTTCTTTTTCTCAATTCAATCATTGTATTAAAATATTTGAATATTTAATAATCTAATTTCTTGATCCTAGACCCTGGATCGCAACCTTCACTTTTTCTTTCTGTTACACGTTTCATAAAGCTCAACATTCAAATTTAATATTGATTATATCTACACAATTATTCTTTATTCCATAATTCATAATTAAACATATAATAATCTCTATCGTAACAACTACGTTGAACAATTATAGTTCATAAGATAACTCTATTCGCCCTGTCTGGATCCCATTTATATGTACATACAATCCATCAATGTAAACTTATCAAATTTAACCACATTGAATTATGATATTAAAAAAAAATATAGCAATTACATTTCCAACCTTCTAGGCAATTCATCTCTAATCTAATCCAATATTCTTGAAATTTATTTCCTTGCCTGTAAAAATTTACATTAAGCAAGTAATGAGCACAACGACTCAGCAAGTTCAATAGTTTATGTTTCACGTAGCACATACCTTAACATGCTCGGTGTGTGTCATACATCATGTATTTGTGCTTCTACTATGGCAATATATCTCACATCATTGCACAAAGTATACATAGTTGTCATATTATCTACAGATCACATAACACATAACTTATATGCATTTAAACAAGTATTAACATATCATAACAGACAACATTTAACATTAAAGGACTAAAGAACTTACCTGGAAATCCAACTATTAAATTGGTAGTTTAAAACCCTTCCTCGAACAACCAATGGCCATAAAATAATTAATTAATAATTATATATCCTCTCATGATATTAATTTACTAAATTAATATCATCTCTGGGCCAATTATTACATAATACAGTTAATTATTTTAACCTCGTCCTTTAAAATATTAACGTAAATTAATATTTAATGTCTTCACTACGGACAACCTTAACATATTTGGTTGTCCGAAAATTTTATTTAACCATTTTCTAAATTATAACCTTATTAGATTAATATTTAAACATTTAAATATTAATCCCCAATGTAGACACCCAAATTTTGCACTTTTGTACTAACCCTGACAGGAGAGCAAAATCTTCACTCGACCCGACATACGAAAAGGAAGGTGGACCCCAGCACGAAGCCACCACAACAGCTTGCGGTTAAAGCTGCCGCAACGAACAACGAGCATCAGGTTACTTGAGGCAAGGCAAACAGTTGACCAAGAAGAAACTTGATTTGATCATCAATGACGACGAATGGCCACTATGCTTACGGTAGTCGGGGGTCTCGCTCCCCGGTGAGGGGGCAGCGCCCCCTGGAAGCCAAGCACAAAGAGCAACTTCTATATCAAGTAACATCCTTCTGAAATAATACAGCAAAAAATGATGTTTTTATACTGCATGACACGAAAATCGAGAAAAGAAAGCAGGGCAGCCGCAGATGCATCTGCGGCCAACGACAAGTTGTCATTTTTCATGGCTCGAGAAAATGCGCGACAGCCGAGGCGGTGACCGCAGGCAGCCGCAGATGCACCTGCAGCTGCTCCCAATCGTCTATACAACGCCATTTTTGCTCGGCCAAGAGAGAAGAAAGTGAATTTTTGAGGAAGTATATATATATATATATATATATATATATATATATAGAGAGAGAGAGAGAGAGAGAGAGAGAGAAAAGGTGAGTTTTAGAGAGAGAAAGGGTCGGGTTGGTCAAAAATAGAAGGAAATTAATTTTTCTTTACTCAAATACTTAACCAATCTTATGTTATCTACTTGATAGTGAAATATAACACGTTTCTTGGCGTTTTGCAAGGTGAAAAAATAGTGTTTCCTTGAAGTTTTAACTTGTTTTATTATCATAATCTTTTGTTATTGAGTTGTTTGAATGTAGTATTTTGTTATATTATTGAGAATCTGTGGATTAGGGATTATTAGTGAGGGTTCCGTTGGAACGAAATTTCCTCCTAATGTCCCGATGATATCCGTATGGTAATATGTAGTTCATTGTGTTAATGGGTAGTCCATAATGTTGGGCTTGCAAATTTTGGTTCTTGCAGTATAGTGACAAGTCTAGTGTTGTTAATCTTTCCTTTATATGGTTGTGTGGTGATTTAGGGGATTGTGAGCCTAGGGATGAGATCCTCGGGATCAAATTCCGAAGATGGACAAATTTTAGTGTATGTAGTCACGGCCATGGGCCATTTTTGTACATATGTAAATATTGGGCCTTAAAACGATATCGAATCGAGATCGGGTTAAGGCCCCGTAATAGTGAAGTATGTGACTGTGGGTGTTTGGGGTTATTTAGACGGCTCACATGCCCATGAATAGCCCCGACACAATTTTGAATGCTTGATTTGATTTTCGACATAAAAAACGATTTCAGAAAATAAGGCAAACGACAAAGATTTTCTAAAAGTAACTAAATTAGGGTATTAGAATTACGAAGCTTAAAATTAAGAGTTTTAAGGAACGTCGATTCCTATTTGACGAAATGGCTGCAAACGGTTTTGAGATATCATAAAAATAGTTTCGTAAAAAATAGATAAACGTTTTCATTAAACTTTGGTGCATATAGTTAAAGAGCTCCTAGAAGTTGCCTTCATTTTATTCGACTTTCTTGTTAAAAGGCAATGTATAGCCTCGATTCCTATTTGACGAAAGTTTAAAACCCTTGTTTTCTAAAATGACACCTAATAAAAAACCCTCATCGCTTTCGAAATTAAAATCAATCTCTATTATAAAAGCAAAGCCTTGTCAATTGGGTCAAAAAGATATTCTAAAAACGCTTTTCAAATAGAGCACGTTTTCTACAGAAAGAATCAAAGCGGTTTTTCATCACAATATTCATTTAGGCACACACACACACACACACACACACACACACACACACATGTTTTAGGATTTTAAAATGATAGGAAAATATCAAGATTGTGGTAACCGTGTTTTCACAGAAGTCGGGGGGTGCCTAACACCTTCCCCTCGCTTAAGCAAGCCCCCGAACTCTATGAATCTCAGTTCGTAGACCAATTAATTCGGAGTTATACATGAGCCAGCAATTACTAAAACTAAATTCGGATGAGTTGGTACATCCATTGCAAAAAGACCAATTGGCAATTCTAGTCAATTGGCGCATCATAAAAATCAACCTTTCAAACCCCGTCGACATTCAAGCCGACCCTTTTCAAAATCACATCTTAAATCCAAATGCTAAAATTGGAAAGGGTAATTATAAAAAAGAAAACGACTTTCCCAGTGTCGACACCCAATATTTAATATTTCTACAAAAATATTAAATTTAATACCCAAACATCATTTCTATATTTTAGTAATTTTTTATATTTTTCTATAATTTTTAAACAATTTTTAAACATTTATTTAATTAAAACTAAGTTTTTGGGGCATTTTCGTAATTCTCGCGCCCTTAGGGACACAACCGAAATTTTTCAGAAAGTCCAGGGGAATTTTAGTAATTATCGGGCATCTAGGACACGCTGGGTATTAACTTAAAAGACCAGGGGCATTTTCAAAATTTTCGCCCCAAAATCGCGGCCGCGCATCGCGCGGACCATCCCTGGTCGTTCCAAAACGACGTCGTTCGCTGGCCTGTTCCGGAAACTTCCGTCGCGTAAGGCGCGGTCCCCCATTTTGCCCCCAAAACGACGTCGTTTCATGCCGCATCCGGAAAAAAATGACCGTGCGCGATCGTCCTTTTTTTTTTCCTTCTTCTTCTTCTCCCGCGACAGTGTACCAACTTTTTCACAATTTAACCATTTTTATACCAAAATTTCACAATATACTTACACCAAAAATCATAAAACTCATAAATACACATCTATAAATTATTTAGAATAATTATCTTAATTAATTTGTAATTTTCCACACAATTTAATTATCACCATAATTACATAAAATAATTTAAATAAAAAATATTTATACCTTCTAAAGAGTTTAGAAATCCTTCTTTGGAAGCTTTCTCTTCATTTGATGGCCCAAAAATCTCTCCTTCTTGGTGGTGGTTATGGTGGTTGTCGATGGACATGGTGGTGGTGAAGGTTTTGGTTGGAGCAAAGTAGAGAGGAAAAATTGTTTTGCTTTTTCTTCCTAGTTTCTTTATCTTCCTTTCATTTTCTTTTATAAGCCTCACATGTAATCAATTTTAATTACCACCCATGCGTCCACCGACTTCTCTTCTCGAAAATTCCAAAAATCAAGCATGCAATTTAATTTAATACATTCCGTAATTATTTCGTGTAATAAATATTTTATGTAATATACATAAAATATTTATTTTAATTCACTAAAAATCATAAATTGATTTATAAATAATATTAACACCTTTTTCAGATACTTTACTTGACAAATTTTGTACACGCATATTGACATGCATGTAATTATATGAGGTAATTTATACTTCCAAAATTCATAAAATAATTCATATAACATATAAAAATTATTTTTCATACTTTTTCACTTCGTCACTTGCACAACATATTATACTAACATGTTCACGTTTCTGAAATATTATTCCTTATAAAAGTCATAATAATTTCATTATACATAAATATAATTTTTAATAAATTAAAATCTTCCTTTTTCCTTATTTATTCTCCATTTCCTTACTATTTACATTAACTTTTCTTATATAAATTATATAATTTATTATTATATAATTCATATAATTATATTATCCCTTTTTACATAATTTTCATTTAACACAATTTACAATTCATAAAAAATGTCTCCCATCCTTAATTAATTTAATCACCTTATATAAATTATATAATTATTCTTATATAATTTATATAATTATTATTTTCTTCATACATTACTTTAATTTCCTTATATAAATTATATAATTTATTATTATATAATTTATATAATTACTTTTCTTCTCAATTAATTTCTAAACTTCCTCCATAATTCTTGATTAAGTCTAAAATCAATAATTACAATTTTACTAACTCTCTCATTACCTTTTTATTTAAAATTGGATTAATTTAATTATTAATCCATTTATTTCCATAATTAATGGAATTTACAATTATCAATTAAACATAAACACATATATATACAAATGTATATAACGTCATTTAATTTCTGTACCTCCACCACAAATTTTAAATATCAACAATTTCATTGTATAATTATATAAAATTCCTCTTATTTTCCATAAATTATTTTTTAAACAATTTATTTATTCTTCAATTATTTTTATTCAATCACAATTTGTCATCATCTCTGTACGGATTTAATTTATCAATTAAATCTCATTCCATATCTTAAATCACATAAAATATCACAAATAATTTAAACAATCTTGATAATTCTGTTAATTAAATTCTTATTAAGATAATCCCGAAAATTCGGGTCCTCACATTCTTCTGCCATTAACAGAATTCCGTCATCGGAATCATAATTACCGTAATAATTATACGTATTTTATTTATAGCACCTTGCAATACCTTTATCTTGATAAATCATAACTATATCCATAATAATCATATTTTACCTCTTTAATAACCATAACTCACATATTAAATGAATATCACCATAATAATCGTAACAGTTAGAATATTAAATTCTTAACCCACTTCACAATTTCTTTGATTTCTCATTCTCTGAAGAATTTCCTTTCTTTAATCATACTTACTCTTACTCAATTCACTTATTGCATACCTTCTATTGCACATCATTTACACTATGCACATTCATCCTTCTTTAACTCATATTCATAATTTTCTACACATTTCATAAATCATTCCTTAATACATCTATCATTCAACACTAGGTTTTAAACGCTAACCTTTACTTAATTCATCATAATCCTTATTTAAAATTATTCCAAAAATCTTGGGGTATCACACCTACTAAATATTAGTCACTTCCATTGCTAACCTACTTAAATCATGTTCTTACTCTTGCACCTAAAGTATTCTCCGAAGGCTCAAGTCATCAAGTATTTTCTGGTATTTTTTATAAGCAGGTTAACCGATGGTTAAATGTGCGGACAAATTCTAACGTTAACAATATATATATATATATATATATATATATATATATATATATATATATATATAGGGCGATTCATAGAAAATAATTGTTATAGACAAAAAATGGATAAACACCATCTTATATGTACAATCTAAAATCAAACGGACACGATTTAAAATGAAAAAGAGCCGTCCGCTAGACAAAAAGAGCCGTCCCCTAGTATGTCTAGCGGACGGATTAAACAAAATTTTCTGACTACTTTACTCATTCCCCGGTAAATCTCTCAATAAGCTAACAATAAAAAAAGGAATTAGATGGTCGGCTCGACGTACTAGCGGATTACCTATATACAATACAACGCGTAGTATCAATTGATATCAATTCTAATGGTAATACGGCAAGGACTCAATTTCACATTATCCAATCAATTTGACAAGAAAAAAAATAAAAATAAAAATTGGTTTTTAATATCCACTCAGAATTGCTGGTGATATTTGTTTATAATATTTTCTAGTTTATATCGCAAGATAATTGTTTCTTTCTCGTGTATCATTTTTCTGTGTGTGTTTGTAGCTTCATTTCACTCTATAGGTGTACATAATATGAAGCACTGCTTTTCCGTGGCCAATCAAACCTGAACTATTTTCGGTACATATCGGAGATTCCATTTGTTTGTTTATTTTTGGTTCGTGAAACCTCGATTCATCCAAAGATTCTATTAATTCTTCGTTTTTGATTGTTTTGATTTGTATAATATGCGTGCCTTACAAGTTATACCTACACAAAAGGATATGCAAAAATAATGTTCGTCCTGTAATGCAAGCTTGCCCGTACCTTTTACGGGTACCATCCTTGTAGGATTAATAGTAAATTCTATGCATTTTAGTATGATCATAGTCTATTCGTCAAAAATTATAAGGAGATTCGTCATAAATTATAAAGAGAATATGGGAAAAATCAAATTCAGTTGTCAATTATCCAAAATCAGGTATTTTAGTTTTGAAAATAATCAATTTTACTTTTAAAATTCAACTTTGTCAACTAAAATGGGATGGGAGTGATGCTTGTCAATCTGGGAGATTGCACATCAGGAGCATTCTTAACAAAAATTGGCAAAAAATTAATTGGACAATAGAAGCCACAAGATTAAGGAAACAATGTCGATCTTACAATTTCAAACCAGCGCATATTTGGCACTCTCCGGACAAAGCTGTTCATGCCAACAATTTCTGGGAAGACAACTATAAGACAAATTTGCAACTCCTATCTTAGCATATCAAAGCAGTAGTCATAATTAACTCTAGTGAGCAGAGTTCGTCCTGTATCATTTTAAGAAAAAGAACTGATGCTCAGGACCAAAAATTGTCGTGTACTGGATGCATTTCAACAAGTAGGACATTAAGAATATTAAGGTCAACAAATATTGATAGCTTAAATTGTCATAGCTGCTGCAATCATTAATTATGAAATTATGATAAATGCTGCAATCAATCATTATGATTGAAATTAACTGAGGAAAGCTTATCGTAAATAAATTCATGAGCCGAAACATCTTAGGAAGAAAATTTTATATCATATGTCAATGAATACCATATAATTATGTGATCAAGCTGTAGGCTGAACTTGCAAATTTTTGAGAAATTTACATCCCTTTACCCAGCACGATTGCATCCTTTCACCAACGTTTTGATAAAAAGTTCCTAGTTCTCTTTCTCATGCGAGTGAAAACAATTACCACACAAGCTAAGATCCATGGAGGGAAGCTACCACCTGTGAAATTGAACTTTTGCACCCATTGTGGAGTCTCCTTCATAACCAATACTACCAAAAGGGTTATAACTGCTACCCCTACCAGTATCTTTGTAATTGGTTTGATCAAGGAGTCCTGAAATCGTAGAATATGAAATGAAAAATCAATACACGTCATGCATAATCTATTGCCCAAAACTTATCAACCCCCTAAGAATAGCATTCCTGGAAAAAGTTACATGAACATTTAAGCTGAACAAGCACTTTTGGTGTAAATTTGTGAAGGAAACCGATTCCCGAAACAAATTTACAACAAATACTAGAGTAGAAGCTTTTAAGAAACAGACGAAATACAGAGATCAGAAAAGACG
This sequence comes from Hedera helix, assembly GCA_947179155.2. Classification (NCBI taxonomy): domain Eukaryota; kingdom Viridiplantae; phylum Streptophyta; class Magnoliopsida; order Apiales; family Araliaceae; genus Hedera; species Hedera helix. The sequence goes on along the minus strand of OX359266.1, from coordinate 17,497,201 downwards.
TGAAAGAAGTTCAAACAGATGAACTGCAAGCATACAAATCTGTCCAGAATTTAATAGGCTAGAAAGTCAAATTCTCAAAATTAGTGTATCAAGTGATCAAGCATATTTGCTTGGGCATCCATGACTAATTTGCATCAACGAGCAAATTTACAAATTCATTTATAATTTCATAACATAGCTTGCGTTGTTGCTTGTTAAACTAAGAAAAAAGTAATGTAAAATCTACCTTCCCAGCCCCCCAGACCTTGGAAAGCCCCTGCCAGGTGGGGGAGGACAGGAAAGGAAAAAGGAACAAGTTCTTAAACTGAATTCAATATAGCTAAACAAAATTACAGGCTCATAAGTTAACAAACACCTTATCAAGAAGTTGCAATCTCTTAACATAGAATAAGTTTTTTGTTTTGAAAATATTATTATAATTCTGTTAGTGTTCAATGAGTCTAAAGTCCTCCAGTTTGAAACAGAAAGTGGAAAAAGATTCAGTGTCCCAATGAAGGTTGGCTTCTCAGAAGGATTCAAAACGAGCTTGTTCAATTTAGAGTTGGACCAATACAAAAAGCTTTTGAAGCAAATGCAAGATATCTCCCAAAGAAGACGAAGAAGATCTGATGAGAGGTTTAAGTCAACAATGGTGGTCGAGGTTACTGGACTGGTCCTTTCGGGTTGTTTGCTGGACTAATCTACTGTTTAATTAAAAGATCTATATCATTATAAAAGATTTTTCTCTGTAAATAATAATACAAATAATTAACCAATAATCTTTTAACCCGCATCACCTAGCCTTAATTATAAGTTTTACTGATAAATCCAAGGAGTATTAGATTTAAATCAGAACTCAGCAAGCTTGATAAATGTTATTTTCGTAGTAGTTGTAAGACAAACCCTGCAACCGATTACTGAATATTGAGATTTTGCTCTTTTGGAGCAAGAATATTTGTCTCACGTGTACATTTGTCTCTTTTGGTTTACAAAAAATACAAAGCAAAGAGGGAAGGAGGGAGGGAGAGGGGAACACAAAGAAGTGGATTTTCTTATCTTGCTCTTCCTTTCAAAAGCCATATTATTTCCGAGTTGTTAATCATAGCCACTTATCAGTCCCTTTAGACCCCAAGTCTTGACCTACCAAGCCCAAATCTATCTTAATACATGATAACATAACCCCTACATTTCACAAGTTAACAAGGACCTCAAGATACTTGCAACCAAAATTCACACTACAAAGTTTCAGCAACCAAAATTCACACTACAAAGTTTCAGCAACCAAAAACTTTTGAGATCTAGTTAATTCTTAAAATAGTTGCAATTGACCAGAAAGCTTAGACCCTTTCTTGTACTCCCCAAAACCTCAAATCCAGAACATTTCTTCACCTACCAAAAACTACTCTGAACATAATCGGAAAACTTTTCACAAAATCTTCCCTGCTACATATACTTTAAAACAAGTTCCACCATAGTAGTTCTAGTAGCAGGAAATCTGGAATTGTGACTTGTTTATTTCAACTTCTACCATGTGAACTCTAAACACAGTCAATGAAGACCATCAACTTAATTATCAAAATTCATAATTTAATCAATATATAGTGTAAATGGTGTCTCGGTTGAAGAAACCAGTTTTTAACAATTTAGATTTCTTTTTTCAACACGAAAGTATAATTGCATGGGCGAATCCACGTGCTCAAGAGTCACCTATCTATAAACATTTACAAGTTAGCCACAAGGAACATAACAAGACTCTCATAATGATCCTGGGTAAGCCTGCTTTGACACCAAAAATTTAGAAAATAAAAATAAAGGATGCATTTTGAACAAGGAGGCCTTCTACCAAGCTAATGGTTACTCTACACTAATAGTATGTTTGGGATCGCCATAGTTGTCAAATAGTGAATCGTATCGTGTACCGAAAACTCCGTATCGTGTTTCATGTAACGTATCGTAAATCGTATCGAAAAATACAGAAACAAAATAAAAATGTAGTAAAATATATTTAAACATATTAAATACAAGCTTGACTATATATAAAAGTAATCAAGTAAATATTATTATAGACTAAAAATAAAATTTAAAGTTAAACAGTAGCCAAAATACTCTAAATTGATTTATTAAATATTATTTCAATAATCTTTATAAAGTAACAAGAGAAAACAAAAATTCAGATTCATCTTTAATCTATAAAACAAAATAGAATAATTCAAATTAACAAGTAGAGATTTATATATCTGCTTATAGAAAATGACGTGAAAAAAATAAAAACGACATTTTCAATTAGATATAATACTCTAAAAATTGATTAAAAGCCAGTGTTCTAAAAATCCCCGCCTAGGCGCTAGGCCCCCCCGGCGCCACGCCTAAGCCGCCTAGCGCCTAGCTTATGCCCAAGGAGAAAAAAAAATTCTTTCAGGAAATTATACGAGACTGGGTGGGCAAGACGGAGAAATTAGGTGAGACCAAAGCGGAAATTGAACCACAGTTTAACAAAATTGCCACAATCATATATACAAGCAATGCTTAACAAAATTGAACCACAGTTTCCAGTTTTGTTATAATAAAGAACCAATAATATCAGCATTCTGATCTCAAAATGCAGAACAGACACCAGTCAATGTATCTTATCCATCTTGAAATGATTTTCTTTTCCTAATGGCATATATACATAATAATAGCAAAACTTCAATTGATAAAGGAAAACACAGTCGGAGAAACTCAACCTAAACTTGTGTCTACAACTATATCTTCCTAATATTTCTTTTTCTTCCTTTATCTATGAAATAATAATAATAACAATAATAATTAGGGTAAAATGCAGTTTACCACCTATCGTTTTAGTGATATAGCATGTCACATTGTCACCCATGGTTGAAAAACCTCCAAATTACCAATTATGGTTGCGCTTTCATTGCATACCACTTCCTGTTCAATTTTCCGTCATACAGCGTCAAAAAAAATGGTTAATGTTTGCTTTGCCCTTTACCATATTATTAGATTATATTTTAAAGTGTTGACCTTCTTGGATTAGCCAACTGGGTAGGTAATTTATTTCATATTGAGCCAGGTAAAATTAAGATCCAATAAATTAAAATTAAAAAATCAAATTCAAATTAAATTTAGAAAAAAAATTAACTAATTAAAAGACACAAGCATAATAAGCCAAATTAAATTGAGGACATCAACATTAAAATAATAAATTACTAAGACTGAGTGTCTTGGATTCAAGTTCAAAAGAAAATCTAGCTGATACAACTTGTTACAATGATATTGTACTAATTGTTCTTATTTTAATAAGGGGGTCTGTTAGAGAGAATTCTCTTACAAAGGAACTTCCTGTGATGACCATTTAATAGTAAAACAAAATTCACCTATTAACAATCTTGATGATGTTTTAACTAAGGTAACCATGCATCATTCATAAACTTAGACCATAGCAAAAGGAAAGTAGTCATATAAATGATGATAGTCTATATATAAACATTCTGTTTTTATATTTCCTTTTTTTTTGGGGTTAAATAAGATCTTACAGATCAATCTTATCTTCCATGTGCACATGCAGTATAGTGTCTATAACAATTTCACGGCTATGACTCCGAATTTTTAATTTTTTTGTATCTTCCCCATTATGTTTTTTTTTACATTTATTTTGATGCCAATATAGCTTGTATTATACGGAGATGAAAAAATATGAATGTGAAGGGTGTCTTTTATTATTCCTTCTATTCCAAAAAAACTTGTTTCATTTGTCAAATTCTTTTCTATCATAAAAAAAGCTATCTTTTCATTGATAGCCGTCTTAAATGACACAATATATTATCAAGTTTTGTCATTCTAACTTTATTATATTATTATGTTTTCCTACTAAACTTATTCACAATTTATTATTTTTAAACTTAAACATGGAATGAAAATACATTCTTAATATTTTTAAATGGTACAAATTATTGTAATTTTTTTTTCTCCTTGTGACCTACATTATATGTGCATGAGCATAACATTGGTTATATTTTTAAACAATAATATATATTTTTACATTACTATTTTGTTTTGTTTACCTTTAATAAATTTTTAACCTTAAATTTTTTGATGATGTAGATGAGATTGTTATTATTTAACTTTTTTATTGTGTTTCATTATTCTTTAAAATTTCATTTGTCCTTTTATTATTAAATTTCAAGTGGTTGAATTTCTTTAAATTATTGGTTAGTTTAAATTAGTTATTTATAATTTGGTTTAATTATTGTTTAGTTGGTGATAAATTAGAAGGAAGAAACCAAACATAATTAAATTTACTTTTTAAAGTTGTATACGAGCTAAAGAGGGTAGTTTAGACCTTTGGATATAAAATATAGCACTTGGATAGCTTAGTTGCTCTCTTTTGGGCGAGTGTAGCACACTCACCATCGTCTTAGATGAAAAAGAAGTAACGAGCAATTTTTTCTAAACCATGAGTGATAATTTGATGGTTTTTAAACCACAGGTGTGACTTGAAAAATCCCCTAAACCACAGGTGGTAAATTGCATTTTATCCTAATAATTAATATATAGGAAAAGGAAATCTAAGGTATACCTTAACCAATCTTAACTACAAAGCTAAAAATTACATTTTTAAAGTTCTCTTTCAAATTCAACACCAATAAAATTAGGGGTCTGTCAATTTTAAGGCAAATCTATGAAGTGAAACACCTTGAATTATGTATTAAAATTTTAGTACAACTCAATGGCATAGATTTACTAATTTGCTTAAGTTCAAGTAAGAGGGTCTTACATTATAAAAGTTGCTAGAAAAATGACAATGTCTTCTCATTTGTTAATGGTTATCATCTATACAGTTGAGTTTGAAAGAAAAAGTTAAAAATGTCGTTTTTAGAGTACTTTGTACCCAATCAACTACGGCATGTTTTAGATTCCCTTTCACCTAATAATAAATGAATAAAAAAATATATAACCTCAACTTAAACCAGTTCAGGAGTGTTCAATGATAACATCACAATATTAATGTCTATACGTATTATATAAAGGTTTAGTAATAAAGATGTCTCTTTCCAATTACAACTATACATTATAAAGACTAATTTAACTTAGAAAACAGATAATTGCTTTAATCACACCATAAATATGCATATACATATTATATACTCCGTCCAGAGACCCATTAATTTGCAAACGGGACTCCTTCTGTGGAAGGAAGGGAGTATGTATGTCAAGCCCTTTAAAGCTTGAACAAACTAAATTTGATAAATAGGGAAGTAAACAGACTGATTTAGAGTTGGGGGGAGAAGAATGGGCAAAAAAAAGGAGAGAAACTTGGGAAGGAAGAGAGATCACTACTCTTTCTTAATATTCATAAGCATAAAAAGAAAAGAGACCCCAAGTACATTATATAGAGAGATTTTCTACTCACTAACAAACTGCACATGGGCATACTCCTTCTAGATACTACCAATAACTTCATTTCCTAAAATATTCCTTAACTAACTAGTGAAATTACTGAGACTTGACAATTGCCCCTTCCTTGAAAACCTCCATGTACTCATGGATTAAGTGGGAAATCTGGAAAATTTTGCTTTAGGAGCCCTTCATCTTCCCAAGTGGTTTCATCTATGCTGCAGTTCTTCCATTGTATAAGATATCGGTACACTTCCCTGTTGTTCTAATGTACCAGTCTTCGCTCAAGAATCCTTAAAGGTCCCATATCAAAGGTGCCATCTGAGGTTGTGCTGGGGAGTTGAAAACTGACTTTAGCTGTACCAATGTGCTTTTTAAGTTGGGATATATGAAATGTAGCATGCACCCTTGAAGAACTAGGGAGTTCCAACTTGTATGCTACTGTTCCCATCCTTTCTAGTACCTTGTAAGGTCCATAAAACCTTGGAGCTAACTTCATATTTTTCCCGAGTGTTACAGATCCTTGGTTGAAGTTGAGATACACGAAGTCGGTGACTTCAAAGGTCCTTTTTGTCCTCTTTTTATCGGCATAGCACTTCATCCTGAGTTGAGCCTTCTCCAATTCTCCTTAATGACCTTCTGATTGTTGTTAGTAGAAGTTCTACTATTGCCAAATTTGATCTCGACCCTGCTGTGATGACAAGATGACTAGGAAATACACCATACACCACCTGATAAGTAGTAGTCTTGAGAGAAGAGTGATATGTGGTATTAAACCACCATTTTGCTAAGGGCAGCCAAGAACTCCATTGCTTAGGTGCTTGGCCACACATGCAGCGCTAAGGTATTTCTCTAAACAATGATTGATCCTCTCTGTGCTACCATCTGATTGAGGATGGTATGATGTACTAAGATGTAACTTCTCTAAACAATGATTGATCCTCTCTGTGCTACCATCTGATTGAGGATGGTATGATGTACTAAGATGTAACGTGGTACCAACATGTTTAAAGAGAGGGTTTGCCAGAATTCACTTAAGAATAAAGGGTCTGTGATAGCCCGAATATTTATGAGACTAGCAAATATGATCTTAAAAGATTAATGCAATTGTAGAACACGATAATCCTTAGATAATGAAGGGGACGAGAGCCATTGACATAAGAATGAGGCTCGTAAATGGAAACGAATGCAATTAAAGGCTAAGATGTAGAACCTAATGTTAGTGAATCGATAGACGATTAATGAAATGTGTAAAATTACTATTGTTGAATGAAAACAAAGATGATTAAACCCAAAGGATGGAGACGTTGAAGAAAAGAAACGAGATGATTTCGATATTGAAGTCTTAAAGAATAGAAGGAAGAATGCTAAAATATAAACTGTAGAAAATTATGATTATTCGTACTTGTGTTAATGTTAGACATTTTCACAGATGAAAAGGGAGGGAATGAAAGGATGGTTTATGAAATAAGCCGTGAGGGACAAAAAGATAGGAGAGTGGGAATGTTATGAGCGTATAAAGGTAGGGCATATCATCTCCAATTGAGGAAGACAAAGGAGTAAAGAATGTATTAGCATAGTATTGTGCAGAAAAATAGTTTAGTAAATTATGGGGTCAATAGTACCGAAAGTAATGTAGAATAAAGTTATGTATAAGTATAAGTGATACAAAGATCATAACACCTGAACATAAACAGGTAGTAATGAGCCGAAACAAGTCAAATGAGACTTGGGTTAAGGAAGAGTCCAGCCCACGAATGGGATAAGAAAGGGTAAATGAAATAAAATGTAATGTAAAACCTGAGATAAGGTATTTCGATGAGTTATCCAATGAAGGAAATGTTGTAAGAGATTAGAAATAAACCGAATTTGAACGTTATAGTAGTAGTGATTCCGGGAATTGAATCATTATAAGGGTTGAAGTTTAAAACCTAGTTGAAGAAGATGAATGTGTAGAGTCGATTAAACATCTTAACATAATATGTGTGTTAGGAATTAAATGTGAACAAGTATGATTATGAGAATTAAACCCTAGAATTGATTAATAGGTATACTTTGATGTATATATGAGTTAGTTATTTATACGACGTATAGATACGTGAAGCCCTATTCACAAATACAAGTAGAATACAGGAATAATGTGTATAATATGAATTATTATACGAATACAATACAGAAGAAGGAAAAAACTAAACTTCTGTAAAGCTTGTAATGTGATCATAAGTAATCAATAAAGATTGATTTCTGTGATCTAATCAATGTGTTATGTGATACAATATATGTGTTAATGAATTGTGAAAGAAAAATATTTTCTCGGGAAAAAAACGCGGAAAACATTCTTCATGCATAAGGCGTTTTTTTTTTTTTTTAAATTTCACATTTAGAGAGAGCGATTATACGGAGTATAAAAACGTATTTACTATTCAAAAATACAAGAATCTAAAATCAACTAAAAACTTAACTAAGCTAGTCTGTATGGAACTAAGAGAAGAAAATCTAGTTACCAAGTTTATTCAATTGGAAGTAAACTAGGTAAAACTAACTAAGCTGCAAGAAACCAAACTAGGGGAAAAAACCTAGTTAAGCTAGCTAGGTTTATATTCAATCCAAGTGAAGGAAGGAGAACTAATCAAAATTTAGATTGGCAATCCAAGTGAGAATGATCTCCACCAATCAAATGAGAGTAGAAACTTTCCATAAATAGAAAGATTAGGAATTTTCCATAAATGGAAAGTTTAGATAATGGAAAGAGAAAGAGGAGAGGTGGACCCCACATGATGTTTTATATATATATATATATATATATATATATATGAAAGAAAAGGAAAATTTTTGAAACTTTCCATAAATGGAAGGTTTAGGGAAATATGAAAGATGACCATTTTGCCCTTGAAGAAATAAAGTAATGACTTTGGTGTCCTAGAGGAAGGTTGCTAGGAAATTTCCTAGTAAAGACCTAATGACTATTTTACCCTTGTCTTGTAATACTAATGACTACGTTACCCTTGGAGGGAAATTGCTAGGATGCTTCATTTTTGGAAGCTTGGTAACCACTTTGCCCTCATTGTATAGATATAGATTTGTGTATGTAATGTTTTTACATAACAGCAAGAGAGAGAGAGAGAGAGAGAGAGAAGAGTTAGCCATTTCATTTGGTGGAACTTTCCACTTTTGGAAATATTAGGAGAAAGAGAGAGAGAAGGAAGGAAGGAAAGAAGAAAGAAAGAAAGAGATGGAGGAAAGATGGAGAGGGAAAGCCATGGAAGAGGAAGCTTGATAGCTTGCCTTGGATAAGAGTTTATCTTACCATAACTCTCCATTAGAGAAATAGAGAAATAGAAAAAAAAAAATGAGATGAGATGAGATGAGATGATAGTTGTAAAAGCTCACATAAAAGCCTTAGAGCTTAAGGATAGCAAGGAAAGGAAGGGATCTTAGCAAAGCCTAGCATTTTGTCAAAGAAGAAGATCGCAAGAAGGTTTAAAAGTTTCTTAAACCTTGATCTCCTTAGTTTATGTAATAGTTAATGTTATAGGTATTTAAATGCTTGGTTAATGTTGATTAGATAACATGTTTGTTGTGGGAGATTGTTATTTTATGGTGGAACAGAGCGGTTCCGAAGATATAAGATGATGTTAATGGTGAATAGGTGATTAGATCACATTTTGTGCATAAAAAGTCATGTTGCTTAAAGTAAAGAGAATCATTTTGAAACCCAAAGTGGTAATCATTTTCTAGGATATGAAACTCAAAGTGTATGAGTTAGTTTTGAAGATCCATAAGTGATGGTATCTAGATTGATGTGTCTCGATCACAATCCAAGTGGAATGATAGAAAAATGTTGTAAAATGGATTTATAATGATTTTTCTAAGCAAAGTATACTATTTTAAAAACCTAGAATGTTAGAGCACTTTATTGGTTAATGTTTCAGGAAAATGAGTAAAGTTTTTGGTTTGTAAGTTTATGATTCTAACGAGCTATGGTATGCATTACAACGTTAGTGAGTCATATAACATGATAAACTAGCTAAATAATGCAAGAGATATTAAGGTATGACCTTTGAAGCAATGAACTATGAAACCTAGTTTTTATATGTTCTTGTGAGCGATGTGCAGCCTAGTGTGTTTGGAATTTGGATTTTTGATATAAAGAAAAGTTGTAGAGGGAGAAGTTACGAACGCTTGAGCGCTTGAATCACTCAAAAATGTTTTAAAACAAAGAAGTTATGGTCGTTTTAGCTAGCGAGGGTCGTGCAGTCTAAACCAGGGTTTTGCATTCTACCTGCTAGCCCGCACCGACGCTCCAGATAGGTCTATTTCCAGCGCCCTGGCGATGGAGACCAGTAAGTTCAAGTCACAGTCGGATCCGAGTCGGGTTGGTTTTTCTTGAAAAAAATAAGTTAAATTTTTGTATAAAATGGGTACTTACGTACATTAGGAAGAAGTTAATGTTGGTGAGTTTATGAATATTCATAAGTGATGTATTAGATCAAATCAATGAAATCATTATGTATATAATTTTGTGATATAATAGTAAATGTAAAGATTGCGATTCTGGAACAAAGGAACATTGTAAAGTTTTAAATTTAACAAGTTTTTATTAACTATACTAATAATGAATGATGTGGATTTAAGAAAGAGGTTGTCCATTAACGCACAAGGTCGGTTGTAGCAAGTACAGGGATTCTTGGGGCATTAAAGGGTCCCCATCACTGACTATGGAATTTGGCATGCCATGGAGTTTGAAAATATTTTCGAAGAATATTGTGGCTAATCCATTGGCTGAGATAGGATGACTTAGAGGTAGAAAGTGAGTGTATCCACTAAACCTAGTAGTGATATTACCCATATCATCTCAAAGCCTCTAGAGTTGGGTAATCCACTAATAAAAAACATTACTAGATCCTTCTAAATAGCAATGAGAATGGCTAGGGGTTGTAGGAGTCCAAGGTATTTTACATGTTCATGTTTTGTTGCTTGCCAGACTTGGCATTTTGCTACCCAAAGTGTGATATCTTTTTTTAATCCAACCCAATAGAAATACTACTCTATCCTCTTTAGGGTAACTCTAGCCCCAGTGTCTATACCTTTCTCAGGTAATTCCTCAAACACTTGCCTTCTTAGATCACCATTAATTCCAATAACCCATTTCCCTCTAAATTTTAGCAATCCTCGACTAAGTTCAAACTCATTAGGTCCGCACGGAGTAGTGAGTAGCTCAGCCATCACCTAGTCTAAATTGTTGTCCCCTACATAACTTTCTATCAGCTATTGCATCCACGTAGGTTGGGCAATAGTTAAATTGTTGTATTGCAGGGCAGGAGTAGGGGTAGGACCTTTATTTCTTAGACCATGTAGCTTTGTGTCCCCTTTTATGCTCAAAACTCATAGTTAAGAGTGTTGTAATCTATGAGGATAGGCCCCAACTGTTCGAGCCAATGAATCCCTAGTATAGCATCCCATTCTTTCAGTTCCAATATCCAAACCTTGGTACTGAAATGATGATTTCCCAAACTCTATGAAAACTTATGGCAGCAATAATGGCTCCAGAGCTGATCTCCATTGTGTAGAGTCACCATTATTAGTTTGATAGGCTCTAAGGAGCACTGAAGTTTCTCAACCATTTTTTGGTTAAGGAGACTCAGAGTACTGCCTCCATCTACTAAGATAAGTAGATCTTCACTCTCAACCTTGCCCTTGAAAGTAAGAGACTGGTTACAATTAGAGAGGGCTTCTTGCATTGATGCCCCAAGACATATTTGTCATCACAGTAATAGCAGTCCTTTGGCTCTCCTCTCATCTCTTTGAGCAGCGGTGATAGACTTGGGAGAGGCCTTTATGGTAGTGGGGCTACTTTTTGGGTAGGTGAGCAAGGGTAGCTTGGAGTTGGCAGTACAAACAAAATCTTTTCTGGGTGGGTTTGAAGAATTGGCAGGGTATGAATTTTTATGGTGGGATGTGTTAGTTTTAGAAGGGTTCTCATAGCTTTTAGCAAACATGTAATGCTTCCATTAGGGAGTTAAGCTTAAGAAGCTTAACCATTTTCTTAATGTCGCTATCAAGTCCACTCGCAAAATTGTTTAGGAAAAAGTCCTCAGTTAGTTGAGGGATCTTGTCAAGCATTATCCCTCTTAATTTTTCAAACTTATCATAGTACTGAGTAGTGGTGCACAAATGGTCTAAGGCCCGACCTTGGTCCAACCTGAGCCTGGCCAGGTCAAAGCCCGACCTAGGCCTGGCCTAGCCTGGTCAAAGCCCGGCCTGCTCCAGCTCGACCCAGCTTGGAGGCCATGAACAAGCCACATTTTTTTGGCTCAGATCTGGCCTGGCCTGGTTTGAAGCCTGGTTTGAGGCCTAGCATGAGGTCGGGCCTAGTTCACCCAAAACCCTACCTGACCTGCCAATATTCTTTCTTTGCTATTCAATTCTCCCACTGCAGACGAAAACTTGCTCTTTGTGATAACTCATTTGATAAACCAAATAAAATTGGCATATTTCAATACGTTCATTTATGCATGTTTGTATATACACGAATAAAGAAATCCATGAAAACACATTGAGTAGTATAATGTATAAGGATTTTTCTTGCCTAGCTAAAAACCTACACTTTTTGCAGACCTTTCATTGCATCTTCATTTTAATAAATACTTCGCGTAAAAACTAGAAAATCATTTGTAAGATAATAATAATAATAATAATAATAATAATAATAATAAAGATACTTTTCATAAAAAAAATATTTTTTTGTTTTTAATGATAGTATAAAATAAAACAATATCTTTAAAATTGTAAAATATTTTAATTTATTATTGTAATTTGTAAGTTATAATACATTACTTTTAATTAATACATCAATTAAGTTTAAAATTTTAATTTGTGTTTTTATAATATTTAAAATTACTAAAAAAAAAATTGAATGGACCGGTCTGGCCTGCAAGCCCCCTTTTTCAAGCGTCAAGCCCGGTCTGGCCTGGCCTGGCCTGTAGGCCAAAGGTCAACGGCCCAGCCCGACCTAGTCAACGACCAAGGCCAGACTCAGGCCGAACCAAACCAGGCTGGCCTATTGTGCATAACTAGTACTGAGTAACACTTTCCACTTGCTTTAATAGCTTAAATTGCTCAAAGATACTCTCCTTACCAACTTCAGTGAACCTTGTGATGAAATCTTCTGAAAATCTTTCCAGAGACACTTCAATTTTTCTAGCCAAGTAAGACTTGTGCCACTATTTTTGTACTCCTTGGAGGTACAAGGCAGCAACCGGCACCTGGTACTTGATAAATATCAAAGTAATCATTACAATCCCTAATCCAACTAATGGCCTCATCACCTTCATCGTAGAATGGATACACAAGCTTAAGATGTTTAAGCTCTGCTCCTGGGTTGTTTTCCCTCTCCTCATTATCAAACCTCTGCCCTCTTCTTCCAGGTAGCTCATCTTCTCCTTGCCTTCCATTTCTAGCTCTGGCAGCATGGTATACCTGCAGACCGCTCTTCTTTCCTCTTCCTGGTTAAAAGGACTAGTAAATTTTGGTTCATTTTCACCAGACCTTTGTTTCATTAGGCGTGATGTTATCCATGAATTTTTCCATTTTTTCCTCCATGACGTCGAACCTCTCAGTAGCAAATTCCCTCAAACTAAGGAAGTCTTGTTGTAACATGCCTTGGGAGTTGGAGGAACTTGCCATGGCAGTGAACAAGAAATAGTCGTATAGAAGGTGTTTGTGAAAATGAAACTTAGAAAAATAAGTTTCTGAGTGGAAAAAAGGGTTAGTTCAGCGTAAACAGTGTCCTTAACAAGAGTAAATGAGCTTAGAGTAGTTATGTGTGTGGGAGATAGATTTCTCAGACCAATTGAGTACTCTGTGTCCAACAAATGATCAAGTCCTTCTTTGCTACAGAGCTTAAGGGAACTTGGAATATTTGAGCACACAAAAACGCTCAACTCCAAATGATAGAACAGACTGTCCATACATGATTTTTTATTTAATGATCTAACACCTGTATCTCAATGTATGTGTAGCAGAGTGTATATCTTAAAGGAATGAAAAATAATTTGTAAAAATATATGAAGTAACTAAGGAGATGATGTTACTTTGTGATGTGAAATGATGCTATAGACTTCAAATCTAACACCAAACAATCAGATGTAACCAGATATAAGAACTGAATTGAATTTTTTTGAGATTTTTTATGATGGTGTCTAAATGGTGAAGAAGATGAGTTTTCCCGGCGATAGCCAGGCTCTGATACCAATTTGAACAAACTAAATTTGATAAACAAGGAAGTACGCTGACTTATTTAGAGTTAGGGGGAGAAGAATGGGCAAAAAAAAGGAGAGAAACTTGGGGTTGGGGAGGAAGAGAGCTCAAATATTCACAAGCATAAAGAGAAAAGAGACCCCAATTACATGATATAGTGATATTTTCTACTCACTACCAAACTGCACATGGGCATACTCCTTCTAGATACTACGAATAACTACATTTCTTAAAATGTCTCTTAAATGACTGAGACTTGACAATGTAATTTAGTAAGATAAAACACATAATTACGAAATTCAACGCCTTAAGGAAATTTCACTCTGAAAGAGCTCAAACCCGAAAAAGAAAACACAGCTATCAAATTAAAATTCTCTTAATATATGAAAATGTCTTAGCATACCTTGGGCTCTCCATCAACGAAAATTATGGATCCATCGGTGTAGGGAAGCAAGGATCGGCCATTTTTAGGATTAACTCGAATCGGTACCCCGCGGCCGGACACGGAATTGAAGGCGTAGATGGATTTGAACCCATACTTTTCGAGAATGTCTATAACTTCAAGTTGATCTTGGTCCCAACCACCGAGACTCGACTTGAAGACGTCGATTGGACCCTGGCCGCGTCGGAATAGGTGTACCTCGACTTCAGGTACCTTGGTTGGCACCGTCCGAGCCTTAGGGTTGGACGTTGGAGACGATATCAACGGCGCCGACTCGTCGGAGTTGTCGCCCGTGGAGGTGGGAGATGTGGTTTCTTCAATCTCTCCAGGTAGATTCTTTCTCTCCATGGTAATTAATTATTTAGGCCGGCGAGCATTGAGGTAGTGGACTCCGACTTATAAAGGTTCAGCTTGGACCGGATTCGTTTTCTCTGCTTTTTTTTTTTTTTTTTTTTTACTAAAAAAATTACGTAGGAAAATAATTTATATGTATGATAAATTAATAACAAATTTAGATGCGATGCCCGTGAAATTTTAAACAATAAAATAAATTTATTTTTAATTTATATTTATCTCATATATATACACTATTAATTATTTATTATCAACATAAATTTATTGTCATATATAACATAACTCAAATACATATAAAAAATAATATTAATACTTATTGTGATTAAAACCTTTCGACTTGATATTTGTGACTTGTGTAATATGACGAGGGCTAGGTCGTGTCATTTTAGTAGTCAATTAAATATATTAAATTAATTAATTAAGTATACATTCCTTTGTCCCTCTCAATTGTAATTGCCTAGAACTTCAATCTTTCACTTGTTCATCCATCGGAGGTTATGGATGGGGTGGGCGCGGAGGTAACTGGTAGTTGTTGGGGGTATGGATCCAAAGGCTTACTGGCAAGGTGCGACCCAACATTCTTAAGACCATAACTCGAGGGGCTCACTTAAGATCGAGTGACAAGGCATTGAAGTTATAGTCGTGGGGCTTCACGAGATCGCACCAACTGTTTACACAAGACATGAGGCAGTACATTTGCCTTTAATGGGACATGTCAACACAATTCACATGGGTTGATCCTAACTATTCATTGATGTGATGAGTCAAAAAAGACATGTTCCAATAACTAAGCATATAAAGGGATCTTCCCACAATATTTATAAGATTACACACTCTTTATATTTAAAACTTTAGACTAATATTTTATCTTTCTTCTTCACTCACTAACTGTAATGTTCCGAATTCTTTTAAAGCTTGTAAATGTGATATTATATGATTAATAAAGGTTAACTTTATAAATTAAGCTATGTGTTATGGAATTGAATATGTGTGATTGTTTTATTGTATAAGTATTGTACACACACACACACACACACATATATATATAACCTAAAAATCACTATTCACCTATACAATAGAATGTATTATACCTAAATATTTGAAAGTAGTATGCCCTCAAGTTAATTGCATTTGATGTGATAGCATTTACTTTGTAATCTTATTCAGTTTATTAATAAAAGTTTAATTTATTTAAAGACATTTATTTATCCATGTTTAATTAGTAGAATTAATTAATTAGATAAACCCATAGTTTTAGATCAATGCTTTTAGAATCATGGTGTCGATCATGCTAATGAGATCTAAAATCAAGATAGCTCAAAACTAAAATGTTCTTAATCATAGGATCACTAATATGGTGTTAATGATCCGGATAAATTAGTACATATTATGTTTGCTCTTTTAAAGATGATAATTGATCTCATAATCATTTGTGTGTAGATACTAAAGCAAGTATGTAGGTGCTTATTGGAGAATAAGTTAACTAAACGTGACTCACTTAAGGAATACCTAATTGAGTTTTACATACCTATTAATAGGAGTTCCTAATGTGATAGTAGTACAAGTGATCATTGGACTTAAGATCATCATAGTATCTTATCTACAATGACTTATACTTAGTCATATTCCTTAAGACTCTTTGGGTATATAAAAGTGTATGTTCGGGTATAATAAGTTGTATATGAAAGTAGGAGAATGATCTGTAATAACCAAGGATACTGTAAAAATTATTATTAGTGAAAATGAGAAATTACTTGAAAATGATTATGTGTACTTATGTGTAATATGAGAAGTAATTAACTCAACGAATTTGATTTTAAGAAGAATTTATAAATTATGAAAACGTATGTCAAGCTTAAGTTATAAATTAACTAAGCTTGAAATAATAAGTCTTGTGTGGCATAATGATTGATTATGAATTAATTAAGTGTTTAATTAAATTATAAAAAAGAGGATTAATATAAAATTCAAGTTGATAATTGACAATTGTAACGCCCCTAAAATCCCAGCACTCATTACAACGGACCTTGTGCGTTAAACTTCATAACATTTATCAACTTAACCAAAGATCTCATAATCATATTGGTTGAATTAGTCTATTTTAGACTATACATTAAAAAATTTCTTAACTTAGTCCTTAGATCTTAACTTGATCTCGATCTCATCCTTTCTACAAGTATCAACTTGTAGTTCATCAATATACATGGATTACACAATACATACCGGTCAAATTTTAACCTTAACATTTAGACATTTTATACGTTAATATATCCAAGTTTCACAATATTAATAATAGGATGATTTTTAGAATAGAAGAATCTTGCGATAAATGATTGTATATTTATTCGTGGCAAAATTTCTTTTCTTACAAAACATATCATATTATTCAATACCCTCACTTGAATACATATCTTTATAGAGATATTTCTTCATATCAATATTTCCTATTTATCTGAATTTCACAATATTATTAACACACGTGTACTTGGAACAAATGAACCTTGCGATGAATTTGATTTATTCATCGGTTCTAAATCTCTGGTCTTACAGCACTCACAATGTTAATCAATATTCTCATTCCGATTCATAGTTCTTTATCAACATTATTTTAATATTTTACTATCTATCTGAAGTTTAGAGTATCGGCATAACATGATTAGTCCATATTACTAATACCTTCACTCAGATTAATAGATCTTTAATAATTCTAAGTTATATCAAAGTAAAGACATAACAATATTCTGATGATAATAAATAATATTATTCATATAAGATTCGGTTACATAATTTGCTTGTCTATATTATAACAGTTATTATGACTTTATACAAATACAAATCAATAAAGCATGAAACCTAGTATACGCTTCTTCTTTACGTTCATGATCATTTTATCGTTCTTTTTTAATCTGCAAATAAGTTTTATTCGCAAGAATGAGCACGACGGCTCAACAAGTCTAACAAATATCATATACACAGTTTATACTTTCATGTAAACTTTAACATGCTTTGACTTAACATATCTCTCAATTGAATATCACAAATAGCTTTCACATATATACTTTTCACATGTCATCTTCACATAAAAACTATCACATAACAAATAAGGGATAAAATACTTGCTTTATGTTTAGTATACACATAAGCTTAACCTTGTTCCGAAAACCCTACATAGTTATTTAGTGCATAAGCAATTACATTCATCATATTATATAACTTCATAAGTCTTATATTAATTTATTTAAACTATTTCAATAGGTAGAGTTATTAGAAAAATTGGCTAACTCAAAAACTCATTCTAAAGCCAAATTTTTGGATTTTGAGCAGATTGTTGGACTGTCGGACCTCGGCTCGGTTAAACGGCCATAACTTCTTCGTTTTAAAATATTTTTTAGTTATTAAAAATTCCACGCGTTCGTAACTTCTGTCTCTACAACTTTCATGAGGTGACCAAGATAGATTCCTAACCGATTTGCATAGAATTCACTGGTAAGTGGACTGCTCAAAAACTGTTTCAACTTTCTTTAATCCAATTAGTAAAACATGAACCTCAAAGCATTAATTTACTAATATAACACGTTCTAACACTCAATAACACTTAATAACATAAAAATAACAAAATCATAAACCTACTTATGTAAGATTTTGTGACTTTTTTTCAAGAACATGAAGAACTAAGTTTCATTGTTCCTTTACTATAACTTGATATCGCTAGCGTATCAAGCTAGTACATCATGTTTTAGGACTCCATAACACTAAATTATAAAATCATAAACCTACTTATATAGAGATTTATGAATTTTACTCAAGAACGCTAAGAACATAAAACATAATTACAAAATCATAATTTTGATTACCTCTTGAAGTGCAATCTTTATTATTCTTGATCATTCAAGCTCTCAACTAACACTTTTTATATGATTATACTAGCTTTTCAACCTCTAGATTATATGGTGAATTGGTAAGAATTATGAAGAGTGAATGCTCCTATTTATAGGGTTTTCTAAGTTAGGGTAAAATGGTAAAAATGATAACCAAGCTTTGACTCCAAGTTTGGCTTGGCTCCAACTTTAGCTCAAACTTTGGCTCCAAGTTTGGCTTGGCTCCAAGCTTTACATTTTGGCTCCAAGCCTTAAATATCTAAGACCCTAATGCCCTTTATCTAGCTTGCTAAATGACCTTTCATGCCCTTCCAATATCAAATCCAATACGTTGATTCTTTATTATTCACAGTTGATTTTTCGTATTTATACTGTATAATTTTCATATTTTTATCGTATTATATTTGTATAATTTTTGTATTATACGCCTATTTGTGAATAGTGATTAAGGTTTAGGGTTAAACTCTTAGGGTTTCTAGGTTTTTAGGGTTTTGGTTATAACCTTTTCTAGGTTTTCTAAACCTTAAATTTAGGTTTTTTTTCAAAATAACTTATTGATTTTAATAAGTGTTAAAGTTGTATAGTTGAACCAAAACACAAAATTCTACACATAATTTTATCTTTGTATATTATATAACACATAAATTAGGTTAAAGATTTTTAACATCTAATTGTATACGATCGTAGTTTCGAATTATATTTAATCTTTAAGATAGCTTAATGTATACTCAAGCAATCGTTCTTAGGTTTTTAAATTAACATCCTTTATCAGATCATATTTAAAATATTTGGGATATTGCAATCAACCTAACTTACAAGTACTTCGTTCTCGAAATTATTTCACAATTAACTTTAGTCATTTAATATCATATTTATAAGTTCAATAAATATTCAGTATATTACAATAATTAAGTTTATAATGAAGATTAAGTTAGCCCATGTATTATGGGAATAAGCTTAGTGGGAGATTAATATTAAGTAGCCCAATGTATGTGTGTATAAGGTGGGTATTATTGGGCCAACCTTTTTTGTATTAATAAGATTGAAATAAGACATAATCTAGTCCAAGTTTAAGTCAATATTGGAGTCCAAAGTGGAGTTAAAAGAAGCTTTAGAAAGTGACCATCCACGTCCAAACAAATTGATCCAGGATAGGAGTCTAATTTCTATAATGCTTGGAAAAAGAAGTGTGTGTGTATATATATATATATGTGTGTGTGTGTGTGTGTGTGTGTGTGTGTGTGTGTATATATAATGATAATAATACTCCCCAAAGCCCCCCCCCCCCCCCCCCAATTCCAAGTCTACAAAATGCTGAATTTTTTTTCTAAGACCATGTAAAGAAAATCATGAGTTAAAGGCATAGTTGTATGTCCTTAAGGTATGTATTACCAAATGCTTTTAACCGAAACCCCTTTTACGAATGGTCATTGCCTTGTTAATAGTATACTTATACATGTATATATAGTGTATGTGTATGAAGAGTCTCTCTATAAATAGGAGCTCTCAATTCATTTTACAAAGTTTGATTCCATTTGCTAAGTTTTTAGTTTAGAGAGAAATAGAGAGCTTGAGAGAGAAAAAGAAAAAACTAAGGGGAACTATTGCATTTTGGTGAATCAAGAGAAGACTAGGAAGGAAGAAGAAGGTGGAGAACTATTTGAAGTTCATTGTCAAGAGGAAGAAAGCATCTAAGAGGTATAAAACTTCTTAACCTAAGATTTATAACTTTCATATGGTAGTTTAGTGAGTTATGTAATGTAGTATAATATTATATACTTGGTTATGGGAGGATCTTGTGTGTGGAAATCATGGTGGATTCCGAAGTTATAAGGTGATTTTGATGGAGATTATATGTTTGTATATGTTAAAAATGTATAAAAACTTAAAGTGGAATGAAATTGATAACATAAACACTTTACCGAGAAAACCTTAAAACAAAATAGTAGCTTTGGACGGACATAATTGTTTGTGCGTTTATCATTTTTGCAATTGGTAAATTTGAATGTTAGATCTATGAGTTCTCTAATCAATTTAAGTGGAACGAATGAAAAATATTAAATTTTCCATTTATGGTTAATTTTTTACCAAAACAGTCCAAACTGTTGGAAAAACTGTTAACCTATTGACCTAGGCTATTTTTGGGGACCTAACTAGTGAGTTAAATTCTAGCCTTCTGAATTCTGAAGGTGTATGTTATAACCAAGCTCCTGTCCAAAAATGAGCTCAATTCAACTTTGGATGAGTGAGATATGGCCAATCAAAAATTTAGGTTAAAATTAAAAATTTTGGAGTTGTATAACTCCGATTGAGCTAAAATATTTATTGGAAGTTCACACTAATATAAAAAAATTACCATGTGAATTTTGAAACATTTGAATAAAATTTCAAATTATGAAAAATGTGGCAATTTTACGCATAAACGACCCTTTTAAAAATTGTAAATGACATTGGAATATTAAAAGAAAAATATTTTGTGTGTAAAATAATGTTAAATAAGTGATTCTAGAAGAAATAAAAATAATAATATATCTAGGTATTTTTAATAAATAAGATTAAGTTAAAAAAATAAGGAAAATAATTAAATAGAAACCAAATAATGATGTAAATTGATTTTTAACGGCAAATGTGAGATAACAATGGATAAATAAAACTTATTAAGGATATTATGGTCATCTTAATGATTATGTTATGTTAATGATTAGTGAAACTACTTGTGAAAATTAATTAATAAATAATAAATAAATAAATAAATAAATAATTAAACAAATAAAATAATAAATAAAGATTATTTTATTTGTAAAAATGAGAAAAGATTAAACAAATAAAATAATAATTTAAATTATTTTATTTGTAAAGAATAATGAGAAATGACCACTAAGATCATTTGAAAGATTAATAGAAGATGATTAAATAAATAAAATAATCATAGCAATTATTTTATTTGAGAAGAATGATAATAATGATTAATGAGAAATAATAGTAAAGTTATTAAGATTATTTAATGGGTGAAGATCAATATTAAAGAGAATAAATTCATTTAGTAAATAAAATAATAAAGTTATTTTATTTGTGAGATGTAATGTGATAAAATGATAAAGATTAATTGTGAATGTTGATTAAACAAATAAAATAATAACAAAGGTTATCTTATTTAAAGTTATGATCATGAGATGTAATAAACAAATAATTAACAATAAAGATTATTTGTGAATTATGAATATAAGGTAATTATTAAGCAAATAAAATATTAATAAGGGTTATTTTATTTATAGAAAATGAATATATGTATTAAATAACAATGAGAGATAAAGGAGATAGTGAAAGAGGTAAGTAATGAGATGTTAAAGAATGAAGTGAGGTTAAATGATGAAGGCGTACGAGTAAGTCTAGATTGATGTAAATTTCATTAATGGTCCAATATAAACTAATCGGTAGATCGAATCACGATTCCTGTTGGTCAACAAAAAGCCGATAATCTAGAGTGAAGGGACGCGAAAGTAACAGGCAAGTACATCTTACTTGTACACTTTATTTGTTTCGTACAAGTTCTATAGATAAATTAAATTCTTAGACTTAAACTGTCATAATCTGAATACAGTCATTCTTATGTGTACACTTAGAAAGATTTCTCAAACATTAAATTATAAATGATGTGAATCCTAAATACAGACAAGTTATTTGAAAAGAGAGTCTGTGCCACTTGATTCGACTAGACAGATGATGACATAAATTCTCAATCAACCTTATCTTTTTTAAAAAGCTATCCAAACCAATTGCTTTGGTGCGGACTCTGTTATGTTGGGATGAACTGTGATGCCCCAAATCCGGGTTCCTTAAATCTCGGATTCAGTGCTCATGATACTATACTACCATACAATCACATCTATTTGTTATCTGAATAAAATAACTTAATTACAATATTACATAACAATCCAAAGTTCAACATACCTTTATACAATCCAAAACATTAGCATCAAGACATATTATAATTTTAGTACATCAACAAAAATATAATAACTAGACAACTACTGTTTGCTCGCATTCTCTTTCCCTTTATCAATTCTTAAACCTTCTGCCTGCTCGGGTTTAGCTGAAATATTATGTTTAAACAAGAATGAGCATTAAACTAGCTCAACGAGTACATAAACAAGTAATGACATAATATCTCTGAAATAACAAAAGAAAACTTTTTCAATTAACTTTAACAGTTCAACAATACTGTGAAGAAGCTTAAAACCATAGCATAAAACTCTTTCATAAATGATTTGAATCATTACCTTACCTGCTGTATGGTCACAAGACCAAGAACTCGTTTAGAACAATACCAATCGTAAAGACCGATACTGCCCGACACAGTCATAAGATTACCTTTTCTTTCAGATGTGTACTTTAGGGGATCAACCTATCATACTCTATATTGTGCACAACATAACCATCTAACGACGCAACCACGCTATTGGATTTCATATCCTTCTTTACTTTTATCCCCTTTTATAAGGGTTGTTTTGTTACAGTATTTCCATAGATTCCGCACCACAATAATGTGGATTGGGGAACATAATCAGTAAATATCTGAAGTTAACATGAATCACAAAATATGTCTAGCTGGGTAAAAATGGCGTCGACCTTTCTTAAAACAGTTCAATAACTAATGAACCTCAAAAATACCTTTACAATTGTACATAGCATACGTAACTGTCAAATGAACTACAAAAGAGAGTTTGACTAGAATACTTGCTTCCGTCCTCGCTTACTTTTACCGTTACTATCTTATCGCATTTATGACCTATATAACCATGATGTTGGTCCACACATTAGTTACATATACGATAAATACCTTACCTTACCTTGACATTCAAGTCACCGTTCACCTTTACATACAACCTAACACATAACGTTGCTCATTTATACCTTAATATTTACCAAATTGACTATTTTTTTATTATCAAATTAAGGTTTACATGTTAAGACTCTATCATATAAGAGCAAATTACTACATTTCGGATCAAAATAATTTTTTTCCCAGGAACAGTACACTGCGTCCCAGCACAGAACATCTCTCCCCCAAGGAGATCTTCTCAGTCCACTACGCCTCAGCGCAGTGTTTAGTACAAAACACCTCGCCCCGACGCAGTCTGTAGACACCAGTTTTTCCAAAATATTTTAATGCAATTCACATCCTATTTTTGGCCATTCTTTGCAAGACTTCATTTCCACACTTGATTTAGCATACACAAAACATATGTGACTTGTCTAGGCCTTCAAAAATAATATAAGTTTTCAAATGACATTATTTTTTTGAAATTCACTTTTTAGGTTTCGACGAATGATTTCGATCGCCTAAAACACACTTTTATTACCATTTACACCAAATGACCTCCAAATTATTGCAGACACGTATAATTACATAAAACTAAGTCATTCAACTTCATTTTACCATTTAACATTCCAAATGGCAAAAAATCACCTATTGATAGAATTTTGCAAACTTAACTTAAATTTTCATAAAAATCAATTTTTAGTTCATAAACTCCACTTTCTACATACTCTATAAAGATTCCATTTACCAACACTATCGACTCATATAACACATATATGACTCTAACAAAGCATGTTACCATCTATACTTGGTTTTCATGCACATAAAACATCACATAAGGTTTTAACAATACAAAATCATGATTTCTATATAGCATGTTAGATGCATATATATATATGCATCTAACATGCTATATAGGATGTAAATACCCATACCACCTTCATATTATACCTTACCACTTAGGGTTTCACCATAACTCACCATCACATAACACTTAAACTCCCCTAACTAACACTTTTAACCATTAAAACACATATACACATATATATACACATATAGATGAAAGGTTTAAGACAAGAATACTTTTAAACCTTCTATGAGCTCTTCTTCTCCTTGCAAAGAACCTCCTTAAAGTAGAATGGTCCACCTTGTTACTAGCTTTTAATCTCTAGAACACTTATCTTTAAATCTCTCAAGCTCTCAAGAACTCTTGCTTTCTCTTTATCTACGAAGCTCTCAAACACTTGGCCAAACATAAGATGAAATGAAGAAAAGAATAACTAAACTAATGCTTGCTAAATCTATACATACATAAGTTGTATATATAGTTCCTACAACTAACTCCCATAAGTTAGCTTAATCATGCATGTTCAAGGACATGCTAGGTAATTCCCATCCTCATTTAAGGATATAATGGACAATACACACCATTTAGGATACCAAGGTTAAAACATAACTTGTTAAGGACCTTCTGGTTAATTTTTAAAATTCCTAAACTTTCCATTTTAGGAAAATTTCCCTTGCTTACTATTGGTTCTTTCAACTACACATGTCTTCACCTTTTGACTAACCAATTGTGCTACTTTCACTTAATTACATTTAAATAGCTTAATTAGGTAATTAATTACAACTTAACTAATTTACTTTCCTTAACTAGAAATATAATCCTAGTTCTATACAAATCGTCCCGATTACATAATTAACCAATTATAATTCCCGTTCTTTCAAATAGTAGAAACGCTTACATAATTCATAAAAACACTTTCTTGAGAAGTGAACCTTTGAAAAAAATGAAAAGCGCACAATTTGTAGTTATTGAGTTTGTGTCCACTTTTTGCACAAAATATTTTTATTCTATACTTAATTAATACTTAATTTGCATATCACAAAACATTTGACAGATTTTAAAAATCTAACTTCATTATTTATTTATAATTTTTACAAGATTTATCGAAACTACAGATCATTACAACAACAACCTTGATAAAGGAGAATCACTTTATGTCCATGAATCCGATATGTGCGCGCACATAGACTAAACGTTATGCATAATTTAGAGTACTACAAGGTTGATCACCTCATGTACTTGTTTGTGAGGTTTTCAGTTAATCATTGTTAATCTTCTATAGAGTTTAATGGTCCTTAGTGGCCACTCAATAATAAAAGACACTTATATTTTGAAAGGTCAAAATTCTTCTTTGCTAGATACATAATGATTGATTATTCTTAAATTACTATGATTTGGAACCCTTAATGTATTATTCATTTAAGATTCATTGAAGCACATCACGACTTATTAGATACTGTTGAACCTTATGTGATTATGAACCCTTAAACTCGATTATTGATTATTTTCCGTTACATACTTACTGAGCAAATTCGTTGCTCATACTTGCTTTATAACCCTTTTTACAGTTAAGGCAAAAAAGGCCATTAGTTCTGAAAAGGACAAAGGCAAGGCTAAGACTGCAAAGTAGTTTAAGTACATGTCAAGTTTTGGTGTTTATATAAGCTATATTAATATTTTATAAGACTTATGATGTATTTAAAGGTTATACAAACCTGGGACAAAGATGTAAGTTAAATGTTATTATTCTGTAAATAGTTATGCTATTATGTACCGAAATGATAGTTATGTATGTGTGTATGGATGGTATCGTGAGCACTAAATTTGAGGTAAGAGTACTAAAATTTGGGGACGTCACATGATCAATAAAGGATCTACCACTTCTAGTAAAAGAAGAGAATGTCCTATGTGATTCGATAAATGACAACTTAGGAGTCCTTAACCAAGGAAAAATGAAAATTAGAAATGAGTTTCTAATTTACATTAATTAGAGTTGTGCATTTGAGAATCGAAATACATATGATCACATAAATAAGACTTAACATAAATTTTATATGTTATATTTAATTAGGGCATTGTATGGTAGATGGATTAAATTATATGATAACTATTTACGTAATAGGTTCTGTTAGTACAAATATGTATGCTCAAATGATTTGATGATGACAAGTTAATTATTAAACCTGACTATTTGAGATAAGAAGCCTGTTAAGAATCATAAGGTTATTAATACTTAATGATTGAGCTGTACAACTCTTACAAGTATTCATTGTACAAGGGCTTAGAATTTAATTCGAATATTAATGTATATTTGTAATCTGTAACTTTTGTAAAGTCCTTAACAGTGAAATCAATGTACAATGACTTAGAATAGAAAATCAAACTTGTTAGATTAATCTATGAAGAAAATCAAACGTATAGACTGTAGAAAATTGTAAGTGTTTTGTATCGAATGATCAATGGGTTCATTATGAGTTCCAAGAATATGCTCAGAAATTAAAAGGCATGCTACAATTGTTGAAGAGATCGCATAATACATAAGTTCGTATAGTCAAAATTGTATAGTAAAGCATGAGACCAGCTCGCAAAACTCACTCACATTGTTGAAAAAGAGAGATCAAATCGTATAGTATGTTTAGTCAACATCACATTGAAAAGTTGATCGTAGAAGTATAAGAGCACTTCGGATAGATCGTACAGTTATGTCGACCGCAGAGCAAGCTTAGTTAAAGATTGTGCTATAAAAGCTTATCGTAGAAGAATAAGGGTAACTTGAAGAGTAAATCGTATGGTAATGTCAAATGCAGAGCTCATTCTGAATTGTATAATGAAGATCAGATCGCAAAGTTAACTCAAGGACGTATAGTAAAGGAAAGTCCTCAGAAGTCTGATCAAACATCGTAGAGGTTAAATTTTTTGGAGTTGATCGAAAGAAGCAAGATTATAGAATAGAACATAAAACTCTGATAGTAGTACAAACCTTATACTCTTCATTCAACACTATAATCAACTTAATTTGGAAGGCAGAGCTAAATGGTTAAACACAGAAAAGAACATATCAAAGGGAGAGACAAAATTATACATTCACAAAAAGAAGATATGAAAGCTCAGGCACAGAACAAGTCAAAATACTCAAAAATAGCAGAATGAAGATCATCAGAACGGGGAAGGCACTTCAGAACATATAGTCATAACTATGATGAGTTGCCTCAGTATCATATCCATTAAGATACGAAAAGATAACAACATTGAGCGATGAATTCACTGCAACTGATGATCCCATCAATGGATTGTCCAGTAAAGAAGCAAGTTGAAAAGAACTATAATGATATGCAAATTTGGCATCATTGTAAATATTATTATTGATTAATGGAATTTAAAATTTTGAAATGTGACAAGTGTTTTAGGACAAGCAAGTCATTTACTATTTGATGATAGAATTAAATTCAAGCCTAATGAAATAAATTTGGATAAAAAAGGATTTGAATTGGGTTGAAAGTAAGCAAATTATCAATTAATGAGAATTAATTCTCTATATTTTTGGACAATTGACCATACTACCCTTGACAATGAAAAGAATTACCATAATATCCTTTTTATATGAATTGTCCATTATGACATCAATTATGGAAGGGAAATGACTTAAATGCCTTGACCAAGCATGAGTTAAACTTAACCAAAGTGGTTGTAAATGATTCAGTTTATTGTAAACGATTCATGATCATTTTAAATGATTTTCATTCATCATTTCGAAATATTATGTCATCATTTGCTTATGTACTTACTGAGCTATTTTATGCTTACTCTTACTTTTAAACATGATATTTCAGCTAAACCTGAACAGGCTGAGGGATCAAGAATAGACAAAGGAAAAGAAAAGGCTAGCAAACAGTGAATGCTTAGCTAGAAGAAAAAGATGTGAATCTGAATTTATTATCTTTTTGTAATATGTCAGGTACAGACGTTGTGTGTATAAAGGTATGCAGAACCTAGGATAGCTATGTATAAATGTAAAATTAAGTTTAACTTATGCTTGGTCAAGGCATTTTATGAGTTAAAATTATTATGGCGTGGTTGCGTCGCTAGATGTTTATGTTGTGCACAATATAAAACTACGATGGGCTGATCACCCAGAGTACACATCTAATTTGAATAACAGTCTTATGACTACCTCGAGCAATATAAGTCTTTATGATTGGTATTGTTCTTAATGAGTTCTAGGTCTTGTGATCGTACAACAAACAAGTTTCATGTTTCCAGTTAATCATGTAAAGTTATACATATTTCTCATGTTCATACATTGAACTAATATTGCTCAGCTTATTGTTATTGATCAACTTATTGAAAATGATCTATTTCATTGTTTATGACTCAACTTATTATAAATGATTCAGTTTACTGTAAACGATTCATGATCATTTTAAATGATTTTCATTCACCATTTCAAAATATCATGTCATCATTTGCTTATGTACTTGCTGAGCTATTTTATGCTCACTCTTACTTTTAAACATGATATTTCAGCTAAACTTGAACAGGATGAGGGATCAGGAATAGACAAAGGAAAAGGAAAGGCTAGCAAACAGTGAAGGCTTAGCTAGAAGAAAATGATGTGAATGTAAATGTATTATCTTTTTATAATATGTTAAGTACATATGTTGTATGTATAAAGGTATGTAGAACCTGGGATAACTATGTATAAATGTAAAATTAAGTTTTAATATTATTCAGAATGAATGGATGTGATGACAGGGTAGAATAGTAACGTGAGCACCGAATCCGTAGTTCAAGGAACCCGGATTTGGGGGCGTCATAAGAACTAGTCAGAAAAAATAAGGAACAAAGAATGAACTATAGCAAATAACTAAGACACTATAAAAGAAGTCACGATGACATAAATTGACAAAGTAAGGGAAAATTAACCTTTAAGAAGAAAGTGAAAATAACCGAAGTCTAAATTAAGGAGAAATCTCAATTCTAAGGAAGTGAGCTGAGTATTCAATGAAGATTTAAAAAATGACAGCAGACAAAGAATAAACATTTCAAGAGATATTGGTGAGAAATATAAATATGGTAGTATACTTTACAATACAATGACTAAAGAAGTTGAGTACAAGTTATCATAAAGCTCATAATAAAATGAAGAATTAAAGATCATAAAGCTCCATAACATAAAGTAGTAGTCCGTAGAGCTACACCTTCAGATTATAAAGTCAGAAGAGAAGGCAATTCAGAATCCTGAAAAAGAAAAATGAAGTGAAGATGCTGAAAAGAAAGAAGTATTCAAGAAAGCTAAAGGGGGGCACAAAATTAAAAGGAAAAAAGGAGAATGAAGAAGGGTCGTAAAAGAGATTGTAATGTTTAGTGGATCATAAAACTGAAAAAAGCAAGTAGAAGAATCGTAAGGCTGATTGAAGAATCTATAGATCATAGAACAACCTACTGAACAAGAATTGTAGAGTTTGACTTAATCGTAAAGCAAGATCAGAATCATAAAGTAAACTCTGATTTCGTAAAGGAAAGTGGCGATATCAAGGAGAACTCTAAGTTCGTAACGTTAAGTAACTCTCGCAAAGCTAAAGGATCATGGTACAGTTTGCAGAGTAATCAAATCGTAGAGCCAATCGTAAAACTGAAGTTCATAAGTCAGGTCAAGTCAAACATTGCAGTTCCCAAGGAATACTTTTTTATAGTGGATTGATTGAGAAATAAGAAATGAGAAGTGTTTGAATACTCAAAAATATTTAGTCGATCGTTGGACGCTTACTATGGAGATCTGAGGAAGATGTGTCAAACAGATATTCAATAAGTATGATGTCATCCACGTGATTTTTATTTTGAGTATAATGGAAATAAAGACAGAGCTGAAAACAAGTTGACATTTATCAATAAATGTCAACATCAAGAACTTTTGAAATCGGAGCATTAATTGAAGCAATAACTACTTTTTAATGGGTATTTCAACAATACATCTATATATAAATAGAAAGACTTATTTGAAATTAAAAGAGGGAGCAGAGGAGGAGAGAGAGAAAGATGAGACTACCAATATAAAGAGAGAGCTGAACTTATTAAAATAGTATAGTTCAAAAAGGAAAGAAGAGAGATGAGAAGAAGATCGATCTGCTGAATAAATATATCATCAACCTAAAGTAAATATACACTTTAAAGGATCACCAAAAGAGTGATTTCCTCGAAATTGGAGCAAAAAGGAAAAAGGTTTATCTAATAGCTTCAGAGATCAAAGTGAAAAGATAAATTGCTCAGTTGCAAAGTTTTATCAACAAGAAAAATTCAATGCCAACTTAGCAGCACCTCAAACACCTTCATCAACAACAACAACAAAAGTTGAGACTTGGTGACTTGCCTAATTTTGAAGGAATCAGTCCTTGAGGGGGATGGACTTGGTGTCCAAATTGGAGTGTGTTTAGAATATGCAAGTGAATGATATTTCTCAATTATAAGATTTGATGATGTGTTTTTAAAAAATAAATGAATTAATATGCAAATATGTCTGCATTGATGAAAAATGTAAAGTCCTTAATAGTTAATAGACATTATGTTCTAAGGACTTAGATTGACAAGGTCAAATCTGTTAAGTTGATCTCATATGTGTTAATAGCATTGAATAGTCCTTCAAAAGATCACTATGTACAAGGACTATAGATAGAAAGATCAAACTTGTTAGGCTGATCTTAAAATGTAATAGATAGGCCTGATCGATCAAAAAGAACAGCAATATGGCAAGAGAGTTAAAGCAAGAATCGTTGACTACACTCGATCGTAGGGTCTGCAAGTCATCAGCATAGCCAGTCATACACTCACGTTTACAAAGCAGAATCATAGAGTGTTTGCTTAAAGATCATCAGTATGAAGACCCTGAATGACAGGCAAGCAAACAGAAGATCCAAGCACCAACTCCATCAGCAAAGACTGATTGAGAAGTGGAAGTCTTATGAAATCACTCAAAGGAAAATCGTAGAGTCTTCCAGGAAGATCGTAGAGTCTGCCATATTAACGCAGAACAAGGCTCAGGAAATTAAAGAGTCTTCTCGGCAGATCGTAGAGTTATCTCAGCATCGTAGAGCTAACTCTCGGGATCGTAGAGTTCATAAACAGTCACTCTACGATTCTCAAAATCTTGTCTACGAACCAAGCAGTATCAAAGAACAATCTCTACACAAGTATTCAGAGTCTTGACAGCAATCCTCGTAAGGATTATTCAGAAGGCTGTCCTTGAGCTAACAATCAAACTGAACGAAGATCTCGTACATCTAGCATCAAGACTTAACTGAGATCGTAGAGCAGTTCAACTCATAACTCTACGATGGCACTATGACCTAAATCATAAGTAAAGATTGTAAAGTAGCAAAGCTGAGTCATAGAGTGAAAAAGCATACTCAGAAGTTCAACGTTCACACAATCGTTGAATCAAGGTGAAGATATTCTAACGCTACATGTCATAAACATCCTTTGATCTTACAACAGGGAATGCACCTGAAGTTCGTAGAACAGTCCTCTATGACTTATGAACCAAGCAGTTCGAGCAAAATTGAAGCACGTAGAGCAGTCCTCTACGATATGAAAGCACCTGACAGAGTTTAAACCAGATCCTACTAATGCTCTATATACATAAAGCAAAATGAAGGTCACGAAGCATAAGTAGCATGTTGTCAGGACAGCAAGGCTCGGTTCAGATCGTAGAAGTAGTAAAGTCAGACAAAGATCGTAGAGCTACATAGCAAGATCTGCAGATGACTCAACGATCAGAAGTAAGTAGTTTCAACCGGAGTAATTGTTGAGTACTTAAGTGCCAGCACCGATTGAAGACATCTAAGCACTTAAGTCAGTAGTCTCTATATGGGCTGTTGATTACTTCAGAAACACCCACATCAACACTTCTAAGGCATCTGCTGTTGAAAAAGTCAGTATTATCAGTATACTGACTAATGCGTACTGAGTGTCAGAACAAAGATTTTTGGTATCATGTATCAGGCTCAAGAAATCAGAAGACTATGTCCCAACGATCATATTCTCTAAAAGACCTGTTCACTTCAAAGACTAGGAAGAACACGAGACTGACATCTCTACAGTAATAAAGAAGACAAGTCAACAAGTCAGAGCCTGCAGAGCAGCTGATCCTTAAAGTCAAGGAAAACATTTATTGATGAATCAGAAGATTAACTAGCAAAGAATATAATAATCTTTGATGAACAACTCTGAGAGAGTAACGGCTAAATTCAGAAAAAGCTGAGCTACAGGTTAATATATTAGAACATGTCAGAAAAGGAAAACGCACTGACACGAGCAGCAAGAAAGTCAACATTGAAGATATTAAGGATCTGCACAAAGCCAAATGAAACCAACGGGATTTCTTTCAACGGTAAGATTTGCTCAGAGATATAAAGGCCTAATATGAGAAACAGAAATGAGGTTATTGCATTTATTGAAAAATACACGAGAGAGATGATGGTAGACAACAACCGAACGTAGAGTGAAACAGAAAATGAAGATACTGAAGGACTCTACGATCCATCAGAACACTAACACTGAATTGAGAGAGACATAGAGATGAATAACTCTATTACAAGAGAAGTGTTCAGAGCTGCTAGGCACATAGAAGAGAGAAACTTAAACGCAAACTTGATACATACATGGTAGCAACTGAGTACCAAAAGGAAGGAGCATCACAGTCACCTCAGAAGCCCATCTCGAGAAGCAATAAACTGTCTATGATAAGAAGGAACAACTGAGTACCAAAAGGAAGAAGCATCACAGTCATCTCAGGAGTTCATCTCGAGAAGTTATCAAGTACCAAATGAGCTAAAGTGCAAAAGCCTAGTAGCACAATTGGTGATCTTGAGTAGTTGCTGAATAACAGAAAGAAGGAGAATATCAACGACAAACATCAGCAGCATTCAATGATGGATCACAAGCTGCTGCTAAGTACCAGAAGATAAAGAAGATCAATGTTCTACTTAGCAGCACAACCCAACAGACAAACAAATCAAGTCTGCTGGACTTGTTGAGTACCGAAGGGTACAAGAGCTTCTAAGTCTGATGGACTTAGTCTACAGTCCCAAGGCTATTAGCCTTGATGAGGGCAAGAGTGTCCTAGTCTTGATGTGACTAAAAGAGCCAAGTCTGCTGGACTTGATGAGGGCAAGAGTGTCCTAGTCCGGAGGACTAAATCTTAGTGGATTTCCTACTGTCAAGTAGAAGAGTGGAGTAGGAGTTATTCAGTCTCCGAACCACTATAAATCTCTTGTGTCATTTATTTTATGTTGTTTATATTCTGCACAATAACTGTTATATCTGCTTTCACCCATACTTGATTAACACACTAAATTGAAATGACTCATATTTCTTTAAGGGATTTATTAAAAGTAAAATCCGCTGTGCTTGAATTGATTCTATCATTTATAACTAATATGCTTTCGTTATAAAAGGAAAAAGTTTTTAAATGATCTATTCAACCCCCCCCCCCCCCCTTCTAGATCTCTATTGTGTCCACGGGAACTAACAATTGGTATCAGAGCAGGTTCTCACAAATATGTTAAAGCCTACGTTTTGAGTTGATCCATGACACAAATTTAAATTAGTGTTAAATCTCGGTATTGGGTATAAAAGACAAAATGAATTTAATCTCACAAGTTGAAACTTGTTTGTACAGGAAATCCAATGGAGAAGCTGCCTAAGGCCATCCATGCTTAACCATGTGCTTAAAAGAATTATCTTCTTCAGACAAATTGAGCTAAGGGAAATCAGTAGGATAATGGAGGAAGAACACTGATGCAGCAAGAGTTATGAATCTTTCAAATTAAAAGGAATCCATAATCAAAAAGTGATTGAGGAGCTCTACAAATGATGAACTAGGACATTCACTCCATCATCAACCATCAAAACGATTAAATCTATGGACTTCTCAACTGTGGATAACATGATCCTTCTCATCAACTTGAACCTAAGGAAGATTATCCAGGAACAAGGGATTCTGTCCACATCACAAAGATTTTGATTGGTGCATCAGTCTATGCAACTACATGAAGAAATTAATGGTGTCAAAATTGAAAACCGGAAGGACAGCAAATCATTTCAACAATAGCAACATGCTTCATCAAAATCAGAACCACTGTTTGTCAAGTAATTGACAACAGTGAGGTATTTTATCCTATCTCTTCCAAGTATTAAAATTATAGATTGTAAAGATTGTATTGCATGACAAGTTGTTTATATTGTTTACCTTCATTTCTCAGGATCCTGTAAAGGAATCATCATCTTCCTAATATACACTTGTTAAACCATGTCATATCATTTATTGTATATTACTTGTACTTATGTAAGAGCTCTTTCAATTGATAAAGTAAAATTAGTTTTAAGAATGATTTTAACCTTCTCTTTGGCTGAGGAAATCTCAAAGAATTATAATTAGCAAAATTCAATATGTTTTTATCAAAATCCAAAGAGGCAGAAATGTGTGGTATTTATCATACCTTTATCCTCTTTCGAACTTTGCTTTCGACTCCTTTGTCAATAATCTGAGTTCTTGATAAATCGTAGAGTATGGTTATATCTATTATTGTACTCTGAATGATCGTAGAGACTGATCAACTCTACGAGCCATTGAAGCACAATACATAGAACTGATTATCACTCTACTAAAGTTCAAAAACTCAGTACTTCATGAAATTGGTTTATCAATCTTGAACCCCTCACACACATAAACCCCTCACACACATACTCAAATAGCATAATAGAACTGTCATCATTAATTCACTTCTATGCACTTTGAGGATTCAATGTATGATATTGTTAGATACTTAAAATTACTAACTTCACAGGACCCAAATAAGTGTGGGTACCAAGTTAGAAAATTTAACCTGCAGGTGTCTTGACTGATCCAAAGACCACTCAAAGAGGAACTAAATTAAAGAGAAATACAAGGACAAGAGTCTCATCTAAGTGCGAGTCAACTCTACTATCACAGAAAGCTGAGCATACAAAGCCTACGATCATAGTATCAGAAAAAGGGATTTCAGCAAAACCATATATGAGGAAAACTCTTTATAAATCCATTGATGGAGAATCAAATCATAAGGAGGCAGTATCAAGTATGGAGAAGCAACATTCTGTCAAGCTTAGCAAGGCACAGGGCAAAGTCTAACAAGGTCAGACCAACTCTACGATCTCAGCACCAGTCAAAGAATCGTAGAATAGACAGTACTAAGAAAAGTACTCTACGAACCTAAGATAAAAGAGTCACTGAAAGACAAGTTATCTCAGAGATGGAAGTTGACCGTGGGGGAGTAATAGTCAGCTAAGTTCAACAAAAAGTGAAGAAGTTATCAGAACCTACTAAATCTTCATCTCCAATTCGAAGAGTCTATAAACTCTATGATTGATAACCTGTTCAGCCATAATTACTCCAAGTCATAGAGTCACTATGATCAACAACTAGATCGTAGAACATAATGTGTCTACAATCACACTCCACATAAACCATCCTTTCATTGAACCTTTCAAATCCTCTTACCAGCTCACTGTTCATGTCATACAATGATTAACACTCCCTCTTTCATATCAAAACAGTCTTTTCTCAGATAAAGCGCCTCAGAGACAAACCAAGTCCTAAGTTTCAAACTAAGAGGCATGCCCTCTCTGAGCTTCCTTAACTCTGCCAAAAGACTGAGCATTTTACATCACCTGTATTCCTTCTGAGCTCCAGATGTAAAGGGAAAAAGGAATTTTCTCCAACCAAAGTCGTTATTCGTCAAGGAATGATTCTCCTGCTGTTTGAACAAAAGAAGGAAACTGTGCAAAGAAATCTAAGGCATTCTACATTGGTGACCAAAAGTTTTTTTTTAAGGATAATCGTAGAGTGAAGAGCAAGTTACTCTACGAACTGACCAAGGTGTCTGTCAAACAGGGAAGTAATGTTCACGCTCTCCAAACTCAAGTGAGTCAGTTATGCATCAGTTACAATAAATGCAAAAGTGAAGGCCACGTCCTGCAAATGAATATTCTACACGTGTCTTCTACAAAACTTACGAGGGAACTGACATAAGCCAAAACTTTCAAACTGACGATTGTTCTTTCCCATCAGTTATCAGTATCCATTTCTCAAAACCGTGCAAACTCATCATGTACCAAAACCATTGTTGAAACCCAGAAAATCTTCAAACCCTAAACACAAAAGATCCCTGATATCTATACATCTCGATCACACCCTTGTTATTCTCTGGAATCGTCATTTGACCAAACACTCTTTTTACAAAACCATTGATATGGAAAACTGTCAAGTTGTTTCTGGCATCCAACTCGGCTTTGATAAGTTTGAGTCCTCTGAAAAGAAATTCAAGGATATTCTTACAATAGTGCAGGAAGTTGGGTTCTCAGATTGTTTGGGGGCTAACACCAAGGTCTACTCTGTTCTGGTAAAAGAGTTCTATCGGAACGCAATTGTAAACGATGATGAGTTAGTTTCAAGAGTTAGAGGAGAAAAACTCAAAATAGATGATACCGAAATCAACAAGTGTCTGGGAATTACTATTGGAGATCTATCATCACTTGAAGACATAGATACAGTTGAAGGAATGAGGAGGATGGGATATGTAAAGAATACTCAACTAAAGGGTATGAAGAAAAAGGAGTTTCCAGAAGAGTTCGAGTTCCTGACAGAGATAGTAGGCAAATGTATCTTATGCAAAGACACCGCTCATGACACTGTAAGTGATCCTCAACTAAGAATCATGTCTGCTATTGTCATGAGGAAGAACATAAACTTTGGTGCCATACTATTTGACTTGTTAGTCAAGGAGGTTGAGAAAATAAAGGCTCCTGGGAAGCCAATCTCAAAAGTATTCTATGGACGATTCTTAAGTATCATACTGAAGCGGAAACTGCAAGATAAGATTAGGGATGATGAGGGGGAGGCTTTGAATGTCCACAAAGTTATGTCTCCTAAACTGTTTGACAACTGGAAGAAGAATCCTATGGAAAATAAGAGGTTAAGGATGACTAGCAGCAGCAAGAAAGATTCGAAGGAAAGCAAAGGAAAAAGGAAAGCATGTACGAGTAAAGATGATTCATCTGATGAGTCTCTATCATTTGGATTCATCTCACCAAAATCATCCCTCAAGAAGTTGAAAACTGAAAAGATCAAGCTTGCAAAAAGACAAAGTGCTCGTCTTCAACAAATGATGAAATCTCTGGGGAATAAAAAGGCAGGAGATGGTTCACCTAACTTCATTGATCTCAGTGATGAAAGTAAGGAGGTACCTGTTGAAGAAAATGTGACTCCAAGTGAGTCAAAATCTGGAAGTGAAGAAATGTTTACTGCAGAAACAGTTGATGAAGTAAGAGAAGACGATGTTAGTGGAACATTGAGAAATAAAGAACAGTTAGAAGAAACAACTGCTGAACCTGTCAAAGCTTCAAAGGAATCAATTTCTAAAGCTAAAGACTCTGACAAAGGGAAAGGAAAGGAAACAACATTCGGAGATAAAGATCAAGAAGACTCGAGCTCTGAAAGTCTTAATCATCATGTTCCCGCAGCCTCACCATTAAGTATTCGAAGAAGGATTATATTGGAAGCAGTTGAAAAGCCAGGAGCCATGTTGCCAAACAAATGGATTGATCACGGCAATGGTCAAATCAGAGTAGCTTCAATAACCATGGAAGATTTACTAAGCAAGTTTGAAGACATCGAGCTCGATCGAACCACAGTTTTATATGATCATAAGGGTCAGGAGTTAAGAAGGTTCTACCCTTGGATGCCCTGGTTAAAAGCTATCTGTTTCAGAGATACGAGTTTCATCAGTTGGTGTTATACTTACTTTCCTAATCTAAAGTTGGTTTCTCAGAACTTCCCAAGAGTTCAATCATTTCCAACTCTGCTGATCAAAAATGTCCAACACTTCAAAACCTACCGTCATGCAGAAAGTATATTCATTCATTATTCACTGTTGATCAATCAAGATGAAAGTCAGAAGAAAAATAGACTCGTAGAGTCAAGGGCCGTAAAGCATCCTGACTCTACGACTGCAACAAACCAGTCTCAGCCAAATATTCCCAGCAAATCACCCTCTGATATTCCTTCATCATCAAACAATGATTTCTTTGATACAATCACCGCTCTTGAGAACATCTTCAAGAATTCTACCACAGCAGAGGCTATATCTGGAGCAGAAGAATTCTACAAAGAAGTGCAAGCATCTTTTTCAAACATATCTTTCAAGCTTCTTCAACAAGATCAGATAAATCAGAAGTCATCAGAAAATCAGCAGAAAGAAATTCTGAAACTTCGGAAGAACAATGAAGAATCTATTGCATCTCTTTCGGAAAAGATAGAGAATTTAAATCAATCTCTGTCTCAGACCATTGAGCTCACTTAGCAGGATCTAAAGATTGAAATTGGAAACACATCCTACCTGGTCGAGCAGCTCATGGTAAATTTCCAGCAGCTCTCTCAGACTATTGATGACAAAAAGGGGGAGAAAAAGAGAAAGAGGATCAGGATGAAACGAATGAAGCAAAAGGAGAAGAGCAAGAAGAAGCAGAAAAGAAAACAGGCAAAGGAAGCCTTGAAGGCAAGAACTGAGGGGGAGCCAGATAAAGACATGAAGTCATCAGCTGAGGGGGAGACATGAAGTCATCAGCTGAGGGGGAGCAGAACTAACAGATAAGCAGCAACAACATGTAGATCATTCAGAAGACATACAAATACAAAGGAAGGTACATCTCAAACTGAAATAGTATGATCTGGATCCAGTGTTTTAGATGTTGTGTAATCTGTATTTAAGTATTCAATCAATGACATTCATATTTTCTGCTCTAGTAATACAGTAGCTCACTGTATAGTAAGATTCATTCATCAATTGCATAAGCATCTAGTATTGTTGTCTTGTCATCATCAAATAGGGGGAGATTGTTTGGAATATGCATGTGAATGATATTTCTCAATTATAAGATTTGATGATGTGTTTTTAAAAGATAAATGAATTAATATGCAAATATGTCTGCATTGATGAAAAATGTAAAGTCCTTAATAGTTAATAGACATTATGTTCTAAGGACTTAGATTGACAAGGTCAAATCTGTTAAGTTGATCTCATATGTGTTAATAGCATTGAACAGTCCTTCAAAAGATCACTATGTACAAGGACTATAGATAGAAAGATCAAACTTGTTAGGCTGATCTTAAAATGTAATAGATAGGCCTGATCGATCAAAAAGAACAGCAATCTGGCAAGAGAGTTAAAGCAAGAATCGTTGACTACACTCGATCGTAGGGTCTGCAAGTCATCAGCATAGCCAGTCATACACTCACGTTTACAAAGCAGAATCATAGAGTGTTTGCTTAAAGATCATCAGTATGAAGACCCTGAATGACAGGCAAGCAAACAGAAGATCCAAGCACCAA
Organism: Hedera helix; assembly: GCA_947179155.2. Classification (NCBI taxonomy): domain Eukaryota; kingdom Viridiplantae; phylum Streptophyta; class Magnoliopsida; order Apiales; family Araliaceae; genus Hedera; species Hedera helix. Next base: position 17,457,805 of record OX359266.1, on the reverse strand, counting down.
CTCCATCAGCAAAGACTGATTGAGAAGTGAAGAGTCATTCAGATAGAAGTCTTATGAAATCACTCAAAGGAAAATCGTAGAGTCTTCCAGGAAGATCGTAGAGTCTGCCATATTAACGCAGAACAAGGCTCAGGAAATTAAAGAGTCTTCTCGGCAGATCGTAGAGTTATCTCAGCATCGTAGAGCTAACTCTCGGGATCGTAGAGTTCATAAACAGTCACTCTACGATTCTCAAAATCTTGTCTACGAACCAAGCAGTATCAAAGAGCAATCTCTACACAAGTATTCAGAGTCTTGACAACAATCCTCGTAAGGATTATTCAGAAGGCTGTCCTTGAGCTAACAATCAAACTGAACGAAGATCTCGTACATCTAGCATCAAGACTTAACTGAGATCGTAGAGCAGTTCAAATCATAACTCTACGATGGCACTATGACCTAAATCATAAGTAAAGATTGTAAAGTAGCAAAGCTGAGTCGTAGAGTGAAAAAGCATACTCAGAAGTTCAACGTTCACACAATCGTTGAATCAAGGTGAAGATATTCTAACGCTACATGTCATAAACATCCTTTGATATTACAACAGGGAATGCACCTGAAGTTCGTAGAACAGTCCTCTATGACTTATGAACCAAGCAGTTCGAGCAAAACTGAAGCACGTAGAGCAGTCCTCTACGATATGAAAGCACCTGACAGAGTTTAAACCAGATCCTACTAATGCTCTATATAAATGAAGCAAAATGAAGGTCACGAAGCATAAGTAGCATGTCGTCAGGACAGCAAGGCTCGGTTCAGATCGTAGAAGTAGTAAAGTCAGACAAAGATCGTAGAGCTACATAGCAAGATCTGCAGATGACTCAACGATCAGAAGTAAGTAGTTTCAACCGGAGTAATCGTTGAGTACTTAAGTGCCAGCACCGATTGAAGACATCTAAGCACTTAAGTCAGTAGTCTCTATATGGGCTGTTGATTACTTCAGAAACACCCACATCAACACTTCTAAGGCATCTGCTGTTGAAAAAGTCAGTATTATCAGTATACTGACTAATGCGTACTGAGTGTCAGAACAAAGATTTTTGGTATCATGTATCAGGCTCAAGAAATCAGAAGACTATGTCCCAACGATCATATTCTCTAAAAGACCTGTTCACTTCAAAGACTAGGAAGAACACGAGACTGACATCTCTACAGTAATAAAGAAGACAAGTCAACAAGTCAGAGCCTGCAGAGCAGTTGATCCTTAAAGTCAAGGAAAACATTTATTGATGAATCAGAAGATTAACTAGCAAAGAATATAATAATCTTTGATGAACAACTCTGAGAGAGTAACGGCTAAATTCAGAAAAAGCTGAGCTACAGGTTAATATATCAGAACATGTCAGAAAAGGAAAACGCACTGACACGAGCAGCAAGAAAGTCAACATTGAAGATATTAAGGATCTGCACAAAGCCAAATGAAACCAACGGGATTTCTTTCAACGGTAAGATTTGCTCAGAGATATAAATGCCTAATATGAGAAACAGAAATGAGGTTGTTGCATTTATTGAAAAATACACGAGAGAGATGATGGTAGACAACAACCGAACGTAGAGTGAAACAGAAAATGAAGATACTGAAGGACTCTACGATCCATCAGAACACTAACACTGAATTGAGAGAGACATAGAGATGAATAACTCTATTACAAGAGAAGTGTTCAGAGCTGCTAGGCACATAGAAGAGAGAAACTTAAACGCAAACTTGATACATACATGGTAGCAACTGAGTACCAAAAGGAAGGAGCATCACAGTCACCTCAGAAGCCCATCTCGAGAAGCAATAAACTGTCTATGATAAGAAGGAACAACTGAGTACCAAAAAGAAGAAGCATCACAGTCATCTCAGGAGTTCATCTCGAGAAGTTATCAAGTACCAAATGAGCTAAAGTGCAAAAGCCTAGTAGCACAATTGGTGATCTTGAGTAGTTGTTGAATAACAGAAAGAAGGAGAATATCAACGACAAACATCAGCAGCATTCAATGATGGATCACAAGCTGCTGCTAAGTACCAGAAGATAAAGAAGATCAATGTTCTACTTAGCAGCACAACCCAACAGACAAAAAAATCAAGTCTGCTGGACTTGTTGAGTACCGAAGGGTACAAGAGCTTCTAAGTCTGATGGACTTAGTCTACAGTCCCAAGGCTATTAGCCTTGATGAGGGCAAGAGTGTCCTAGTCTTGATGTGACTAAAAGAGCCAAGTCTGCTGGACTTGATGAGGGCGAGAGTGTCCTAGTCCGGAGGACTAAATCTTAGTGGATTTCCTACTATCAAGTAGAAGAGTGGAGTAGGAGTTATTCAGTCTTCGAACCACTATAAATCTCTTGTGTCATTTATTTTATGTTGTTTATATTCTGCACAATAACTGTTATATCTGCTTTCACCCATACTTGATTAACACACTAAATTGAAATGACTCGTATTTCTTTAAGGGATTTATTAAAAGTAAAATCCGCTGTGCTTGAATTGATTCTATCATTTATAACTAATATGCTTTCGTTATAAAAGGAAAAAGTTTTTAAATGATTTATTCAACCCCCCCTTCTAGATCTCTATTGTGTCCACGGGAACTAACAGAGTGGTCTAGTGACTTTTACCAAGACTTATTGACTCGAAAGAATCTTTGTGATTCAGTGATGTAACATATCTTTGTGATCTGATTGTGGTGATAAATATCCTTAGAGAATTTTCTGCCAGAAATGTATAAGAGTGGACTATAAAATATTTGTGCTCCGAACCACTTAAAATTTTTGTGTCTCCTCTTATCTCTTTACTGCTTTTATCATAACTGTCATAACTGTTCAATCTACTTAAACTACTTTAACTGTTTCATCTTTTGAGATAACATTTAAGCAACACTAATTAAAATCATAACTGTAATCTTTACTGACTCAGATCAATGAGGGGTGTTTAATTAAATTAAATATTCCCCTGTAATCATTAAAAGCAAATGATTTTAAAATTAAAATTTAAAGAACTAAAATGATCTATTCAACCCCCCTTCTAGATCCTTTTTATGTCCTTTAGGAGTAATAATTGGTATCGGAGTAAGTTCTCTTGATCAAAGCTTAATCGCTTAAGTAGATCATATGGCACACATCAAAATCAGTTATGAATTTAAACTCTTGTGCAACATTGTTAGATTGATTACTGAAATGTTCAAGTGCTTACAGTTATGTGCATTATTGATGAAAGTTTATTTTAAGAAGGATAATTAGGTTCACTTCTTTCAAGCTGGTTCCATCTACCAAAGATTCTATCAAGATGACAGTAAAATTATAAGCAGATACAGAGAAGCATAGTCATTAAGAAGTCTTGGAAGCCTCATCAGAAACATGAAGGTTCTTTATTAAGTAAGAGATCCCTCCTGGTTCATCAGACTAAAATGATTTAACAAATGAGAGATTAAATATTCTTCTCAATTTCTTAAAAGTCTCTGACAAGGTATGTTTAAGGAAGGACCACTTTTTAGTATACCAAGGTTTAGTCAGACAAAAGAAACAATGTTAGCTAAGAATGTAAGAGAGAAGATAGAAAATGTTGTCATTAAAGCTGTAGAATCATATCACCAAAGAAAAACTCTCTCAGAAAGGAAATTATGACAAAGCCAAATCTAAGGTGACACAACTGAGGAAAGGCTTCAGATGAAAAGGAATTAAGAAGATCCAGAATATATGATGATAAAAAGAGGAGCTGCAGGGTGTAGCCAAAAAAATAAATGCAGATCAGATTCAACGAACTACCTGTATTACTCTTCTACAAAATACTCTGGACATCTCCGACACCTCATATTCCACGATCGTTGAGTTTCAAAGCTCTACGATCCAACTTAATGTTCAACACTCTACGATCATAAAGTAGCTCAGTTCATCAGTTGTTGAGTATTCAATTTCAAAGACAAATATCAGACAAACTTAACTGTCATCTCTATGTTCAGACAAGCTTAACAAATGCAATATCATACAGAAGACCTCTAGAAGAATGATTCGGTGATTAAGCAAGAGAAAAGCTATGTAACAAGATGAATGACAAGATTCATCAAGGCATAACAAAGAATCTAATGAGAAAGAAGAATCCTACATCGATCGCCAAATGCAAAAAAAAGAGTCTTAAATCAACGAGTGCATACAAGTTTACATGAAGTCTGATTGATTTAAACGAGCAAATGCCTATAATCACCAAAAGAAAAGAAGGTTCATAAAAAGAAAGGTGAACAGAAGGATGATGACTAGTTTTTATACCTATTTATTTAATACTTTTGAACTTGATTATATTGTGAATTATTTAGCATTTTAGTTAGTTTTATATATTTTTCTGTTATTATTGTAAAATATGATGTAATAGTAATATTATGCGTGTTATTTATATTTTAGGTAACTTATATTATTTCTATATATTTTATTTATTCTAATTTATTTGTGTAGGAAAATATAATTGGAAGGGTATTTTGGTAAAATCTACACAGAGGCCACTGCCGCAGCGATGCTCTGCTACAACTGCAGCGGTAGTATAAAGCAAAATCCAACAGCAGGTTTCACCGTCGCGACGCTCTATTCCACCGTCGCAGTGCCCAACGCTTCTGCAAAGAAAAATTATAACTACAGTCACAACACTTCCCTGCTACCGTCGCGATAATGGTACTATTCATGGTCGGCAGATTCAGCTTTTAAGTCTAGTTTTCATCCATAATTTATATATCTTTGATTCCTTTTTCATTTGGGGCGAGAGAGAGAGAGAGACTAGGGCTTAAAAGAAGATGAGTGAATGTGGTTTTCCACCATAGGAAACCACTATACCTTTAATTCTTGATCCAAATCTTTTTATTTTTGGAATAAATGGATGAAAAAGATGAAGAGCAACCAAGGAATCCATTAATGGAGCCATGGATGGATAGAGCTTGGATGATAACAAGTGTATCTTCTAACTCTTTATTTGTCTTTGTATTTCGTTGTATGATGATTCTTATGGATTATGTAATGAATATTAGCTATTCTTCTTACATTAGAATCTAAGTATGCTTTTGAATACAAATAGTTGTCCGAATTGATTCTCTATCTCTTAATTGGAACCATGGATTGGATTAACATGTTTAGTTTTTCATGTATTGATTGCTTGGCTTAATAATTAGTTTGGTCGCTTATATGAAATTGACAAATGGATTGTAGTGTGTTGACCCGAATGTGATAACATGTGATTGTGCTATTCTACATGGTGGGAGTGCATAATTTACATATAGGATAGGAATATACTTGTATGCCATGTGTGACCAGTTAAGAACCTGAGCTTCATAGCCCTTGTTTATTGTAATTCTCATAGAAATATAGTGGATTATTTAGACTTGGGTATGCTTATATTGTTATCGATAGAGGCGTATAAGGACTATAGTGTTCTTGGTTGACCATTCGTTGGTTAAGGCCGTATGAGTGGGTTATCATGTTTTATGTTGATTGTTAATTGTTTGGCTTTGTAATCACTTTAATAACTTGTATGAAATCGGAAGAGGGAGTATTAGTTTTGGCCTGAATATGTTAACACGTGTTATGTTATTTGGTTTTCAGATTGAATGCATAATTTGTACGTAGGATAGACATATACCTGCAGGCTGCGTGTAGCTAATGTGAGAAGCTGTGCTTAGAAACCCTGCTTGTGTTAGTTCTCATAGTAATATAGTAAACTATCTTGCTTAGGTTGTTCTTGTCTTAATTATGTCGAATGGGGTAGGTTTGGATGTGACACGCTTATTTGGCTCTCGAAAGATGCCAATAAGTACTATTGTATTCCCGATTGATAATTCGTCGTGACCGTATAATTGAGAGAGAGTTAAGAGATAAAAATGACATGTTGGGGGAAATTGCATTCTTAGATTCACCTATCTTAAATTGCTTTCTAGTTTAAATGTTAATTTGCATTATTTCCATTTTCCTTTCTTCCATTAAATCAATTGTTTGAATTAAGATCGACTTGATGCAATCGGTATTTAGAACTCGTTAGAACTAATTCCTCGTGGGATCGACTTTTACTTTCACTTTATTACTTGTTGACCGTGTATGCTTGCACATTATTCATTCAAATGAATTTGAGATCGGAACTTATTTAGTAAAATAAAATATAAATAAATAGTTTCGATTTCGACCAACAAGTTTTTGGCACCGTTACCGGGGAATTAGTTTTTGACTGTTTTCTAATGTTGATTTCAATCAAGTTAGTTTTTGTTTAAACTTTTATTCCTGTTTTACTTTTTACTTGGACTTTTGATTTTGTTCGTGGAATTTTCAAGGTTCGGAAGAAGAAATAAGAAGTCGGATTGTTGACTATAAAATAAGCGCTAAATGGGAGGCAACCCAGGTTTCTTTAATGCTTTGTTTAGTTTTGTTTTTCATATTCAGGTTATATCTTAGCAAATCGTAGTAGTCGGTTATGAAAGGTGACAGTTGATAATTTGGCCCTAATTTCAGAGAAGATCCTTGCTTTTAATTCTTTCATTACTTGTAGAGAGGACGTTGTCAATTCCAAGTTTGGGGGTATTCGACGTTTGTTTTGATATGCTTGATGTTAAGTTTTATTATTTTTTCTTTTAGTGTTATTTTGAGTTTTGAATTTTGTGGGTATATTCTCTACAAATCCTCACTAGACACAACTCATCCTCTTAGGCAACCTTGGGGTTTAACGACTTGTCCATGTTTCCTACGAAAATTGATTTATTAATGTTATTTTTGTTTTGTTTTTGTTTGTTTTTGTTTTAGAGTCGTTATAGTATAGGTTTGTATTCTTTGAGCATTATTGATGTGATTAGAACTTTATTCGAGGATTGGACTATTTATTGTTCTTATGATAACTCATAGAAAATGGATTGACGTTGCTTAGTCTGTTTGCTTGACTTGTTGGTTTTTACATTGTTTGTGATCCCTTAAACTTTGAGCGCATATCCATTTGTAATAAGCTGGTTGTATGCTTAAAGAATGCTTATATGATCGAATACTTGTGAAAGTTATCACTAAACTCTAGAACACATTAAACATTACTTGGAGCGAAACACCCTCGTTTGAATAGAAAACCATGTGGTGAGTGAGATGGAGCGTAGAACACACTCACTCATAAACACATGCTTAGGTGAGATGGAGCGTAAAACGCACTCACCTCTGAAATAAAAATAAAAATAAAATGGATAAAATAATATAATTCAAATAGTAATCATGTGGTGGATTGTGAGGGAGCGTAAAACGCACTCATCCATAAATGTGTGATTAAGTGAGAATGAGCATAAAATGCACTCATCTACAATTTTTGGACGATTGATGTGAAAACAAGTTCAGGAGTTGTTGATTTCTTTTAACAAGGTAATGTGGTCGCTTAAGCTCAATCGAGCTATAATTAGTTTGTTACAAATGGTGCACACACACACACACACACACACACACACACACACACACACACTTATGGGTCATGAGTAATGTATGATTAACATATAGGTTGAAATTCTAGACTTTGCGATGTTTTAAAATTTTCTTGTAATTATTATTTGAAGTAAATCTTTGTGCCCATTTTGTATTCCATATCGATTCATTACTCAAGTTCGTGTTATTTATTTTTGTTTGTATAGTTTGTCTTTGTTTTGCTTGAGGACAAACAAATATTTAAGTTTTGGGGTATTTGATGACTGATTTTTATACCTATTTATTTAATATCTTTGAACTTGATTATATTGTGAATTCTTTAGTATTTTAGTTAGTTTTATATATTTTTATGTTATTATTATAAAATATGATGTAATATTAGTTTTATGTGTGTTATTTATATTTTAGGTAATTTATATTATTTATATATATTTTATTTATTATAATTTGATTTTTGTAGAAAAATATAGTTGAAAGGGCATTTTGGTAAAATCTGCATAGAGGCCACCGCCGCAACGGTGCCCTACTACCACCGCATTAGTAGTATAAAGCAAAATCCAGTAACAGGTTTCACCGCCGCGGTGCTCCATTCCATCGCCGCAGTGCCCAAAGCTTTTGCAAAGAAAAATTATAACTACTACCGCAGCGCTCCCCTGCTACCACCACGACAGTGGTACTGTTCATGGCCGACAGATTCAGCTTTTAAGTCCAATTTTCAGCCCTAATTTATATATCTTTCATTCCTTTTTCATTTGGGGCGAGAGAGAGAGAGAGAGAGAGAGAGAGAGAGAGAGAGATAAAGACTATGGCTTGAGAGAAGATGAGGGAAGGTGGTTTTCCATAATGGGAAACCACCATACCTTTAATTCTTGATCCAAATCTCTCTATTTTTGGAAAAAATGGATGAAGAAGATGAAGAGCAACTAAGGAATCCATTGATGGAGCCATGGATGGATAGAGCTTGGAGGTTGAACTTGGATGACAACAAGTGTATCTTTTAACTCTTTATTTATCTTTGTATTTCATTGTATGGTGATTCTTATGGATTATGTAATGAATATTGGCTATTCTTCTTACATTGGAATCTAAGTATGCTTTTGAATATAAATAGTTGTTCGACTTGATTCTCTCTCTCTTAATTGGCACCATGGATTGGATTAACATGTTTAGTTTTTCATGTATTAATTTCTTGGCTTAATAATTAGTTTGGTCGCTTATATGAAACTGACAAATGGATTGTAGTGTGTTGACCCGAATGTGATAACATGTGATTGTGCTATTTTACATGGTGGGTGTCCATAATTTGCATATAGGGTAGGAATATACCTGTATGCCATGTGTAACCAGTTAAGAACCTGAGCTTCATAACCCTTGTTTATTGTAATTCTCATAGAAATATAGTGGATTATTTAGACTTGGGTATGCTTGTATTGCTATCGATAGAGGCGTATAAGTACTATAGTGTTCTTGGTTGACCATTTGTTGGTTAAGACCGTATGAGTGGGTTATCATATTTTGTGCTAATTGTTAATTGTTTGGCTTTGAAATCACTTTGGTAACTTGTATGAAATCGGAAGAGGGAGTATTAGTTTTGGCCTGAATATGTTAGCACGTGTTATGTTATTTGGTCTTCGGATTGAATGCATAATTTGTATGTAGGATAGACATATACCTGCAGACCACGTGTAGCTAATGTGAGAATCTATGCTTAAAAACTCTGTTTGTGTTAGTTCTCATAGTAATATAGTGAACTAACTTTCTTGGGTTGTTCTTGTCTGAATTTTGTCGAATGTGATAGGTTTGGATGTGATACACTTATTTGGCTATCAAAAGATGCCTATAAGTACTATTGTATTCTTGGTTGACAATTTGTCATGATTGTATAATTGAGAGAGAGAGTTAAGAGATAAAAATGACATGTTGGGGGAAATTGCATTCTTAGATTCACCTATCTTAAATTGCTTTCTAGTTTAAATGTTAATTTGCATTATTTCCATTTTCCTTTCTTCCATTAAATCAACTGTTTGAATTAAGATCGACTTAATGCAATCGGTATTTGGAACTCGTTAGAACTAATTTCTCATGGGATCGACTTTTACTTTCACTTTATTATTTGTTAACCGTGTATGCTTGCATACTATTCATTTAAATGAATTCGAGATCGAAACTTATCTAGTAAAATAAAATATAAATAAATAGTTCCAATTTCGACCAACAAAGGACAAGACAAGTGTTACTCCTCAAACTGCTCAAAAGAGGTAAACCGAAACTCTAAATCACACGCATATAAATATAAGGGTCATATCTACTATGTGTGAAAATATCTAGATAACTCTAAGACTGAATTAAGAATCCCAACAGAAAATGTAGGTGCCTAAAAATTCTATTGAAAATTAAACTGCTAATACATGTCTGAACTAATGATACTTCTAAACTCACACTCAAGCACTTTCAAGATTAAAACATCTATGAGTTGTAAAGGTCAACTAACTTTAATGGACTCAACCAAATATATGTACCAAGACTAAAACAAAATGCAAGATAGAAGCTCCACCAAATAAGCATGAAACACAAACAGTAACCGCTCCATGCATGTCAAGCTTTCTGATCATGCGTTAAAGAAAAGAGGAATGTATCACAATCTTTTGAGAATCAATCAAGAAGAACATCAAGAAGTCTTCCTAACTCAGCCAAATGTCCAAAAGCCTAGTCTCTGGACTTCTAAGCCATTCTCTATCAAAGAGAAGATCATGCAAAGTGTTATTGGCAGGAAGAAAAATATCGTTCAAAAGAAGACAGTCGACTTCAACAAATTCTTTATAAGGATGCAATCTAAATGGACAAATTGATTAGGCCGAATCATTGGCATTGGATAGAAATATCATTATTTGATTGATCTAAGTTCATGCAATTTATTATTGAATTTATGAAAATTTTCTTTTGGTCAATCGCTGAAGAAAATCAACTGAAAGGGGAATCGTTTTATAAAACATCCCCCCTTTTTTTATTTAATTATTTCATTTTATTTAATCACATGTCGTAAACCACAAGAATTCTCATTCAAATTATGACTCTGAATAGTTAATATTCGGATTGGCTGACCAATATAAAACGAATATTCATTGAGGAGAGGTATGATATAAGTAGACCAACCAGGAATTTTAGGAAAAAGATCTTTTAGATCTCTTTCCTTTTTTTATTTTACAATCCTCTACCCTAATCTTTTTTGCTATTACTCTAGATTGTATATAGTGAGTTGTATATTTATATTTCCTAATTCTATTTCTTTGAGCCGCGCATATGTTTCCTTGGGCTAAGCTAAGAAAAGAATATTTCGAAAACTGGTCAATGCTAGTCAATGATGGCCCTCCATGGATTCACCTATATAAGTCGCGGCTAAAGTTGCAAAAATAAGAGCTTGAATACCATTTGTAAATAATCCAAGGAACATGACAGGTATATGAACCACTGAAGGTACTAAAGAAACAAGAACTACAACTACTAATTCGTCAGCTAATATATTTCCGAAAAGTCGAAAACTTAGTGATAAGGGCTTTGTGAAATTTTCTAAGATGTTAATGGGTAAAAGGATTAGAGTTGGTTGAATATATTTCCCAAAATAACCTAATCCCTTTTTGGTAAGACCCGCATAGAAATATGCCACTGACGTGAGTAAAGCCAAAGCAACAGTAGTATTTATATCATTCATGGGTGCGGCTAACTCCCCATGAGGTAATTGTATGATTTTCCAAGGTAAAAGCGCTCCTGACCAATT